>CM034305.1:5369010-6003413 GCA_019925795.1 Dendrobium chrysotoxum
ACATATTTTTATACAATAGGAGCTTATATTAGGAATTTTGATGCTTTTGATTAGTAATAAAATAATGAGAAATGTATTTAAAACATTGTATGCCTATAATTTTAGCGTTGTTGATCCTTTTGAGTAGTTTGAGCTTACAATTTAGGAGAATTTTTGAAAAGCTCTATGTCTAACAATTTTTTTTGAATATATTAACCTAAAAATGTATAAACTAAAATCTGAGAGCATATAAATGATCCAAGCTCGTGTGAGCTCAGCTCGTTAATGAGCTCGTGAGCTATAGGCTTAACAGGTCTATAAGTTTAGCTCGAGTAATAAACAGTTCAAACTCAAGCTTATTATAACTCTGGTCATTGGCTCAAAGAGGCAGAGCTAATGTCTTATGATGTATATTTCATTTATCATGTGTGATTTAATAGAGAACTCATGCCTATAATAATACTCATGGTCATTTTTCTCTTCTAGATATTAACTTTAAGCCCCAAAAGACAAATCAGCGCACAAAACAAAAGAGATTCTAAGATAGATATGCTTGCCACAAATAAAGTCCTTTAGGTTTTCACCTTTTAACTATCACAACCACAAGACCATCCATTATTAAAGTTGACATTTCCCACTTGATGTCTCTTTCTCTCTGCATTTTCATTCATCTTTTAAGGTCCAAAACTCTTCTCTCATAAATGGCCATCTCTTCTCATTGATGTGAATGATATGCCATCATGAACTACAATGTTTTAGCAATTCATGAAGATTTATTTGTGGGAGCCACCATTTGTTTCTTTCTCAATTCTTCTTTCTTCAAAAGAAATGATGGAATGGTGAAGGTAATCATTGGTTAACATGCTATCTAATAGAGGTTTGAGTCTGTTTAATCACCATATATATTTTCTTTAAATGAAAAGACTGCATGTTATTCATTTCTTGTTATTTTCCAATCATGAAAGATTCATGTCGCATAATGCTTTGATTTGAAAGTTTTGCTTCAGAGTTCAAAGTATCACCTTTTTACGCAGCTCACCTTGATCTGTTGGTTGAGAGCTTTGACTATCAACCAAGAGGTCGTGGGATTGAAGCTTGCGTATGTGATCTGTGTGTGAGTTTACCTAAATTGGCTAAAAAGGTCCCATAAAAATAGCATTTTTTAAGAGGGGTGGGGGAGAGATTGAAAGAGATTTTCTTCACCTTGGAGGAGAAAGGGTTTCAAAATCTTTTTGTTTGCTATTTTATGAACTTTTCAAATTGATGATTATATTATTGAATTTGATTGAATATATGAGAATTACTTATGAATTGAATTTCATCTATTTTATGATACTTCAATAATTTGTTAAATGTTTAAAATTTATAAGAATGACTAAATGGCATTAATATGGCTTTTTCAATTAACCAAATAAAATATAATTTTTTGTGAAAACTTCAAGATTCAAAATTGCTTGAAATTAATTTCTAAAATTATTTCATAAGTAATTTGAATTTTAATTTAAGCAAATTTATAGTTGAGACAATATAATATGTTTAGACAAGCTAATTCCAAAAACTCCACCAAAAAAAATGTATGAATTAATTCTAAGTTAGTATAGCGTTAAAATAAACGAAAGATTATTAAATTTCAAAATGGGTCACAACCCACCAATTTGTATAGTATTTGTTCTAGAACTTTTGAAGATTTGAACTTCTCAATGCTTTTTATTTTTTTAGTAAAAAGCCACAGTGTGACCTACGCGTTGATTAAGAAAAAGGTACAAGTCCTTATAGAATCAAATGCTCGCTACAATAAAAAAAATACATTCGAATTCAAAAGAAGACATAAAGAGCGAATGATCCATTTACTTACAATAAGCACAAGAAAAAGGAAAAGGAAGCAACCCCAACAAGCGCCCAAATGAGATCTTCATCAAAAGTCCAACAAAAACCTGCAAAAAACCGCCATCAAAGAACCAAGCAATCTACACCAAACCTACAAAAAAGACTCAAAAGAACTAATTAAGCCAAATAAGCGAAGGAAAAAGCAGCAAACTAGAACCCACACCACAGAAACGGTTTACAAAAAAATCTAACCACCCCACCAATCACAAGACAGAGCATCACAATAGAGAAGCACCAACATACCAACTCAGCAAAGGCAACTAACCATGAACCCAGAAGAAAGAACACCAAGCCCTAGAGCCAGAAGAAATCGAACAGAACACCACACCAAGACCACCAGCCACTAAACCCCAAAAACTAGGCAACTCAAACACCAAAACACCCACCAGCATGGCAAAACATTCCCAACACCAAACGCCTAAGTAGAATCCCCCAGCAGAGCCAAAAGAGAGGCCGGAGGCACCCCCAAGATAGACAAAACCAAACCTTGCCATAAAAAAAACAATAAAGGAAGAGCTCAAAACTAAACATTAGAAGAGGAATAATGAGCAGCTTTAGATCTCAATGATTTACCAATCGAATACTTGAAGGATTGATTCTTCATTTTATTCTTAATTTTCTTTTTCTTGCCAATAGCAGAAGAGAAACCTTCATTATCAACATTAACCACATTCAAATCAATATCATCCTGATAAGCATAAAAATTACCATCAACAATCTCCGCGGCCACCACGTTAGCATCCGAAGGGCCAATGTTCAACCAGTCAGAATGCTCATCAACATACACCTGCTGATTTCCCATACCCAAAATAACAACAGATAAAGGAGTACAGTAAATATTAATAATAGGAACCATATAAGAAACATCAACAAATTTAGAATCATTTAAATCAACAAGATCTTGAAGAATAACACAATTACCATCATCAACCTCACCTTCCACCATGTTAGAATCAAAATGTTCAGAGCAGGGAATGTTAATTATGGGATTCAACTTAGAAACATCCGAAAAAATAGGCTCATCCACAGGTTCCTGCAAGATGCAATTCTAAACCAACTCCCCAACAATCTCCAAATCAAAGGGCGGAGGAAAATGTGTAACATCATTATTAGAAAAAGAAGGACTAGCATTAATATTAACAACATGAACTAATAGGGGAGAAACAACCATAGTGTTAGAAACTTCAACAATATTAACACAAACAGGGGATGAAATCGGGGGAGGAACATCAGCCAGGGGATCTAGGCAAAAAATTTTCTTATTGTTAATAGTCACAGTTTTAGTGTTAATCAACGACCCCTTATGTAAATTAGAATGGAGGACAGGGCATTCCAGCTTTCGATGACCTAACTACTTGCAATGATCACAAAAAGAGGGAAAAATCTCCATAACTATATTTTGAATATACTCAAACTTTTCAGGACCAATCCACGCATTATCAGGATATCTTTTAGTGATATCCAATTCAACTAAAACACGAGCCACGGATGGGCGGGATCTGATCAAAGTTACATTGTCAGTCCACAAGGGACGACCAAAAAGTGAACCCTGCCCATGCAAGATATGGGGAGAAAATAAAAGAGGATGCGGATTTAGAAAAGAGACCCAAATGGGTATGATTGGAGATTCCTCGGAAATATCAGTTAGGAGACCATTTAACCAATTTCATGAAATTGTTGTTTACAAAATAAGATCTATGAGCAAAAAACCTACAGTAATCCATTTCATTTGAGAGTTTTATTAACACATGTTTAGGATCCAAAAGGGTAACCGAAAATTCAGCGTATATTTTAGGTTAAAGAAGAACTTTCGAATCACGTCAAGAGATGGTCGGTGACAAAAATTCTCAATGCTATTGCAACCTCTAAACATGACAAAAATTTCAAGTTGTTCATAATTTCGATTGCTCTTAAGGAGTGCATTGTAAGAGAATAAATGCACAATTTTAGCAATTAATTAGTTTCATTTTTAGTTATTTAATGGATGTTTTAACAATAACTTGATCCTAGCTAACATTAGCATATTGCAAGTATGTAGAAGTGTACAAGGCTATAAAATGGAGATATCTAAATTTAGAATGTGAGTAGAAAAATCAACAAAGAAAATGAATAAATATATAAGAGATGATTTCTCATGGAAATTAGTGAACTCATCTGATATATATTGAATAGATTGACTTGCTAGTTCGAATATCTTCTCGTGGCAAGTCGCTGGAAGTACATCCTTATGCAACCTTCTCTTAAAGTCAAATGATTCCATTCATTCTAGAGAGTTTGATATCCCAATCTATAAGAGACTCATTAAAGTTGAATATATATATATATATATATATATATATATTATATATATAATCCCAATTTGAGTCACATCATTAATAGGTTGGCAACCCATCTCCAAAGACATTTGTCTTCCTTGACATCTCTCCCTTATTACTCCAAATCTACATAAAGTTTACCCATTGCCTCTTCTCAATAATAGGTGAAATGTAAAATACGGCTGTTAAAGGATGCATTCTTGATAAAATTTGTAGACCATGTCAACGTTTTGTCATCCCTCTATTATGAAGAATCTAACTAGATGGACGCAGATAATTCCCCAATGAAACTATAAAGCCTATTATTCGAGACAAAGCAAGCTAGATGGTTCTCAATCCAAATGCCCACTCCACTTAAAATTAACCAAAGCCCTTACTAAGCATACCTAATCATGATCATGTTCATATTAAATCACAATAAAGGAGAATATTTATCTAACATTTTAATTAACCTTCAGAATTCTTAACCTTAGGTCTTCCTAAATTTATCAATGCTACTTACCACTAACACCTCTGATCCTGAGCTCCCTAAAACTAATGCCCTCTACGAACATCCTCATCCACTTCCATAAAGAAAAACTAAAATATGTTAGTCCTAAAAAAATAATATTGTGATCTATCTAGTTCTATTTGATTGCTCGGACAAATATGTGCTTATATCATGAAAATTATTTATATATAAGGCTGCATTTGGGACAACTTTCTTATTGCTTTCTAAAATGGTTTCCCAGTATAAAAATTTCTTGTACTAAAAAGCTGCTTTAGAAAGCATTAAGAAAGTTGTCACAAACGTAGCTTAAATTTTCATCAATTTTAAAAAGATAATCATTCATAAATAATAATAAATAAATAAGATTATTGTTTGGATTATAAAAACCTTAGTATAAATAATTAATCAATACATTTTATCAATCAAAATCATAGGAAAAAAATTAATTATAAATATGATCAACAGCATATTTATTTTATTCATTCTAATTATATTAAAAGCCTATATAAGCATAAAAAGCACAACTATTTTCTCATATAATCATAGTCATCTACTAAAAAATAGTTTGTACTCTCAATTAGGAGTTTCCAGCAACATGTAAAATACAAACCAATAGTAATCAAATATTAACAGAAGTCCAGTGGCAAATTGGACAATTCTGGCAGAAGCAAGTCGTTGTCTTTCAAATACGAATGGGCTCTCTCACGATTAGCTACCACGTCAAAATTGCCCTGGGCCTGATCCCGTGGTCGCAAATGGGCCTTATGAATTGTAATATGTGCTTTAATTACTGCTAATTCATTCTGGGCCGTAGTAATCTGATTCTGCAAACCGGCAATTATTTCCGTGCAGCCGTAGATAGGGTTCTGGACGCGCCAATGGGCTTCCGTGGCGATTGCATCGGCAGCTTGGGCCCGTTCATGGGCCGGAAGTTGCTGCACTATGTTGAAATAGATAAATAACACTAAAATGGATTTATATATGAAAAGAGTTATTATAATTAAATATATAGAGCATTTTAAATATATAATCCATCAATATAAGGTACTAATATCGACCTTAGCTTCATATTTCAAATAAAATTCTGAATAATAAATTTTTTTTAAAAAAATTTGCATAAATAATATTATCAACTTTTCATCAAAATTTTCTACCAAAACTTGATTAAAATTATTATTTGTAATAAATTTTTAATTGCTAACCACTTTTTAAAATTATGGCTGATTTTTCTAATATTTCAATGGCCAACTTTTTAATAATAATAAAATAATTAGGAATATTTATTTTTTTATATTTAAAAAAACTACAATATTTATTTGAAGAAATAATATTTACAAGTAATTACTTAAAATATGTAAAAATATTTATTTTAAGGCTTCGTTTGAAACAGCTTTCTTACTATTTTTTAGTACCAAAATTTCTGATTGCAAAATTTTTTGTATTAAAAAACTACTTAGAAAATAGTAAGAAAATCGTCTCCAATGAAACATAAATATATTCAATAATTTTGAATAATACACTAGAAGCAAGATTACCTGGAGCATTCTGGCGACATTACTGGCCCCAAAGATCTTATGAACGAAAGCAAACCTATCAGGTTGAGAATGGTGGAAATAGGGGGCCAAAATACAATCTTTTGAGCATCTTCTTCTCAAGAACTTGCAAGCAGCACATCTCCTTCCACCATTAATGCTAAGACTGGATTCGAAGTACGTATTTGTAGAGGAGAATGAGCCACCCGACATAATTATCTATTAATTCGATTTCGGATATTTCAAAATCTTAAAGAGGATATTACAGAAATCTGATTCGGGAAGAAGAAGATTTTCTCTGGATTTCGTCCCTTTGGAGAATGATAAGAATGATATATATAGGAGAGGATTGCTTGAATGGAAAGCCTAACGGCTAGTTGATTTTTTGAATTTATGTTGTTGCGGTGAGAGGAGAGGGGAGGAATGGAAGGTTTTTGGATTAATTTCTATAGAGAAATTTATTTCTGTGTAAATTAAGAAATTAAAAAAAAATTAATTTCCAAGCCCGGCTACTTGCCTTTCCTGGCGAAGCCTCTCAACAAGATGGCGTGGGTGGGACATACGGATTTCATCCTATCAGAGGGTGGCATTTTAGCACCATGGGCCGAACTGCTTAAAATAGGTTCCTAACTGAATCGCCACCTTAGTCTGGAGAAATTATTCTGCGTATAGTTTGAATGAGAAAAATCATTCAGATATATAAGTGATATGTGTATAAATTTATACACGATATATACATTCACATATTCGAACGATTCTTCCCATCCAAATTCCACGCAGAATAATTTCTCCTTAGTCTGTCGGGCCTTTGGCTACTTATCTAAAGATTTTGGGTTTGATATATAAATTTAATTTAATGGCTCAAATATATATATATATATATATATAAACTGAATCCCCACAGGCTCCCGGCTTTAGAAGAAATGGGGCCCCAATTATTAAACAAAAATAAAGTAAAATATATAAATTTTATTTAAATACTCTGATATAAAACAAGCCAATCAAGTCTTGACAATTTTTTTCGCTCAGTCAAATTTATATGAACTCTCGTTGTTTAAAGTGCATATGAATTTTTTTTTTATGACGAGAAACCGTCCGTTGTCACCTCCGGCTAGCCGAGAGCGCTTGACGGTCCGTAAACCCCGGTCGACCTGGATGGGCTACCCACATCCATTAGAACCCGTAGTCGACGCTTCTTGGATCCCCCCGAAGGGGTGCTGCCGCCCAAGGGAATCGAATTCGGGATGGGGGTACCCACCCGAGCTCGCCCACCAACCGAGCTAAACATCGGTGGATAAGTGCATATGAATGAATACCCTCTTATAAAAAAGGTATTATTATTAAAAAAATGTTAGTGTTGAAATATAGTTTTTGATGTGGATGAGATTCGATCTTAGATCTTAATAATATCTTTATTATTTTTTTATCAAATAAACTAAGCAGAATTTACTATTTATTTAAGGGTGATTTACCTAACAAATTTTGTTTCATATATACTTGAAATCACACGTTATTTTATTTCTTGAGGAATATGCCAAGAAAACTTCTTCAAATAAAAATCCTCCTCCCCCTCCCCCTCCCCCCCAAAATAATTAAATTAAATATTCAAATAAAGTTCAAACTTATTAAACATCATAATGTATCAGAATATAAAAATAACAATAGATTATAAAGTAAACATAACAAATGATAAAATTTAATGAGAAATCTTATATTCAATTAAAACAATTATAATATTTAACAATAGCTATAACATAATTCAACTTTGACAACTAAATGTAAGAATAACACCTATAATATCACTACAAAGTATCAAAACCTAAACACATCTATATCATTACAAAATATGCTATTTAAGATGTCCGGCTAGTCTTTTCCCCCTTTCTTTGAGTTTTTGAAGTTCTCTTTGATGCTTCTTGGTTGATCCTTTGCTTATTCAAGTTTGGGCTGCTTTTGGGATTGGCATTTGGTTGTCGTGCTAATCCTTTTTGTTTTGTTTTGTAGCTTGGAAACCTTTGTTCTTTAGGTTTATTTTCCTTTTGATTGTTGCTTATGGTGCTTTAGCAAGCTTTGGTTTCGTCTTAGGGCTCTGTATCCTTTACTTTGGTTAATTTTATTTGAAAGTTCTTCCAAGAAAAAAAATTGCTATTTTAAGATAATTAAGCGGGAGAGAAAACCCTAGCTTAAAAATACTCCCTCTATGGTTGGGTTTTCTCCCCCGTGGCACAGGCCGCCGCTGCCGTTAAAGCTGCTTATCTCAAGGAAGCCTTCTCTTATTCTCCATTTCCTTTTCTCTATTATGGTGGTCTTTCGTTTTTTTCCTTCGATTCATTCACCTCGGGCCCTTCGCAGTCGGAATGGCGGTGAATTATTTGAATGATCCTAGTTTTTTGGATGGATCGAAGAAATCTCGGTATTTTCTTGATGCTCTCTATGATTTTTCCGCTAATGCAAATTTTCCCGAGCTAAAATCGATTTCTTTCCGTGGTTTATCTGCTTTGTGGATTTCGGAGGAGGAGATCGTTACATTTGCGGCTCCTGTTCAGTTTGCATTGGTTGGTAACTTTCCTTCCCGTCGTCCAAGCCTTAACTCTATCTGTAATTTCATTTTCAATCTCAAGCTCAATGGCGATTTTTCCATTACCTTGCTGAATTCGTTGCATGTCTTGATTAAGTTGGTTAACAATCTGGACTATAGTATATTTTTTCGTCACAGATCTTACTTTGTTAACAACTGTTATATAAAATTGACCAAATAGTCTCATTTATTTGATATTGGTGTTGAGTCACGTATTATCCCAATTTAGATTTCATTCCCAAACTTGACGCCACATCTCTTCTCTTCTTATATCCTTCACGCCCTCAGTTCCATGTTTGGTCATCTGTTACAGTTCGACAATGCCATCTCTATTGGATCTTGCCCCTCTAGAAATGCCACCTCTGTTGGTCTCATTTATTTGATATTGGTGTTGAGTCAACTGTTTCCTTCGATAGAAATGCCAGCCCTAAAAGAACATTCTGCTAATGATTATTAACTCCAACAAAGGGTGCGCATGCTAGATTATATTGTTAAGCCTATAACTAGTATCAAATATTATCACATCTCCAAAGTAGTCATAATCTATTCTCCTCAACCCATCAACCCAAAAAAAATCAACAATCGATCATCCTCATCAGTTTTGACGTCCAATGCAAACATGTTGTCATGAACAAGTTGTTCTTTAAATAATTCAATTAGGGAATTCGTGTCCCCATTCTCAATCTTCGCTCTTTTCTCTTTTTGAATGTAGTTATATGCATCCCTTTTAGTGAAACTTAAATTCTGCACACCTCCTATTTCATCAACTAGGTATGTAAATGCATCAACGGTTCTTATCCCGGCTTCAATCATTGATTTAAGAACATATATTTTTTCATTGCTAATATTCCTAGATGATCTAAGCAAATGTTGATCTTCATGCCTAGTTAATTCATGATTGTGGCTCTCTATGCATTTTTGCACCGTCCATACTCCATCTAGGTCCACTGAAAATCTAATCATTGCGGGACACCCGGTCCTATTATTGGATTTTCTATATTTTGATTTGGAGTTTAAATCAACACCTTCTTAAATCCAGCTTTCGAACAAACAAAATTCTTGAATCTTATTCTTCTCGAATTAAGCCAGTAACTATGATATTCTTTACGAACACTAAAACTAACATTATGAGCGCAATGACAATACATCTCATACGCTTTCTTCTCACAGTTAAAAACAACATGCGAAGCAGAAAAATTATTAAAATAACACTTAGAATTTAACATGAGAAAAAAAACCACACCGATGCTATTGGTACCGAGCGGTACCGAGGGCAAAGCAGTTTAGCGGTACCTACAAGTCTAGAACATCGGTACACACCATCTGAACCAATAGGTACCTAGGAGTACCTAGTGGTACCTAGTAGTAATGTTGCAGTACACGAGCTTCACACACTAAAAAAGACTTTTTAAATATCACTCTAGCTTCTTAATTTCTTGAAGAAAAAAAGAATAAAACATCTTCTGAATATTATTTTTACCGACAGTATCTCCGACTTCTCTTTGGTAGTTTGCTTAGGTAATTCTTCCTTAGATCGCTGCGTCTCTTGCCTAATGCCTCCTATGTCATCGCAATATTCGCCATCCTCTAAATTGGATTCCATCTTCATAGCCTCCTCTTTTCTCTTTCTCAGCTCTTCACTATCATAACATGTCTCAAGTGAGAGAATAAGTTCACGCTATTATTAAAAAAACCCTACATATTGCCACATTTTTTTTTGCGAATGGGGGGGTTGGGTCATCGGGTTGGGCGTTGTAACGGGGATAACGTGATTAATAGAAAGTTGGGTCATGATAATCACCTGACGTTATGCTACTGAACTTCAGACGTATAGCTACGTCCCGAGTCCGCACCCAATAAAAGTTTCAAGGACTGAGGGTCTTCCTGCTGTTTGTTTGAGTTGTATGTCATCATCATTTGCTTAATTTTGTTATTTATTTTCTGTTACTTTTATATGTAATAAGTAAAATCATTATCTCAGATTTTGTTTCGAAGGTGACATTTTTGGAGAGCTGAAAATTCTTTATCGATTTATAATTTTTTATTTAATTAACGCGTAGGCACAATAATTAGATGCAAATATGCGGGTAACAATATTCATGCTGCAATTTGATGTCGAATTGATAAGTAATTTTTAGAGGCAAATTAAATTAAATTATTAATTTTAAATTATTAACAGTCCTTTAATCTCGTCTATTTCTCAACCCGATAATTAGAGAAACTAATAAACAAGATAAGGCAATAAATCCCTCAAGCAAATAAGAGTGTCCTCAGACAAGTAGAGGGGAAAAAATTAAATTAAATTAAGTAAATACCATGATTCAATTTATTTTAAGATGTAATTGAAAATCATTCAATGTATATTAAAACTAATATGACATGAATTTCTTTTATAATTTTGAAAAGACTTCATTTGAAACAACTTTTTTATTATTTTTTAAAACAGCTTTTTAATATTAAATTTTTTAATTCAAAAAATTTTTATACTAAAAAATAATAAGAAAATTATTCCAAACGAAGCCAAAGTTTGCATCCAATAAAATAAAAATTCTTCAATCTACAAATTATATCCTAATAAAAATATAATAAGCGTCCTTTACGAAACATTAGTGAAAAGAACGAAAGAATGGGTTCACAACTCCACTAATTATTTCAACATCAATAATCCATATAGAATTACAGGGCTAGCTAAAATACGATACCGATAGCTGGAGAAGCCAAGAACATGTTCCAGGTGCTGTCAACTTTTTAAAAAGCTATTTCACCAGACTTGATCTCTTCATATATTTTTTAACTGACAAGCCTAAATCTAAACTACCAAAAACTAAGATGAACAATAATAATACCATCACGCCGAATGAAATGTGATTCAGATCATCGTTCCAACTCTTAAATCTCCATTAATTATCTCATTTAGTAGCCATAACCTGGTAATGAACATTAGAGTTTAGAATATATTGAGATTGCTGTGGATAGATCATTGTAGAGATTGAATTGGGAACAAACCTGAATTGTCCATTGGGTTCCCGGCGGAGCTGGTTCAGGCTCCTTGATGTCGACCACCACCACATCGGAGGTCAGGAATGTCTTTGCGACGGATGATGCATGTTCCAAGCAGCACCTCACAACCTAATCAGAAGAGAAGCATTAGCATTTTCTTCTAAATTTAGGATGGATTTTGGGGTTATATGGAGGCAAGTATTTAAGATTCATGGGTTTTGAGAATTCATCATGAATGAAATATATTGGATTTTATTTTTTTTTAATTGATTGATTGTAAAATCAATTCAGGAAAAAACATTTTTGTGTTTGATTGAAAGTGAAGTGTCATGCTTATGCAGAAAGATGCAAGAGCAAATTCTTGAGGCAGATCAGGGAAGACAGCGAGGCATACAGCTGAAGAAAGAGGTGGAGGTGGTGTTTTTTTTTTTTGGAACTTTTGAGCCAATTAAGACAAATTCACACACCCATCACATCCGCAAGCTTCGAGCCAAAGACCTCTTAATTGATAGTCAAAATTCCCAATCAACAGATCAAGATGTGCTGCATGATGGAGGCAGTGTAAGACATAGAATCAGAACAAATGGAGGCTGAGCTTAACATGGCAAAAATAAGCTCTACACAATACACAGATTCCAGCCTGTGACAAGATCATGCAGCAAGGGTTGCAAACCTGGGGCTGCACAGTGATGATACAGGTTTTGGGCACCAAATGCGGCCGGATGCTAGTGGCACTCAAAAAGAGGTCACAGGATTTTAAAAAACTATCAATTCATCTGAATTTTAAATTCAGCGAATTTTGACACTTTCAGGATATATTCCTGATACCTCAAAATTTTAATTGTGCGCCTTGCTTCCAAAAAGTTTAAATGCATGATAACTGAATACAATAACTTCTGATAGTTCCAACTAAACAGCCCCTTATTTCATACACGGAAACAATACATCCCAAAACCAGAGCCCACATAACCGATCCACTGCGGTCAAAAATTAGCAAAAGCTCCTGAACAGTACTAGTTGCAGAAACCAATAAAACCATGTTTAAAATTAGAATATTAACCACCATTTGTCTTGTAAGCAGTAAGATTCGATGCAAGATAAGAATAAAAATTAAAAAAGAACGAACCTTAGTGGGATCAATAATTCCTGCAGCCATCAAATCCTCATATTTTCCGGTAGCAGCATTGTAACCATATTTGGGATTGTCACTAGAAAGCACCTGGACCAAAAGAACACTAGAAAATCATTGAAACTTGCACAGCAGCACATAATCATTCTCAAGACCATATCACACCAATTTCGGGAAGTCCATACCTTCTCAATCACAACACTTCCATTCACACCAGCATTTTTTGCAATCAATTTAAGAGGATAGCTCAGGGCTCTCCTAACAATATCTGCTCCAACCTAATCCAATGCAGCTTTGAGGTTAGTTATTTGTCATGGGATAAATATAATAACATGTCATAAACATTTGCTTCCATAACTGATGATTTTTTTTTCAATAATCAGCGTGTGAAGCTAGCAAGCCAACTGACCTTCTGCTCTTCATTTTCAAGAGTTTCCTTAATTGCGTCAACCTTTGATGCTAGCCTCAGGAGGGTACAACCACCACCAACAACAATACCTTCCTCAACTGCAGCCTGCATATGGAAGCAGAATCAATAATTAGTTTGACAAATTCAAAGCTTTTGCAAGCTACCCAGAAATGTAGTTCAAAATTTAGCCAACTACCTTAGTCGCATTCAGGGCATCTTCAACTCTCAACTTCTTCTCTTTGAGCTCTGTCTCTGTTTGTGCTCCAACCTTTCAAACATGTAAGACTTTAGTAATATGGATAATGGAAAAAAGAAAAAAAAAAAAGGTTAAAATCAAAAGACAACAGTAGGATGTTTTGGTTACCTGAATGACCGCAACACCACCAGAAAGTTTTGCAATCCTCTCGTTCAGTTTCTCTTTCTCATAATCCTGTTCAGCTACCTGGAAAGTTGACAGAAATTTCTTATGCCTCAAGTAAGAATAAGAACATTGAATGAAAAGATAAGACTGGAAGGAGATAAACCTCAATCAAGTTTCTAATTTGTGAAACTCGCTTATTTACTGCTTCCTGTGTGCTCCCATCACCTACTATGGTCGTTGAATCTTTGGTTAGCACAACCTTTGCAGCAGTACCCAATACCTCTTTTTCAGCTTTATCCAGTGTAAGGCCAACCTCATCTCTTATGACAGTTGCTGCAAGAAAAATTAACATTTAGGATTGACGTAAGAATTACGATAGAGTAATGTGGCTGGAAGAAAACAGAAAAATATAGGTATAATAATTCATGTAACCTCCAGTAAGGATTGCAATGTCATCAAGGTATTGACTTTTGCGCTCTCCAAATCCAGGAGCTTTTAGAGCAGCAATCTTCAAAGCACCTCTTAGCTTGTTTACAACGAGAGTTGCCAGAGCTTCCTGTTCAATATCTTCTGCAATTATAACGATAGGATATCCCCCTCTAATTGCATCCTCGAGAACATTGATCAAATCTCTTGCATTTGTAACTTTCTTATCAACAAGCAGCAGCTGGAAAGGCCAGAGATAACGTTAAGGTCCTGTAGGATTATAACTGAAAAGCTAGTACTATAGTCATCATGAAATAACAACCTTGCAATTCTCATATTCAACAGACATCTTCTCACTGTCCGTTACAAAATAAGGGGAGATATAGCCACGATCAAATTGCATTCCTTCTACAACATAGAGGCTATTCTCCGCACTTTTGCCCTCTTCAAGTGTCACCACACCCTTCCTTCCCACCTTGCTCATAGCCTCAGCTATCATGTTTCCAATTTCATAGTTGTTTCCAGCACTCACTGCAGCAACATCAGCAAGTTCACTGTCTTCAACCTACAACAGGATATAATAGAATAATCTTTAATTTGTTACCATTCTGTATAACTTATAAAAGTTTTTAAAATGTAACCTTGTATTATAATTGTTTTGCATATCAAGATAAGTTACCTGAATTAAAACATTAGTACAATAATTTAAACACAAATGTTTCAAACCTATGAAAATACCTCTTTGGAGATTAGTTTGAGTTCAGATACTAGAGCTTTTGAAGTTTTTTCTATTCCTCTAGTGATTTGAACAGGATTAGCACCTGCTGCAACCACCTGATGTAATAATGGTCCAAATGGAAGTATATTAGTTGCATCAATATAGCAAAACTAATGAAGAGAGGTGACAAATAATTAACTTCCAGACCTTAACGCCTTCAGCAATTAAACCTTGAGCCAGGACTACAGAAGTTGTGGTACCATCACCAGCAAGGTCATTAGTTTTAGAAGCAGCTTGCCTGACCAGCTTAGCACCAATGTTTTCAACGGGGTCTTCCAACTCAACCTAATATCATTAAATAAGCAGGATGCCTATTTTAGCATACATAGATAAAAGATTACCAAATGGGGCCTGCAAGTAAACTATATTAGCTTGCGATCAACTGGAAAATAAGTTTTAAGATAAATTCAACCTTTTAAAGATTATATACAATGGAAAAGTTGTAACAATAAGGAGCATCTCTAAATCAGTTAGTGCAACAACCATACTAGCATATTCAAACGAAAATATAAGTCACAGTCTTCCAGAAGCAGCTACATCAAAAAAATAAAAAAATAAAGTGGATCACTGATAAACATAATAAAATTTTAGATATAGACTTTCTGCAAACACTTTGGTCTTATGTCTGTGTGTTTGCAGGTGTGCAGCTGTTTGTACGTGCTTTTTAGATCACTTTTATAAGCATGAAAATGAGCTAACAATTGCAAAGGATAAAAACTCTCTAAATACGTGGAAGTTTAAGAAGCTATCAATTGAACAAAATATGTTCTATTTAATTCAATTATCAAGCAAAAATATGCAGACTACTAAACCTTCTAAACATAATTTCCCACAGAAAATTGATGCCAAAATACCTCCTTTGCCACTGTAACACCATCATTTACAATCTTAGGAGATCCATACTTGCTCTCCAGAACAACATTCCTTCCCTTTGGGCCAAGAGTAACTCCAACAAGATCCGCAAGCTTGTTGACGCCAGTCTGCATCAACAGCAAATTGAATGATATCATAACTGACTGCTACATAATCAGAATCCTAACAAGAGAATGAAAAGATTACTTGTAACTTCTTAATAGCTGACCCATCCTTGTTGAAGTACAACTCCTTAGCCATAGCATTGATGTCAGTTTTACATCTCTTCTGCAAATTCAGCTTCTTCCTTCTGCCACTGAGAGGATGGGAAGAAATGGAAGCTAAAGAAGAGAATTGGGATAACTTCCCAGAAGAGGATAAGAATTTATTGTCTGCTGCAAGGCCGCTGGCAGCCAAAGAGCCAAATGTCGACACTGTACTGAAAGTGGCTGCCATCGCCTGTGAAATGAATTACAAAACATGAGAACATTTCTCATAACTCAAACTCAAATATTATTCAAATGATAAACAGCATACATTATAATCCCTGTCAAAGTAAATCCATATGATTCCTAGAAGCTCATGTGAGAGCCTAAAAATATATAAACGAGGCCATTAAACAAGTGCATTACGCAAAAAATAGTGATCTATCCCAGACAAATATTCAAATCTAAAAAATGATGAGATTATGTGCTCGGTTTTTTATTTTTTACTTCAATAATGAGTGTGGGTTCAACATATCTTTCAACTGATCCAGCTATCATAAAAGCAAGGAATAAGCCACAGAAGCAAACTTTGGAGGAATTGCAGTGGTGAATCCCCAATGAAAA
Organism: Dendrobium chrysotoxum; assembly: GCA_019925795.1. Lineage (NCBI taxonomy): Eukaryota > Viridiplantae > Streptophyta > Magnoliopsida > Asparagales > Orchidaceae > Dendrobium > Dendrobium chrysotoxum. Next base: position 5,385,577 of record CM034305.1, read on the forward strand.
GGATGCTCTTTGCTATAAGGCAAGAGATGCAATCTCACCTTTTCAAGCTTGGGTATCAGAATAACAGAGTTCATTTCTGGACTTTTTCATTATTTGATTAGCTTGCTTACAAGTCAATTACTTAACCAATCAAAGGTTCTTGGCACAACTGATATTTTTTTTATTTCTGCAGTATTAATCTCAAGTTCAAGCTCTGACAGACAAAAACTGAAGGAATTCTCTAGCACCCAAAATGAGTGTACATTTTTTATTGGCCAATTGCCCACCTTATATTAAATAATATATATGGGATAATTTTCTAGAAAAAATATCAATTGCTCAACTAAAATATTCAGATGTCATTAAAAAATTGAATAATATATCCACTAATTGGCGATTCTACATTAGGGGTGCAAACGAGTCAAGCCGGCTCGGGCTCGACTCGTTAACGGGTTCGATGAGTCAAACTTATCTAGCTCGAACACAATTTCAAGCTCGACGGCTTAACGAGCCCGAGTTCGAACACTCTGTAGCTCGACTCGAGAGCTTGTCGATAGCTCGCGTAAGAGAAGACGATGCAAGCGGGAGTGGGATTCAGATTTCGGGAATCATTTTGTAGGCGAGAGTGGGATTCGCAGAATCGCAGGCGGTAGTGGGATTCACAGAATAGCAGGAGGGAGCGGGATTCACAGGCGGGAGCGGAGTGTTTGGAGCTTGACGGGACGACGGTTGACAAAGCTTGACGGGACGACGTAACTGTTCACGGATGACGTAGCTTGCGGTTACGGCGGAGCTTGATGGGATGACGAAGTGTTCGGAGCAACCTCCATCGACAGAGTGTTCGAAGCTTGCGACTTCGACGGAGCTTGACGGGACGACGGTCGACGGAGCTCGGGACGACGTAGTTGTCCGCGAACGACGCAGGTCGGGAGAGGGGCTCGACGAGCCGCTCGACTCGACTCGTTTTGTGAGACGAGCCAAGCTCGAGCGAAACGAGTCGAGCTCGAGCTTATCTTTCGAGCTCGAGCACGAGCTTGAGCACGATATTTGGCAATCGAGCTCGACTCGAATACCCCCTGACTCGAGCTCGACTCGACTCATTTGCAACCTTATTCTACATTACTAAATTTTAAATTGGCCGTTTGACCACCTTAAATTAAATAAAATATACGTGACAATTTTATTTCAAAAAAATGTCAATTGCTCAACTAAAATTTTCATATATCATAAAAAATAGAGTTATATATCCACTCAAATAGTGATTCTACATTATTAAATTTCAATTTATTATGCTTGTAAATTAGCTTTAAAAATAATCATTTCTTATTATTCTCCCTTTGGTGGGAAAAAAATCATAATCACAACAAATCCAATTAGAAAAAATCAATGCATAATAATATTTAGCTTTTTTCATGCGATAAATATTGCATGAGTTTATAAATTTATTTACCACTAACAAAATAAATGTTAGCAAAATTTTTATTAAATATGTTGGATAGGTACATGTTTATCATGAATAGTTTAATTTAACGTGGAAGAGTTCTTGATTAAAATAATCAATTGGTAGTCAATTGGTTTGCTATATTGCTGTCATAAATCAACTATGCTTATCAAATGATTTTCACTTCATTATTTTTGATGCAATCAAGGATTATCCTTCTATGTTTTACTTTTCAATGTTTTTATTTTTCTATGTTTTGGACTCTATGTAATTTGAATTCAATTTTTTATTTTTTTGGTTACCCTATGATGGAAGACAACCGATGAACATGTGTGGTTTAGGTGCTCAATGGACATGTTTTTCCTTTGGTGTGCTAGCTTCTTTGAGTGCTTTGTGGGTTTGATGGGGGCGGCTGAGCTGCTGTGGCTGTTCGGTTTCTGTTCCCTGGCTTTCCCGATTTCCTTGGCCTTGGCTGTTCGATTTTTGTGGTCGTTCCCTGGCTTTCCCGGTTCTCCTGTCCTTGGCTGTTCGGTTCCTGCTGCTGTCCCTTAGCTTTCCCGATTCCTAGCTGTTGGGGTGGGGGTTCTGCCGAGCCTTAAATGCTTCCTTTTTCTTCCCCTTTTTGGTTGGCTATAGTGGGTGGTTGTGCTTGGCTGTTGGCATCCTTTCTTTCCTATTTAAAGTGGAGTTTTGGGCTGTTACGAAGAGAGTTTTTGGAAGTGAAAACAAAGTTAAAACCTGAGGGTTTCTTCTCTAGCTTGAGAGCTACTTCTTCTCTTCTTGTTTCTTCTTCCAAGTCTTCTACCCCTTTCTTCTCTCCACAAGTTTCCACGCCATTGTATCCTTCTTCTTAAAAAAGTTAGAGTGGTGTTGGTTGGTCAGTTTTTGTTGGTATTTGTCGGAGGAGTTGTGTCGGACATTGGATCAAAGTTGCTGTGGTGGACCAATGGTTTGCATGTCCTTGAGCATTCTATTTAACTAATTTATCATTATATGTGAGATGACCACTAGTTGGTTGTTCTGAGGGTATTTTTCTTTGTAGTTTTCTTTCTTCTAAAAGACAATTTCAGTTTGTTTAATGTTATTTGGTGATTTGCTTACTACAGTTTGGATTGAGTCGTGTCCTACTTTCTTTGTGTTCCCCATTGGGTTTAGATCTTTCTAGTTCCCATCAATTTTTAAACCTAAGTTACAAGCTTTTATTTCTTTTCTTATTGTTTGATGGAAATTCCCATTAAAACTTATATGCAAACACCATACCGCCTTAACCGCTCAATAGCCATGAACGACATTGTCTTATGCATACATAAAAAAGGGAATGGATGATAATAATATTAAATGTTAGCTTTATTCCAAATTCTAAAATCCAGCCTTACATACACTAAGTGATACAGAACTATAATGCTTTAAATGTATGTGATAAGAATTTGCACGAATTGAAAAGAACAAAAGCAATTATTTTTATTAGCTAATCCAAACGACAAGATAAAACATAAGAGTGGTCACTTTCGTTTAGGCCAAATCACATGAAAGAACTTAAACCATTACAAGTAATATAGAAATTCAACGGCATGCAAATTAAGCAGACTCTCAACAAAATCCTTACAATAATAATAAGATTGGTACATTGAAAGTGCAACTCAATTCCTACATTTACTAAGCAATGGCATTTAGCGGAGCACAATTCTTTGCGATTCAATCATCACCTACAAGGTTAGTGAATTAAAAAATAAGTGAATAAGGGAAAGAAGTTCACCCTTATTGAGAATCGGGGGTGATGTGCCACTGTACATTGCCCAACTGTTCTTCAATGGCTGGCTTCAACAAGGGCATCTGGGATGCGCTCCACGTATTCTTCAACGGTGTTATCGATCCTCAGGTTGACATCAAAGAAGGTTGAATAGAGGATGTGGACGAAACCTCGCTCGTCGTAGGTGTAGCCGAAATCAACTTCAGGATCGGCCATGCATCGATCTTGCTTTGTTGAAATGAGGGGAAGATATTCTTCTTGCTGTCCTTATTGGTTTCCCTTGAAAGAAAAAAGTTTCTCTCCCAAAATCCAAGTACGAGAAAGAGAAAGAGGGTGGCCGGCCAAGGTAGGAGGCTAAGTGGAGTTTAGGATCAGATTATTGGTGATCTAGGGCTAGAGTTGAGGGCGTAGTATGGAGGGAGAAACTGAAATTAATTTCCAATTCCAATTCCTAGGTTCGGAAATAATTTAAATAACATGAGGGGTAAGAGAGAGGGGGCGGATGGAGTAGGGGCAGGATTTGGGATTTAATTCCTAAGGGGGAGGCTTGATTTGGGTAGAAAATAAATAGATGGGCCCTTGTGAAATTTCGGCCAAGAGAGAGAGGGAGAGAAGGTGTGGCTAGAAGCAATGTATGTGGGAATTAGTTAATTAAATAATCAATCTCAGATTTTGATTGATAATTAATTAAGGGCTTTCCAAAATTAAGCATCTTTAAAAAGGAAAGAAGGAGATTTGAATTAATTTAAATAATCAATCTCTGATTTGAGATTGATTACTAATTAATGGACTTTCCAAACTTAGGCAATTTAAATTAGGAAAGCTTTGACTTTCAAACTCTTTGAAATTTGAAATCAAATAATTTCCAAATCCAAATGAATCTAAATTAGGAAAGGGCATGGGGTGTGGCTGGCGGCTTGGGGTGGTGGTGGTGAGGCCGTCGATGGGGTGGAGCGTAGGGGACGGAAAGGGGGAGGCCGACAGAATAATGGCTCGGTGGGGCCTTGGCCGTGGGTGGGAAGAGAAGCAGAGGGTTGGTGGTGGTGGGAGTAAGCGGAAGAACTAGAAAGATAACAAAATAATCACGAAACCGACTCTTCAAGGTTAGTGGGTGATGCACAATTCTCCCTCTTCTAGAGATCCTTCTCCTCAACTCTCAAACTTTCACAAGAAAGTACAATGCAGAAATTCTTTGATAATAATTCATTACCCAACAAAAGAAAGCATGAGGGCTATAAATAACCTTGATACAAATGATTCAAAAGCAAAAGACACTAATGCCCTTAGAGCTTACATACGACTTCCCTTAAGTAAGGGTATAAACGAAAAACTGAATAAAATAAATACAACATAACTACTAAAAGACTAATACATAATACAACTCAAAAGTACATCGACTCACTTATTTAGGTAAATCGTTTGCCACGTCGCTGATAAACCTTCCATGATCTGATGTCCCCATCACCAAGCTAAAATTCTTGTTTAAATTTTAGTATAAGGATACAAGTTTTTGGGGCCTTGATTATGAGAAACTTCATTACTTATTAATAGTGTATGTATTCAATCAAACATATTATTTCATGTCTTAATTTTGTTAGATGTTTATCAGATTATTTATAGTCTATTTTGAATTATTTTAATATGCAGTAAATAACTTTAAGGTCCCTCAGTTAAAATTTTACAGCATGTTTGGAATATTAGCAGTATGCTAAATTTTGAAGTGACTGCATCATGAACGCTCTTTTGAGTTTCATAGTAAGGGTTAAGTACAAGAAATTTAATATGTTAGCGATGATATGCTCGAAATCAAATTTTCTCAATTAATGTGACACTCCCCATCATACGCAAATGGAATGCAATCTTCGAAAAATATTCCTTCAAAATATTATTGTTGTTCATTGTGCGTTAATGTGCATATATTTCCAACTTATCAAGTCTATATTTTATTTTATGACCATGTGACTAATTAGGTCGAAGCATGAATCATTGATTGAATGAATGAAGAACATAGTTTAGAAATTTATGAATTTTAAAATAATTATTTGGAAGACCTTTGGTCAACACAGGATTGTTTATTGCATGCCTGTTAAAGGTTAATTTGCACACATATATAGAAACTCTTGCTGGCTTTGCTAGAAGATAATTAACAAATTATGGTAATTTAAACTTGAAAAAGCTATTCAGTTTCAATGAGAAAACATACTCCATATCATCTTTTAATAGTTTGAGAAAACTATTTAAATGTGTGGGTATTTTAGCTATCTAAAATAGCATGTAGACCATAGTAATTTTGAGATTCTAACATAAATTATGAGTTCTTTGAACAGACATGAAGAAAGATTGGAGACAATAAAAGAAATCCATTAAAGACCTTAATGATTATCACTAAGGGCGTGGGTTTTAACCACCAACAAGAAAACTACCAATAATGGATCTCTATCTTAATGGTCTTTTTATCAGAAGGTTCACAAGGTAGAAAAAAATTTGATTGGAGAAGCCATTGGTTAGCGATGTAATGAGAGATTAACTCCAGCCTGGTGATACGTTCTATATCGTGTGATGATTAAGTTTTGCTCTTAATGACTCCAAGATGGTAATTTCCACATGGTTCACATAGTCATTTAAACCATTTGAGCATATTCACCCAAGCGAGAGCTACTATTAGGCCACAATTTTGGGCTAAATACTTGAAACTCTCATAACAATCAAGATCAAACACGTGTGTAAAAGTGTTATCCCACACAAAAATCCAATTCACTCCTATTGTGTGTATAACTTCTGAAGATCGATAAAAAAAATTGATTCAAGGAACTTATTCCACAACTATCTTTGATCTAATGAAATTGATACTAAATGTAGTTACAAGGTATTCCATTCCACCTAGCATAATGCATAAAGTGTTTGTGATGCTTTCGCTTCTCAATTCTTCATGGAAAAACTTAATGCACATATTTTTATTCTTGATCTCTAAATTTATGCAAGTGTTTTCTTAAATTAATGTTTTTGTTAAAAGTAGTATGGGTTATATATAAATTACACCTAAACATTGTGTAGTGGAAGTGCAGAACAAGCTGTAGAAACAATAATGGAGCATCAGCAGAGGCAAATCATAAACTAAAGAGACACAGTTTGCTCTATGAAAAGAAATACAATATCAACTTCTCAAGCTAGCATATCTCAACTTATTTAAATTTGCTTCATTTCAATTCCTATTCTACAAATGTCTCATCCAATACAATTGCAACTTATAGTTCCACGTATATCATACATTTCATGCGTGCAAAATATATTCTATTTGTCATGAGGATGCCCAACATCACCAGTGATCTTTTGTAGAATATATCATACATTTCATCAGTGCAAAATATATCATACATTTCATGCGTGCAATTAACACAGCTCAACACAAGCAAGAAAGAAAATATAAAGAAGTAACCGCTTCCACAAATAAAAACCTAATATAACCTTTTCTGAGCCAGAGGAGATAGAACTTCTCATAAATAAAAAAAATTTAAAAAAAGGAGATAGAACTTCTCATAAAAACTAATTATTCAGCACCCAATGGAACTAAGCGCAAAACCTACACAGCACACCCATCTAAATTCAAATGCATACCGCTTATAACATCATCTCTGACAAGAACAAACAAGTGAGCAACAGATATTGACCCACAGAATTATTAGAATAATAATGAATGAAAAACTCCCTGCTGAAAGCACTTCTTGACTGAACAGCTAAAATTTAATCTAATTTCAAAAACCCTAATAAGTAATAAGTTCTCATCAACAAAGACATGAGCTACAAAAGAGGTAATATTAAAATAAAATGAGAAGAGAAGCAGCCGTAGCCTCAAATTTCCCAAATCCTTAAACCGAAAAATTATAACACTACTCGAAATCAGCGATTTCCTCCTCCATGAACAAATTCGAACATACATAAAATCTCAAAAAACCACAGCCGAACGACAAACAGAAAAGGAAAAGAAGAAACCCCATTCAAAACAGATCGGAGAGGAAGAAGAAATTGTACCTAAAATGCAAAGAAGAGAGATTCGGGAAGGATAAGATTGGTCTTCACAGGTCGGTGCAGCTCGCCGGTGAATTGGAAATGGAAATGGAAGGAGATGGATGAGGTTTTATTGTAAGAGGAAAAGAGGGTTTTAAGAGTGAGAATGGCTCCGGGTGATCCTAGCCGTTGGATTTTTATGGTAGTTTGATTATGCACTTCAGGTTTATTGAGGAGTCTACATCTAGAATACATTGCCGTTGGATTCTCTTTAAGAATTGTGCTTATAATTATATGGGGTGGCATGGAACAAATCTTAAAGTAGAAACGAAAGGTTTGAAACAGCGGTCTTCATTTCTTGGGAGCGAGTGGTGCATGGAACTTCTGTCCTGATCTTTAAGGGAACAATCTAGAAGACCCAAGGAAGAACCTCACGATTCGTGCTTTTCTTATTGAGTGATCATAAGCCTGATCGTTTATAATGGAAAATTCGGCCCAATATACTATTACGTCGGGCCCATATAAAATGCCCCAGTGTTGACCTGTTGAATTGGTACAGTTGTATATATATATATATGTTTTCAAACAAAAGGCTAGGCCTTGTATTAGGCATCTTCAAACGAAAAACTTAATTTTCACTTTAAAATACAGTTAAATTTCAAAATATTATAATTCATTTTTAATCGAACTGCATTTCTTTCTTCTTTCGTGCACTTCCTGTGAAGGTAAGGATCTCTCTCCTCTTACATGAGCTTTTCTCTTCTTTAGCGCTCGTCTTCGGCAAATTCGGCAATTCAATTTTTTGGCGTAGGTGAACAGTCTGATGCCAATATTGATGTCACATTGTTCACCTATCGAATTTTAGAGTGAGATTTGGAGTTCAAATGCAGCGAATGGTGGACGTCATACAATGATATCCAATTCGGTTGGAGATGGTCTTGGCTAGGTTGGTCTTCCATTTAATTTATTTTATTTAATTATGCATTTAATAATAATATTCATTGGTTGCTAGAAAATTGATGATGATAAATAGAGAGTCTAACATGTCAATTTAGAATGCACATATATATAAGAGAATAATGCATAATAAATCTTATATGAAAAATTCGTGAAAGAAAAAAATCAAAGGGCTTAGTCTAAATGAATGAAATAATTTACTATATATTTGATGTTATAAAAGTCTATTTTTCCTCACAACCGGAGAAGAAACACTTTGTTTGGTCTCTTATATTTATAGTAGACATTGTTGATAAATTATGAATGAAAATTGATGATGGTTCAATAATGATGTTAGTTGAATCTGGTTATGGTGGTTGGGTAACAACTGTTGGTTGATGGGGGTTGAATGATAGTGAATAAACTATAGAAATTAAACATCGGTGGTTAGACAATGTTGATGGCCAAACGATGGTTATGTGATGATGGCAATTACTATTTTCAAGCTTTCAAAAATCAAAGATGATTTTAGTGCTTGATTTGGGTATATTTGGACTAAGATTGAAATGTTTTGATGGAGTTAGGTTTGTCTTATCAATACGTTCAGTTTGATTATAAATTTGCAAATTGAAGTTTAAATGATCCTGCATTAATTGTAAAAGTTTTAATTTAATTATTGCATCGAGATTCGTGCTTGATCAAATAAAATTGTAAATGATGTATTCTTTGCCCTTCTCCTCCCCTCTTTTTGGACATCAAAGCTTATTTGTTATGAAAATATATGCCGAGACTTCCAAAAATATATGACGTAAAATTATAATATAAGAATAAGGCACAACCACTCCCCAAATGTGTCGACTAGAGCATAAATTATTAGAAAATTTGTATTCCAAATTCTTCAAAATTTCTCCAAATTAGTTATAGCAGCATCACTGGGCTCCAACTACAAGTAAATTGAATTCATAACATCTAAAAATGAACGGGAAAACCCAAAAAATAATTCAAAAGGCCTCTTTAGACCTGATTTCAAGCCCAAAATTTATTAGGTTAAATGGTCGACTAGCCGTCACTATCGTGTGCTAAGCATGTGTCACGCGGTCTAAGGGTGTGAAGGAAATTTTTAATTTACAATTTCTTAAAAATGATATAATTTGATTTTATTTTTTATTTTTATATACTTGTGATAATAGTATACAAAATATTTATAATTAAACTCAACCAACTAAAGCTACCAAAAACTATCAAAAAAAAAATTTGAAAGGTACAAAAATATATTAAGTCATTTTCTTCCCTTCAAGTAAAAATATACCTCATGGGATATGAAAAAGACTTACTCCTCTGAATCTCCTACTTTGAGGGCTCCAGTTCCTTCCCTTAAGGGAGCTCAACATTTCCTTATTTAGGTGAAGTATTCTTCCTTTACAAGCTCCAGTATTTTTTTTATCAAGTATAGCTAATTTTCCTCCATAGTTAAAGTTGTGAAAAAAAAATTGCATATCTCAATTTCTCCATTATAAATTCTAGTTTCATCTCTAAAAAAGGTTTGACACTATCCTTTATAGGCAAAGTATTTTCCGCTTACAGTGAATAGCATTCAAAATTTTCAATTCATATAGCGATACTCCGATCCTCATCTTAAAATGGGTGAACTATCTCCATTTGGATGAATTGAGATAAGGGTTTAGAGATTTATAGGTTGTTGTAGAAGAATGTGTATTGACATTATATAAATCAAATAATTATATGTAGCTTTGAAATGTTTATTTCTTTATGGCTTAACATACAATCTTGATTGATATCCACAATCAATTTATTAGAATTAACAAACTCTCTATCTTCATGTAAGAGTAATTCACATTTGCAAAAAAATTTCCCCTATAGTTGATTAAATCTTTTATATATCTTTGAGACATACTTAAAATATTTATGTCTTATTAGAAATTTAATAAACTATAGTTGATATTTAAGTAAGTAACAAGATATTGCCCTCTAATTGAAATAATGTGAGTCAATTTCTTAGTTAATTAGGATATTCTGAGATTTATGTCTTTCGAGATTCTTTAGATAAATAGAAATCTTTTCTCTTCTAAAATTTTTAATATTTTAACACTTTTACTTTTAATGGGTATTGATAGGATCGTCAACAGTTATTTATGCCTTTATGTAATGAATAAGATCAGTGTAAAAGAATAGAGTAAAATATTCATTGTGAAGAAATATATTACAAAATTAATTTTAATAATAATAAAATTAAATAATTCTAACAAAAGCACCAGTGGTCTAGTGGTAGAATAGTACCCTGCCACGGTACAGACCCGGGTTCGATTCCCGGCTGGTGCATAGCTTTTTTGGCCGGTCTTTTTTTATTGTTCCTCCTTAAAGGATTGAACTATTCTAGAATTATTTCTGTTTATCTAAAAATGGCTTTCATTGCATACATAAATCAAATAATTGTGCGTTTGTTCTATAAAATATTAAAATGTGTATTTATAAATTAAATAATCCAACAAATTTAAATAAAAATGAGCAATTTACTCCATATAATTGCATATATAGCCTAAAGATTGATTTTTCCATTGATTACAGTAAAATCAGTCAAAATAATATAAATTTTAAATAATATTTAAAGGGGGATTTACATTCATACCATTTTATATCATATTATTTACATATCTAACATCCCAAATTTTAATATTTCATATCTATCACATATAAACAACTTTAATATCAAATATCACTCATATATTCCATTACTACTACTCATACCACCCTATAAATTTTAATATTATATTTCTTCCACCCATATTTAATCAAATAATTATGCATTTGTTCTATAAAATGTCTATTTATAAATTAAATAACCCAACAAATTTAAATAAAAATGAGCAATTTACCCCATATAATTGCATATATAGATTGATTTTTCCATTGATTACTGCAAAATCAGTCAAAATAATAATAATTTTAAATAATATTTAATGGGGGATTTACATACATACCATTTTATATCATACTATTTACATATCTAACATCTAAAATTTTAATATTTGATGCCTATCCTTTATAAACAATTTTAACATCAAATGTCACTCCTATATTTCATCCTGCTACTCATACCACCCTATAATTTTAATATTGTATTCTTTGCATTTATATTTGATCTATAAATGACAGATATGAAATATTAAAATATTAAATATGTAAATAATATGAAATAAAATGATATATATATGTAAATAACCTTATTTTAAAACTAAAATCATGTTCATCTTCCAGTGCAAAACTGCTAACTGAAGAAATTTTCTTTTTTTTTTCAGAAATATCAACAACTATGCTTGCATGTTTCAAATAAACACAGAACGATCAAATCAGTGAAGCGTGACTGAGAAGCTGATGCTCATCAGTGAACTTTTACAGAAATATGGATAATGCTGAGTAAATGAATGAGAAGCCAGCAAGTCACACATCAGCTGGAGGTTTCATCCTTATCGACCGTTTGATTCTCTCCTTCTCTGTATTTTCCAGCATACCCTTCATCATTTAGAAATAAAGCATTAGAGGAATTTATGGGAAAGATGTGAGACAGGCAGATAGATTCTACATAAATCCTTTTTATTCAGTTAAGAGTCAAATTCTCATTTAAATCTAATAAAGGAATGTCATTTCTAATATTATTTAACCAAGTCCTTTTAAGTCTACCTTTGCCTTTCTTAATATAGATCAAATCTAATACATCTACTCTCTTAACAGGGTCATCGAAAGGCCGCCGTTTTACATGACCAAACCATCTAAGACGGCTCTCTCTAATCTTATCATCCACTGGAGCTACTCCAACATTTTCACGGATATGCTTGTTTCGTATCCTATCTCTAAGAGTAAATCCACTCATCCACCTGAACATCCTCATCTCAGCAACACTTAACTTAATATTATGCTTATCTTTTAATAGCCAACATTCTGTGCCATAAAACATTGCAGGTCTCACCATCATCTTATAAAATTTTTCCTTAAATTTGAGTGATACTTTTCTATCACACAAAAAACCCAAAACATTCCTCTACTTAAACCATCCAACTTGAATTCTACTAATAATATCTGCTAACAATAATATCTGCTGACAGGCAGATAGATTCTGAAAGAATAAAATTTGGATTAGGATATTTGATTCATATTTTGACTCAAATTTAATTATAATAAAATATAAAATTATTAAAGTTGATTTAAGATAAATAGAATGTGATTTTTAATTGTTTCATCATACATAGCCCTAATCTCAAAGCAAGTTAAATAGCTCTTAAATTCTTTCAAATTAAAATTGAATAAAAATATCCTGATAAATTTAAGTGGATAAAAAAATCCATCACAACCATCAATTTCATTTTGAATTATTGGAGTTATTATTATTTTTATAATGAAGGATTTATATACATACCACAAAATTCTTAGATATTTACATATCTAACACATCAAGTTTTATATTTACTAATATAACACCTGTGTCAAAACCGCATTAAAACATATATAGGAAACTATGTTCTCCATTTTAAATAAAATATTAATAATATATCTTTATGTAATTTAAATATTAAAATTATATATAAATAATTATAAAAATTAGGTGCTACACATATAAATACCTAAAAATTAAAAGATATGTATGTAAATCCCTTTTTTTATTAAAATAAATTTGAAAAAAAAATGAATAGAAAGAACATTTCATCACAATGATTGGACAGATTAAAATCCTTTGTAATATAATAGTGAAAGTTGTAATGTTAGTGAGTCTCTACCTGCCAAACAATTTCATCAAGCGATAGACATATCTTCCCATACTTGTCGAGGAAGAGCCGCTCGGTTGGAGGTTTCCCACATACATCTTTGGTGCTTGATGTTATCGCAAAGATGACCTCTGCCACTGTAGAGTAAGAAAGTATGCAGGTAAACTTAGCACAAATTAGTTCTATGGAATACATCTTAGGGCCCATTTGATTGCTATACGTTTCATTTGGGACAGCTTTTTTATTGCTTTCTAAGACTTCATTTGGACAACTTTCTTTAGGCTTCTTAAAGCAGTTTTCTAGTACAAAAAAATTAAAATATTTATACTAAAAAGTTGTTTCAAGAAGCATTACAAAAATCATCCCGAATGAAGCCTAAAATAACTTTCAAATACAAAAATTTTTATACTAAAAAACTGTTTTAAAAAGCAGTATGAAAGCTATCTCAAATGAAGCCATAAAGTGCAAAGTAAGTTTTGAAAAAAATGATAAAATTGTTTTAGATGTCATTAAATAAAGATATCACCTTCCAATCTTATTATTTTTCTATAATAATAGCTCTTATTAAATTAGAGCATATACATCAATTATTACAAAAAATTGAAAAATAAAGAGATTCTAGAATTTTGATAAATATATTAGCCAATTATTCTTCACTTGATGTACGGAGTTGTGATCTTTTTTGACAATACCATATCATTGATTAAGTTGTAACCTATTTCAATATGTTTGATTCCTTTATGAGATATAAAATTGCTTGCAAGGTAGACAATTGCTTGATTATTATAATTAAGGATCATGGGCCATGCTCGGAAAAGATAAATTCACCTACAAAAATTTTGATTCACACTATTTTACAAGTGGAAAGGCTCATAACTTAGTATTTAATTGTAACACTCATCTAGCTGCAACTATTTACTAACTGGTTTTCCCAACAAACAACTTTTTCACCAAAAGACACAATACCTAAAGGAGATTGTTAATCTTCAATAGAGCCAGCATATTCAGCGTAGAAAAAGGCTTTAATCCTCAAATGATTAAAATTATGGTAGACTATAACTTCTCCCGAAGATCTCTTGACATATCTCAAAATTCTTAGGATAGCCTTCTAGTGCATTTTCTTTGAGCTTTGATAGATGAGTTTGCTAACAAGACATTGATATCGAGAAGGATTTTCATAGCTTCCATCATCCTAAGATGAATGCAAAGTTTCCTTCATCAAACATAAGACTAGTTTCTTAGAGAAGGCCTATAACATATTCTTTTGAGAGAAATGTTTCCCTTGCTCTATCTATACTTGAAGCCAAAAAAAGAATTTGCAGTGGATGGACAATCAAAGGCGTCGGAGAAGGAGACAGTCTAGGCTCTTGAGTATAAATATGTAAAGAAGGAGAAGTGAGCGATAGGGCTAAAAGCGGTTGACGTATAGTTAGAGGTGTATTTGTACGGGATGAGGTAGGAGTGAAGGAGTTCTTTCATGAGAGGTAACATTGGCAAAAACATGTAGTTTTTTTTTACAGATTGTAACATCAAAACATTTTTTAATACAAGAAAAACCAAAAAATATAAATCTAATGACGAAGATATAATTTGTCATGATATGAGCAAAGGGAATGGGTAAAATAAACACAATCGAATATGCACGGTTTTACGTAAAAAAGAAGATTTATTGGGATAAAAAAATAGAGTATTGAGTGACACTGTTGGCACATGATTGATTAATAGCATTCTACAAAATTTATCGAGGCACATGCATGTGAAACAATAGGGTGCGAGCAATTTTAATAAGATCGTCTTCTTTTGCTCGAGCATCATGATTTATATATAATGTAATTCTCAATATAGAAAGATCAAAAAGGAGATTTCATATATTCATGTGCATTATCTATATGAAGAGTTTTGATTTGTGCAAAAATTTAAACTTTTATTTCTTAGTAGAATAATTTGAATATGAATATGATTGCATATTGACATTGTAACAGGTAAACCCAAGTGATTCTCATATTTTCATTAATGAAGGAAATGAAATAACGAAAACTAAGATGGGTAGTAACAAGACTTGGTCCCCATATTTCAAGAGTGAGCAAGTAAAAATGGGCACTGTTACGAGTAATCAAGGACGAAAGGAGTGGGGGATGATGATATTTAACAAACTCATAGATGAAACTCTGAATATGGTAAGGAGGAGGATGACCAAATGATAGTGTCTTTAATAAGGAAAAGTCACAAATAAGTCAATGGAATTAGTAACATGGAGATAATAAATACCATTATGTTTGACATCAAAGTGAGACTAGAGGGAGAAAGAGCACTAAGATCTTGCTCTAGTACCATTTCAAACAAGTAAAATTTCTATGTTTCAATGGTTGGAAGATGGAGCCAATATATTGGTATATATGGTGTGCACAGAAGAAAGAAAATTATGAGATGAATAACCTCAATTAAAATCATAAAAAAATGCATCTCCTAACTCAATACTTTCCAAGGATATTGCACTCCAATTTTATTATTTTTCTCTAATAATAGTAGTAATTAAACATCAACATTAATTTTAACCTTCACAATCTCTTAAAAAATACCCTCAAATATAATGAGCACATAAGGGCCTATAAGGTTGCTTAAAGTTAGATTTTTGTCATTTCATTGGATGTATTTTGAAATCAAACATTGATTCTAAACACTAAAAACAACTTCAAATCCCTGAAATATGATGATTTCAATTTCACATCATTATCGCATATTCAACCTTTTTAAATCAGGTTTTCAATCTACAAGCAACCAATGAGCCCTAAAAATGCTTCAAGAAGAAGAAATCATTTTCTAAAACATATTTTTATCAACAAGCAACCAAATGAGCCCTTAAACTCCAACAATATTGAGTTAAGATTTACTTACAAGCAAGTTCATCATACTCATCTTTGCCAACTACATAGATGCAGATATCCCCAAGCATGGTGTAAACTATGTATACAGATCTGGAAAGGAAAAAATTAGATAAAAGAAAATGAAACATCAGCATTTGGAAAAATAGGTTGAAGGCGTAATGCAGATGAAATGCCATGTACAAACAATGATATAAGGTTCAGTGAACAACAATTTATGCGGATGGCGCATATCAAGAGAGGAAGAATAGTGAGAAACAGCTTTCATTTTTCTAAGATGGTGCTATTAACCGCATCAAGAAATTGGAGCAAGAGACAATGGGTGAGCATGAATAGAAGGTTAATATTTCCAATGAGTACTCAAACTTATTCCGAATTACATCAGGAAGCAATACTATTTCTTCCCAACAGAAATAAATCAGATTATTAATACGTATCTATTATTTCGTCGGTACTTGCACTTTTGGAATTAAGAACTATAACGTCTATATATCTTGGAGAAAGTGTTGAGGACGTTCAGCAACAGTACTGGGGACTGGCTGCTGTAAAAAAAAAAAACGTTTTCTTTTTCATATTTTCTTTCAGGAGAGTAGGGAAAAAATGAGAAGAAAGAACGCTGAAAAGGTCAACAAAAGAGAAGATGGCAAGCTGAAAAGATTAACAAACGAGAAGCAACAGTGATACTATAGTACCTGAACCATTCGAGCTCAGATAGTCATAGAGAAATGCAATAACCAGCGTGGGACTTATGAACTTGACAAAGTTTAATTTCAGGGCTCTGCTTTAACTGTCAATCTTCCAAATTAATATGAGCATTTGCTTACAACATAGATGATTATCCACAGCTTTTCAATTACTAGATAATGGGAGTGCTGCAGAGTAGCTATTTCTGTTATTTAAATTATCCAGACAACATCTAAATAAAAGAATGGAAGTGAGCCAAGCACGCTTGTGCTTGGTTTAATAAGCGCCAATAAAATCAGGCTAGCTAATTCCGGGGAAGAAGCTTTAAGGTAGATATAGATCTACCTATACAAACCGTAGAAGGAACTGGGAAACCCACCACACATCAAAACCGCTCACTATTTTGTCTCTTTTCAATAGTTTCAAATTTCTCCAATGGTTGCAATTGTAAGTCGGCAGTACCCGACAGCCACAGGTCAGTTCCTACTACATCTTTTGAGCAGAGCTTAAGCTAATATGCTTCTGTTGCAAAATACATTTTATAATTCACCTGCCTAAAATATCTGGTGCTTTCTCTTTCGTTCCTCTAATTTTAATTCTCAATGTCATCAAGTTTCATCCTCAATGCCCACAGCAGCCTCATGAAACTTCTATGCAGTGTTGGTGGCCATCATTAAAATGATGGCAATACCACACCAATCATTATCGTTAGTCGTATCCCAACTATTTGTATGAATGCTCATTTTTCATTTGTTCATATTAAGTGTTGCACAAGATGATAAGCCAACTCTTTAAGATCGTTTTAAATAATTTCTATTCATATTACCTGAGATCAAACCCTTCTGATTTCTAATAATCTGGCTCTAATTTTACCTACTCATCTAATAATTGCACTTCTTATAATTTATTGTACATGTACAAATTATCTAAATCTATTTCTAATATCTTATATACAACAAATATCATTGCAATCGCCCAACTAATAACAATCCCTAGTTTACACTTTCTAGTTTTGCCACACACCCCTCTTAATATTCTCATTATGTCATGCTCAACTTATATCAGCAACTTTTTAACTTTAAACACTCAATTAGTAGTAGGTACTCCAATTGAGTGCTCGCAAGAACCAAGTGGTGTATGTGGATCAACATAAGTTTTACACAGTTATTTTCTCTTTCCCCCCTCCATCAACCTTGGTATCAAAGCAAAAACCTACTTTTATTTCCTTCTTGCTGGCTTCAATAATCTTGCTTCCCAAGCCATATCTTACTAAGATTCACTAGCTAAATATAAATATCGTATCCCGTGATCCCTCCCTCTTCCATAGTATTAATCTCATCATGCAAGACTTCACATCCGCACGCCCAAATCCAACTCTAATCCCGCTAACCCTACAAAAATCCCATAAAATTTAACCCATCCACAAATCATCTAAGCTTATGATTGACCAGTCAAATGCAATGATTGCTTGCAACTATAACACTCACTACCCCTAATTAGCAACTCCTCTCTCTTTCAACCTTGTATACTCAATCAAATATCCACTCCATCGTGTCTACAACCTCACATATTCATTTTATCGCGTTAGCAATCTCCACTGCTGATAGACTAACGTCAAAGTGCGTGACGTTCATACCCATGGTTGTGTCCTATGCACGAGTTCCATGTCCAAAGCATATACTCCAATGCAAGATTTTTAATCGTAATCCTCTTTGTCAAATGACACCAACCATACGCATAATTGTTCATATTTACCTTATTCACTCTACATGATTCATCAATCGCCTACATTGCCGCCTTTGCCTACTCCAAACGTCAACGGAAAGGCCCTCTACATCCCTATTGAATATTGCAAATCCACACAAGCTGAGTGTGTCCATCTTTAGGCGTCACTAGAGCAACTCAAGTTTGCTTTCTTTTTAGTTGAACCACTACAGCCTCACAAGCCTACTTATCAAGCCATCATATAGAGAGATTGTTGTCTTTTCCTTTGTTGATGTATAACTAGATGTGTGGGTAATTATGCAATATCGAAAATACAAGCCATTTAATTAGAACAACAATAATTACGTTTACTTTTAGCAATTTAAACAAATATTAAAACAATAAAGAGGTGATTTAAGCTTAGGCCAAACTACATGTAAGAGTTAGAATCCTGAGTAATCAATTCCAATCAAGTTTAGCATAGCATGGGGGATTTTCAAAGGACATCCCTAAATTAACAATAAGACTAGTCACCACTCACACTCTTGATATTTGGTTTAAGCGGAGATAAATTGCACAATCTTTATGATACCACAAATTAAAGGGAAAACTTAGAAAGGCAAAGACTTGGAGGAGAAATTCACCTTTATCAGGATTTGGAAACGATTTGCCATTGAGTAGGAGAGAGTTGTTCGTCGATAACGGCGGGGAGGGAGAAGATAATCCTTTCGACGTAGTCTTCAACGGTTCGGCCGACCTCCAAGTTGACATCGAAAAACAGAGACTTGTGGATGTCAATTTGCCCTTGATCGTTGTAAACAAAACCGTGGTCACGTTCAGCCATACCTCAAGGAGCCACAAATTACAAGGTTCTGGAACTTCTGGGCAACAACCGGTGAACTTCCGGATGGTAGGACAGCAAGGAGAAGATGCAGAAATTTCTGGACAGCACTTGATCTGCTACTGGACAGCAATCTTACTGGTCTTGGAAGTCCTTGACAGCAAATACAATCCGGGAAAATTCTGAACAGCAATCTTGCGGGTCGTGGAAGCTTGGGATGGAGATTAGCTTCTTGTTTCTTGAGAGGGAAGGTGATTAGGAGGAATAATTGAGGTGGACAGAGGAGGGAGAGGAGGAGGGCCGGCGGTTGAGAGAGATGGGGATGTTGGTTGGTGGGGGGGGGGGCGGGAATTGATTGGAAAATCAATTAATTCTCAATCTTAAGCACCTAAATTAAGGGGTGGGATTAATTGGTGTCCACATTCATTGAATGTGGGATTGACATTAAACCTGATTTAATTTCAAATTTGCATAGATTGGGGCTTTCCTAAAAAAGGTTTTATTAATTAGGAAAATTTTTGAAATTCAAATTCATTTGAATTTGAATTAAGATACTTTCCAAATTAATAATGGGATATATTAGGAAGGTAGTAATTCTAGGTAATTGTGGGTCTAGGGATGATGGAATTTTAGCGGCCTGTGGCTAGGGTTAGAGTTTGGGAGGAGTTTGGCCTGTGGTTTGGGAAGGAGGGTGGTCTTGGGGGGGGGGGGGGGGGGGGGGGGGGGGGCGCGATGGAGCTTCTTGGGCAGGCGGCTACGAGAGGTGGAGGCCGACGGTTGGAGGGGGAAAGGAGAAGGTGGTCGGCGGCTTGTGGAGAAGGATGGGGTGGTCGGCAACTAATTGCCCTCACCTAGGGTTTCACTCTCAAGAGAACTCTCTCAACTCTTGGGGGGGGCGATGGGGCTTCTTGGGCAGGCGGCTAGGAGGGGTGGAGGCCGACGGTTGGAGGGGGAAAGGAGAAGGTGGCCGGCGACTTGTGGAGAAGGATGGGGTGGTCGGCAACTAATTTCCCTCACCTAGGGTTTCACTCTCAAGAGAACTCTTTCAAGCACAAGTGCAGAAATTTGTTGTAATATTCATCATTAGCCATCACAAGAATAAGAGGAGGCTAGAAATAGCCCAAAGTACACTAATAAAACAAAAGACAAAAGTACCACCTGGGGTCACAAAAACCTACTCCCTCAAGTGATGATAAAATTGGAAAATAAACAACAATAAATCAAATACAACTAATAACTCAAAAATAAAGTGGTGCGATCTTGGCCGTAGATCGACGGCCCTTTCTCTGATAGACTCTTCATGGTCGGATGTCCTCATCATTTGTACTCATTGATTTTCACCAAACAAAACACTACAGCTCTAAAGCTCATTGATTGTTGTAGATTGTCTTAGCCACCAACAGCTTTAGAGAGATTCTCTGCTTGCAAGGCAATCATAGCTTTTTAATGTTCAACCCTACTAATGATAAGGTATAATCTCTATGATGTTAAAAAAATTACATAATTGTGGCAGATCTTATAATTCTACATGAATAATTTAACAGTTGATCTCCACTTAAACTAAGCCTAGTCAAAATACTACAGCTTACAATTTCTAGTAAGATTTACATGTGAGTAACCAAAAATAATCTTGCATGCTATTATATGATCATGCTTAAAGGCAATTAACTTGATTTATTATAATGAAAAAAAATGATTGTTTTTGCAAGGACATCTAGTAATAACTATTTTGAGTGGGTATTTTTGCATATCATTTAGATATCATGTTAGGTGAGACCTATAAATGCATCATTAAATGATCAATTTAAAAAACAGATCAGCAATAGCCCTATTGTAATGATTGGAGAGTCACATCCTTCAAAATGAATCAGTTAAAGCTCCAATAAGTTATAGAGCCTGACATGGCCGCCTAAAAACTTATTTGCACAAAGAAATGTCAATGGGGCATCCACTAGTAAATCAGTTGTTACACCATAAAATTTTCCACCTAACACTAGAGCTAATTTTAGAATCTCTGATGAGCTATTTGAGGACTTAGGCTAGCCTACACAGCCCACCTATCATGCATATGTGAGGATTACTCTAACTCATAAATATTGCATTTGTAAAAATATTCCTCATC
The DNA here is from genome assembly GCA_019925795.1 of Dendrobium chrysotoxum. NCBI lineage: Eukaryota > Viridiplantae > Streptophyta > Magnoliopsida > Asparagales > Orchidaceae > Dendrobium > Dendrobium chrysotoxum. The sequence goes on from CM034305.1 coordinate 5,406,699, forward strand.
ATAATAATCCTCACCAATGTCATAAATAGTATAGAATAACCCCTCTTAGAGCAGCTATTGCCAATTGTGATCGTCCCACTGACAATCACCATGATCCTACCCAAAGGATCAAGGTTGATGCTTCCACATTTCAGAGTCTCCATCACCTCGATACTTACAAAGATTGTCCAAGATGAACTTTGCTTAGCACAAGATGGATGCCAAATTTACTAAAATGAGAAGCAATATTTGACGCTCCACTATAGGAGAAATCTTGTTGAGATTCTATTAAATAGTAAGCAAGATTCTTGATCAGTTATGAATTACCTTAATTAGTTTGAAAAGCTTATATCAATGTGTGAGATCTCATAAAATGCTGATCATGATAATCAAATCAATTAATAAAGACATTTAACTCCAAAAGTTTTAACTAAGAGGATATAGTAGCAAACTTGTGCGAAGCAACAAAAAGTTCCTCATTTTTAGCTCCTCTGAGATTTTCAGCTCCTAGCTTTACAAGGAAAGATCGCCAATGTAACCTCTCCTCTGCAGGAACTCCGTGGAATCTACAATATAATGAAAAGCAAACTATGTTATTCATACAAAAATAAGGGTAATTCTTTATCCAAAAAAACTAAACTAAACTAAACTAAAAATGTATAAAATTCAGAATTCGGGGCTATTCTGCAAAGACAAATATGTAATGGGATGTGATCCAAAACGTACAAATAATTGTTTGGGTAGATTCTAAATTAAAAACATTATTTTCAAATAGCATTGTGTGATTGGGCACACAACAGGACAATCCAAAAGCCTAAATAACTGTTGATTGGATCTATAATCAAACACAACACAAAAATGATAAAGATACAACTTTTTGCCTAACCCAATTTGATTTGAAGAATGAGTGATATGAGAATAAGGAATACTTCATAATTTTTGAATATTTTTTTGGGGACATATAACTCCAAAAAAGGTAGGAAATAGATGCAGTGCTCATACAGATGTTCGAGATGTTTGAAGCAAGGTCCATAATTGAATAGTGAAAATCAATAAGAAGTAAGAAAGAAAAAAATAAAATTATATCAAAATAACAAATCCTTGTGCCGTTGATATTGAAACCTCAAGACAGTCACCAAATTGGGAGTTTGTAAGGCACTCATGAGCTTGTAGTGCAGTCCATTTTCTTTTTACTCTTTTGGAGCGTTAAAAAAAGAACGTTGAGCGCGATTAATTTTATAGGCAAGATTTTTAATTTCGTGCACCAAGGTTTCCCATGGAAAGAAACTTTCATGGTTAATTATATCACCAACCTAATGCCCGATAACACTCTCAATTAAGGATATCATTATGCCCTAAATTAATGGTTGGCAGTCAAGTTTACGTATGAGGGGAATGAATGGGAAAGGATAGTTGGCTCGATCAAAATCTCCGAGTTTCTACATCTCAGGTCAATCAATGATGGTGGGTCAAAGGGCCACATCATCTAGAGAATCTAATTAGCAATAATGGGTCGCCTCCTATCAGATCTTTCTAATTGATCGGAATGGAAGTGGTTTAGAGAAGAACCCAGAAAAATTAGGAAGGTAGGCTTGCAATATTCAATCCAAAGAGAGCAATCTGACTGAGTTGTGATCACAAGGGTTGAGGCTTAACCAAGGATTAGTTCCTGAACATTTTGATGAGTTGGTTTAAGAATTTAATCGATGTGCTGAACATGAATGATGTTGATCCGGGAGCCTGACCTGAATGGCCTTAGTAAGTTCTAGGTAAAGTCATATAAGTTCGAGTAAAATTGGTCAACTCCGAAAGAAGTCAATATTAAGCGGGTGAAAACTTGATGAGTTCGAGCGAATTTACATGAATTTGATTGAATGAGATCCAATCCAAGTAAATTTAACTGAGCTCGAAATCAAGACAGGTTGAGTCCTATATAGGTCAAGTTAGACCAGACTTAAGGAGGTCAAAATTCCATTAACCTTTTGAAATTCAACCAAAGTTCATAATTGGGAAACCAAATTAGATGCTCACAACTAATAATCTAGCTTTCTCACTTATATACGCATTGAATGGCATACATTTAGATGAGGAATTAAGGCTCTAGAATGGTTCAATTAATGTTAAGTTGAGCTTCAAATAATTTTGGGTGAATTTGAATGAACTCAAGTGGAACGAGCTAACTCACATGGAAGCTTCTTAAGCTCAGGAAAACTCATCGTGAATCTGACCACATTTAATGCTTGACAATCCTCAAATAACATGAATCATTAGCGCAAGAAAAGTAGAAAGCCAAAACAAAGGTTGCAAAAGATTTTTGTTGAACTAATCATATCATATTTTTTTGCAATGGGTAAAAGATTATTTACTTAAATAGCATAATAACTAAAAAGTTGACACCATCATTAAGGTTAATTACAAGATAATATTCATGAAAAAAGAAAAATAAAATGCCAATTTTAAATAAAATCAAAATTTAACTGCACAAATGAAATCTTAACTATCTAGATCATCAAGAATCATACAACAAACTCAGAAGAACTCTCCTTTAAAAAGTAAGAGTGGTGAATATTCTCTATCAATAGAGAGCAACAATGCATTCTCTCATAATGAGCTTATAATTTCTCAAAGGTAGATTTTATATCTATCATGTCAAAATTTTTATAACAGCTATAGGTAATACTAACATATGTGTTGGTGGCAATTTTATGAGTAAAACAAAAATTCATTATTGATGCAATGTCTTCAAGTAGGATGGCATAGGATCTTCAAAGAGATATCGACAATCTTAAATGACGAAGGCAGTTATGTCTTTTTTTTTTACCTTCATTGTATATTTTTTCCTCTACTTTACTTTTAAATAGATAGGAGCTCTTGGAAATACCCCAAACTTGAAGGGAAGACATGTTTCCTCTAGTGCAGAGAGAGCAAGGCATACATTACTTGTGATTCACACAAAAAAGGATCGAATGATATGAATTAAATGTGCTATTTTGGTGTAGGAGGTTTAGGGAAATTGGGTAGGGATTTAAATTAAACCTAAAATTAAATTTAAATTCAAATATGAAGAGATTTACCGATCAATTTTAGGATCAGGGCCTTTTTTAGGGCTGTTTTCTAACCGCTTTGCTTTGTAGACAACAACATGTATTTAGTACATTGAATGACAAGCCACATCTGCATTTCAAAGCTTTAAAATATAATAACAACCATCCATCAATGTATATGGGCAGATAAAGCATAAAGAGCAAAAGTCAAAAACATAAAACTATATATTAACAATTTTACAAACATATTAGTGCAACAACATAAATAGAAAACTATGGGAAATAAAACATAGGATTGCAGTAAGAGATATTTGATTTATAGTCATATCTCAACTTTGTTTTTTTTAAAATAATGATATATTTTAATATTGAAAATGCTGACCTTTGACAGCTATCTCATAGCAATATTTAAATCAAATAATCTACAGCAATCATGAACTAGCTGAGTGTCCAAGAAGTATAAACACAAATAAAATACCACCTTTAGGACTACTTTGACCCATATGCAACTTTCTTCCCATTGAATTATTAATGACTTCTCAAAAGATGATGCTATGAGATTCAAGGGGAAATGACTAAAGGGTCATTAAGCTATAAAAAAAAAAGTTTAAGCCAGAGTCTACAGATTAAATAGATTTTGTTTGTTAATATGTCAGACAAGAGGCTTAAACAACCAAAGGAACTTCTGAATTGTTGAGAATATGAAGTAGCACTTTCAATCCTAAAATTTAATTTTTAATAGTTAGAAATAAGGATGATATATCATAATGCAGAGAGTAATAAAAAATAAAATGATGGCAAAATGTCTTGGATCTTATTAATAGTTAAACCGCACTAATCTTTTATATTCTTAGATACTTACTCTAAATTTTAAAGCCATGCCAAACTTCAGCATCTGATAGCTCAGAAAATTTGATGCCTATTTCATGATTAATAGATCTGGCACCTTTCCAAATTGCATGAAACGCCATCCACAAAGGGCATGTTGAATCCAAGAGGGTTATGTCTGATGCCTCTTGAACGATGATCCCAAGAAGCATAAGGAAATAGTTGTCACGAACTCACAAATACACATGCCTAAAAACCTAAGACCCAAGAAGACCAAGGACTAGCGCCAACAGGAACTACAAGCTAGGAAGCCATGGCCGAGCCCAAGAACTTTTTCAACACCCACAAACTACTATGGTGGCAACCCACCAACAGTTACCATAGATCATGGTCTGGGAAATGTTGCAGACCTCCAAATAGTTGGCACGCGCCCACCTCCTAGCTCCGGTAGGAAAGAAGAATAAAAATCAATGTTCCTCCCCGTACCACCGAAATAGAAACCAGTTAACAACCACTCCTCCTCCCCATCTATTTAGCTAGCGTCATGTGGTCACCTCCACCCACTGCCAACACAGTGGTCAGCGAACAGCTAAGTCTCCCTCCCTCCACAATTTTAATAACCTCAGCTACTTCAGCTGGTACAAAATATATCAAAACTTTCCCAAGACATCAATGTAATTCCATCCTTCAGAACAAACGTTCCCTAAAATGTAATATTCCATGCCTATTGAAGTTCTTATCAACCCACCGGCTCCATTCAGCTACACAATGCTCATAGTTCTCAGCAAAGAACAAAGTCTTCAGCTGATTCCAAAAACATATCCCAAGCGACCAGCATTCAGTAATTAGGATAAATCACTTGGGATGTTATCATCCCAGTAAGATCTAACCTCGCTCGAAGGATTCATCGGTATTACAAAATAATAATAACAAAAACGGCTACTTTCTTATTTCTTCACAAGTAAAACTAAATCGTTCTTTTGATCTCTGATTAACCCAACAAAAAGAACCATGCCCCTAACCTTTGTGTTAAGAATTTCTCCTACATAAAAAGCTATGGAGTACAGCGAAGTAGGATCCAATCAATCTTATCAAAAACAAAACGATTTAAAAGAAACCGGAAGTTACCAAAAATAATACAGCGCATTTAAGATCTGTAGCCCTATGACAGAGAAAAGGGGAAGAAGAAAAGAAAAGGGGATTCATCGTACCGCTCGATGAGGATGTTTCCATCGGTATTGGCGAAGAGCACGGCGAGCAACATCGTCGGATTCCGGCTCTGATCCACCGATCGCTTCTGTTCAGCAAAACAAGTCGCCTGTTTAAGCACGAAATAACACAATTTTTTTCATATTGAAATTTAAACGATATAAGGTATTTTTCATGAAGTATGCACTGTTTTAAAGTAATATAAATTTATAATATTGATTATCAATCAATAGGTTTTCACGTAAAGTCTTGATATTTAGAATTTAGTATAATTATTAGATTTGTTATGTTTGTTGTGCCTCGAAATATTCGCGGTAATAGAGAAATATAAAGTTTAACGTCTTAGTTTTGTATGAAGATCCAACACACATATAAATAAAAGAGTAAGGGTGTAACATTCATAAGATACATCGAAAATTTTAGGTTGAAACCTCTGAAAATGGGGAAAAACTACAGGGTCTTGCCCAAATTAAATGAATCCATTGGTGTTTGTAGTTGATTACAAATGAGGCCTTCCTTGGGGGTTGGAGGAATCGGTGTTGAAATGTTCGTTTGGTCGACATGACCATAGTCGACGAGTGATGTAGTTTAGAAGGATTGTAGTCGGACGATGGCGGTCAAAAAAATCGTAGCCGGGATGAAGGTCGGAAGGATCGTAGTCGGCGAGTGACGGAGGTCGAAAAGACTGTAGTTAGGTGATGGTGGTCGGGAGGACCGTAGTCGGCGGGCGATTGAGGTTGGAAAGACTGTAGTCAAATGATAGTGATCAGAAGGACTGTAGTTGGTGGGCAATGGAGGTCAGAAAGATCATTGTCAAGTGACAGTGGTCAGAAGGATTGTAGTCAGGTGATAGTGGTCGGAAAGGCCATAGTCGGGTAACGGTGGTTGGAAGGACCGTAGTCGACGGGCAATAGAGGTTGAAAAGATCGTTGTCGGGTGATGGTGGTCGAAAGGGCCGGAGTCAGGAGATGGTGGTCTGAGAGATCGAAGTCGGGCGATGGCGGTCGGGGAGACTGTAGTTGGGAGATGTTGGTTAGAGAGATCATAATCGATGATGGCGGTCAGAATGACTGTAATCAATTGCAAAGGTTGAAAAAGATCGTAATCGGGCAACGATAGTTAGAAGGACTGTAGTAAGTGGGCGACGAATGTTGGAAAGACTATAGTTTGGTGACGGTGATCGGAATGACTGTAGTTAAGCAACCGTGGTCAAGGAGACAATAGTTAGGAGATGGTGGCTGAGAGACTGCAGTCGATGGGCAACAAATGTCAGAAAAAGATCAGAGTCGAGTGATGGTGGTTGGAAGGACTGCATTCATGCGATGATGGTAAAAAGGGCTGAAGTTCAGCAACAATCGGTGGTCGAGTGAAAGTCCAGCGATAGTTGGTGGCTGGACGAAAGTCCGGCGACGGTCAGTGGCTAAGGGTGGTCAAGGAAGAGCTTAGTGGCAAGAGAGATATCATATTTCTCTTCATCTATTCTCTTCTCTCTCTCTCTCTCTCTCTCTCTCTCTCTCTCTCCCCCCCCCCCCCCCCAATTTATAGTTTTCTGGGAGCGGCATGGCAAGCAAATAGGGAGAAGATCAAGGGTACATGGGAGTGGTTTGAATAGACGATCAACATCAATTCCCTTGATAATGAACCATTTAACGAGTATTTGAGTGCCCTAATAATGTCAGGATTCGACAATCTTAGGCTCATTGGATTCATCTCGTCGAGCTGCTCGATTCGACTATAAGCATGTCACATTTGAATATCATTTCGTCCTCCAGTTTATGGTTTGAACCTTCTAAATATGATTCGGGTCCTTTATATAGACCCATTTGGGCTCGGATTGAGTCAAATTTAGTATCGTCGGGTTCATCTTTTCGAGACGTTTAGTTTGACTATAATTTTGCTGAAATTGAAGTTCAGACGATCCTGGATTTAATTTCAGAAGTTTCAAATTCAAATTTATCTCAAGATTCGTGCCCGATCAAGATAATTTTTTGATAATATATTAATATTTAATAAATTTAAAATTTATTAATTAATGATTAATTATGATATTGTTTTATAATAAATATAATGTATTTAAATTACTTTAGTATTTTTTTTTATAAATAAATCCTAATAAAAATTTTTAACGATATTATTCATGAGCTTTGTATCGAACGTTAATCAAGTTTTTGAACGAGTTTATTTACGAGTTCTGTATTACTTATTAATCTAGCTTCTTATCGAGCATATTAAAGAGCTGTAAACAATATTGTTCATGAACATAAATGAATTAAATAAATATATGTTTAAATTTATTTATTTAACAATCAAGTATTTAAAAATTTGTTCAAGTTTATTTGATTTGTTAAACAAACGATCATGAATGACTGCACCTCGAGTAGCTTAATGCTCGATTTGTTCACAACCCTACTCTTACATACCAATGTTACATTATTATAAATATAAAATTTAATGGAGAATATACAATCAATTATAATGATTTAATTTAGATCATAATGAGAGTTAATCCAACTAAATGATGCTCAATTAAATGAGTTTAAAGATATTTGAGTAGTCTAACTAACACCTTATGAATCTCAACGCAAATTTTTTGAGGTTAGCGCGAAGACTGATAACCTAACACAACAACAAGAGAAAAGGCAATTTGCAATAAGAGGAAAATATTAAAAAAAGAGGAGAAAGGAAATATAATATTAAAAGAAATTAATATTGTAATTGATTGTATCCCGTGGACGGCATCACGATACTCGTTGAGACGTTGACTCCCGCACTCGCCGATCAGTCAACCTCGCCGACTCGTGCTGGACGGACGACACCTGCTGTCGAGTTGGAGCAGTCAACCTCGACGGAACCTAAATCCCATTCTGGGTTTGCGGGTCCGATCGGGTTAATTCGTAACTCCCACGTGTCGGCTCCGGATTGAAAATTTTGACCCATTTATAAAAACGGGTTGGATGAGTTAACCTGTTTATACTCGAATCAACTTGAGTTGGATCCAAATCCAACTCTTTCATCCGAGTTGACACCCCTAAATTTATGCTGATTTTTTGCAATTATTTATCAAGGAAGATTTCATAGATCCCGCTATGAAACGGTTCCTTGAAGCATTGTTCGAGTCACACTATCCAGGAAAATCTTGGCCGTCGGATTGGAGCCACTACGAACTTAGCGTAAATATAGCGAGAGAGAGAGCGAGCGCGCGGAGGGAAGGAGAAAGAGGATTCATCTTGTTCTTCGTTTTCTTGGCTAATTTTCAGCAGGAAAAAGCCTCTGAAGACCTTGAAGTGTAGTCGGGAGAAGGCGCGGATAAGGGGGAGATCGGCCATGGGACAAGTATTTCGGAAGCTCTTTGACACCTTCTTCGGGAACAAAGAAATGAGGGTTTGTTTTCTGAACTTTTTTATTGTATCTAAAAATAGCATATGTTGTTTCATGCAAGGACTGTTTTTGGCCTTTCCGCGTAGATTTGCGCTTACTGGTTTAGTTATTGGGATCAAAGTCATGGCTGATATGGCGTGATTCCTGTCTTGGTTTGGGATTAGGATGCCTTCTATGTCTGTTTGGCTTCTTGGGTTGAAGTGATCTCATGCCAAAAAGTTTTAAGTTGATATTGTCTAGTTGCTTGTGAAATCAGCTGGTAGATGTGGCTTAGGAAACAACGGGCTTGTTTTTAGAAATTATTTTTCTAGTTGATGACATATTTTTTATGATCATATAACAAATCTGGGTTTTGAGGAGGACGTGCCTGAAGAAACTCTTACTTCTGTTGTTGTGGTTGATTTACATGTTTATATTCAAAAGTGAAGAATACATGATAAATTACATTAGGGTGAGCTCAGGCAACCTTGCTGTGAATAATTCACTGAAAATATTTTGTTGAGAAATTATTGAATGGGCATTTTAAAGAAGAAATTATTTTGAAAGAACATAATAAGAAAAAGGGTAAGGTATATTCTAGATTGATTTAAAAAGATGAAGTGAAATTAACTCTGTAGAAGATGCTTGCAGGTAAAACTTAGGTCCATATTTTATATCTATTGAGATATGAAGTGTTATGTGGGCATATTGCCGTGATTTCATTAGCAAGTATTTTCAATAGAAATTTGAAGAATAAGTTGATACCCAAATGACTGGAAAATAATTATTTTTATACCAATAGTTAAGAGTAAAGTTTACTTTTAAGATTGTGCTTATTAGATGAATTAAATTTATGAGAGAGAGAGAGAGAGCATATGCTTTTAAAAATTATGACAATATTTTAGAATCAACTTGGTTTCGTACCAAGAAGATCCATCTTATGATCAATTTTTATGTTAAGCAATTAATGAGAAAAGTATGGAGAGAAGAGAAATGATCTTTATATATTTTTTATTGATCTTTTGAAGGAATGATGTGAGAATTGATTTGTAGAGTAAGGTAGAAATATGTGTGATAAAGATATGTTGAAGTTATTAAAGAAATATATGATGGAGTGTTGACTAATATTAGAAGTAGCTATGGAGTGATTAGATAGTTCCTAATTATAGTAAGATTACATCAACATTACCTACAAAAGATATTCAAAGCGAGGTGCTTAGTGCATGATTTTTGATCAAGTGGAATAATGAAAATAGAACAATGAAGAGTGCTTACAGTTAGTAGAATAATACTTGAGTATATGATATGCAATTTTAGGTGGGTCATATTAACATTTATCAATCAATATTCTTTGAAGATAATGTAATAGTTAGATGTAATATGTTTAAGTATCTTGGTTCTTATTACACAGAAGAATGATGATATAATTTTCAAACTTTAGTTGTGTTATTCAAATGGAGAAGTGCTTCAAAAGTCTTATGTGATAGGAGGATATGATGAAGTTTTGAAGGTAAATTTTATAAAATTACTATTAGACCAATGATGTAGTATAAATTTGAGTGTTAGTCAATAAAAAATTATTGATATTTAAGTTGAAAATGATAGAAATGAGAATATGTTTAGCACCAATGGTAGCACTCAAGAGGAATGTTATGGATTGGTCCAGATTTTAGTTAAGTTTCTTTCATTGTACTTTCTTTAATTTCTTGAAAAGCTTGAATTGCCTTTGGTGTGCTACTTTGTGTAGCAATTATTGTCTATAAATAAGAGCAATAGTCTGTAATAGGAAGCATGGTTAAGCAATAAAGAATTCTAGTTTATGTTCTCTTCCTTACCCCTTCTCCCTCTCTCCCACTCTCCCAAGAAGCTCAAAAGGAAGAGCTTCTTCCTGTCGTCCAAGAACCTAACAAGGAATGAATGAAAAAAGGATTTGTAAAGCTGGTTGTGGATGATGATGATGATGATGATTGGTGGAGTTATTTTACCATCTCGCTATCATATCTCATGTTTGAGTTCTGTTTCTAATCTCCGCCAAATTCTTCTGGCAATGATCAGAAGGGAGGATGAATAAACCATGGTTCTAGTTGTTGAAATAATAAATATTAGAAGCTTATATGATCTTAATATTCGAAGTTTATATGGTCTTCTGTTTCAAATACTGCTAATTAATGTGTGTATACAAGATATCAATTATTTACATCATTAATGTAGTTATTTTAGTTTTTTTAATATATTGTATAACACTATAGCTTTTTAATCAAAGAAGAAGTTTATTTTAGAAAAGTGAAAAATGTCTCAAGGTATTGATTAGACTGTTATTTTTGTGGTCATATGGTATTTTGGATCAAATAGTCTTATTTTTAGGGTCTGCTTTATTGACTAATGGAGAGCAAATCAAGAAGATTCACCCTTGTATTGCCCTTAAAGCTCAATCAGCTTGCATGCGGTAGCTATTGTTTACTGATGCTTTATAATTTGTTATTTTAAAATTTTGAGCTGGAAAATCAAACTTTTTCGCTAGACATGTTCTGATATCTTGAGCATCACTATTGAATGAAGTTAACTCATTGCAGTGTTTCGTATTATGTATTCTGATTTTTAGTGCCTGCTTTATTGACTAATGGAGAGCAAATCAAGAAGATTTATGCTTTATTGTACTTAAAGCTCAAGTAGCTTGCATGCAGATGCTGCAGCTATTGTTTACCAATGCTTTGTTATTTGTTATTTTAAAATTTTGAGTTGGAAAACCGAACTTTTTCGCTAGACATGATCTGATATGTTGAACATCATAACTACTGAGTAAAGATAACTCATTGCATTGTTTCATATTATGTATGCTGATTTTTGTTTTCCTTAGAAGTTGCTAAGCTTTTTATTGTTTCAGATATAACTTTTCTTATGAAAAGACCGATGGCTTCTTATATGGACACTTGAGCAAGTTTCTGTTGGAATTTTATTATCTTAATCCATTTTTTGAATTTCATGTTTAGTCTACCGGTTTAGCTTGATGCTTAGTTAGTCTACCGGTTGAGCTCGCTTTCTATGAGAATGATGTTGTGCTTTATTTGTGCTTTTGTCATAAAAAAATTCTACTGCTTTTGATTGCTGCTCCAACATCTATTTCTATAGTTTTGTATGAATGAATACCTCCATATTGTATAGGTTGTGATGCTTGGACTGGATGCAGCGGGTAAGACAACTATATTGTATAAGTTGCACATTGGAGAAGTTCTATCTACAGTTCCAACAATTGGTATGATTACAAAATGAACTCTATGTTTTAGGTTTATTTTAATTGCGTTAGCCTTGACTCTTTCATAAAGCCATATCCAAATGGATGAAAACGCTAATGATGATGAATAGATTTGGTCCTTAATAATCATTTTCCTGCACTAAGCCATGTGTGCTGTATAAAAAAATCTGAAATTCTAAAGTGATAGCTGCAGAAGCGGGCTTATCAAATGTTTTTTAGTGGTAGCTAGTAACTTGTCCATTTTTATCCTGAAATGGCTTGTTGTGGATGGCTTTTAATTAAGCAGGTTGCTTTTTTTCACCTACTATTTCTAATATTTGCCTATCATTTATGTGTATTTTCATAGTTTCTGTACAACCTTGTATAAATTTGAACTTGATATATAATTTTTAAACTTCCACTTCATTCTGCATATGGTTTTATAGAAATTCTTTATTCCTTTTCTGAGTTAAAACCACCGCCTTATGTTGGCGTTATAATCTAAAGATTCATGCGAGGTTACCTTTTTTCCCCGGATAATTTAGTGTAGAGAAGTCAAGTGGCATGTTCATTAGTGTTTGAGGCAATAAATCTCACAAGCACATGGCATGTTATTTTTTCCTAGTAAAGGATTAACTGTACGCAGCTTTGACCTTAACAAAACTCGTAGTTTTTCATTGATTCAAGATGTATCAAGCATTTGTATATACCTCTATTGTTTCTTTTTCTCTCTTCCATTCTGCGGCTTGTCAAACTCAACTACTTTGTACAATTGCTTGACATTCTAAGATCCTAAAGTGAGGATATGGAGCTTTTCAGTTCAAAGGGAGAAAAAGTTCTCCATTTTTGGACAATTTTGCCAATGAGCATTACTCTTACTTTAGATGCATATAGGGATTGTCAAAGTAGTTTGTAATGAACTTTATGTTCCTCTTACAGCTTGCCTTATACAATGCTTCCCCACTTATTGTGCTTGCTGGAGCCTTGCCACTAAATATTGGGAGTGGATAGGTATTAAATGTTAGGTTCAAAGTGTTAAATATATGCATAGACCAAATGAAGGAATTGACCAGGTGCTAGGCGCTACTCTAAAAGTATAATATATTACTTGTACCCTGGAGACTGAAGAAAGATGGGTATTAACTATTAACAGGTTTCTTAAACGCACTTCCTGATGTGTATAATCAAAGAAGTCTTATATCATGGGTCTCTTTATAATAATATCTAACATTTGAATCTTTTTAATATTCCAAAACTTGCCGAATCTGCATACCATGAATTTGAACTGCTTTTTGTTTGATTAACTTATTAGACCTTGTGCTTTATTTTGTTGTTGTTGCTATTGTAGGTTTCAATGTTGAGAAAGTTCAGTATAAAAATGTGATTTTCACAGTCTGGGATGTTGGTGGGCAACAGAAATTGAGGCCCTTGTGGAGGCATTACTTTAACAATACTGATGGATTGGTAAATAATCCTTCTTTACCACATTATAGACTGTTTTGATTTTCAAAAGCAAAGTTTAGATTGTGTAGGCCATTAAAGAATTGAAATCTATGACATTACGGATGCTTTGATTTTGTGGCTGACTATTGTGCTCTCTTGGTTTACTACAACTTGTGGGTCGGGCCATGTTAGGAGCCAACACTTACACATTATGAGTGGTAGTTTGTTTCACTCTAAGCCAACAGAACCAAACTTAACCACTTTTACAACTATAAATGCAGGCGATTTATAGCTTATGGGATGCATATGAAACTAGCTTTCATATTATTGAAATGGTGATATATGTTTTATGAATGTAATTGCCAAAAGCAGTTGTGTAGCATGAGTAATTTAATAAATTGCTAGAGCATTCCAAAAATAATTCAAAGTATACATTCCTATTGGGATAAGTGCGAGTCTCCTATGGGCTTGGTTGCTTTTTGTTTGAGTTTGATCTTCAAGCTAACCAGAAGAGAAGACAAAAAGGATGACATTAAGGACCATTCTTTGTGGACAAAATTCCCAAGATCTGCCTTGAGTTGCTAATCAGAAAACGCTGATTCTTGGCTACTTGCTACTTATTTCATTCAAATGCCCGTTGCTTTGCAAGACACTAAGTTGAATTACTTTCCTTCTGGTAATGTTATCTTTCACTCGCTTCCCTTGTACTCACTAACCTAGTGGTTTCTGACTTGGTATGTTGAATACACATGATGCAGGACTAATATGCTTTGAGTAGAAAATTAGGATTTGCACGATTTATTATAAGAGCAATTATTTGATTAACTACTAGTGATCTAGAATGATAAAGTAAAACAAAGGAGGGATGCTTTCGCTTAGGCCAAACCACATTAAAAGTGCTTGAACAAACAAATAGATTGGAAAATTAAATTAAAGCTAACATAGTAGTGGTTCATTCATAATCCCTTAATTAACATTAAGACAAATAGACATATAAAGAACTCTCAAAGTAACCCTACGTTTACTAAGCTTTTAGCAGATCAAGCGGCGCGGATCTTTTACAAATTCATCACCACCTACAAGGTTAGTAGAACAAGAGAAGTAACTTGATGAGGGAAGAAAGTTCACCTTAATCGGGAATGATTTGTTGTCGGAAAGTAGTCACTTGAAGGCCAATGGTATGGGTGAGGAATCGTAGGATTTGAGTGAAATAGCCTCTGAGTGGGGAAGTATCTGGAGGGGAAGCAATCGTGGGTCGGCCGAGGATGGTCCACCATCCTTTCGTACGTTGATCGTCAATTGTATCCACCAAAGTGATGTGGATCCGGTCGAAGTATTCCTCGACGGTGTTGTCGAAGTCGAATCCGAGATCGAAGAACGGGGAACGGAGGATGTCGATGTTATCGTCTTCGTCAAGTACCAAACCGTAGTCCCATTCGGGGACTTCCATGCATGTTGGTGGATAGAGGAGAGATTGAAGACGATGGTACCTTGCTGCCCTTGAAGTTTGCTCTTGGAAAAGCTAGGGTTCTTACTTGGGAATCCACGTGAGAGTGGGGGGAAAGGTGGCCGGCCTAGTGGTGGAGGGTTGGGGGAATTAGGGTTAGGGTTTTGAAGTGGTAAGGCTTTCCAAAATCTGAACTTATTTTCAGATTTTAGAATTTTGGAGGGAGCTAGAAAAAGGAAACTAGCATTTAATGGGAGGTAGAGGATTGGAGAGAGAGAGGAGGAGAGAGAGGGGCGGCGGCATGGGTAAGGGGGCCGGCGGTTTAAGTGGGGTAGGGGCTTAGGGAATTAATTAGGGGGGTTGCCTATATTAGGAATTGAGAAGTAGGAAAGTTTTAAGTAATCCTATTTGATTTAAATTCAAATAGACTTAAATTAGGAAACTTTCCTAAAATACATTGGCTAAATTAGGAAAGGGAATTAATTCAAATTTAATTTGAATTTGAAATCCAATTCCTTCCAAATTGGTATCCAACTAGATTAGGAAACCAATTTTAAAAGAGGGCAAGGGGAGGGGGGCCGGCGGCTGGCTAGGGGCGGGTGTGTGTGTGGGCTGGCCGGCGGGTAGGGAAGGAAGGAGGGGAGTTGGGTAAGGGAGGAGAGGGGCTTTTGGGTGTGGGGGGAAGGGGATTTGAGATGAGGATGGGGGGGAAGCTTAGCCGTGAGGTGGTGGGGCTG
Organism: Dendrobium chrysotoxum; assembly: GCA_019925795.1. Lineage (NCBI taxonomy): Eukaryota > Viridiplantae > Streptophyta > Magnoliopsida > Asparagales > Orchidaceae > Dendrobium > Dendrobium chrysotoxum. Next base: position 5,421,975 of record CM034305.1, read on the forward strand.
CCGTGGGTGGTGGTGGGAGGAAGAGACCGGCGGTATGTTGGGGAAGGAGGGGGAGCACAACCAACGGAGCGACCACGAATCTGACGCGTCTAGATTGGCGGGTATTGCGCACTCTCCCTCTCTTAGGGATTCTTCTTGAGAGCTCTCACGACTCAACTCACGAACACAAGAGTAGAAAATTTTGTAATAATCATTCATTAACTTCAAACGATACAATAGAGGCCTATAAATAGCCTCAACAAGAGAAATAAATGGAAAAGACTCAAATGCCCACCTTGGGCTTACAAACACTCCGCCCTTAAGTAAGGGTAAAACAATAAACTAAAATAAAAGACACAAATAACATAATAAACTCAAAAATACAAAGACTCGATCGTGGCCGTAGATCGACGGCCACGTCTACGATAAACTTTCCAAGTGTGGATGTCCTCATCATTCTCCCGGGGTGGAAGAAAGCTCGACTCCGTCGAGTAAGTATCTCTGGTGCTGTCATAGAACTCCAATGCATCTGGATCCAGCTGCTGTAACTCATCACGGTCCAACCAAGTATCCTCCGACTCGGGTTTACCTTTCCACCTGATCAAATACCTTCGTCGTCCACCCTCCTTTGTAGAGATGATTTCATCGCTCAAGATCATGTCCACTTTATCTGCTATAGGTGATTTAGGAATATCTGGGAGTGGAGGTAGGCTAGGGATCTCACAAGGTGGGGTCACACAAGGCTGTTGTATAAGTGGGTTTGGCGGATTAAAATCCGGGCCTTCATATGCTACTAGATCTTCTATGTTAAAAGAGGGATTGATGTTGAACTCCGCAGGAAGATCTACTACGTAAGCATTATCATTGATTTTCTTAAGTATTTTGAATGGACCAGCACTTTTGGCATGCAGTTTCTTAACCGTTCCCTGAGGGAACCGTTCCGGACGAATCCGCACCATCACGGAATCACCAACCTCAAAAGTTTTAAATTTTCGTTTCAAATCAACACGTAATTTATAATCAGTATTGCTCTTTTCAATTTGTCGTGCAATTTCCTTATGAAGTTCATGCAAATGTGATGCAAATGATGATGCAGACTCAGAGATCCTATACCTAGGACACATAGGAATGAGATCTAAAGGTTGCCTAGGTTTGTACCCGTACACAATCTCGGAAGGACTTAGGCCAGTGGTTTGGTTAATAGAATTGTTATAAGCAAACTCAGCAGTGGGTAAAATGGAATCCCAATCCTTGACATGCTTGCCAACCAGAGACCTTAACAGATTACCTACGCTCCTATTAACTACCTCGGTCTGACCATCGGTTTGTGGATGAAAGGCAGTAGAGAATTGTAATTTCATACTAATTTCATCCAAATGGTTTTCCAAAAGTAGCTAGTGAACTTAACGTCCTTATCAGACACAATGGTTTTAGGCAGGCCGTGCAGACGGACAATTTCATTGAAGTAAAGTTTGGCAATATGGGAGGCGTCGGAAGTTTTGGAGCAGGGTATAAAATGAGCCATCTTGGAGAACCTATCAACTACGACACAGATGACATCATTTTTGCGAAGAGTCTTAGGCAGGCCTAAAATGAAATCCATGCTAACGTCCTGCCAAGGACAACTAGGGACAGGCAATGGAGTGTACAGGCCAGTGTTCTGCTTCCGCTGTTTGGCTAGCTGACACATGTGACACCGGCTAACCAATCTACCAACATCTCTCTTTAGGCTGGGCCAAAAGAAACGGTACTCCACAGATTCTATCGTTTTGTTCCGTCCGAAGTGCCCAGCGAGGCCTCCGGCGTGGAGTTTCCAGACCAGAAAATCCCTTAAGGAGGTGCTCGGGATGCAAAGCTTTTGAGCTTTAAAAAGATAACCATCCTCCAGAAGAAAGTCGTCCACAAGGCACGTGCTGCCCGTGGACAGGAGAGAGTATGTTTCCTTGAAGTCGGGGCAGTCCAGGTAATCTTTCCTTATTTGGTCAAAACCCACGACTTCGGCCCTCAACTCAGTGGTAGTCATCATGCGACGACTGAGGGCATTGGCAGCTTTATTCTCAACTCCCGCCTTATGTCTAAGGGTATAAGTGTACTCTTGAAGGAATTCTACCCAATGACCGTGGCGTGCATTCAATTTCTTCTGGGAGTTGATATAACGTAAAGCTTCATGATTCGAGAAGATGACGAACTCTTGCGGGAGAAAGTAGTGTCGCCAATAACGGAGAGATTGGATCACGACATAGAATTCCTTATCGTAAGTGGAATATCGTTGCCGAATATCATTCAGTTTCTCACTGAAATACGCTACAGGATGACCCTCCTGGGAGAGGACTCCTCCGATTCCGACCCCCGAAGCATCGCAGGTCACTTTGAAGACTTTGGAGAAGTCAGGAAGTCTCATCACTGGGGCCTCCACCATTCTTTTCTTAATGTCCTCGAAAGCTCTGGTGGCGGCCGGGGTCCAGTGGAAATCACCCTTCTTAAGACAATCAGTGATAGGAGATACGATTGTACTGAAATTTCGTATGAATCTCCTATAGAAGGTGGCCAATCCGTGGAAGCTGCGGACTTCCCGGATGTTCTGAGGAAGAGGCCATTCAACTATGGCTTTCACCTTCTCAGGGTCAGCAGAAACCCCGCGAGCCGATACGATAAACCCTAAAAAGATGACTCGATCTACGAGAAAAGTACACTTCTTGGGATTAGCGTATAACTGTTCCTTCCTTAAAACAGAACAGACTTGCTTAAGGTGGTCAAGATGTTGCTCCACAGAATGACTATAAATAAGAATGTCGTCAAAGTAGACAACGACAAACTTACCCATAAAAGGACGCAACACTTGGGTCATAATTCTCATGAAGGTGCTCGGGGCGTTACTCAACCCGAAAGGCATGACCATCCACTCATAAAGACCGTCCTTGGTCTTGAAAGCAGTCTTCCACTCATCACCGGGTCGGATCCGGATCTGGTGGTATCCACTCTTGAGATCGATCTTGGAAAAGAGAGTGGCACCCGTCATCATATCAAGCATATCGTCTAATCTAGGAATAGGAAAACGATATTTGACGGTGATTTTGTTGATATCACGGCTATCAACACACATTCTCCAAGATCCGTCCTTCTTAGGAGTGAGAAGGGCGGGCACCGCGCAGGGACTAAGACTTTCCTTAATGAAACCTCGCTGCAGTAACTCGTCTACCTGTTTCTTAAGTTCGGCATGCTCCGTGGGGTTCATGCGATAGTGTGGCAGGTTTGAGAGGGAGGCTCCAGGGACTAAGTCTATAGCATGCTGAATGTCTCGGAGGGGGGGTAACTGATCAGGGAGATCATCCGGGAAGACATCCGCAAATTGCCCTAAGATAGGTTGGACTTCCTGAGGAATGGGGGCATCAGATTCGTGTGGGAATCTCACGACCCACTAAAGCGTATAGAGGTGCACCACGAGTGACCTCAAAGTCCAGAACCTTGGCGGTGACCAAGTTTAGTCCTTTCTTGGACTTAAGGGGGTGGGGTTTAGGTTCTTCCTTGACCCGGGGCTGCGATGGTAAAAGCTTAATCTTTTTACCCGCATGTTCAAACACGCAGGTGTTTGAACGCCCATAGATGTGGACATCATTATCAAAAATCCAAGGTCGCCCTAACAGAATTTGTCCAACATACATAATCAGAACATCGCACCATACATTTTTCTTATAAGTGGCAAAGGAGATAGGTACGAGACTTCGTTCTCTCACTTCCAAGGCAGTGGAGTTGACCCAAGCTACCTTATATGGACTGGGGTGAGGAACGGCAGAAAGGCCTAATTTGGACACCATGCTGGAGGATACAGCATTGATGCAACTGCCACTATCTACGATGACTTTACAGTTTTTATCTTTGATTTTGGTGTAGGTGTGAAAGATAGAAGTCCTACGCCAGTCATCGGAGGTAACAGGGTGTGACAGCGCACATCTCACCACGCAGATGGGAGATGTGTCCAACTTCTGAAGGCAATGGAGGGCGGTGGTGTCCTCGTCCTCCTCGAAGAAATCACCCTCTTCTTCCACTTGGTGAACCTGATCAACCTCGGGCTCAGGATCCTCCTTAGTAAACTCCTCAATAATGGAAACTTTGTAGGGACCGGAGCACTGGGAAGCAATATGCCCATATCCCTGGCATCGAAAGCACTTGGTCCCGGGACTGGACCGAGGGGCATCCGGGGTGGGAGGTTTACTTCTAAAATCAGGTCGAGGTGCAGGGGAGCCCGTGGGAGGTCGGGTGCTGCTACCCGGAGTAGGTCGTGTAGTAAAGGAATGTGGGGTGGAACTACCTGACGGTCTGTAGGGGGGTCTAGGGTCGTGGTGACGGCTAGAATGTTGGGATCGACTCTCCTCTAGGTCAAGTACTAAACTATACGCATTCTCAAGGGTTGTGACATTTCGGGCGAACAGCTCGTTGCGAAGGTCCTCTCGCAACCCGGTACGAAACATGGATAGAATCTGCGCAGGGGTAGTGGAGGTCTCCCCTTTACAACGGATCAGAAAATCATCGAAGGAGGCGATGTAATCTTTGACGGGTTTGCTACCTTGAGTCAGTCTATGCCACCTATCTAAGAGCCTAGGGAAGTACGAAGGTGGAAGGTACTTCTGCTTAAGCTCACGCTTCATCGACAACCAATCAGTGATGGGGTACTCATTGCGAGACTCCCTAAGGCTTTCTAAGTTAGACCAGAACTGGCTAGCCCTACCAATGAGTTTCATGCTGGCGAAACTGACCTTCCTAGCCTCGGAGATGTCATACCACCTAAAGAAATTATCCATACCTTTGATCCAGTCCAGAAAGAGCTGGGGATCGAGGGTACCATCGAAAGTAGGTGCATCGACCTTGATATTCTTCATCAGGGGAAGATCAGGGTCGTGGTGGTGCTCTTGCCTATGGTGGGGGACACGATGAGGAGCTCGAGTGTGCCCCTCATCCATAAAAGGATCGTCCCCGTACATAGAGGGTGGCCTAGAAGGAGTATACGGAATCGGGTGGCTCCTACCATGCTCTATGGTATCAAGACGGTCAGTGGTGGTTCTACGAAATTCTGCAAGGTCGACTTGGTTTTCCTTTAATTGTTGGCTAATAGCATTCATTTGACCCACCAGTAGGTCTAGAGTCCTTCCAAGTTGTTCGGGATCCATTGCTAAGCACTAGGGAAGGTTTAGGGGTGACAACTAAGAGTGGACAACAAGTGTAAGTGCAGGAAATACACTCTAAGATGTTACTAACTGCTGCTGGAAACCTTAGGACAACACTCTATATTAAGGTGTTAAGGCTCTTAAACAAGTAGCAAGGTTGTAGGGTCAAGACCAGCACTTAGACACTAAAGAAAAGACCTTAAAGATCACTAAATGCATGCAGGAAATTAAAGGACAGCAAACAAAAAGGAGTTTTAAATAATTTTAAAGATGCGATGCATGCCAAATTAAATGGACTAGCAGGGTAACAACCTAGGGTGAATGTCTAGCATGCAATCCTAGGTTAACCATGCTCTGATACCAGATGATGCAGGACTAATATGCTTTGAGTAGAAAATTAGGATTTGCACGATTTATTATAAGAGCAATTATTTGATTAACTACTAGTGATCTAGAACGATAAAGTAAAACAAAGGAGGGATGCTTTCGCTTAGGCCAAACCACATTAAAAGTGCTTGAACAACAAATGGATTGGAAAATCAAATTAAAGCTAACATAGTAGTGGTTCATTCATAATCCCTTAATTAACATTAAGACAAATAGACATATAAAGAACTCTCAAAGTAACCCTACGTTTACTAAGCTTTTAGCAGATCAAGCGGCGCGGATCTTTTACAAATTCATCACCACCTACAAGGTTAGTAGAACAAGAGAAGTAACTTGATGAGGGAAGAAAGTTCACCTTAACCGGGAAGGATTCGTTGTCGGAAAGTAGTCACTTGAAGGCCAATGGTATGGGTGAGGAATCGTAGGATTTGAGTGAAATAGCCTCTGAGTGGGGAAGTATCTGGAGGGGAAGCAATCGTGGGTCGGCCGAGGATGGTCCACCGTCCTTTCGTACGTTGATCGTCAATTGTATCCACCAAAGTGATGTGGATCCGGTCGAAGTATTCCTCGACGGTGTTGTCGAAGTCGAATCCAAGATCGAAGAACGGGGAACGGAGGATGTCGATGTTATCGTCTTCGTCAAGTACCAAACCGTAGTCCCATTCGGGGACTTCCATGCATGTTGGTGGATAGAGGAGAGATTGAAGACGATGGTACCTTGCTGCCCTTGAAGTTTGCTCTTGGAAAAGCTAGGGTTGTTACTTGGGAATCCACGTGAGAGTGGGGGGAAAGGTGGTCGGCCTAGTGGTGGAGGGTTGGGGGAATTAGGGTTAGGGTTTTGAAGTGGTAAGGCTTTCCAAAATCTGAACTTATTTTCAGATTTTAGAATTTTGGAGGGAGCTAGAAAAAGGAAACTAGCATTTAATGGGAGGGAGAGGATTGGAGAGAGAGAGGAGGAGAGAGAGGGGCGGCAGCATGGGTAAGGGGGCCGGCGATTTAAGTGGGGTAGGGGCTTAGGGAATTAATTAGGGGGGTTGCCTAATTTAGGAATTGAGAAGTAGGAAAGTTTTAAGTAATCCTATTTGATTTAAATTCAAATAGACTTAAATTAGGAAACTTTCCTAAAATACATTGGCTAAATTAGGAAAGGGAATTAATTCAAATTCAATTTGAATTTGAAATCCAATTCCTTCCAAATTGGTATCCAACTAGATTAGGAAACCAATTTTAAAAGAGGGCAAGGGGAGGGGGGCCGGCGGCTGGCTAGGGGCGGGTGTGTGTGTGGGCTGGCCGGCGGGTAGGGAAGGAAGGAGGGGAGTTGGGTAAGGGAGGAGAGGGGCTTTTGGGTGTGGGGGGAAGGGGATTTGAGATGAGGATGGGGGGGAAGCTTAGCCGTGAGGTGGTGGGGCTGCCGTGGGTGGTGGTGGGAGGAAGAGACCGGCGGTATGTTGGGGAAGGAGGGGGAGCACAACCAACGGAGCGACCACGAATCCGATGTGTCTAGATTGGTGGGTATTGCGCACTCTCCCTCTCTTAGGGATTCTTCTTGAGAGCTCTCACGACTCAACTCACGAACACAAGAGTAGAAAATTTTGTAATAATCATTCATTAACTTCAAACGATACAATAGAGGCCTATAAATAGCCTCAACAAGAGAAATAAATGGAAAAGACTCAAATGCCCACCTTGGGCTTACAAACACTCCGCCCTTAAGTAAGGGTAAAACAGTAAACTAAAATAAAAGACACAAATAACATAATAAACTCAAAAATACAAAGACTCGATCGTGGCCGTAGATCGACGGCCACGTCTACGATAAACTTTCCAAGTGTGGATGTCCTCGTCAACACAGCTTATGGCCAATTGGGAAATTTGGAAAAAAAAATCTGACAATATTTTTTGAATGTTGAAACCAGACCAGTGCAATTAGCATATATATATACAAAATTCCCAATAGATATATTATTTGGACCCGAATAAGATATTCACTTATATAGTTCCATTCTTCTGTGGCATAAATCCAAATCTCAATAGATATCTTATTTGGACCCGAAGATCGATCTCATGGTTGGCCTATTTATAGTTTTATAAGAACTCTCCAAATCTTAATAGAGACCTAAGACTTTATATCTTTGTTAGAGTTAATTCCATTTTGCCTTTTTGGAACAATTTATGTATATGCTATTATTTTGTTAATGCATCTAACTTAATCAAAGTTGGTAGATCTCTTATCCCTTAACTTTGCTATTAACTTTGCTATTTAATATATCTTCTTTTTACTTATGAAGTTCCCAACTTATTATATAATTATGAAAATGCTGCTCACTTTCCTATTTGCAAAGCTTCTAGCACATTTATAATATTTGTAACACAACGATATTTATTTTCGGCCACTCCTTAAATGCACATTACTTTTCTTTTATAATTTTTTGTATATCCTCATCACTCCCTATTAATCTTTATTTTGCTCGATAGCCTAGTATGAAGCCTTTCATATTAGCTCATCCTACTAGATCCTATACATTAATTCAAGTAACCTTTAATAATTATGTTTTTTTTCCCCTTAGAAATACATTTATAATAGTTCATGCATTTTCTTCCTCAAGTTAAATTTTCAAATCATGTTCTAATCCAAGTTAATTAGCATAAGCATTAATCGCATTTATGGTGACCTCAAAGTTATTTAACTCCATATCAAACATCCAATCACTAATCTTTTTCACCTCAACAATTTGTTCTCTAACCTCTATCTACTATTATTCTTATTAACCCTCTCATATTACAATAACTTATAATTTTAGTCAATGTCTCAACTATTCTGACCTTTTCATTTAGTTTCACATAAGATACTGAATCTTCTTCTAATCATTTTGTTTACTAAGTCTCTTGCCTTTCCATCCAAAATCCTCATATTTAATGCAATAAAATATAATCGTAATTTTAGACAAAAAAATATTTTACCCATATTTCACCACAATTGGCTAAGAGATGGATAGAGAAAGGGAATGATAATTAAATTTGGAGAAAGATTTATTTGGTACATAATTGACTTAGAAATGATAAAATTTATGCTTAATTTGTATCTAATATACATCCATAAGGTGCCATATAGTTCCATAAATTTTTAGAAAACGTGAAGGAGTGGACCCTCTTGTGGCGTGTCCAAAATGAAATATCCTGGAATGTGCTGGTATTCAAGTGTTTTACTCATCTAACCTTCTTGAGTTTTCCATGCTTTGTAACTCAGATAAGAAGCTGCTAAAGCTTCGAATTGTACGTTTCTTTATTGCAGATCTATGTTGTTGATTCTTTGGACAGAGAAAGAATTGGACAAGCCAAAGCAGAGTTTCAGGTTTTTATCCCTTTGCTTTAGTCTATTTGTTTGATAAACTTTATAGACATTGTTTTATCTGTATCATCCGTTCAATGTTTTTTTTTTCTCCCTAAGACTGATGTGTTATTTAATATTTTTTCTCATCAGGCAGTTATCAATGACCCCTTCATGCTCAATTCTGTCATACTAGTATTTGCTAACAAGCAGGACATGGTAAGTTATACTGTACCTTTTACACACCCACAGAGAGAGAGAGAGAGCTAACCTATCCTAACTATTTTAGTTGGGTTTTCGAATCCTTATTTTTCATTCAAACAATTGTATGTCATATCTAATAAAGTTTTTCCCCGCACCAAAAGCCATCCACGCAGATCACCTTGATCTATTGGTTGGGAGCTTTGGCTATCAACCAAGAGGTCTTAAATTCGAGTCTTATGTATTTGATGTGTGAGAGTTTATCTTAATTGGCCTAAATATCCCCATAAAAAAAAAATTCATCCACGCCAACCTTTTTAAGCATATGGGGAATGTGAACATAACATCGCCGTTTATGTTTTCCATAATAATAATTTTTTTTGATCATGCACTGGCCTATGAACATCAAACATATACATACCACTTTCACAATGCATAAATCCTTGGCAACGTTTTGCTCAAGATTGTTAAGAACAAAATGCATGTCGCCCTTCATGCATCACTAAAATGAAAAAGAAAATCTTATTGGTATCATAAATTCAGAGGGTGAAGCAGACTAGTCTTAGAGGTCACATATTAAATTCCTGAAAATAATTTCCTTACAATGCTAGGATTCTACTATCTAAATTAGCTAATCAGGCTCTGCGTCTGACCTTGTATTTTCTCCTCCTTATCAGAAAGGCGCAATGACCCCAATGGAGGTCTGTGAGGGCCTAGGCCTCTATGACCTTAAAAATCGAATATGGCACATTCAAGGAACATGTGCCCTTAAAGGTGATGGCCTTTACGAGGGTTTGGACTGGCTGGCAAGTACACTGAAGGAACTACAAGCTTCGGGACGCCCAACTGCCATTGGCACTTCAACATTCTGATAGCAAAATTAAAGGTATATTGATCTGTCTTCTTCTTCACATAAATCTCCATTCTTTTCCAACATTCTGAAGCTTTTTTTACGTCATTTCATTGAAGCCTTACATGCTTGAAGTTCTTCTTTATGCCTCTGCAGAATCTCTGAGATCTTCAGGCACGCGATATGCTCCCATGGATGAGGTCGCATGTTTGAGGTTTTTGTATATGGAGTGTGTAAATTTACGATTAAATTTGCTAAAAAAAAAAGAAATTGTATTTTGTTTATTATCACTGATATTTTATGAGGGAGTTTTTTTTTTAAATCTTTCTGTGTAAATAGACTAATTGTTTTGGGATTTATTAAATTCCGAAGTTGATTTTTTTCCGGAAATATTGTATTTGTATGAATTGGAATGTGAATGAGGCATTCTAGAACTAATCTTTGCTGGTTTGTGAGATAAAGGTGCATCTGAGAGATCTTCCATCTTTTTATGCAGCAATTCATTCTGCACATAACTAATTTTATATCATTTTTCCTTTCAAACATAAATTTAGATCTTCGATCTTGATTTGTAATTTATGAATAATTTGATAATTTAGGTTTCATTTGGGATAGCTTCTTAATGCTTTCTAAAATAACTTTTTAGTTAAGAATTTTTTGAATTAGAAATTTTTGTATTAGAAAATTGTTTTAGAAAGCAATAAAAAAGTTGTCCCAAGCAAAGTCTTAGAATTCATTTGAGATAGACAAGGAAAATGCCTTATATTATTAAAATAATAATAATAATAATAATAATAATAATAATAATAAGAGTTCGTTATTTTTAAAGTATTTTTTTAGTATAAAATTTTTAAATTAAAAAAAAAATATTAAATTTTTTTTTAAAAAGCAGTAAAAAAATAATTCCAAATGAAACCTAATGTTTTGTTTGATTCAGTTTTCTTATTGTTTTAAAATAGTTTTTGTAGACTTTAATAAATTTTTATGCTAAAAAATTGAACCAATAAAAAAGCTGTCATATTAATTTGATTATTTTTAATATTTTAAATAAATTTAATGATGCTGATGATATAAATTTGATTTAAAAATTAATAATTTGTATAGGCTGTCATTAAAAAATAATAATTATATATAGGTTGGAGGTGGCCAATTTTCAAATAGGCTCCATCACTGCAATCACTTCCACCGACTCTTCCAGCAAAGAGAAGGTGCAACTATCAATCTAAACCCACCAGAAAAAATATGTGTATATATTAATGGCTACATTAAGGTTTTGGATAATCTTCAATAAGTTATTTACAAAAAAGATAGCAAAATGGGTGCTGTGCCTCAAGACATGAGATAACAGAGTGTTGTTACAAAGAAAATTACTTGTGTTAGAGCCTTGGAACAATGATTATTTGTTCTTTTCTACTCAACAAATTTGAATTCTAGATCATTGAATCTGGAAACTCTTATGACGAAAATTCGTTGGCATTGATGGTAGTATCTCGTTAGAGATGACATCGACGACATGAACTTGTGGTAGTGGCACTCACAATGAGGAACAGGATTTGATATTATTGCGGGTTAGAATATTCACGGCGGTATAGTACAAAAAGTATGTCTTAGCATTGCACGAGTATCCAACACACAAATAGAGGAAAAAGAAACACTAGAATTTTTTACGCCGAAAACCTGAAGGGGAAAAACCAAGGATCACGCTCAATTAAAATGATTTACTAGTGTTTGAATAGATTTCAGGTGACTGATTCGTCCTTAAAATTGAGGATGATTAGATTACAACAATCAACTGTCGGGTTGAAATTTAATGATGAACGGAGATCGAACGGAAATTCAATGATGTTCGGTGGTTGGGCGAAAATTCGGCGTTAGTTGGCTTCCGGGCGGAAGTCCAGCGTTAGTCGGTGGCCGGGAAGAAGTCTAACATTAGTCAGTGGTCGGTCAGAAGTCCGACGACAGTCGGTGGCCGGGCGGAAGTCCAATGGTGGTCGAGGAGGACTCTGGTGGGAAGAGAACTCTAGTTTCTCTCTTTTCCTTCTCTTCCTTTACTGGGTTCCCTTTCCATGAGGAATGAGGGTCTATTTATAGTTCTCTGAGAGTGATATGACCAGTTAATAGGAGGGAGATCAAGAGTAAGTTGAGAGTGGTTTGAACTTTAATGGATAGTCGACGTTGATCCCCTTGACTGTAGATTGTTTACTGGGCATTTGAATGTTCTAATGATATCAGAATTCGGCGATCTTGGGCTCGTTGGATTTGTCTCGTCGAGCCGCTCGATTCGACTATAAACATGCCACATTTAGAAATCGTTTGACACCTAATTTATGGTTTGAACTTCAAAATATGCTTCGGGTCTTTGATTTGGACCCATTTGGGCTCGGATTGAGTTGAATTTGGTGTCGTTGGATTCAATTTTTGAGACGTTCAGTTCAACTATAAGTTTGCTGAAATCGGAGTTCGGATGGTCCCAAATTTAATTTTGAAAATTTCCAACTTGATTTTGCCTCGAGATTTATGCCCGACCAAGATTATTTTTTGATGATATATCAGACATCAATGACAGGAACTCACACCTATTGAAGTGTGGAAGTTGCGATGTGGTCTCACATGATACATCATTAACTTTATATGCAAGTTTCCTAAAAAAGGTATTGACAAGATCAAAGGGGAAGCCACGAAAGAAGGTCGCTAAATAAGACATTGATGTGACCAATACAATTTGAAGAGTCATGATACAAAGTCATGAGACAAACTGAAGATTTAAATTGGAAGGCATCGAATAATCTGAACCAAGAATTCATATTTAATCAAATCAGTTAATAGAGTAGATTAGCCCAGTCTTATCAAGCTAAAACTCGAGTTTATATAATATATAGGCTATAATATGAACTTGAGCTCAAACTTGTAGCTTCATAAACTTGACTTATAAGCTAATAAGTCAAGTTTAAGTTTAAGTTATCTCACGAGTAGAAATCTAAATAAAAATATAAAACTATTCACCTATTTATTTATTAAAGTAAATTAAAATATTTTAATATTTTTATGGTCGTAGATGTTAGCAATAAACTTGTTGTTAATAAATTAAGAGATTGTTTTTTTAATGTCACAAAAGGCGCTTGAAATGATTTATATGTATTTCTCTTTGTTGCCTTAAATAATACGATGAAAATATTATATTTATACAATTTGATATGAACCTTTGATTAATTAAATTACACACAATTTGTTTCTTATTACTATTTATTCAAACCTGGCTTTTGCTATTGCTATTTTGCAATGAAATCGTGTGTGCATTTTATAATTATTTTTTATTTTTCGACAAATAAAATAGTGATTTTGCTTGAAAAAATATGCCAATTTTAAGCCCTTCTTTTTACCTTTTTTTTTTAACACTCCAGTCGCCTTACACGTGTACAGCCCTTCCGCTTTACACTTGTCTCTTTTAACCTTTCTCCCATGACGCAAAATACGATTAGAAAAAGCTCCGGTGTCTTACCGTTTTCGTGTCCAGCACGTGGCCAACGGTCATTTTTTTTGAATTCAAATCAATAGAGGAAAAAAATAAAAAATAAAAAAGAAAAAGGGGAGCGGCTTGCCACAACGGTCATATTTTAAACGGAGCTCTATTTCAATGCTTTTATAAAGGCAACCTTCCACTGTCCTCTTCTTCTTACTTCTTTCTCACTTACAATCTCAGAGAGATTATAAGCCTTCTCCATGGATTTCCACTCCCTCGCCAGAAGAGACTTGCAGTTCCTCTGCAAGAAGAACCGCGTCCCTGCCAATCTGACCAATGTGGCCATGGCCAAAGCCCTGGAAGCCCTTGAAACCGTAAGTCCCTTTCTATCCTCTCCTTCTCTCCGTTTTTAATTTTTATACCTTCTCACCCTTAATTTTGAAATCTAGTTAAGAGATTTCTCAAATTTGAGGTATTGTAATCCATTCTAAACAGGTTGAGGGGATCGAGGAGATCCAAGAAGCCCTTGGATTCCAATCTTCCAAGGTAAACTCGCCGGAGTTCCCTCATTCTGGCCGGAGGACCTCTTCACGTGGACTCACGCATGGAGATCAGCCTAAGATTCAGGAGCAGCAGCAGCCGAGTCCTTTTCCCGGGTTGCACCAGGTGACCATTAAAAATCTGGAGACAGAAATGGCATCCAAGGAGGGTGGGATCCAAGAAACCCTTGGATTCCAATCTCTGAGCTTAAATTCACCGGAGCTTCCTCGTACTGGCAGGAGGACCTCTGTTCGCAGAGCCGCCTTTGGAGACGAGCCCAGGATCCAGCACCAGAAGCCAAGCCCACTTTATCGGTCCCGTCTGGCAGCAGCCAAAGACTTGGAGGTCACAGAAATGGCCTCCAAGGAGGAGGAAGGGGAGAACAAAGAAATTCCAACGATTTTGCCCAAGACTCCGACAACAAGGAAAGCCGCTAAAGGAGTGGAAGCTCAGAGCTCGAAGAGAATGGCTAATAAGAATAAAGAAATCGAAGGTCAGACTGAAACCCCAACGGCAGTTGAAGCGAAGGGAAGGAAAGCCATTGGTGTGGCTACTCGCCGAAGCACCAGATTGTCTTCAAGAAAGGCATTGGAACAGACGGTCACTACTCATTCTAAGAGAAGAAGCAGCAGCAGGCAGACTTCGGCTGTTAAGATGGAACCTTTGGCTAAAGAGGATACAGTGGAACAAGAAAAGGAAGAAAAGAAGGAAGGTGAAATTTGCTAATTAGTTTTTGATGACTTCTTTTCTTCTCCTTCTTCCTTTTTTTTTCAGTTTAATAGGTGTTTTGATGTCGCGGTTCTCTTTTCATGTAGATCGTGTCGAGTATGGCAATTCGTGTGCTGTTATTGTTGAAGAACATGGAAAGAAGGATCAAGAAGAGGAAAGTTATGACTTTTCTTCTTTTATTAATGGAGAGAACTCAAAGAACGAAGTTGAAAATGAATGCGAAGCCACCTATGAATATGTGCCCATGATCCAACAGCAGCAGCCCAGCCTGTGTCCTCGGTCGCACCAGGTAACCACCAAAGCTCAGGAGGTCACAAAAATGGCCTCGAAGGAGGTAGATGACAAGAAAAAAGCCCCAAAACTTTTGCCCAATACTCGTCGAAACACACGGTTGTCATCTAGGAAGACGGTGGAGGAGAAGAGTGGAGAGCATGAGACTGTTAAAATGGTGGCTTTAACAGAAGAGTATGCAGAGGAGCAAGCAAAGCAAGAAGAGAAGAAAGGTGAGGATTTGTAATTGGTCTTGATAATTTTTTTGTTTCCTATGTTTTTTGTTATGTTGTGTTGATTTATTTATTTTATATAAGTAGATCTTTCCGAGAAAAGCGATTCGTGTGTTGTTGATCCTGTTGAAGAAGACGAAAAGAAGGATAAAAAACGAGAAAGTCATGGCTATTCTTCTTCTATTGAAGTCGAAAAGGGTGAATCCATTGTTGGACTTGTTGAGGAAGTCGAAGAGAACGGTAAAGAAGCAGAAATCCAGGGCTTTTCATTTTCTGCTCAAGGGGAGGACACGAATAATGTAGTCGAAAATGGCGATTCAGCTGTTGTAATTGTCAAGGGAGATGAAAAGAGCGAACAAGAGCTAGAAACCCAGGCCTTCTCTTCTACAATTGAAGGAGAATATTCAAATGTAGAACGAAAGAATGACGATCCCAATGTTGTTCTAGTTGAGAAAGAAGGAAGGAACGATCAAGGAGAAAGTTCTTTTTTTGTTGGGGATAACTCGA
The DNA here is from genome assembly GCA_019925795.1 of Dendrobium chrysotoxum. Lineage (NCBI taxonomy): Eukaryota > Viridiplantae > Streptophyta > Magnoliopsida > Asparagales > Orchidaceae > Dendrobium > Dendrobium chrysotoxum. The sequence goes on from CM034305.1 coordinate 5,437,621, forward strand.
AGGTCAAATTCGACGAACCGTTCGAGTCTACGGAAGATTCTGGGTACAAGCCTCGGGTAAATGACTATTTGAAAGATTCCAGTGGCCAGTCGCCGGAAAATGAGTTTGTTGAAGTTTCCGGCGACCAGTCGCCAAACACTAACCTTGTGGGAGAGTCCAGCAACCAGGAAAGTGAAGTTTCCGGCGACCTGTTGCCGGCAAATGATGATGTGGAAGATTCCTGCGACCATTCCTCCGACGCCAAATTGGCAATTTCTGCCGTTTCGGACAGCTTACTTTGCAGTGAGATGCGCCCGTTGCTCCACGAAGTCATTGTTTGTACCCAAGGATACAGTAAGATCGATGAGGAGGAAGAGGGAAAGCTTAGTATGCTCTTCACGGAGATGACTCTAAAAGAACCGGAGGACAGTGATGCTCCGCTGGAACCAGTGATAGCCCAGGAAGCCTCTTTTGCCCCCACAAAGTTGCCGGCGGCTATGGTGATACCTCAATATGCCTACATTGTTGTCTCTAAAGATGATTGCTCCTCGCCAGATTTGCCGTCTGCACTGGATATCCCTCCGCTCCATTATGAGAACGTTGATTTTATAACTAATCTTGGTAATGAGATCTCCACCATGGAGGCCATCAGAGAATCACCGGAAGAAGTCAAGGAACCAGGCATCGTTTTCCCAAGAAAAATCGTTGCTGTTTCTGAAGAATCAATCGACGATGACCTCCTAGACGCTGGAGAACTTATCACCAATGGTTCCGTTGATGTACAAGGTATTGAGTCTCCGATTCTGGTTTGTTCTACTGAACTTTATGCTGAGTTTTCGGCCGCAGATACTACCATTGGATTTCCGGACGAAGTAAAGGAGAGCAGCGGACATCTCCCCACTGAATTCCCGGAGGTGATTACGGAATCATTTGAAGATAACATTATGGACTCCAGCGAACTCGCCGCCAATGACTTCGTAGGAGAAACTTTGGAGAGCAGCGGACATCTCCCCACTGAATTCCCGGAGGTGATTAAGGAATCATTTGAAGATAACCTTATGGACTCCAGCGAACTCGCCGTCAATGACTTCGTAGGAGAAACTTTGGAAGGTTCCTTTTTTGAGCTGCAGATTCCTGTTTCTTCTTCTGAGCTCTGCCCTGAGTTCTCCACCATAGCTTCTACCATCGAATTGGCTAGCGTCGATCACCTAAGAGAAATCCCTGATGAATCAGTTGAAGATTACCTCCACAAACTTGCCACCAATGAATCTTTCGATGTGCCACAGAAAACACAGATTTCCCATGGCGGCTCTTTTGAGCAGCATAGTTCTGTTTCCTGTGCTGAACTCTGCTCTGACTTGTCAACGGTAGATTCTTCTGTTGAATTCAAGGAGGCTTTTGGAGATCTACCAAGTGAAATCTCTGCTTTAACTGATGAATCAGTTGAAGCTGACCTCCCGAACTCCGGCGAACTCACTGCTGAGAACTCACAGCAGATTCCAGTTTCTTCCACTCCTGAAATCGGCGCTGGCGCTGCCATCGATGCCCCTATCCTTTCTTCCACTCCCAGGCTTCCATGTGAGTCTGAATCCATGATTCTGGAGGAGCTATCAATAGTTCAAACTCAGTCATCTGAAGAAACTGGCATGGCTGCGACTGAGACCAAGACCAAAGCCTTGGAGGAGGAGGTTGAGGAGGTTTACCTCAAAGACGAGAACTTGGAGCTTTTGAGTTTGACGAAACTTAGGGCAATGTACAAACAAATACTGAATGGTACAAAGACTGAGGTAATTCAGTTGTTTTCAAATTCATTTCTATCTTTCTAAGATTCAAAATCATTTATATCACAAGTTTTGTTTTCAGCTTTATCTGCCTTTTGACACTTCTTTGGTTCCGTAGCAGAAGAGGAAGAAATCTATAATCAAACAAGAAGATTTGGAGCGTTTGAGCAGCATCAAACACGATGAAGACTGCAAGCAGAAGTTGAATGATGATATGATTAAGGTACTCGCAATCTTCCTCAATGATTTTTATTAGATTAACAGACCATATTTTTTCAATCAACACAAAATAGATCTAACACCTCATATTGCTTGCAGTCGGAGAGCAAGAAATCCGTGATCAAACAAGAAGACTTGGAGTGCCTGAGCCGCAGCAAGCTTGATTCAAACAAGCAAAAGTTGAATGACGATAAGATTAAGGTACATGCAGAACCCATCTTGATGGTATTTTGATGATCTGAAATGAATCATGTTTGACTCTTTGTTTTTTTTTTTCAAATGCAGTCGGAGAGAAAGAGAACTCCGCTCAAGAGTCTGAATTACAGCACTTTCTGATGTGTAAAGATGAAGACTGCATTGTGATGAGATTGATCTGATCATATACAGTGAAATTAGTGTTATGTTTTGGATTGTTAGGGTTGTGAAACCAAGGTTTCTCCAACCACTATTTGATCATATCTTTATCTTGAACTCAACTAGTAATTGAGTGTAGTTTGAGAAGTTTTTTTTGTTTTTCTTTTTATTTTCAGCAATGAGAGTTTCATTCTTTAATTATGTGCCTGTGGCCCTGTGCTCTCCATGACATCATGGCGTTTGGATTACAAAATATTACACAAATTATAACATTGTGGAGTATTAGAAGACTTAATTATGTGACTTGAATTAAAAAAAGGAATTATTGTGTAAATGAAAAGATGGTGTCATGTTGATAAATCTCCCTCATTTTTAAGAGGAGATGCACATCTTAAACACTCAGAGAAAGTTTTAGTCTGAGAATCTTAAAAATAACTTTTAAAAACATTATCAATTAAATAAATAAAACTAAAGCTTTGTTTGATTAGACTTTCTTATTACTTTCTAAAGAAATTTTTGCTTTAAAAAGCAGTAAGAAAATCCCAAACGAAGCCTTTACTACAAAATTTTTTAGGTTCGGACACCAAAAGCAGCTCTATGTTTGAAGACCAATCAGAATGCGCCACATCAGCAGTACCAAGCACTGGACCGAGCATGGTACCGAGTAGAGGGTGTGTGGCGCATTTTGATTGGACTCTGGACGGAGTTCGGTGTCTGGACCCAATAATCTCTCCTTTGTGAAAGACCTCTCTTTGTTTGCTATCAAAGTTCTCAGTTGGATTTCCCTTTTATGTTATTAGAATCTGCTTTCTTTCATTATATTGGGGATCGGTGGTTTAATGGAGAATCTATGCAATGGTGGGTAGTGTGCAAGCCCAATATTGCTTGGATTCTATCTCCTCTAGCAACACTAGTCTAAAATGGTAGGAATCTGAATTTTTCTCCCTTTAAAAAGGCATATCTCAAGCTCTTTGATAACGCCACAAATATGACTTAATATAAACTTCGATGGTCTAAATGCTATGGGATTGAATTTGCTGCTTTTTGTAGGAAAATCTTGAGTAATGGCCTATCTACTAAAGATACGCCGGTAAAGAAGAGTGTTTTGGTTAATACAATGTGTGTTTTAGGCTTCATTTGGGATGACTTTTTTACTGCTTCTCAAAGCAGCTTTTTACGGTAAGAAAGCCATCTCAAACGAAACTTTAGACTTTATTTAGGACGGCTATTTTAATTTTTATACTACAAAACTGTTTTAATAAATAGTAGAAAAGTTGTCTCAAACAAAAACTTGCTCTCTATATAAATTGCTTAAACACTTATTTTTTGAACGCCCCATTTCTATTGTTGATTGCATCCTCTTTTTCTAGCAAAATCATGAGGAAATTCTTCTTGCTTGCTTTGAAAATCATACCATAACTACATTTGAAGGGAGAGGAATAACATCATTTCCTGGAATGACAGAATACCTCTTCATAAAATTGCTGAAAATATTAAATTATCTATATAAAATAGAAGCAGGAAATGAGTTGTCATGGACTCTTTGCCCACAGAAATTAAAGACCTTTATACAGATCAATTATGCCTAATGAAGTTATAACATATACATGTCTCGCTGCTTCTATCTTTTTTTTTTTTGCTACATTATGATCAATATTTCCTGGTAGAGGACAATTTCTTTCTTTGCTTACGCAGCTATGGATATATTCTGCTCTTCAATTTACTCTCAGAGATGCGAGAAATTATTAAGTGCTGAGTCCGAATCCAAAAAATCATAGTAAAAACGTAGTTACTAGTCATCACTGTGTTTTTACTGTTCACAGTCACAAAACCGAATGATTTTCTAAGTCTGGACTCCGCAGGGGCAGGGCGGATCCAGCTTCTTTTTTCAGGGTGGACAAAATTTTAATTAATTAGACAACAATAATAATAACAAAAATAAAATAAAATAATAACATCAAATAGTAACAATAACAAAATAAAATTTTTTAAAAAATTTAATCAACATAATGCTATTAAATTTATAAGAGGAAATTTTTATTATCTATCTTCCAATTACATATTTATCTTCAAATTTGTATTAAAATTACATCATTTATCTTCAAATTACAACAATTTAATTTTTCATATATTTAAATCGTGATTTAAGGCTTTAACATAAGTGCATCATTCTAACTTCATTGTCGAGCAACCTCTTGAACGTCGAATGGGACTGGGAAGAAGACGATTGCGAGGCGGCGACGTCTTGAACGTCGAATGCGCAAATCACGAAAGCAGCTGCGAAGTGCAAACTTGCTGGATGCGAACTTACGAGATGGACAATGATGCTTAGGATGATAATATTAGGGCAAAAAAGGTTTTTATGAGGGGGGGACAAAATATCAAAAATACCCCTATTAGTACATTATTTATTTGTTTGTGGGGGGGGGAATATGGGACTCCGCACTCCGCATGTAATAATTAGTTCCGTTTAAAATATTTTTTTAATTTAAAAAAATATTTTTACTAGAAAGCTGCTTTAGAAAGTAGTAAATTTATTTAAAATTATTAGATTTATTTTAAGATTAAAAAGATATAAACCTTTCATATGCCACTAACATCTATACAAATCTTATCAAGTCTGAGGCCTACCATGATACAATTTATATGACGATATCCTGACATAATTTTTCATTATTTTATAAAGAAGAAATAGAAAAATGGTAGTAAATTCTCTTACCAACTCTATGGATAGTATCATACCTCGATAACTCTATCACTCTTCCTCATCCTCATCGTGCATCGACAAACTTCTTATTGCCATTCATAGCTAATTTCTCCACCCTTTCCTTTCGACTTCTGCAATTAGAGATTAGGAACCCAAAAACAAGGCCTCGGTCAAACAAAAGAAATATTATCAATTCTTTAAATGACCTCTAAATAATTTAAAATATGCATAAACTCATTCTCTATTTTAATCATTTACCCAATTATATATCACAAAATCTGGATTGATTGTACTTTGCACAAAGAGGGTGAATGCTGGACTTACAAAATTCTCATATCCAATGAAGCTTCTCATAATCGAGCTGTAATCAGCTGTATTTTCTTCCAATGCATATAATCAAAACTTAGACTTCAGTGAATTTTCATTAGTTACAAGAAATCAAGTATTCATTTTTTTGTTTTTAAATTCTTTCACCAAAATTTCAATCAAATCTTCTATTTCATCATCAAATAATGTGAAATTTACTTAATAACTTGCAAAATATATGAAGTGATAGTACCAAATAGGGGAAAAAAAGTACCTTGAAATATGTTTGACATCTCAGCGGGTCTGAGCTTCCAGGTGACGCTGTGCAAAGGCCATTCCTCCAAACATACCCTTCAGAAAGCATATACACAAGCGTTTATCGACATACAAGAAATTTAAAAAGAAGACATAGCTGCACCAGTTTCAGCTTTAGAGCTTGAACAACAGCAAGCCTAAAATATTAGCATACATGTCAGAAAATGAATGAAAAAAGCATCCAGTTTTAAGCATCAGTAACTGAAGCACATATTGGCAAGAAAAGCAGCACATGCTTGAAGAAAATAAGCTAAATAAGAGATTTAACCAACCAAACGGCAAGGAAACTTGAGAAACTTAACGCGAAAAGCTTGCAAGTAGAGCAAAACTAACAAACAAAGTGAAAATGCACTCAAGAAATCAAGAAGCACAGTATCTTCGATGCAAGCTAAGCTTCAGACATATGAAAAGGTTAAAAATCTTAAAGAATAAACAAAAATGGCCATCTTTCAGTTAATTGAAACTCTGATGAGAAAATCTGTTGAAATAGTACACCTGAAACTAAATGCAAGTACTGGATATATGGTTGGTATCATTCCAAAATGACAGTATAACTCTTATTCACTTCTCTGTCCAGATTTCAATCAACAATATTTCATCAAGCAAAAACCAGAAGCCGACAAGTTGTTAAAACTTAAGACTGAGCACATATATCTAACAGAAGTAAGTTGATTACAAAAAGAATGTTCCATAATACAAAATGCAAAATTAAATTTGCTGCAACTCATCCAACGTTCACGTTACAATACATGATCGCTGGAAATAACAGCTCAACATATAGGTTTTGAATTGAGTGAAGGAAAGTAGAGGTAATGAAATGAAGTCTCAATAATATTTAACGTTTTTAACCTTATTTTTCATTTCCTTTCACTCAAATTCCTAACATCCAAACACAGCCATAAGGTTAAAAATGCATATTCAAAACTAATGCTATTACTAGGTTTACATAATATAATCTAAATAAGCAAACAAACACTCAAAGTGTTTCTTTATGGAAGCAGACGAAAACATTAAAAAAAATCAAAATACATTGTAGTAGCAACATAGACTACAAAAACAGTAAGAGATAGCACAGCATATGCATTATTAGTTGAGCCTCCTCCTCTTACGAGTATGGAGGGCTCCTCCATCAACATCAGATGAACCAGAAGCACTGCTTCTCCCTCTCCTTCTATATGGCCTGGAAGATCCTGCACTATTAGGCTCTGCTGAAGCAGCTCTAGCAGAACTTTCACCTTGTATGACAGCCACAGTGCTTGATGCGGATGCTTGATCTGCAGTTGCCGCTGCTCCAGCATTACGTCTGCTAGAAAATTGGTCTGGATTTGGAGCATTGGCTGAAGAAGTAGAAGGCCCATATCGATTGCTGCTACTCGCAAATCTGCCAATTGCTCTGCCAATGTCAGCTGTTACACCAGCTAATCTATCATTGACAGTATAACCATATAATCTTTGCCAAATATCATTTCCCTCTTGGAAAACTAAGGCTGGTATTGATGAACTATCTCTGGCAAACCTAACATCCTCGGCATTGGGAACATTTCCAGTAGCGCCCTCTTCCCTATGCAGTCTTCGTGTCATAGACCTAGTAAGAACTGCATGGGATCCCCCATTCAACATTTCCTGCACAATGGCATCTTCATGACCACCAATTCTGCTCCTATTGCGCACTTGGTGATTCAGAAGGCGCCTCCATGAATTTGGAATACCATCTCCAAACCTTCGTGTGATAGGCCGCATATGTTGCCTCCAACTCTCTAGGCGATTGCCACGCGGCCTTGGAGGAATTTTCAGGTCCGGATCCATGCTAGATGTGTCTGTCTTCTCAGTATCCAATTCTGAGCTACCTCTCCCATAAATAGGAACAATGTTTGCTTCAGTCACCTCTCCCTTACATACCGGGCATTCCTTATTATCAGAATGGACATGAAGCCATTGGTACAAGCAGGACCAGCAAAACAGATGACCACAAGAAGTAACAACAGGTTCTTTCGCCATATCGAAGCATATATTGCATTCAAAATTGGCAACACTTTTATTCTTTAGCTCAGCATCCTCCTCCGAACTCTCTGAGATCACAACCTCAGCACCTACCTTATGTTTCCCATTAGTTTCCAATGATCTCTGTGAATTCATAATGTCCTGCATCAGCTCAGTGGGACTTGGCGGAGACGGTCTAGCAAAATTAGACCTTTCATTCCCATATGAAAGTGAAGATCTAAACCGCCTGAGGCTATACTGATGTGATTCGATCAATCTCCTAATTCTAAACTCAGAAGACCGAAGTAATTCCCGCTGTGAAGATGACCCATCACCTCGAGCAGTGAAACTGCCACCAATATGGAGCGGAATAGAAGAAAGAGGAGCAAACCTTTCATCCTCATGCATGTTTGCTGAGCCTGGAAGATAAGGCGGTGAGTAAGGTGGATGAGAACCACTGCCCTCAGCATAAGAATCATCAACAAGATTGATAGGTGATCCATCCTCAGAAACAGCCGGAGTAACTATATCCCTCTCTTCTGTTTCACCAAGCTCTTGCTCAATCGGCAAAGCATGGGCATTAGACGGAGAATAAGGCACGCTCGGTCCTTCCGTCACAAAGGGTTCATAGGATGGGAAACAAGGTGTATACTCATGTATCGGATTCACATCAGCGGGTGCCCTGAACCCAGCCAGTAGCACATCCTCTCCAATCGCAGCATGGGAAGGGGAGTAAGGAACATTAGAAGCTGAAGCTTCCATCGCGGCACCAGACACAGCTTCAAGAGCTCGGCTTTCTTCAGAATTAGACGAAATCGAAATCGGCAACGAGCTCAGAGCGAGATCGGAGCCGAGGTCAAGGCTGCGGGGGCGAGGAGAACGAGGAAGACCTAGATACAAATTCAGATCCATGTTAACAGCTCTGTTCTCACTTCCCTCATCGGCCATGCCCTTCTTCCCAAATCCCTAATCGGCAAAATCCCACCTTTCACACCGTGTCAACGATGAAAAGCGGTTTGAAAACCCTAGAGAATCGCATCCCCAAAACCCGAACTTTCAACATATACAGCGCGGGCGCCATCGATCAACAAGCATAGAGCGCTAGCGTTAGGATAAGGGTTAGGGCTAGGGTTTTGTAGGCGTCGTACCTGGATATTGGTGATCATATCGGCGATACGGCGAAGTATTCGCTCCCGATCTCGGTCGCGGATAGAGAGATGCGGCAAGGATAAATAAATAGATTGCGAGAAGGGGTAAGAAATGTAAAATTTGGATATTGTAATGACTAATATGTAAATATGTAGCGTCAGAGACGTGTGAACTCGTCTTCCGACGTTGGGTTCGACGACCGGATCGACCGTCCGTTTGTGATCTAATGGCTCTGGTTGGCCATATTGTAGTTGAGGTGGGCGACGGGCAAATTCGGCGTCCTTTCTTCAACTTTAACGTATGCGAATAGGTATCGAAATTTTTCTAAGTAATAAGCTCTGGTTAGGTCCACTTATTTGAGTGGGATGAATAAAATAAAATGGGAGATAAAAATAATGTGTGTAGGTATCACTTATTAAATTAGAAATGATAGTGAAGACTTCAACAAATTTAACTTACAGAACTCTTCTTCTATATCATTATTGATTTTAGAGGAATTTATACATATATTATTAAATTCTTTATCTATTTATATATTTAATTTTTAAATAAATTTTATTTATTTATTTTATGATAAGTCATATATTTTTCTTAATATTCTTATTTTTTTCACATTCAACTTTGTTATCAATAATTATTTATTATATAACTATCATATTCACATAACGTAGATAATATAATTATAATTTTATGAAAATTATCTTTATTTTTTTATAACATTTGTTTATTATATGACATATACTTGTCTTAATTTTAGAATTTATATCAATTTTCTTCTATATAATATATTCAATTTATATGAATGTAATACACTTAGATAATAGTGTATTTATTTTATTTTACCATACATATTTACAGTCAATATTTGATCTAATAATAATAATAATAATTATTATTATTATATATATATTCTCTTATTTTTGCAAATGTCTACTAATTTATAAAATATTGTCAATAAAAAAGTATACAACAAAGCATGTGTTACAACCAATGCTTTGGTTTAATGGATTTAGTGCTATCTTTTAGCAAATCAAAATTGATTACCCCGAACTTCTTAGTTAAAAGGCTGAGATATCTTCCTAAGAGTTGCACCAATTTGTTTATTTTGAATGCTTGTAGTAAGTAGTCATCTCATGGCCAAGTAGGTTTGGTAGTACTCAATAGTTTTAGGAGAGGTGATGCCCAACCAAATAATGAAGAACTAAATTTTTATAATTATTTGTACAACACTCAAATCTCTAAATTATATAAATTTTTTTTAATATTAATAATATGAAATAAAAATATATATTTTTAATGTATATATTTTAATATAATCAAGATACAAAAGATATATAAAAATATAAAAATTTAAGCATTAAATTGTTAAAAATAAAGGGACAAGTCAAGTTATCATGTCCTCATAAGATCATTATTTTAGGTTGAAGAGTTACTAAATTCCTTTTAGAACTTATATTTTAAGAACAATTTAAAATGATTCTAAAAGCACAATCTAGGATTTGATGGAATTGATAAAATATTGTTATTATATTAAGATGAAAATTTATATAGGCGTATGAATATCATGTGTGAAGGATGAAGATTATGCTAGATTATTCTCATGTCATTTTTGTCAATAAATATAAATGGTTTTTTTATATGATTATTAAATTAGAATATGAAATTCAACTCTAAATAGGAGCCTCACTGTTTGGTTCTCCTTGTGTTTTGACCATTTTGTTAATTATGAAGTTCTTTGCTCTATAGGTGTTAATTTTGGCTAGTTATTGCTTTTTAATGCTTCTATGGTTGAATTAAATGTTCAAATCCTCCACAGTGCGAATGCTAGTTGGAATGAATATTATTGTGAACATTGAGAATGAAATTTTGATTTGTGATGAGGATTGACTTTTGATAAGAATAATGTCTTGATTTATTGCACTCAATTGGGATTGTTTAGATATCATGTTGATTTTACCTTTAATTTAATTGGGTTCAACAAAAACGAATGAACTTACTCAAACACTCCTCCCCTAACTTCGTACTTAGATCAACTGGAATATTAGGTGATTGATTGCCCAACTTATTAAACTAAATGATATAATAGGAAGGTCGAGTTGGATTAAGTGCTTGCACCGTGCTATGTTAAGGCCGATCAGACTCGTATAAGCAAAGACTATCAAACACTCATATTTTATTATTATTAGTTCTACATGACCTCCCCACCAACCCAAGTAAGCTAACTTGGAGACGGGCTTTTAACCCCTCTTTCCCTCATTAGTCCAAATGAAGAGATTCAAACTTGAATCATACTTGAACTCGTGATGCAAACTTTTTCCCTTAACATTAACACATCATTATTTAGGAGGATCCCTCATATTATCTTAAGGGTAAAATTCATGGCCGTAATAAGGATTTTTGTTCAACTCTTCATCTTAAGCTTATGAATCTACTTCTATTAGCGGGGAATTTGCTCCCCTTTTCAAAGGTACCTCAAAAAAAAAAGTTTATTTTCATTATAATAAAGAATTTATTTCATCACCTTGAAAATTATGTGGAGATTATATTTTTATTGAAGATAGTTGCATCAACAAATTTAATCTTGAGCCAAGAAAGTGATAATTTGACTGTTGATATCCAATAAACTAGGAATTCTTCTTATGATACTTACTTCAATGTTGTTTGTTCTTTCATCTAAGGAATTGGTGTGCAATTATGCTACTTTCTAAAGAACCTAAGATATGGCGTAAATTTTAATAGTTATATCATTCGTTAATCTATTCATAAGATTAAAAATGATGTAAATGCTATGTTCGACACAGTTACCCAATTAGAGTTTGTGTCTATTATTACTCCTCTCTAAAGTTACTTCAATATTCTCATTGCAGGGGGGTTATTCTCTCTATTGAGTGGGTGGAGGGGCGGAGCTTTCCATGATTTTATTGTTACTCTTTTGATTACCCCTCTTAATATGCACCATTTGATGCAAATTATTGGACATATTCCCATTGTCCTATATTGAGTTGAATATGGTGTTAATTTTGAATCATAACTTTATATTGAAGGATTATCAATCCATTGGTTATAAATGGGGTCTCCAACACATGAATTTTTTCTAACTAGAAATACAATCACAACAATTTTGTTTACCATAGGAGAGGTAGAGGCAAACATAAATGATCTATAATTGTCAAAAACAAGTAGGAGACCCTCTTAAATCCAATAAAATTATTCATATTCCTTTTCTTCAATTTGACTATTTGGTAATTTTATGAGTTGCATTATATTATGCTACCATTTGACTCACATTTTGGTATTCTTTTCTCACAATAAAGAGGGTCCTTTTTTGGTCACGGTGATTTGCATTGATATATTATAGTTCTTCTCATGTTATTCAAAGTGATTTGATCTATGTATGTTTGATTTCCTGTCTCCTTGTAGCAAACTTCATGTGTTATGAGAATCTTCTTGTGGTACTTACATGTTTTGGATGAGAACTTTTTTTCTTATATTCTTGAACTTCTGATTTTTTTTATTCATAATAGTTAGATATTTTATATTCAGATATCTCAAGAGTTTATTTTAGTCAACTAATTTCAAAGCAACTCAAGTGTATCATGGGATAAAAAATGGTAAACTCATCAAGATCATGTTGAACTCGCCAGGCTCAGAGTGAACTCATCAAGGCATACTCAGTCCAAGGTTTGATCAAGCCTGCACGCCCAAGCTTAGAATTTATTCACTCGCATCCACTCAAACAAGTCAAGGACTTCATCCATCAAGTTGCCAACTTCATCTATTAAGTTAGGACTTTGTCAAGTGATATAGTCAGTCAATTGTCTATATATATTTTGTGTACTTTTGACCATACAACTCATGTACATTTATATATTTCAATTTCTAAGTTTTTCCCTATAACATCAAAAACTTTGACCTTAATAAACTTATAAATAGGGAGATTTTGACACTCAAAAGTCTTGATCAGCTCCCAACTCTTGTTCTTCTAAACTCAATGAAATCATAGAGATTCTCTTCTCTCCATATACTTTTCATTCTATATCAACTTATCAATCTTATTGTACAAATCTAAATTCTATAGATATATCAAATGTTGCATTATGGCTCTACCTTTGGGGCAAATTCTGCACTTGACAATCACTTTTTATGATTGTTTTCTTTCATGGTCGTTTATCTTTATTATACTATTCTTAAGGTCTTCATTTTGCTCATCTTTATTATAGAGCAAGCATTCCAATATATATCATCAATTATGACTCTTTGTATCCCTCCTTATTTTTAATATAAAAATTCCATTTATTGCTAAAAATACAAATCATTCAAGTTTAAATCTTTTGTTTCATAATATAACTCACCAATATCCAGTTCTAAAATTTAGGAGAAAATTATTAATTTTATTTTAGTAAGATTTATGTTATATAAACATTTAAATGTGAGATCAAAACCACAAATTTTCTTCAATATTATTAAAAAAAATGGCAAATGTGAATAAGAGGACTTATAAAATCGCTCCATTGTCAAAGGGAAGCATAAAAAATATTTTAATTGGTAGCTCTGATTACATTAAAAGATAACTATATTTTCTATTTATAAAGACTTATATATTTGATATGTCACCATAAAATCAATCTGATCGAGCATGAACCCTGACGGTACAATTGAATTGAAAACTTTCAAAATTAAATACAAAACCAAGCTAACCCTGACTATAAAAAAGACTATATATTAGGCTGCACATATAAGAAAACAACATATATTAGGCATAATGGTTTTGTCATTGTAAATTACATGAGATGTTTTCACTTTCATTTGAATAATGGTAGGTTAATTTGAACTAAGTCTTCATAGAACGATACCATTAGATAATTGCTTGAAGTTATCAACTGGATAAAGTCGTTGATTTGATTGAAAGATGTTGCCAACTTGACTGATGAAATCACTAACTTGACTGAAGCGAGGCTTTAGTTGGGATAGCTTTTTTCTGCTTTTTAAAGCGACTTTTTAGCATAAAAATTTTTTGAACTCGAGATTTTTGTACTAAAAAGCTGCTTAAGAAAACAGCAACAAAGCTGTCACAAACGAAACATAAATCACCAACTTGCTTGAGTGAGCTTTTGAGCTTAGTCGAGTGCATCTCTATCAATCTTAGAGTATGTTGGAGGTCCTAGCAATTGAGTTCATTATAAGCTTGGCTAGCTCTTGTTAATCTTGGTGAGTTCATCATCTTCATTATTCCTTATTGACTGAGTTATGTTGAACTAGCTCGACTTAACTTGAACCAAGTGCTTATAATATTTAAGTATGCATTATAGTAAAAAGAAAAGAGTGATTCAACAACACAAGCCTAACAAAAATAAAAATGTTTTCATCCAAATTCAAATGAGCCTAAATCAAGCACTTGATATATAGTTGGAAACTTCTCATCACTATTTGAATACCAAATGGTCTCCAAATCTTGTGTGCTTATAGTCAACATGTGTTTCTCGACAAGGAATCCAATTTTGACATAATTAAAATAATGAAATGTTGAAAAAATAATCTATATTTGAGGGAATCAATATAGGCCATCTAATAGAGGGTTTAGAGACTTTAGTTGAAATTACCAAAATACCGTGCCAGAAAATTATAAATAGACATCCATTCTTCACATAAAAGAAACCTAAAAATAAATATTTGAGCTAGACCTAGACTTGGAATATAAGAGAGCTCTATTCGACAATTGATGTTGATTATCAGCAACTTAAATCCTCAACAACAATAGCCCCATTGTTGTAGTCCAACCATATATTCACTTGACCACCATTGTGTTATCACATTCACTAATAACACCGATGCCATCATGCAGCCATCACCAGTAAAGTCGATGCATGTTGTCGACTCCAAAGTTGGCACTCACCAACTTTGTCATCCGTTGTTACAAACAACGTCAACAAACGACATTGCCAATAAAGACGATGCACACCATCATCATAATGTTGACGTCGGCTGACTTCATTATTCATTGTCACAAATAATATCAGCGCACAAGTATTGCTAGTAAGGCCGATGTATATCATCAATACAAACACAAACACTAGTCGACTTCATCGCATGTTGTCGTCAACAACGTTGACATATGCCATTACTAATAAGACTAATACACGATGTCGAAACTAACACAAATGCTCGCCAACTGATTCAGTCACCATTGTTATCAACGTCAATGCACACCATGATCAATAAGACCAATGCACATTATCGACACTAACATCAACACCCATTGGCTTGATCATTGGTCATTGCCAACAACATTGACACATCTTATCACTAACATAATATATGCAGGTTGTAAGCATCAACTCGGATGACCACTGATCAAAACAAACAATAATATATGAGAATTATGACCATTTATTAAAAAGAAAATTTGCTAATGTTAGACACTAACCAAAAAAGGCTTTAACAACAATGTTGAAGGGCTATACAGGCGGTTTTAACTACTAAGAAAGAGCTTGCAGCGGTTCTAAAACTGTGTGATTGTAATGCGTTGGAAAGCTGTCTGGCAGTAGTTTTGCATCATATGTGGTAGAATTACCATGATGCTTAAGATTACAGTGTTAAAAATCGGTGTTTTGCACTAAATTTAACTCTAACTGTTGCTAATTAGAGGCGATAAAATCGCAATAATTTGTCAAAATTTATTATTTTCTACAATTTTTAGTAGAAAAATTTCTTAAAAGCAGCAAAAAACAATGATCAAAAGCTATTCGAAACGAAGCCTCAAGCTTTCAATAGAGAGAGCCTTTCCTAAAATATAAAACCTCCCAAAAAATATAAAAAATAAAATCACAAGACCAATTAAATCAAAGAAGATGATAGCTAAATATATGAGAATGCCTCACAATAAATAAATCATGACCAATCAAGAGATTGAAAGACTGAACATTAGCCAATCAGCAGTGCTAATTTTGCAATGTTAGATCAACTAAATATCTGCATATGTTCCTCAGGAATCATTTCAATTTTATTAATTATAAAAAAAATAAAAAATAATCTTTGAGATAGCTTTCTTACAACTTTAAAATAACATTTTTAGTATAATTAAAAAAAAAAAGCTTTTGAACTGTCCCAAATGAAACATTAATAATTTGATAAGCGCTTCTCCATAATTTCATTCAATTTTCAGGTAATTTTACCTCATATTATCGTTTGATTGCGTGCTTGTACCGTTAGTATTCTATTAAATTAATTTAACTTTATAATTTCTTTATTTATTTTTGTCATTAGTCACTTTCATTTTTTAATATTTATTTTAATTCGGTATTTTAAATCTTTAAAGCTTAATCCCACTTTATCTGCAACTACTATGAATCCTTTTGACTTTTAGATTTTTTTTCTCACAAAAAAAAAAAGTTTGAGGATTCCAACACACTTTTGGACTAGTCTTTTTAGATGCTATATTATTTAGAGGTTTTACATACATAACACTTAAAACTATTAGTATTACATATCTAACACCTAAACTATCATATTTACTTAGTATAATCTAAACAACATTTCTAACATTTGAAATACCACTGCGTTACGTTTCGGTCAAAACCCCACCCCGATCTCTGCGAGCCGGTTCTTTTTCCCGTGTGAAAGCTTCTCCGACGACCCGTCGCCTCTTCTTTGCTCGAGCAGGTACTCATGCCTTTCCACTCTCCTTCTCGTGATACTCTTTCTTGTGCCCTACCTTTCATGTGCCCTAGGTCTTCTATGCAAGACCGAGTAGCACTGCCAGCGACTTTATTTTTTTGACTTCTTTGCTTTTTTTTTTTTGGAACGGGGAGTATCGGCCCGCTGCCACCTCAGTATGACTCTTCTTTGCTTGTTATTACCTGCAAGATGCTTCTTCGTGTGCTCTGTACCCACTGGCGGATCCCTGCACAGCTGAGGGTGGGCAAATGCCCACCCTGAAAGAAAAAAAAAAGTATAGAGGAGGGCTAATTTCAGAATATTGCCCCTCCTCAAAATAAAATTTTGCCCTAAACTTTCGCATCTTGAGCCAGTTTGCCCCGTGCCCCCCCCCCTGTTCGCAGCTCCTGTTCGCAAATTCCACTTCGCAGCCCGCCTTCGTGAAGAGGTTGCCGGACGGGCGGACTAGCGGAGCCATCTCGTTCGCAGCTCGCAGCCAGGCAGCCTTCATCTTCGTGTCTCGTGAAGAGGTTGCAGGTCGCCGCCTCGCCGGATAGCCGCAGACCTCTCTTCCCAGCTCAGCGAGTTTGCAGCTGCCTTCACCATTTTGAAGGTAAGTTTTTTTTGTTTGGCACCTCCTTATTATTCCACTTGCTGTATTTCTTGCTTCCATTTTTCCATATCTGCATGACTGCATCTAGTTGATTTGCTGTATTTCTTGCTTCCATATCTGCATCGATAAGAAAATAGTGCCTTTAAATTCTTTTATTTGTTCAATTCTCTTGGATTCAATATAAGTGTGGTAGAGACAAGTTTGGAGGCATGGAAAAGCATGGACCTTGCCGTCATTGACTCATTGTGGAGTTACAAGTGAGCAATCGTTCATGACCTCTTAAATTTTATTTTTTTAATTTCTCATACCCACGGATCTTTATTTTATTTATTGTTAATCTCCTTGGTAGTTGATTTGTGCAATGAGTTTAGAACATTTGGAATTGCCTCTTTCTTATAATAGCAGTGGATTTGTGTAATGAATTTTGGTTTGACTTTGTGAATATTATTCTTCTCCCTTGTTTTAATTTGATTCTTTGCATGTTTCTGTAATTGGGTTGGGAATTGAATAAATACATTTAGAGATTAGAAGGGGTTTGTGGAGAATTTTTTCTATTGTTTTCATTTAGCTGCATGGAGAAAAATTGAGTTCAAGGTAAGAGTATGGAAAAGCATGCTTGTTTGAAGCTTGAAACTTGTATTTGTGATCACTGGACAGCCTCTTCAAACCTTTCAAAATCCTATTTGTGATCACTGGACTGACTGAATGTGTTTTGAAACACTAATAACCACATTAGCTGTTGAACTAAAATAATACTTGGAATGCATACTATTGTTTTTACAACTCTGATTACTTTTCCTGAAACCATAATCCTTTTACACCACTAGCTGATTTGAACAATTTTTTGATTGGATAGATCATTGTTAGGGTTTTGAGAAATGGAACGATTTTTGAAGCGAAAAGAACGTGTCGAACTAGATATTGACAATCAACCTGCTGACCCTGGCCTTCGACCATCCATCTGGAGTTATGATGTAAATGATCGTGATAAAGTTCGTAGAGCTTACTTGTTGAAGGGACCGCATCAACCAAAAAATCATATATTCCCTCAAACAATGATAGGAAATATTGCACGTAGATTTAATTCAAAATGGTTTGAAGACTTTCCTGATTGGATGGAATATAGTATACAGAAAGATGCAGTATATTGTCTTTATTGCTACTTGTTTAAGCCTCAAGAGCAAGTTAATACTAGCCAAGGCGGTGGAGACGCATTTGTTGGTGAGGGATTTAAGAACTGGAAGCGAAAAGAGAAGCTATTGGGTCATGTCGGAGAACACAGCAGTGCACATAACAAGGCTAGACAGAAATGTGAGTCTTTAATGAAGCTTTAAGAAAAGAATTTTCCTGATTTATGGGCAAGCAAGGAAGACAAGAATAAAAAAGAATATCGCATCATGCTAACTGCAGCTGTTGATTGTGTTCGATTTCTTATTCGCCAAGGGCTATCGTTTCATGGGCATGATGAGTCATCTAGCTCGGATAACCAAGGAAATTATATTGAACTATTTCAGTTTCTTGCATATCATAATGAAGAGATTAAAAAAGTGACATTTGAAAATGCAAGTGCTAAGTTAAAGTTGATTGCACCAAAAGTCCAAAAAGAGATTTGTAGTTCCATGGCTGCTGAGACCTTGTCTGTGATCATGAATGATATTGCTGATTCTTACTTCACCATTCTAATTGATGAGTCTCGCGATGTGTCTACAAAAGAACAGTTAGCTGTTGCAGTGAGATATGTAGACAAATTGGGCCAGGTGATTGAGAGGTTCATTGGTATTAGTCATGTATCTTCAACAAATGCATTATCACTTAAGGCATCAGTTGAAGCACTTCTTGCAAAACATTCATTAAGTATACATAGAATACGGGGACAAGATTATGATGGAGCATCTAATATGCGTGGTGAGTTTAATGGTTTGAAAGCACTTATTCTGAAAGATAATTCTCAGGCATTTTATATTCATTGCTTTGCTCATCAACTCCAATTATGTTTGGTGTCTGTTGCAAAAAATCAGTGGCAAGTAAAGCATTTATTTGAGATCACTTCAAGAATTGTCAATACTGTTGGAGCTTCATGTAAGAGAAATGATACTCTAAAAACTATTCAGCGTGATAAAATAGTTTTTCATTTAAACAGTGGAGAGTTAATTAGTGGTCGAGGTTTGAACCAAGAAACCAATTTGCATCGTGCTGGTGAAACCCGTTGGAGTTCGCATTTTCAAACATTAATCAGTCTAAGAAAAATGTATGCTTCTGTGATCGAAGTACTTGAAATTGTCAAGGAAGAGGGGATACATGATCAACATTCAGTTGAAGCAGGTGTTTTAATACAAGCTATGGAATCATTTGACTTTGTTTTGGCACTACATTTAATGATTGATGTTTTGGGAATTACAAATGAATTATCACAAGCCTTACAAAGAAAGGATCAAGATATTGTAAATGCAATGAAATTGGTACAAGTGGCCAAACAACGATTGCAGATGTCAAGGGAAAATGGATGGGAACCTTTACTTGAAGAAGTGTCACATTTCTGTAATGTATTTGAAATTGAAGTTCCAAATATGGATTCTAAATTCAAGGCTCGTGGACGATCAGTACGGAAAAGTGCAGAAATAACAAACTTTCATCATTATCGAGTTGATTTATTCTACACTATTATTGATATGCAACTTCTGGAACTTAATAGCCGGTTCTCTGAAACTAGTACATAGTTACTTCTTTGTGTGACATGTCTAAATCCGAGTAATATATTTTCTGCTTATGATAAAGGAAAGTTAATTCGTCTTGCAGAGTTATATCCGACAGATTTCTCTATGATTGATCTACTGTCTCTTGAACATCAGTTATCTACTTATATTATTGATATGCGTACTAGTGATGAGTTTACATCTTTGACTAGTATTGCTGCTCTTGCAAAACAACTTGTAAAGGCCAAAAAAAATATTGTGTATCCCCTGGTTTATAGACTCATTGTTTTGGCACTGACTTTGCCAGTTGCTACTGCTACGGTAGAGAGAGCATTTTCTGCAATGAAGATTATTAAGCATCGGCTGCGTGGCAAAATGAGTGATGCTTGGCTCAATGACTGTCTAGTGCCATATATTGAGAAAGAAGTATTTGATTCAGTTCCAAATGAAGACATTATGCAACATTATCAGAAAATGCAAAGTAGAATGCAAAGTTTGTAATTTTCTTTTTTATTTCATAAATTATAATGGAATACAATGCATTACTTAGAATTTTGCTAATGATATATATATAATTTGGTATTTACTTTTTTATGTATTAAGTTTACCCTCCCTAAAAAAAAAGGATGGATCCGCCCCTGTCTGTACCGTATTCATTATTGACCAAACTTTTTATAAGACCTTGGTGTGTCAATCTAATGGATTGATTGCATAATAATTTTGCAAATTTTAATAGAAATTAAATGAGTTATAACCAAAAGGTCGATTAGAACTGGAATAAAGCCATCATTATAAGTTAAATAAAACCATGGAAACTGAATATAAAACCATCATTATAAGTCAAATAACAAGAATGATGAAATTCACATCTCAATATTTCAATTCAATGATCAGATTAACATCAGGTAAATCTCAATATTTCTTCCTGACCCTTTCAGGGAACCTTACAATCAAGAAATGTTTAACACGCAGATCTTTTAGCCATCAACCAAGCAAACCAAAACAAAGTACTTAAATTTTCACCAGCTCCCTCATATGATCATGATTCTGCCGAAACATTGCCAAAGGAATCTCATGAACCTGCACAGCAAACATTTAGGATAACAGAACACCAACAAGCCAAATTCCAGTAACTGCAGAAACAATGCCAGAAGGAAGAACCTAACAGTTGGAGTAATAAACAACTAAAAAAGAGAAGAAAAAAAAAAGGCCGAAGAGGCAAGGGGAGGCCGCCTTGGTCTGGTTGTTCGCACGAGATAAAGAAGTAGAGAAGAGGTGAAGGGATCGTCGGAGAAGCTTTCACGGGGTAAAAGGATCGGGCTCGCTGAGGTCAGGGTGGGATTTTGACGGGAATGTAACGAAGTGGTATTCCAGATGTTAGAAATGTTATTTGGATATTATACAAGTAAATATGAAAGTATAAGTTAGGTATGTAAACATAATAGTTTTAGGTGTTATGCATGTAAAAACCACTATTATTTATTTCTTTTCTTCTATACTCAAAGTAATATATAATTTATCATCAGTAATATCAATCCCAATAAAGGAGTAAAAAAAAAATCTGATACAATTAAATTTTATATGCTATAAGTATTTATAATTATAGGAGTGAGAATCTATTTATTCTACTTTTGTTTTGAATTATTTTAATTTGTTAATATATTATTTTAAAAATTTATTGCATGAATGCTTGTAAGAATTGTTCATGTATTATATAAGTATATCAAAAAAAATTTTGGAGGGGATATTTAGGTCAATTAAGATAAACTCACACACACATCATATATGCAAGACTCGAACCCAAAACATCTTGGTTGATAATCAAAGCTCATAACCAATAGAACACGACGAGCTGCGTAAATATATTATTTTTATATGAGAAAATAAATATGCAGAAAGCCAAATACCTTTGCTCGTCCTTTTAACCGTTCTCTCATATATATAATGGGATAGGTTTTTTTAGTTCAATTTTAAATTTGATAGCTTATATTCACGATTTTTTAGGTCAATTGATTAATATAGTAAGATGGGCTATTTATTATTGATTTATGTCCTTTTTTGAACTGTTGATCCAATTAAGACAAATTCACACACACATCACATACGCAAGCTTCAAACTCAAAACCTCTGGTTGATAGCCAAAGCTCTCAATCAACAGATCAAGATAAACTGCATATTATTAATTTATGTATAACCACATTGACCAGTCTGGATAACCAACCGGATCATTAAGAGTCATCCATCAAATACAAGTCATTCAAGAAATGCCTAGGAGCCCACAAAAGATAGTTGAATAGCACAAGTCCGCCATCAATATTCGAACAACAATACTCATGACTTGCTTCCTATGGCATATGTCCTACAATTGGAATGATTTAATACTTATGCTTTGTTTGGGATAGCTTTTCTATTGCTTTTAAAAATAACCTTCTAACATAAAAATTATAGTTTAAGAAATTTTTGCACTAAAAAATTGCAGCTAGAAAAATATTCCTAATAAGGCTTAGATGATAGTGCTCTTATTCGTAGCAACTTATGATATTGTCATCAATGTGGTGCTACGAGATAAGATATGAGGCTCCAAGTGTGAATTACAAAAATATTCACACTAAATTCAGTAACGATTCTTACATTGATTAACAATCAGATTATTTATTCAGATTATTTCTATTCAAAATTAACGAGAACGGATTATTTATTCATAATATTGAATGCTTGTTTCCAATACATAGTACATATTCAACTGAGAAAAATTGGGTGATTTAGGCTTCCTTTGGGACTGCTTTTTTACTATTTTTTAAAGCAGTTTTCTATTATAAAAAATTTATTTGTTGTATTAGAAATTTACTTTAAGAAGCAGTAAGAAAACTTTCCCAAACGAAATCTTAGTCTTTAAATCCTTAGAAGGAGATATCCCTTTACTTATTTCAGGTTCGTTTGAGATAAGCTTTTTCCCTATTTTTTTTCTTATCATAATCATAATCCTATTTGACATTTACAGTACTTTCTTGCTGATTTCTCATTGCTTTTTATAATTTTTTGTAACGAATAGCAGCTTTTTACACCTAGAGATGCTAATGTATGGTAGTTTTAAGAAAACAACTATTTAATTAAAAAAGGGAGTATCTTTATAATACTCACAATAATTTTTTAAAAAGTTCTCCAAAATAATTTCACAATGATATTTGTAAAATGCTGCAACAATCTCAAATAAAACCTTCATTAGCTCCATTTGACTATCTCGCCTTCATAAACCAGGAAATGCTAAAGGCTATAGCTATAACAACGCAAAGGAATAAATATTATTAAAATTAGTAAATATTATATATATATATATATATATATATATATATATATATATATATACTATTTTTAAATTTTAAATAATAAATAATTCGCTGATTCGATTTAAGGTCGAGCATATTAGAAGAATAGCTGGTCCGAAATTGAATCGGTTCGATCTCGAGCCGATTTCTAGAACATCTATAAATATCTTCCAGCAGTTGCTCGGATCGTTCACATCCTAGTCCGGCTTCCACTTCTATAATGCTAGGTTTCTGAGCTTTCCCGCTTCTCCAAATTATCCAGTAAGCCATCTTCATCTCCATCTTTATAATGCTTCTAGATCTCCCAATTCTTATTTCCCCCCCCCCTCATGTCATCAGTGAAATATAATGCAGATCTGAATCGCACCACAAAGAACCAAAGATCAACTAATAAAGTCCTCGTCGTCCGATGAAGTCCTCCTCCTCCTCATCGGACGACGACGATGAAGGAGAAGATCATCAGGTTAGTTCCTATTGTTGGACCTTCGATCTATCCTTTGCGCTTTTCAATTTGGTAACAAGAAAGCGATAGGGCAAGCGGATTTATGTTATTGGACGCCCAGGACAGGGGATGTATATGGTATGAATGCTCCAGAATTAGGTTGGTGATAAGCCATGGATTTCTATGGATTCGTAGATCTGATTTTTGGGCGTCGTGAAATTGGTTGATTATGATGAAAATGATGGAAGGGGAAGATATCAATGTGCCATCAGCGCCATGAAATAGTGGCGATCTGCCATATGAACAATGATGTTTATGATTTTAGTAGAATTTGAATCTCGGATCCTTTGCAGGGTCTTTGATGCATTGGGATGCTGAAGGAGTTTATCCTGGTCTTTGCGGCAATGATAGCATGAGAAAGAAACTGTAGTGCTGCTGGAGCAGCTAGCAAGTGATGCTGATCCTTTGAATTATCAGAGGTTTGTAAACTGTCTTCACCAGTTGGCACTGCCACTACATGATGCCCTCTCCATTGTGACTTTGATGGGAACTGGACGAGGAGGTTGGATTATGTTATCTTATCACGATCGGTCCCTTTGTTTTTGGCGTCAATGTTTGGTTGATACTTTATTTTCTAAGTATTGCCCGTTATTTCGGTAAAGTCAACATGAATGGTATTCTTTTGGCGTCACCAGGCTTGAAATTCTACTTTCCGGTGAATCCATAAGGTACTGACATTTCCTCTGCTCTTAATCGGCCACCTAATATTTTGTGTTTTGGTTCTTGAGGGCGATATTAAGATGGATTTTATCCGTGAAATAAATAGGGTCTGAAGCCTTGCTCTTACTGTGCGGAAAGGCTAATGTTATCTCTATGCTGATGGCTACTTTGTTATCAATTTAATAAACACGCCAACCAAATTAATGATCTAATTATCAACCCATAATTCAAAATATGTTTTCCATAGGTATTACTCCGATCTATTGCATTTATTCTAATCTTTTTGCATATTCTTACGCCCATCAATGTTTATCTCATTTCTCAATTAGTTTGTTTTTGTCGAGATTCATCTGTTGATCTCGAAGGCTCTCCACCCATTGTGCTAGACTACTCAGATCGACCGCATCTATTCAATTCCATGTCAATTGACTAGTATTCGCTAACCGTCAAATGGGTATACTAATTTAAGCTCCATGCGCACACTGGAAATTGTATTCTATGTTGCATTGGTAAAATGCAGCGTAGATGGCTACATGAAAGCCAAAGGATATGACATTATCACAGAGGGAAGTCATCATGCCATGTCAACATGGAGAATCATGATTCCAATGGTCAACCATCCACCATAGTTGTTTTTATTCCCCTAGTTTGTTAAGGTTGATGGATTGTGTTTTGTCATCTAGGGTGTCTAACAACCTAACCATTTGTAGTTTCGAACCGATCAAATTAGTTATATTTTAGCTTTTATCTTTTACTTCTATGAATAACAGATTCATATAAGCCATGTAAAGGCTATTCCATTTACTATTGTGTAATGTAATATGATTCCATTAACTACTCTATCTCTTTACATGATCAACCCTCGCTCTCTCTAGATATGATCAAAAGTTCCTTACATTTTTTTTTAATCTATGGGATCTGAAAAAGTTCCAAGAGTTCTCTTTTTCTGGCTCATCAAGGCAAAGTGATTCCAATCTCAATCCTATATCTGATTCTCATTTCTCTTCTCCTAATACTATCCTTGTACAAAAGCCCTGATAATTCTGATTCGACCAAGCAATCTTTGTTCTTCCTGGTAATCCAACCCATATAGCATCAAAGCCAAGCTCATTGACTCTTAAAATCTCCAACTCGAGAGTTTCCTCATCCATTCTCCCTTTCATCCAAAGATTGATTAAGGTAAATCCATTCCATCATGTAAGTTTTGGACCATCTTCATGCTTCGTAGTTCGCTGCACTGATTGGCGTAGTTGCGGAAGACGAAGAACATGGAAAAAGTAAAAAAGAATTGCTAAAGAATAATTTATGTTAGGATTTTTGTATATCAGAAGTGTTTCCTCTTTACATCATAATGATTAATATAGTAGAGAGTGCCTCCACGCAGCAAAGCGGCGTGGTTTTTGTAACCAACTATGCTTCAATACTATGACTATAATCAAAGTACCAATGACTGTAATCAAAGATAAATAAAGCCTAAAACAAATAGTAATATGACTCATTGGATCGGCACAATCATTGCATCGAGTATCTCCCATTTCGGAAGAACCCGACTTGGTACGGATATGGCGGTTTGACAACGATGGTCGAGTAATGGTGGTCTAATGCCAGAGGTCGAGTGACGACAGTTAAGCAGTGTCGGTTGAGCGGTGACAATTAGTCAAGGTGGTCAGGTATGTTTTAGGATTCTTCATGTAGAGAATTGACACCAATTTATTATTTTACGAAGTGATATTTTAGTACATTTAACTAAAAAATCCAACGCACTCCATTAATGCCTCATATTGATTCTCTTAATTATAAATATTTCTTTCAACATTTATGTCTCTTAATGACCATAGAATAGAGTGATTTTAGGATTTGTTGGATTCCTCTTATTGAGAAGCTCAATTTGCTTATAATCATATCAAATTCGGATATTATTTTGTTCTTGAATTAGTTTCACTGTTTTAAACTACTCTTTAAGTATTTGATTCGGGCTCATTTTGTTTTGGATATAATCAATTTTGTTGTTAGACATTCAATTCGACTATAAACTTGTTCCAATTAGAGTTCAAATAGCCCTTAATTTAATCCTGAGAATTTTCAATTGATTAAATGTATTTTTGGTAATGCATCAATTCTAGTGATGTGGTTTTGGATTATCTTACATGATTTGAGGGATCAAGATATGTAGAGAAGGCAAGTTGGCAAGCTGCAAAGTTACGCCTTTGTTCGGTAAACTCTTTCAGCTGATTTGTTTTAAAAAATTTAACATCAATCATAAATTTAATATGTACAAATATGTAATAAATTTACGTTATTGGGGATGGAAGTAAAACACTGCAATGAAACAAATAAAAGAAATAGAAATGCAGCGGAAAGTAAAGGACACTAGGATTTAACGTGTAAAAAATCCGAAATACGAAAAAAAAATCACGGAGCCACACCATCAAGAATTCCACTATGAAAATTGGGAGAAATAAATACAGATCTCTCTTCTCTCTAACTCTCTCATTTCTTCTCTCCTCTCTTGTACCTTTCTCTCACACTAAACAAAAGAGAAAGACAAGTTAATAACATCAAGGGACGCCACCTTTGAGAAAAACGAAAAAGAAAAATGTTTAGTCCGCCTCGAATCGTTGCGATTCCAATTTGAAGCGTTGTGGTGCTCAAATCTCTAATCCTGATTTGTCTGATGCTGCCGTGCTCAAACCAGCAATGTTGCTGGCACTACACAGCTTTGCGGCGTCAATCTAAACGTTGTAGCGCGGCTCCCGACAAACTTTGCAACACCGGGGCACTCGGGAATACAGCTAGGGCTGCAAACGAACCGATCCGAGCCGAGCTTTAGCCTGTTCAAGTCGGGCTCGTTAGTCAGAAAGGAGTTCAAGCTCGGCTCGAAGCTCGTCGAGCTTATTGGACTCCTGTTCGAGCTCGTTTAAAAAGAGTGTGTTCGAACTCAGCTCGTTTGTGGAGCGGCTCGTTAGAGCTCTGCGCCTAAATAACCCAACAGGCACCCCGCCAGCTGCCCGCTTTTCAATAGAGTGCTAGATAAATTTGTTTTTATAGAGCATTATCATTCACCTCCATGCGATGTGGGACTAAAGCGCCTACAATTTTTTTTTAAAATCTGGTGACGCCACGGAGGAGAGAGAGAGCGCTAGTGGGAGTTTAAACAATGCAAAATAATATAGAGAGAGAGGGCGGAAATAGAGGCAGGACAATAAAAAATTTAATAAAATAAAAGAGTTAATGGAGAGGAAAGATTTAAAAATATTAAATTATTAAATTAGTAGATTAAATAGTTTTTATTTTTAAAACTCTAATTGAGCTCTAATCGAGCTTCTTAGTCGAGCTCTAATTGAGTTTGTTCACGAGCTTCTAAGCGAGACTATTCGTGAACATAAATGAACCGAATAATGTGCTTTTCAAGCTCGTTCATTTAGCTATCAAGTATTTATCAAGTGTGTTCAAACTCGTTTGTTTACCTTATCAAACGAACATGAACGAGCCCTTATCGAGCCGAGCCACGAGTAGCTCGTTGAACGCTCGGTTCGTTTGCAGCCCTAAACACAGCACCGGGGTGTTCAGGTACACAGCGCAGGGACGCTCGAGTATATAGCGCCTGCACCAGAACTTAAGCAGGGGGAGGTCCTCCCAGCACAAAAATTTGACTTGAGGTTCGATGCAACAATACAATCTGATTGATCTACACAATCAAATTCCACACAGACTAACATACATATATATTTCACATGCATCTGCATACATTTCTACTTTTAGAAGTGATAATAACATAGTTATAAATTCACTATCAACTATCACTTTTGGTGTTTGATCATATCTTTCATGATTGTAGGAGATGGACATGCAGAGGGAAACATGTAAAGTTACACCTTTGTTAGGGAACTCATCTTTGCTGATTTATTTTTCAAACATTTATCAATAAAAATATTTTAAATATGTTCGACAGTTTGCAATTAAAGAAAAACAAAATCCAGTACTGCATAAACATATTTAATCGTAAAGCAGCCAATCATTTTGTGTGATCTGCAATCTAAAACATTTTCTGTGGTTTCCTAACTACACATTCAGCAGGCGCAAGGAAGCGTGGAAGGCTGGAAGCTAATTGTTCTTGTGCAAGAACTAAGAAGGTTAAGCACATGAATATTGGTTTTTAGTTTGTCATTTCAGAAATTCATTTTATTAACTAAGGGGATGATATTCATAGCTCTTTATGAAGGAACAAAATAATTCTTAATTATATTAAAAGATTTTTTGATCCCTCAAATTTATAAAAAAAAAATCAAAATAATTTTCTAGTGTGATTATTTTGATTCATTTTTAAAGATTTGAGGGATCAAAATAATTATTTAATATAAGTAGAGATTATTTTAATATTTCATGAAAAATTAATGAATCATTTTTGTCTTTTTTCTATTTAATAGCATGCATATAGAATTTTTGGGTTTTTTTTTAGCTGCAGAAGTTCGAGGCCATGCCAGGGTGTTCCCTTTAGAAGTCAGAAGATAGTACTACCACGCTAATGATATCAACGGTAATGCCACTTTGATATTCAAGGTTCTGAGTTCTTACCCTTCGATTCCGTTTTTGGCCTTGAAATAACATTTTTCTGTTGTAACCCTTAGAATCTCGAGAAATTATTTTGTGTGGAGTCTGGACGGAAAAAATAATCTGGATATATGAGTGTATATACTGTGTATAAATTTATACATAGTGTATATTAAATTTTTGTATACTATAAACTCACAGTCCGAACGATTCTTCCCGTCTGAACTCCGCACATAATAATTTCTTTAGAATCTTTGACGAAATGAAATAATCATTTTTTATCATAGTTTTTGGTTTTAAAAATGTATAAAAAAAAAAAAGAATAATGTTTCACCCAAATAGCCAAGAAAAAGAATAATGCAAACGTGATATGAATGGAGGGCGCTTTTGTTTTTTTTTTTAATCAAGTCATTAAAAATTTGGAAAATTTTATTCTGAGTGCATATTTATTAGGAAAAAAATTTGACATTAGGAAAAAAGAATGACCTCTTATTTATTGAGTACCTTTGGAGTCACTGGAGTCTGTTCAGCTTTAATTAACATTTAATTATTTTGATTTGAAGAAAAGAGGTGTATCAACCTGAGCATTTTGCTTATATATGCATATGATATAAGCAACTTGCAGTCTTGCATGCAGCCCAAACTGTTGCGCTGTGTACTATTGGAGGAATGATTTGGTATTTACAGTATTAAACTTCTTTTACCCTTAATTAAGTTCTGGTTTCAAGATGTAACTTTTTTTGTTGCGTGCTGAAATGAAATATCTCAACTCTTTCATTTTTTTTTTAATTTCTAGTGAGCGCAAGATTTTTAGATGGCTAAATTTTAAAAAGAATCATCATTAAGTAAAAATAACGTAGTTAAAAAAAATCTTAAATTTAAAAAGGAACAAAAATCTAAAATTAAATTGAGTTGTCACTGAAAATGCAATTAATTTTGCGTATTTACTAAAAATATAAAATTAATTTGCGTTTTATTTAAAATTGTAAATCTGTTTTGCGTTTTCAGTTAAAAAAGAAAAAAAAATACGTACAGCGTTTACGCTTTCAGCTTACTTTTATTATTCTATAAGTTAATTGGTGGTTTTTAACAGAAAATAAAATATTCAGCATACGGGTATTATTTTTTAAATTTCTTTTAAATTTGTTAAAATTTAAATAAAATTTTAAGACATTAATAATATTTATAACATTAATTTTTATTAAATATTCATAACAAACATTTTTATTAGAAATTTAATAAAAATGAATGTTAAAAATACTAATTATGTTTTTCACTTAAAATCATATTTTAACTTTTATTAATTAATTATTTAAATATGTAATTTAAAATTTATTAATTAAATAAAATTAATTTTATTTTAAAAAAGTTAAAATATTCTGTATTTATTTATTCAAATAACTCTAATTTAAAAAATAATCAATTATTAATTAATTTAAATTTTATTTAAATTTCTTTTAATCAATTTTGACGCCATTTTTATTATTTTTAATATTCAGTGCCTCCAAAATTTATAATTAAAATTTAAATTTAAATAAAATAAAATTTGAAACAGAATAACAAGACTTATTTGAGTAAATGATTGTTATTAATATTTAACAAAATTTGAACGTCATATACTTTAAATTCATTATTATTATTATGATTTTTATGAATGCAATAGAGGAGTTGTTGATTAATTATAATTTAGAAAATTTTAGAAATAAAGTTAATGATTTTAAAACCTATTTTAATCAACACATGGATATTCTGACTCAGTTCACATATAAAAATTTAAAACCTGTGATTTTTTTTAAAATTTAGCTACAAAGTAAAAATAACTATTTACTAAGCAAATTTCTGAGAGTGTAACGTTGCTCAATTATATACCACAAATGAATAAGTTATTCTTGAAAAAAAACAAAAAACAAACGAAGATAAGGAATTCCTTAAAAAAACAAAGAACACGCGGCAGATAACATAGGTTTTAGGTTTATGCAGCAAGTGAAACGGACGGTGGCAATTGGAGCATCACCAAGGCCCAACTACCAATCACACCACGATACGGACACGTAGTACTTTTTTTAGGGGGGTAGGTGGACACGTAGTACTTATTTTGTGCATATACATCACGTACTGCTGTTATTTATATTCAATAGAGAGCGGACCAGGAGCAGCACCGAACTCACTTTTGGTCCTCCGGGTCGCGGTCCTCAAGCTCCAGTTGCCGGAACCGGACGGTCTCGTCCAGCGCCGACGAGCCACGATTCCCGGATTCCGGCGGGTTGGGGCTGCCGGAGACTGAGGCGACCTCACCGGCTTTCGGATCGTCGGGGCCGAAGACGCCGGTGGTGGGATGTGGCCCCCAGTACTTGTCCGGTCGGGTTCCAATCACATGGTCCGGCACAATGACCGGGCTCGCGTTCTCCTCGACGTTCTTATCATAATCGGAACTCGAGTGTGATGCTCTCCTGTTCGAAATTACATTTAATTGAATGGATAAAGAATATATTAAAAAAAAGCGATAATAAACGTGATTAAAATAAGAATGATATATACATTTGATTAATCATAGAAATAAAGAAAAAAACGCTTGGCGAGTATTTAGATAATAATATTATCTATCAAATATAATGTATTTATTTGATTAAAAATTATTTCGCGAAAGATAGATTTTCATGACATCCAACAATTAAAAGGTGTAACAAATACTAGAAAACATGGCCATCAAAATAGATAAAATCAGCATCAAAATATTAGAAAATTTAAAAATATATATTAAAGATATCATGAGTCAAGAAACTAAGAGAATTATGATTATGTATTAGAATATTAGTGACAATAGAGGATTTATTGTTTTAGAACTGATATATCACCAAAAAATTATCTTGATCGGGCACGAATCTCGAGGAAAACTCAAGTTGGAAACTTCAAAAATTAATTCGGAGATCATTTAAACTCCGATTTCAACAAGCTTATAGTCGAACTGAGCGTCTCGGAAATATGAACCCGACGACACCAAATTCGACTCAACCCGAGCCCAAATGAGTCCAAATCAAGTACCCGAAGCGCTGTTGGAAGCATCGAACAGCAATTTGAGTTACCAAACGGTCTCCGATTTTGATGAGCTTATAGTCGAATCGAGCGGCTCGACGAGACGAATCCAACGAGCCCAAGATCGCAGAATTCTGATATCATTAAGACCTTAAAATGCTCAATAAGCAGTTCACGATCAAGGGATTCAATATCAGCCGTTCATCCGGATCACTCCTTATTTGCCCCTGATCCCTCATCTATTTACGGGTTATGCCACTCTAGAAAAATTATAAATAGCCCCTCTTTTCTCTTAAGAAGGGACCCAAGCCAAGAAGAGAAGAAGAGAAGAAGAAGAGAAGAGAAGTCTAGGAGGGAATAGATCCTCGACCACTGCCGGAACACCGCCGGAACTCCGTCGGAACATCACCGGAGCATCGCCAGAGCACCACCGGGCGCCCGAGGGACGCCGGAGCTCTGCCCGACGTCGGAGCAACATCGAAATTCTGCCCGACGCCGGAATTCTACCCGACGCCCGAGTGACGCCGAAATTCTTTCAAAGTGACGCCGAAATTCTACCGGACACCCGAATGACATCGGAATTCTGCTTGGCCTTGTAACTGATACTCATTGTAATCTGATCGTCCTAAATTTAAAGGACGAATCAGCTTCGTATATTTCATACAACACTAGTGAAACTTTTTCAACTGGGTGTGGCCCCGTGATTTTTCCCTTTTCCAAGGCTTTCCACATAAAAATCCTGGTGTTCTTTCATTCTTCTGTTTGTGCGCTGGATATACGTACAACGCTGAGACGAAAATTTAAACTCTATCGCCGCGTATATTTGAGTCCGCAACAAGAACCATATGAAGATCACACATGCATAAATAAAATAAATCAAGAGCTGCTCAAAGGATGAGATTTTTTTTTTAATTTTTAATGTGTGAAACCTCAACAAGAAAAAAATCAAGACAAATGATAAAAAGAATTTTGAGTATGTCGTAAGTTAAAAAATATATCTTTCCTCACAACTAGAAAAAAATTTGATATATTATAGTAAACATGAACTGTGAATGCTAATTTCCAATGTAAGAGTGGGTAGAGGCTTTAGTTGTTGGAGGCGTTTTCTCAAAATCATTGGTGGTCTATTCTATTGTCCTCTTTGAAGGAGTAGAGAAACGTCAACATCAAGCGTCAGCGTTGGTGCTATTGTTAGACATCGACAATAATATCAATGGTGGGTATCGGGCTTGTTGACAATGACATAGATTGATATTGATATCAACATCATACATCTAGGGCGAATTTATAAAAAGGTGCAGGTTTTAGGATTAAATTAGCTTAAGAAATGTGTCAGAGAAAAAATTTAAAAAAGAGCAAATACGAAATTATCCGATTTCTATTGTAACCGGAACTTCATAATCCGGTTTCAATTGAAATCGGAGTTACGGTTTCAAAAAAAATAAAAAAATTTCAAAGAAATCGGATAATAGTTAACCGGTTTATTAATTACAAAAAAGATTCTAAGGAAATAAAAAAAATTCCAAAGAAACCGGATAATAGTTAACCGATTTCTTTATTAAAATAAATTTCTAAGGAAACCATATATTAGTTAACCGGTTTTTTAATTAAAAAAAATCCATTTCATAAAAATATTAGGTTTTTTAAATATTTAATAAAAATTTAAATTTCATTTCAAACCGGTGCTCTAAATTTTTAATATTTAAATTTTTTTACATATACAACTTATTAGTATATTTTGAAATGAAATTTAAAATTTTATTAAATATTTCAAAAAACTAATATTTTAAGGAAATGGAACTTTTTTTAATTAAGAAACCGGTTAGCTATTATCCGGTTTCTTTGCATTAACTTAAATTATTCTTTTCATTAATTCTTTTTAAACTTAAATTAAAATAAAATGCTTATTAAAATATTTATGTTTGATATATCATCAAAAAATTAAATCGCAGACCATATGAACTCCGATTTCAGCAAATTTATAGTCGAACTAAACGTCTCGAAAATACGAACCCAACGACATCAAATTCGACTCAATCCGAGCTCAAATGAGTCCAAATCAAAGACCCGATGCGCATTTGGAAGGTTCAAATTATAATTTGGATTACCAAACGTGACTTGCTTATAGTCGAATCGAGCGGCTCGACGAGACAAATCCAACGAGCCCATGATCGCCGAACCTTAACATCATTAAGGTATTCAAAATGTTTATTCTAATATTATAATCTAATTTTTTAATATAATTTTATATTAAACAGAATTTAATATTATAACTTTTAAATTATTAAATATTTAAGAAAAAATTATAATATTAAATATTTTATATTTTATAATTATAATAATATTTTTTAATTACTATAAATATATTATTAATAAATTTAATTTTATTAGTATAACCAGATATATATTAACCGGCTAACATATATCTGGATTCAATTTTTTTGAATTTTTTTTTATAAATTAAGAAACCGGTTAATATAAATCCGGTTTTTTTGGATTTTTTTTTTTTGGAACTGTGGAATGAAATACCGGTTTCTATTGAAACCGGATAATGAAGATCCGGTTTCAATAGAAATCGAGAACCGGATAAAAAAGTTCCGGTTTTTATTGCTCCTTTTAAAATTTTTCTCCTGACACACTCCTTAAACTAATTTAAACTTAAAACCCGCTCCTTTTTATAAATTGGCCTACATCTACCTTATTGACAATAGTTGGCATCGAGGCATCAAAGTTTGTTTTGAATGTGTGAACCAATCTTGTTAGCGATGACGAGTGTTGGGGTTGATGCCATTAACATTAATTGACCTTGTTAGTGATAGCATGCATCAACATGTCATAGGGCCTAGCTCGCTTAACCAAACCTCGTCTGAATTCCAGCATGTGTGACTGCACCCCGTCTAATCCAGCCCGCGTCCACTCCCGCATGCGTCCCGCTCTTGCCGGCTTGACCGCGTTTGATCCCGCACGCGTCCTGCTCCTGCCCACATGGCCAATTTTAAAAGAGATAAAGTTTTTTATGTGAAAAACTCTAAAAAAAGGGTAAAAATCATAGGGCCTAGCCCAATTAAAATAATTTTACTAATGCTTATTGTTGATTACAAAAGAGGCCTTTTTTGGGGGGAAAGGCTTTAGCTCGATGTAGCAAATATACATCATATAGAGCACAATACAAGGTGGGTGTTGGAAGAATCTAATAATATGAGAGTTGTTTTCAAAAGAGTGGTTGCCTATTTAGGGGATCAAACGAGTCGAGTCGAGCTCGAGTCAGGCTTAACTTGAGCTCGACTCGCGAACCAAATCCCCAGCTCGAACTCCAGCCAAGCTCAAAAGGTGAGCGAGAGCTTGGCTCATGCCACTGAGCCTTTCGCGGTCCGCCTTCAACCGCTAGCTCTTCCACATTCGCACGTGCAGACAAGCCGCTTAATGAGTACTTGAGTCGAGCATTACCCAAAGCTCAAACTCGAG
Source organism: Dendrobium chrysotoxum (assembly GCA_019925795.1). NCBI lineage: Eukaryota > Viridiplantae > Streptophyta > Magnoliopsida > Asparagales > Orchidaceae > Dendrobium > Dendrobium chrysotoxum. The sequence goes on from CM034305.1 coordinate 5,472,907, forward strand.
CTCAATAATCCAACATGATCGAGCTCGAAACTCGATAAGTTTGGCTCGCGAGCTCGTAACGAGTCGAGCTTGAGCCGGCTTAGGAGCTTACACTCCCAAGCCTATTTGTTTGGTCGGCAGGACTATAGTCGGTCGACGATGGTCAAAGGGACCGTAGTTGACGTGCGATGGAGGCCGCAGGGACCGTAGTCGAAGGGTGACGAAGGTCAGAGGGACCGTCATCGGTAGGCGCCGGTGGTCGGAGGGACCGTCGTCAGTAGGCCATAGTGGTCGACGAGACTGTCGTCGACGAGTGACGGTGGTCGGAGGGAACATCGTTGGCAGGCGACAGTGGTCAAAAGGACTGTCGTTTGTAGGCTACAGAGGTCAAAGAACCATATTCGATGGGCAATGGTGATCAGCGAGACCATAGTCGGAGGGAGATTGTGGCTAGAGAGACCGTAGTCGGCAGGCGACGGTGGTCGGAGGGACCGTAATTAGCAGGCGCTATGATCAAAAGGACCCTAGTCAGCTGGAAACAGTGGTAGGAGGGACCGTAATTAGCAGGCGACTATGGTCGAAAGGACCCTAGTCAGCTGGCAACGGTGGCCAAAGTAGTGTATCGATGACAACTAACGGAGGCCCGGCATCAGTCGGCAACCAGACAGAGGTCCATCAGTGATTGACAGACGAGCGATGGTTTGACGATCGTCAGTGGCTAGGTGGAGGTCTAGCCACGATCAGTTTCGAGCAGAGGTCCGATGGCGGACCGCGGACGGGCAGAGGTCCAACAGACGAGCTGTGGTTCGATGAAGGTTTGCATACGAGCGGTGGTCTGCCGACGATCGACGGACGGGAGTTGGTCCGACAAAAGTCGTCAGACGGGTAGTGCTCTGGAACAATTGGCGGACAGGCGATGGTCTGACCACAATCGACAGAAGTTCGTCGACAACGGCGCTTGGGTGAAACTCTTGGATCCTTGAAGACTCAAAGCTCTCTATAATCTCCAGCCAAAGTTTCCTTTCATGAAGAGAGCATGAGTCTATTTATAGATTTTTGTGAGTGGTATACTTCATAAATATAAAAAAGATCTAGAATAATTTTAGAGCGCTCCATTAGACAACCCATATTAATTCTCCCAATTATAGAGCATTCATTTAATATCTAATTATGTTAATGATGTCGGAATTAAGCGTTCTTGGGCTCATTGGATTTGTCTCATCGAGCTACTCGATTCGACTATAAGCATGCTATATTTAAATATCATTTGGTCATCTAATTTATGCTTTGAACCTTCTAAATATGCTTCAGCACCCTGATTTGGATCCATTTGGGCACGGATTGGACCAATTTTGGTGTTGTGGGGTTAGTCCCTTCGAGACATTCAATTTGACTATAATTTTATTTAAATTGGAGTTTGGACAATTTTGAATTTAATTTTGAAAGTTTTTAATTTAAATATGCATCAAGATTCATGTCCGATCAAGACGATTTTTGGATTCGTATCAACAATAAGTTATGATATGATAATTTTGAAGACAATTTATACTAATTTTCCCTAATTAATACATTAAATAAAATATATTAAACATCAAGCTAATCAGAATTCCTTCTTAACTTGACAAAATAATTAATTATTTAATGAATGTACTAACAATTCAATTATTTTTTAAATCTAGTAACAAGGGTGCAAAATATTTAAGGCATGATTGATGTAATTTATTGTCCTAAACATCAATTAAAATTTAATTTAATTAATTTGACTCGTTAGAAGGAATCTAACAATTTTTTTAAATTTTCTTTCAAATAAAAACATCAGACAAATTATTTTGATTATTTTTCTTATCAGTCAACCAGGAACCTTAAATCTAGTACACAAAATAGATTTTGCTTATTAATGGCGCAGAGCATATCACGGAAGAGAAGAGCCCATGAGAGTTTAGCTACGTCGCCAGCATTTGGATATTTTTTTTAAATAATAAAGAACTTCTGAAACGCCCTAAAATTATTTTTGTTGGTGCATTGGAAACTATCCTCTATTTGGAACTAGCCTGTTTGGAGCAAATTCCAAATTGATTAAAATTAATGGTTGTCATTGTCACTATCTGTTGCCATTGTCTTAAGTCACATCACCATTATCTTACACTGAACCAAACAATATTGCTGTGTCGCAGAATATTTGTCATTATCCTAGCTATATACGAAGATTCAGTACATAGATAGATAAGAAAGAGAGAGAGAGAGGTATAACAATCATAAGAGATATCAGAATTTTATCGTGGAGAAAAACTCTAAAAAGAAGGAAAAACCAATGGTCTTGCCCAGTTAAAATGATTTCACTGGTGTTGGTTGTTGATCATAAATGATATCCTTCCCAGGCGAAGGTGTTGGCTCAATATGGCAAATATAAATTGTATGCAGCACATTATGTAATTAAAATTTGAAGAATCCAATGACATGAGAGCGGTTCTCAAGAGAGTGTTAGCCTGTTCGTTTGGTCGGTAGAATTGTATTTGGGCGATAAAGGTCAAAAAGACCGATCAGTGAGTGACGACAGTCGAATGGACCGTAGGCACGATGGAGGTCGAAAGGATCGTAGATGGCGGGTAGCAGATATCACACTCCATGATCTATATTGGAAGAATTACATTTGTCTTTCATTTTAATCATTTAATTAGAGCTTACCAATGAACAACAGGAAAAAAAAACATGATTACATTTTTGTCTTGTCCGGAACCTCATATCATAGGATCATTACCCTTTCCTGAAAAAATATAAAATCACATAATGAGCACAGTGTAAATCTCATTATTCGAGGTCAATTTCTCTGGAATCCATCTTTAACTCCTAGGTATTCGTTACCTAATATAAACGTCGCCTACAGGATTTCCCTTAGGTGGATACCCATTGATGTAGCATTGACTCAGCCTTCTAATTTGACCTAATTCTACTCGTCTTAAATCAATGAAATTCAGATCAACATCAATCAAAGTAAATTTCTCATGAATAAGATGTCGAAGCTCATCTCTTATAACATTATAAGAAGAGCCAACAAGAAAATATTGATTTAAATTCTCCAAGGATGCTAAAAGATTACGACTCAATCGAGTAGCATAGAACAATGGGTTGAACTGACAATATCCAAGAGAATTTGATTGGGCAATGCTTGATAGGAAGCCGCACAAGCATTTTCAAACTGTTCAGTCCCATTTTGTTGTTGATTTTATGGTAAAAAAATAAAACTCTCATTATGTGAGTTAGAGCTATTTTTTATCCAATTTATTTTAAGAGGTGAAGAATTTCAACTTGAAACTCCTCTGTCATGCACATATATGATCCTCGCCAAAATCAAGCCTAAGTAGCCTTACAAATTGGATTTGTTATATGTGTAATATGATTGTGTTGATCAATCTGATTATTTTGTTATCTCGAACCTCAAAGTTTGTCGTGTTCACTGGAAGGTGCGGGGGTTTACCCCCCTGTTTGGATTCGGGTGCTTTGCACCCAAAAATTTTTTTCACACAATGCCCCAGCGCTGCCTACCCGAGCAACCCAACGCTGCGGGTACGCACCCCAGCACTGAACGACAGAGAGCAAAGGGCCGCAGTAATATAGATATGGTGCTGTAGTGAATCAAGACAGAGGTTTGAGCGCCGTAGCGCCCCAAACTGGCGCTGCAGGCTGCGAGACGAATTGGACGATTATCTTTCTCATTTTTCTGAAAGGTTGCGCCCCTTGGGGTTATTTTACTTGACTTTCTCTTGTATTTTGTATGTTTAGACATTGAAAACGGTGCATGTGAGAAGATAAGCAAGGAGAGAGTAAGAGAGAAGAGAGATTTGTACTTATTTCTTCCAATTTTCATAGTGGATTTCTTGGTGTGGTGTGGCTCTGTGATTTTTTTTCCTATTTTGAGTTTTTCCACGTTAAATCCTGATGTCATTTATTTCCGCTGCTTTTACTTTCTTGCTTGTTTTGTCATTGTGGTGCTTACTCCCCCTCATCTCCCCAACATGATTATGTTGTCCTTTAGGGATTAGTTGTCAGCTATTAGATGCATTTTGTGGAAAGCTGGAAAATTCTCCCATAGACGTCATTATCAAATAATTATGTGCTAAAAAATTAATTCATGATGATAAATACTTCTATAACATAGTTTTGCCCAAAGATTTAATACACAAACATAAAAAAGAAAAATGCAAGATGTATAATAATTTTTATATGAAAAACTCGACAAGGAAAAAAATTATGGAGATTAACCTAATTAAAATAATCTACTATGTACTTGTAGTTATAGAAGTATGCTTTTCTACACACTTGAAGAAAATGGGATTACAAAATTTGGCCCTATAACTATAATAGAGATTGTGGGTGAAATAGTTGGGTCATGATGATGGCAATTGGAGGACTGTGGTGATTGGCGTGCTCATTAACATCGAATGTCAAGTAGAACTTTAGAGTTTTTTAGATCTCTAAACTCTTTCATGTACAGAACGGGTCCATTTATAATATTTTGGGTGCAGCATATTGATAAATTTGCCTAAAATCAGAGTTCAAATTATTATGAATTTAATTCTAAAAAATTTCAATACAAAGTATTGTATCGCGGGATTTTACATGACGTATGGTGAAGTTTGTTTCATATCTAAATACTTAAAAGTTGGTGCTACCTACACTTTTTTGTTTTTCCTAAGTATGATTTTGGCAGTCCAGCATTATTGCTGTTTATAAATATATTTTTTAATTCAACAAAAAAACCAGAGAGGAGAGAATTGCATGTTGAACGTGGATGATAGCAGAATTATTGTTTATTGTTTTTTGGGTTAGCTACGGACGATTGACCCAATCGACCACGAGGTATGTTTTCAACGAGTCGATTATATCTGTAAAATTTGGTAGCGTTTAAATTTTAGACAAAAATTATGGAGAACAGAGAAAAAGATGAGAAGCAAAACTCTAGAAATTTGCAGATTGAAAACCAGTAATTGAGTAGTTTTTCTTGAGAATTTTCTTCTTACAGGACCGAAAACGGCGTGTAAAAGTGAGTAGATCAGCATAAATGCCCCCCTCAAAGAAAATATCCCAGTCAAAAGCGCTTCCATCGTTCATCATCATTGATAAATGAAATAACCCAAAAGGAAGGTTGGGATTAAGTCAGCTCGTAATTGCATAATAACAGCTATTTGTTTGTTATTTTTTAGGATTGGCTACGAACGTGAGGCCTATTCTACCAGACAAGATAAGGACCCAAATGCCCTCGGAGTCACGATGATGTTTTGGCCTTAAATTTTAGACGAAAGTTATGGCGCATGGTGCAGTGAGGGAAGGAAATGAGAAGCAGAATGTCAAGAAATTCGTGATGAAAACCAGTAATCTAGTAGTTTTTCTTGGGAATTTCATTCTTATAGGTTCAAAATAGCGTATACACGTCCCCGAAAAAAAAAATTGAAGTCAAAAGCACTTCGTCCTTTCATCATGAATGAAAAGTTGAAACATCTCAAAAGGAAGGTTGAAGCTTCGCGGATTCATCTCGAAGATTAGACTCAATGCAAATGCCCTTGAGAACGCGCTATAGACAATTTCTAGGAAGTATGGGGATTTCTTTGAATTTAAGACACATTATGTGGTACAGTGTGAGGAAAAATATCTAATAGCTCAAGGAATTTGCGGATGGAGGAACAGTAATCGGCTAATTTCGCGTGAGAGTATTGGCCTCGAAGATCCAAAAAAGGCGCAATAACTGACTGGGTCAGATCAAATGTCCTAAAAAAACTCCGATCAAAATCACCACCCCGATAGATTTGCTGAGGGAAGAACAGATCGGGTAAATTGAGATGTTCAGCTCAAATGCCCCTAAAGAAAATCCGATCAAAAGCACTTCGACTCTTCATCATCACTGAAACGCTATACCCCAAAAGTCAGGTTGGGGTTCAACAAGAAGCACAGTTTCGTCTATAAGATCACTAGATCGAGTGAAAAAACTTCGCAAAAAGCCCTAAACACACAAACTACTAAGATCGACAAAGATTTCAGAAAAAATACCGGAAAAAATAAGATCGGAATCAGCCCTCAGTTACCTCTGAAGAAATCAGTACCTCGAGATCAGGAGCAGGCCAGTATTGCAATGCTTCGCGGTCGAGATCTGGTTAATGAGTCTCTTCCCGAAGCTCCCACCGATCGCTCGCCCCTTCGAACTGACCGCTTCCATACAACAGCTTGCGAGATTGAACTCAGATGAGAAAACAAGTGAAGTGAGAACGGCGTTCGCTTTCTTCTACACAACCACTATTTATAGCAATACCCACCTAAACCCACTTTCCCATCAAACCCCTTCCGCTTGGAATTTCTTCAGTGTTGATCAGGGGTATTTTAGTAACTTGTAGTGAAACATGATTAAAATTCTCCGGGTGCTATTACTTAAAATTTAGTGGTATTTACGGACGTAAGGCAGAAATTTTCCTTATTTAATAGTTTCATAACTTTATCATAAAACAAATGATTGAAACCTATAACATTAATTCTATTATTAAAAAGTCATTCTCAATTCCTGCTTTTCATTTTATTAATAAAATATTAAAATGACTACGGTTTTTAAATGAGATTTACATACAAACCACACAAAAAAAACCTTATCCACATATTTAATATTAAAATTTTTGTTATCTACGTTTCTTTAAATGATATCAAAAATATCAATTTCTACACTCTTATGATTAACTTTCACATTAACACATTGAGACTTCATCAAAATTTTCTTCATCGATGAGAGAATGAGATGCACCGCCGTTGATCCCCTCAATTGTTTATAAGCAAAATCTTGTCTTGACTTCCTTTTTGTTAGTCATTAAGGATTTCAGTACAACACAAATAGTTGGTCTTATCGATGGCCTTCCGCAAGGAGTTATGGTTGTATTTTCCTTTTTTGCAAATATCGACTCGCCGACATTAGTGTCCTTTGTCATGAGATCTCATAGCTAATTTTCACCTACATATGTGTTAAAGGTATAGGAGTACGGACTTGACATGTCATCAAAAATCGCCTTGATTAGGCATGAATCTTGAAACATATATGAATTAAAAATTTCAAAATTTAAATTCAGGACCATCCGAACTCCAATTTCAATAAACTTATAGCCAAATTGAACTTCTCAGCGAAATGAACCGAAGGAGACCAAAATCAATCCAATCCAAACCCAAATGAGCTCAAATCAGTGGCTTGAAGCATATTTGGAAGCTTTAAAACGTTAATCGAATAAACAAATGATATCCAAATATAATATGTTTATAATCAAATCGAGCGGCTCAACGAGACTATTTCAACTAGCTTAAAATAACTTAATTCTTGACATCATTAAGGCCCTTACATGCTGAACAAATACTTCATGATCGAGGAAATCAATACGGGCAGTTCAATGGAACATTCTAAACTTGCCCCGAATATTTTTCATATTTACAAGGATGTCGCTCTTCATATCTATAAATAGACCTCCTCTTGTCATATAAGGGGAACTTTTGAGGGAGAAGGCTCGGACCATGGGCTAAAGACTTAAGAGAACTATGAGGCTTAAAGAATCGTAGAGCTCCACCTTGACACCACCGTTGGTGAATCCTCGCCACCTAGCATCATTACTGGACTTTTGTCTGGCCATTAATGTGGACCTCTATCAAGCCACCATCATCGGGCCTCCGTAGACCTTCGTAGCCCACCAACTACGGTCCCTCTAACTACTGTTGCCCGACTACACTAAAATCAGTCCAATCTGAATCCAAATGACCTCAAATCATGTGTTTAAAGTATATTTAAAAATTTTAAAGCATCAATTAGATGACCAAATGATATTCAAATATGACATGTTTATAGTCGAATCGAGTGGCTCGATCATATGAATCCAACAAACCTAAGATCACTTAACTACACTATTATTAAGGCACTTAAATGCTTGATAAATGCTCCATGATCAAGGGAATCAATATGGGCCATCTGATGGAGCACTTTGAATTTATCCCTGATCTTTTTCATATTTACAGGACATGCCACTTCAAAATAATTATAAATAGACTCTTAATCTTCACGTGAGGGGGAGAGACTATTGGAGAAGGCCCGGACCATGGGTTAGAGATTTAAGAAAGCTATGAGGCTTGAAAAATCCTAAAGCTCCACCCCAGCACCATCACCGATAAACCCTCGTAGTTCGACCACCATTACTTGACCTCTATTTGACTATTATTGTCGAACCTCTGTCCAGCCATCACCGTCAACTCTTCGCCCAACCTTTGTCTCTTGCCGATTATGGTCCTTCTGACTTATGTCACTCGCCCACTACGGTATTGTCGACCACTGTCACCCGACTTACAGTTCTTCTGACCTTTATCACTCATTAACCATAGTCCCTCTAACCACCGTCATCAAAATATGGTCCCTTCGACCATTATTACCCGATTACAGTCCCTTTTACCTCTATCATCCGACTACAGTCCCTCCGACATCTATCGTCCGCAGACTATAACCTCTCTGACCACCGTCCTCCAATTACTATTCCTCCGACCTTCATCGCCCGCCAACTAAGATTCCTCTGACCTCCATCGCTTGCCAACTATGGTTCCTCTGAACACCTTCACCCGACTACGATATCTCTGACCATCATCATAAAACTATGATCCTTTCAACCTCTATCGACTACTGACTACAATCCTTACGACCACTATCGCCTGGCAATGGTCTCTCTGACCTCTATTGCCCGAATATAGTCCCACTGACCAAATTAACAGGCATGTTCTATTGAAAATAACTCTCATGTCACCTGACTACGGTCCCTCCATCCATTATCACTCGACTACGATCTCTCCAACCACCTTTTCAAAACTACGATCTTTCCGACCTCTGTCTCCTGTCGACTATGGTCCCTCTGATAATGTCACTCACCGACTATGGTCCATTTAACCATCATCGTAGGATTATGGTCCCTCCGAGCTCCGTTGCCCACTGACTATGGTCCCTTCGACCACCATCATCCGACTATGGCCCTTCTTATAACAGCCCAAACTCTTAACTATCGAGATATAATTCACTTTAGGCTAAAGGCCACATGGTTTTGTCCTGTTGGTGTAACTTCCTATGAGGTTGTCCATATCAGGCTTTCTCCAGAATGAGTATGCTTAACTGCAAAGTTTCTTAATTAAATTACAACCATTACACCAAAAGATGCCTCGATGTTTAAGAGTTTAGCAAGAGGTTTCATAATCTTTTCCACTTAAGTAAATAATTTTTTCGTCAATATCTTTATCCCATAATCATCAGCTAGGAAGATGAGATTCTAAAGGTGGCCCCTACAAGTTCAAGTGGTGATGTCCACCACGTAGCACTTTGTCCCATGTAGGGTTCACGAGGTGGCTCCCATGACGTAACACTGTATGACACTTAATTCCCATCTTTCGGCTGGTGTATAGCTCTGATAGTATTTGTAATAACTCAAATTCTTAACTATCAAAATATTTTCTATGTTGGCCTAAGAGCCTCATGATTTTATCCTGTTGGTATAACTTCTCAGGAGGTGACACATCCCAAGATTTCTCTAAGATGAGCATGCTTAATTGCGAAGTTTCTTAATGAAATTTTAACTATTACATCAAAAGGTGCCTTGATGTTTAAGAGTTTAACTTCTTTCCACTTAAAAAATTTCACACTTCAGACCTCCATCGCTCGTCGACTATGATCCTTCCTATCACTGTCACCTGACTACCATCCTTTCGACCTCTATCACCCGCCAAATATGGTCTCTCCGACCACCGTCGCCCGACTACAGTCCTTCCGACCTCTGTCATTCACCGACTACGGTAGGGGTGTCAATTCGGGTCAATGGGTTGGGCTTGGGTCGAACACGATTTGACCTGGGCATAAATGGGTTGACCCGAACCTAACCCGTTTAGCTAAATGGGTGAAGATTTTCAACCCGGACCCTACCCGTGTGGGTTACCGGGTTGACCCAACCCGACTCGCGAACCTGGATTTTTAGACTTAGAGATTGGGATTCGCAGATTCTGGGCCTTCTGGCGCGGTTCAAGGCGTGAGGGGAGAGCTGCAAGTGTGCGAGAGCTTGCGGCATTATCGCGTTGGGAGTGGCGAAGAGCTGTGTGCCTAACATGAGACCGGTGCGGCACTGCGACTTCACCGTTCGACGCTAGTTACACGATGCGAGCCTTGTGAGGGCTAGGGAGGGCTAGGGAGACACCGCGACAACCGACTGGGCGAGGCGAGGCCGGTGCGGCTCCACTGCTTCAGCGCTTCGCGGTTCGAGTGTTCAACACGAGTCTCGCGAGGGCGGAGGTCTATGGCTTTTCGAGCGCGGTGTGGTTGTGCCTGTGAGGTTCGCGTTCGACGCGAGTCAGAGACTATGTGAGGCGGGTTGGTAACCGGGTCAATTTCATGTTACTGGGTTGACTCGGACCCGACCCGTTTTTCAAACGGGTCGAAAGTTGAGACCCGAACCTGACCCGTTTGCTAAACGGGTCGACCCTAACCTAAATTTTTGGGTTAGGTTCGGGTTGGGCTATCAAGTCGTGTCAATAATTGACACCCCTAGATTACGGTCTCTCCAATCGTCATTTTCTAACTACGATCCCTTTAACCACCGCCACCGAATTATGGTCCTTCCAACCTTTGTCACCTGCTGACTACGGTCCTTCCGAGCACTGTCGCCCAACAACAATCTCTTCAACCTCTATCTCCTGACTACGGTCCTACTGACCAAATTAACGGGCCAACTTTCTCTTAAGAACAGCTCTCATGCCAATAGACTCTTCGAACCTCAACTTTGTAATGTGCTCTATATTTTTCACATTGGTCAATTCCTTCCCTCGAGGAAGGGTGTCATTTGTAATCAACAACAAATGCTAATGGATTCATATTAACTGAGCAAGGCCCCGTGATTTTTCTCTCTTTTTCAGGGTTTTCCTCATAAAAATTATGGTGTCTCTTATAACTCTTTCACCCCTCTCTCTTTATCTATATGTGTGCTAGATCTTCGTTCAAAATTAAGACGTTAAGCTCTTTATCTCTCTACCGTTGCTAATATTTCGGCCCGCAACAGGACTAATATAATATATAAATAGTAATTCTTATGTGTTAAATATGTAAATGTGATGGTTTTAATTATCATGTATGCAACACCCTCTTTTTTATAATATGATGATGAGAAGTTATTCCTTACTATCATTCATGTTAAGTGTTAGAAAATTTGTGGTAGTAGAATATATATTTTATATTTTTATCTTACACAGAAGAATCCAGCACACACGAATAAAAGTTATGAGATTAAAAAATGGAAAAACTACGATGCCTAACCCTATTAAATGAATCCACTAAATAATGGACGATACAATAATCATTTTTTACTCACAATCGAAGAATGAGACTATATATACTTGAGAATAATTGTATGATTTTTGCTACATGAATTAAGAAAATTTTGTCCACAAAAGGACAGTTAAAGCCCAACAATAATATTATATATTAATAGTCAGGAGACAATAATTGGATAAGGTTGGTGATGGTGATGCAGTTGTTGGTCTTAGTCGTCGGTGATTATTATTAAAAAATACAATAGATTTCTTTAGTTCTCGTACTTCCAGCCTCCTTCATTTTGAAAATCAAGGGATGCCTGTAATCTTTTTAAAAGGAATGCTTTGGTAAATTTAGCTAAAATTCAAAACACTCCATTGAATGATTTATATTGATCCCCTTAATCATATATCATCCATCCAACATTTAAGTATCTTAATAATTTTAAAATCAAATAATCATAAGCTCTTTGATTCATCTCATCGAGCTACTTGATTTGACTATAAACATATAATATTTGGAGACAATTTGGTCCTTCAATTAATTATATTACTGTTCAGCTTTGTCTAGTTCTATCTATGATTTAATAGATTCAATTTCATGTATAGTTTGATTTAGGCTTTGTTTGGGATAACTTTTTTTTTGTTTTTTAAATCAGCTTTTCAGTACAAAAATTTTGAGTTCGAGCAATTTTTGTACTAAAAAAATGCTTTAGAAAACAGTAAGAAAGTTGTCTCAAATAAAGGCTTAGACTTCGTTTGGGACAACTTTTTTCCTGCTTCTAAAGTTATTTTTATGTACAAAATTAAAATTTCTATACTAGAAAGCCGCTTTAAGAAGCAGCAAGAAAGTCGTCCCTCGTTTGGGACGACTTTTTTTATTGCTTCTTAAAATAGAATTTTAGTGCAAAAATTAAAATAAAAATAAAAATTAAAAAAAAAGTTTTAGTGCAAAAATTAAAATTTTTAACTAAAACTTCGTTTTAAGAAGCAATAAAAAAGCCGTCCCAAACGTAGCCTTAGTTTAGCTAGTTTAACAAATTCAACTGCTAATTTATATGAACGGATCGAATGCACATTCCAATCCTTGGCGACAGAAGCAATTAACTTTATATAGAACAAAAAAATAAAGCTATTTCCAAAACAAGATGTTTGGTAAGGTTTTAATAAAATTTTTTTATATTTATGTATAAAAATTGTAACATATTTAAAAAATTCATTGAGTCAAACAAATCGTCCCACTTTGAAATTAAATACTTAATACACATCAAAATCACATTTAAATAGAAAAACAAATTATCTATTTTGAGCTGACCTCCGATCCAAATGTTATAAGATATCTTAATTTTAAAATATTTTTTAAAATTAAAATTTATTTTTATTTATATATCTTTTTTTTTCGAAGATATATAATTAATAATATATTATCCATATATTACTAAACCTTTTTTTATTATTTTTTACTATTTTTTTAGCTTAACAACAAATAATTGAACATAGTCTCCGCAGTACTTGCTGAAAACACAGAACAACTTCTTGTTGATTTTTAAAAAAAAAATCTAGCAATTGCGAGACTAATATATCATAACAATCCATTTAGTTTAGATATTTAAAATCAAGATTCTTCATTTATTTTAAATATAAATAATTATTATTTTTTAATTTAGGCTTCCTTCAGCTGCTTTTTAATACAAAAATTTATAAAAATTAATAAAAAATAATAAAAATCAAAAGTTACCCAAAACGAAAACTTAATATTAACTATAAAATATATTCATCACTTAAATGTGTTATCTAATTTTTTAATAATTATACTTTTTACTTTGTCCAACATTCATTTATAATTAATTTTTATAGTCATTTAAAAAATAGTAATTTAAAATTCTTCTTTAACATTTAAAAGATATAAAATGTTGTTTTCATCCATTTAATTTAAACGATTTACAATATTCTAATCTAAATAATTTGAATGAGCCAAATTATAAATTTATTTCAGTATCTAATTTAAATAAACACTGTGGTTGCCAGGTCCCAAGTCCTGGATGAGAAAAATGGAGGGTTGCGTTAGGTAGTCGGCAGCCAGCGTAAAATTTGTCGAATAATAATGACATGAATATGAATTAAGTTAATGTGTCATACTTTAAAACTATGGGAACGAATTATGGAGCATAGGTTGCAGCGTAATACTAATGTTTCTCAAAATCAATTTGGATTCATGCTGGGTAGGTCTACTATGGAAGCCATACATTTATTAAGAGGTTTGATGGAGAAATATAGAGAGAATAAGGAGGATTTACATATGATATTTATTGATTTAGAAAAAGCATATGATAAAATTCCAAGAGAAGTGCTATGGAGAGTTCTTGAAAAGAAAGGAGTTAATAACGCTTATATTCAAATCATTAAAGATATATATGCATGAGCTATTACTTGTGTTCAAACACAAAGTGGTTTGACCAAGTATTTCCCTATTTCGGTTGGATTACATCAAGGATCAGCCTTAAGCCCGTATCTTTTTGCTTTAGTCATGGATGCTCTCACTAGACATTTGCAAGAGGATGTACCTTGGTGTATGCTTTTTGCTGATGATATTGTTCTTGTTGATCAGACTAGAGAGGGAGTTGAAGGTAAACTAGAATTGTGGAGGTCAACCTTAGAGTCTAAAGGTTTCCGCTTGAGTAGATCTAAAACGGAATATATGGAGTGTAATTTTAGTAATAATAGACCTAGTGAGAGGATTGTGACTTTGGGCGATCAAGTCATTAATAAGAGTACACGTTTTAGATATCTTGGATTTATTATTCAGAGTGATGGTGAAATAGATGTGGATATTATCAGCAAAATCCAAGTTGGATGGTTGAAATGGAGGAATGCATCAGGCTTATTGTTTGATAGAAAAGTACCTCTCAAACTTAAGGGAAAATTCTATAAGATGGTGGTGAGACCTGCAATGCTTTATGGTGCCGAATGTTGGCCATTAAAAGAGAAGCATAATTCTAAGTTAAGTGTTGCAGAGATGAGGATGCTCAGGTGGATGAGTGGCTTTACCCTTAGAGATAGGATACGAAATGAGCATATTCGTGAAAAGGTTGGAGTAGCTCCAGTGGAATATAAGATTAGAGAGAGTCGTCTTAGATGGTTTGGTCACATAAAACGGCGGCCTCCCGATGACCCGGTTAGGAAAGTAGAGGTCTTAGATTTGACTTATGTTAAGAAAGGTAGAGGTAGACCTAAAAAGACTTGGTTAGAAAATATTAAAAATAATCTTTCTTTATTAGATTTAAACGAGAATTTGACTTTTAACATGACACAATGGAGAAAAAGGATTCATGTAACCGACCCCACGTAATGGGATAAATGCTTGATGTTGTTATTGTTATTGTTGTAAAGTATTGGCATTCATTTAATTTCAATGATTAAGATATAATTAACTAATTTGAATTAACCATTTTATAATTTCCTCACTACCTAATTATTGTGTGTTAGAATAGCTATGATAATATAGAGCTTTTAAGTCTTGAAATTATATGAACACAATGATCACATATAGAGATAATCTAAATTAAAAAAGGGTTGGTTGGCTATGTATGCCAAGCACATCTTTTAATTGATGGGTGCTGTATGATTATCAAGACATATAGCCGACATATTTTATGGATGATATAGGGTCGACTTGCTTTGCCAACCCTCTGAAAAAAAAAAAAATAGAGGTAATCTAAAGAGAGTTGCTAAAACGTGACTTGATTTCTCATTGTGAAAATCTTGTACCTTCTATGACACATGCATTCTAATGTTTTGGAATGAGTAAGTGAAAACTATATGCTTTCTTAGGGCATCTCCACCCAAAAAAAATTATGTTTCACATCAAAATATAATAAAAAATATATAAAATAATAATTCATCTTCAAATGAACTTCATTTCAAACACTAAAAAAAATATCATATATATATATATATATATATATATATATATATTCTTTCTCTATCTTTATTTAAAAAAAATTATTTGTGAAAAATAGGACAAGAACACTATTCAAAATACAAAAATGTTTTTTCGAATGCCGCCTCATTGAAAGCTCACATGAACTACAAACGGCCGGATGACGTTCGTTTGAAAATGCCCTTATACTAACACCTTTCTGGATTTCTTGATAAATATAAATCATACCCTTCAGAGATTTAAGATAAGATCTTATCTATTACTAACTCTTATGAAAAGCTTTTATAATAAGGGCCGCAGCTAACATACTATCTTTCCATCAAAGCTTTCTTATCAGCATACCTTCCAATCCAATAACTTATCCGTCCTTGTACAAATTGTCTCGGGATTCAGGATATCCTAACAGAATTTTTATCCTAAATAAACACCCAAGTTGCAAATGTTTGAAGAAATAACCCAAGATCCGAAGATTCTGAAGATAGATTTTAAGAGTTTTAACTTTAAACCAAACACGGTAAAAAAGATGCGGAGTTTTGGAGAAATTATTTCGTGCGAATTCCGGACCGTCCGGAGGAGAATCACAGCGCACCACGTGACCAGGTACATAGCGGTACCGATCATCAGTGCCCAATAAACTGGTGACATTATGATTCGCCTCCGGATAACACCCGCAATCTGCACAGAATAATTAATCGTTTGAGCTCCGGTAGTATTGTACAAAAAGAAACAACTGCCACACTCATAGAGTTAGATAAAGAGAGACTAATTATTCTGAAAACATATTGTTCTTTGCCCTGAAACCATTTTACCAACCTGCTTGGCCATAAATGAGAAGCCCCTTCAATAACATTCATGCATTGGGCTTAGAAGCTGACTTGCTCTGATCTGCTGGTTTCTTTTCTCCTTCGGCACTCTTCTTCTTGTCTTTCCTTTCCCTTTTCTTTAAAGCATTCATATGTGCTTTAAGGACAGTCGCATATGAGGCTTGGAATCGAAGGTAATCCTTTGCAGAGAGCTAACAGAAATAAAAAATCAGGATTCAAGTGATAAGAAATGATAATGATGCATAAACGAAGATTGCAATTCAATGTAGGCTTTTTCTTATAAATTGGAACTAGCAAAAATCAATAGCATCAACAAGATTTAAGTTCCGTTTGGGACAGCTTACTTACTACTTTCTAAAATAAATTTTTAGTACAAAATTTTTTAGTTCAATAAATTTTTATATTAAAAAATTTATTATAAAAAATAATAAGAAAACTATCTCAAATAAAACCTTAATGATGTTACATTACTTACCAACAACATATCAGAGAGTCCGACAAAAGATGGCAGCAATCTACGTACATGAAATCTTAAATTATAGCATATTTAAATATATTTTTCATTAATATTTTTTGTGGAAGTTGGCTTAAGCTTGGTTCATCAACATATAAGCTCGAATTATGAGCCATTTATCAAACTTAGTCCAACCTAGCTAACGAAATAGGCTTAAATTCAATTGACCCTAACACCACTGAATGATTTACACAATTTTACCACTAAATTTTCCAACAGGACTGTAACTCAAACTTGCAAACTCCATATTACAATAGACATTGCCAAGGGGGACTATAATAGTAGAACGGCTACATTCATGTTCGTTAAATCAAATGCAAATTAGCTTGTTTTCTTTGTATGTTTATCATCACTAATTCTCTGAGACTATCTTGTCGGTGAAATAACCATGATGATTCATTTCTTGAATTACCCAATGTCCTTGAATGTATTCTAGCCCCCTATTGTGGCTGATGGTTAAACGTTTGCACTAAACACTGTTCTCTGCATCTTGTTGTGTTGTTACTTAATAGCATGCAAACCTTTCTATTTTCCTTGTAGATGCTTTCTCCACATATTGTTAAAAGTTTACTCAAAACTCATCATCCAGTGTGTAACTTTCAAAATTCTTTAGTGTCAAATCGCAAACAATTTTGATGTCAAATCGTCTGCTCTAAACTAAGAAGAACTGCCAGTGTTAAATGGTTACATCTAACAAATGATGGAGTTAAAAATGAGGCTTGAGGCAGGGAGAATGGTATTCTGAGCCCTTCCAAGTCTTTCCAACAGAGGACAAAAATTGGAGGTTTGTGAACAAACACCATATTCTTAAGAGAAATCTATGGAATTACACTATTACAGAGAAAACAATCTCCAATTTAGCGAAAACGATCTCCAAATTTTGATGAGAACCACAGATTCTTGTGCCATCCTTTCGGTTTCTCTTATGATTTTTCTTACAAGCTTACGCTCTATAAACCGGTTTCAATGTTCCTAGATATGATTTTCATACAAACTACACTACTAATGCAATAAGCTCATTGGGTTTCATTGTATATTTTTTTAAATGTCGGCTGTCAGAACAACTTTATTTATCTATACATCTGTGCAATTCAAACTTCGTTTGTGACGGCTTTCTTATTGCTTATTAAAGCAGTTTGTTTACTAAAAAAATTAATTTTTTTATACTAAAAATTGCTTTAAGAAGCAGTAAAAAAATCATCCCAAATGTAACCTCAATTAGTTTTTTATATTTTATTTTTATTTACATTACTAATATAATAGCATTAATAAATCTTCATAGACGGGACACAAAAACAACGCATTGTGCCGTTTCTATAAGAAAATAAGGTGACATTTGCGAATGAGTTAGTGTTTACTTGCAATTGGACAATGATATATTTTATATTTTTATTACTATGTGTGCTTTATGTTCCATATCCTTTTGATTTCATGCATTTATTTGTGGACCCATTTGAACTTCAAATCTTGGAGGTGAAGGTAATAATTGTTGTAACTTTATGTTTCTAAAAGAACTTTCTGGTCAAACAGAATTTATATTTTAGAACCATCCCTTCCTATGATCCTATGGGGAACATACTGAGTGATACCTAAGCAGAGTTCATGAAACCATTGATATGAACACTTCCTATTAGGCATGCATATGAAATTAAAAACCATAATATAAAATCTAAAAAAAATCAACTGCGCATTTCATAATGTCATATTTTCAAATGTATGAAGCTATGAATGTCATGACTTGTAGGGTGATGCAAATGGTGGAGCATCAATTCATGTTAGTCAGCGAACCGGAAATAATGGCAAATGTACGCTTCATTGATGCATCTAACATCAATTTAAATTCATGAGCACAAAAGTGAAATAATAAAGTGTTACCTAAGCAGATCAACTTAAGTTTATGAGCACTCAATTGTTGCATCATCATTTGTCATGCGGGGTTTAGTTTTTAAACTATCCTCTTGGAAGCATATGGAGACTATAAAACAAGGTTGTCGTCCTCTTGCATAGTTATTTATCTTCTGTTGTCCATATGTTATCAATAACCTTATTTGTTAAAATAATAAAGTGGGATATTTATCATGTGAAGCAAGCATTCATTTTTGCCAGGGACATCATTCTAAATTTGGAAATAATTTATTGCTTACTCTCTTTTCTTAATTCCTTATCACTTGATTTGCTAATAATAATATGATATAGTTTAATTCTAGAAATATATTCTATTTGTTATCTAAGGCTACCCATTGTTGACTCTCTTTTCTTCGTTCTTTATTTAAGGCTAAACTATGTTCGCTAAAATAATTAACTTCTACTGAAGTCAAAATTAAGTGGTTTGATTTCTAACTTCACGTTGATATAATATGTTTCTAAAAATATTTCTCAAGTTGGCTACTAATCTAATTCTTCGTAAAATTATTTGTGATAATAAAATTATAAAATGAATCTCCTTATTATAACAATATACAACAACAACAATAGCAATAAAAATTTATCCAACTACATGGGGTCAGCTACATGCATCCTTGAATACTTTTACTCCACAAGGATACATGTAAAATTAATATATTTATCATGTTATTGATTTTTAAAATTTTAAGAATGAACAATTATGCATGTGCAATTAAACTAGTAAGATAAATATATAATCTCAGTTACAAAAGCTTGGTTGGAACTTGAAAAATTATTGGGAAAGAAGTTTTAAGTTAAGTGTCACACATAACTAAAAACAGAATGCATATGCGCAGAATAAAAGGAGGAAACCGATTAAACGTAATTACAAATTTTAAACATAAAAATCTCTTCCACTAAATTCATGATTTTCCAATATCCCTAATTAGTCCATCCATCCATGATGCATCCATAAATATTACATTTATGCATGCATATAAACATAATTTATTGTTATACATATAAATGCACAAGCGTGGTAAGTAAATACAAAGAAACCTACAAACATGCACGCATGCCTAATACCTATACAAAATAGAAAAGAACAACGGCAAGAATCAAGCCATAAATTATAAATCAGCATAGATCTACAAAACCCACTATTTGTACCAAAATCTAACATTTCCTGATTGTTTCTAGACCTTATTTCGCAGTAAGGTGAGCTCTTGGGACCAACTGTCCGCATGCATCATCTAATACATGCTCAAATACAGAATGTGTTCATGTAATTTGTGAGATTCGATAACAGTGAAATTAGAACCTAAACTTTAACAGCAAAGAGCTTAATCCTGTTGAACAAGAAAACATGGGGAACAACACTTTCTCCTATGCATAAAAATTCCTTGTGAACCATGTCAGGACAGATTTAATCTATACACTCAACTGATATGGACCACACTAGAAAATGCATGAACGAGTATTAGCATCATAAAAATAATCAATTGAAATCATATATATATATATATATATAGTTCAGAACATGCTGGCAAGCACAAGAAAAGAACAATAAAACTCTAAAGAATAATAATTATAGCACATAATAAATGGAAGTACAATACCGAAGTAGAGATGGTTTTCTTTGAATCAGTAGCACGAACAAGACACCTGTACTCGATGACTTCACCAGCAGACTCCATCTTCTTCCTCTTGGCCTTGGATTTCATAGACGCTAAAACATTATTGAAGAATTAAGATATTAGTTTTCACAAGAAACAACGGTGCTTACAGTATAAAGTAAAATGATAATTCAGCTAAAAGTAAAAGAAAGAGCAAAACAGACATCGTTTAAAAGTAACCCAAACAGAGCCCTTCTCTTTGGTCCTCTCATACATGTTAGTCAGCTCATTAAGAAAAGGGTCCGGCTGCAAAAGAACCTGGAATAATAATAACCAAAAAAAATCCTTCAATAATTGCTATATATATTTCATAAGGAACAACAGAATCGCTTTACAACAAACATCTAGAATACAGATCATAAATAGAGCAAGTAAGATATATCCTGGCTAGCAGCATTGTACCATAGTGTTTGAAGACGCCAATAAATATACTGCGCCCCTAACAGACTTTTCAAAGAAGGAAAATTTGGAGAAAGCAAAGTCATGAAAGATTGTATGCAGGACAACCAATATACAAACAAAAGGATGTAACCAAACACAAGATCATGCCAACTCATTTGAATAGACCTTATCAAACCAAACACAAGGCCTGCATGCAGCAGGGCACTTGCTTGTCAGATGAAACTGGATTCACATGACAGGCATGGTTATATGAGCATGACTTGGTGGTTAAGGTGCACAACCTTTGATGACGTGGTTATGGCTAATGGCAAACATTTAGAACAGTGGGAAAATGTGTCATCCACATGATGGCTGTAACTACACATAAAAATGCTAACCGATCCTGTAAATGAAGTTGTCGATAGCAAAGAGTCGAAGCATAAGGGAATGAAAATTACTGTTACAGAGTAAATTGCAAGGAACTATTTGTTCTTTGGCTGCAGGTTGCCAAAACAAAAAAGTTTGGCATCAGTCTACATACTAAGTTGATATTTATCAAGCAAACGTAGACATAATTGTGCATAATTGTTGCACATTACATAAAGAAAACCTTGAGAAATTTATTTCCACTTCATAAGGCACTTAGATATCCATTAGTAGTAGTAGACATGATTGCATCTTCAATAATGAATTTAAAAATAAGATAGTACCAAAGTTTGAGAGTCGCATAAATGATATATTTTGCATGTGAATCTCAAAGGATGAAGTATGAAGAGAGAAGAATTCAAGCATTGGATGATGGCTCATAATATAAAGTTAAATCAGATATAGCAAAAATGGAACTAATGCCAACATGTTTGGAATTTCTAACTAGTGAGCATTTGTCTCAACCTCTTTTACAACTGTTGATTACCATAAATTTTCTACAAGAAACCATTCAAGATTTAAAAACAAAGAGCTCAGGATAGAATTGAGACTTCTCTTTTTTTGTTCGGACATGAAGAGGTCTGATGTTGCAATCCAAAAATAGCTTTATGGATTGTTCTTCATCCTCACGATATTCAAACAAAAGAACAAACATTTGTGGATACCTGAAGCTCTCCTCTTTAAGTCCTTGCTGCTTAGCAGATTTCTAGGTCGTCCTTGTGTTTGATTGTGGGCTCCGAAAATTCCACAATGCGTCTCCCGGCCTGTCCGCACCACATCTCTTTTTCTTGTTTGTGTAATGACGGTGGAGAGTTTTAACAAATTTAAGTTCCAGGTGAATTTTCAGAAGGCAGATTGGGTTTTAGATAAGACACTACCCAGAGATTTCGCCCTCATTTTGTGAGGACTTTTTGATCTGAGTTGTGGTTTATTATAGGCGCAAGCCCCTATAGTTAATTACCCCTCCTGATAACAAGAGAGAACTTTCGACTAAGGCTAGTCGTTAAATAGGTCACATAGGTTATAAATCCAATGTATAATAGCAACAGTTTTAGGGTTTGAATTTGATTCTATGATTTGGAATTTATCACCATGAACTTAAAACTGGTGGTGGGGGGAATGAAGACAAGCCCGATCAAGATCCCATGATTACGTCGTCCCGGGCTGTCATGTTCCCTAGTCTACTTAGTCAGAGGAGGTAGTCGACCCAACCTGACAGAAGGTACCTTATCGGCAGCCATGGGTTGCTACGTCCAAGAATACCTTGTAGACCTGGGTTGGTGTTTGTCTAAGGGGATAGATCTGAATCCACCTTAGCTAATAGAGGGCTTTATCCTATCGAATATACCCTATGATTTATTACTCAAAAGTTTGAAGCCTTTAGGGAACATACGAGCTTTGACCGTGATCGTAATATAATTGTGTCGTTTCGCAGTAAAACCACCCGATCAGAGGGCACGTGTCACGTTCCTGTTGGCAAGAAACTATTTGAGGATTAATCTTAGTGATACACCCGACACGCATTCACTCTTTATGAGCTGAGGTTAATTTTAAATCTATCACCCCCGACAAATGGTTGCGGGAGGGGGATGCATTTTTTAGTTTTAAGTTTTTTGTTGATAGATTTCATTTTAAGAATTCTTGACTTTTATTGGATTTGAGATTTGACCCCTCTGGTTGATACTTGCATTCAACACGGGCATCATCAGGATAACATTAAAGTTATTTATGTTTTTGTAAGAATTTGAGAGGTATTTTATGATTCAAGTCAGGTCGACTACAGTCCTTTCGAGGAGGCAGAGACTTGAGTATTTGACCCGCGCAGCATTCTTGGACCATTGGATTTAGGAATCATATGTGATGATCATAGCACATGCGGGTGTGTTCAGTTTGCAAATAGAATATTATATTAGCGAGCATTTGACCTTGCGCAGCATTTTCGGATATTTGTGTTTGTAACTTTAACACGTTGATCGGAGCACATGCAGGTTAAAATATTTGAGTGTATTTGTCTAATAATTTATTGGGGCTGATGTAGATGTAATTGAACACTTTTTTCAATCCATAAAGTATTCTCAATGTTTGATTTATATTCATGTAATATTTTTCTTTAGTTGTAAGACCTTCCAATTATCGTCTATATAAACTTCCTCGTCAAAGGCTTCTCTGACACTTATATCATCATTAACAAGTAGGTGCCTATGAAGCATGAACTCCATTGAGAACATGTAGGTAGCATTTTAGATGTAAATATAAGAAGCTCGGCATCAACAAATTTTTATTTGGGAGCTAAATCATTTTCATCATTTTTTTATTCTATTCAATAGACTGCTGCAACTCTTCTCATAACTTATTGTTATTTATAGCAACATAAAACAGAGCAATGATTTCTTCCTGATGATCAATTCTTTGATACTGTAATGGCCATGGAACTTATTTGAGATGTTTCTTCTAACTGCATTTTGCTAGAGATAATGCTAGCTACCTTACGCAACCTATGGGATGTTGTTCCAATAACCCCACTATCACCCGATGCATTTACAGTAGTAGCCCTAGGGTTCGAAATGTTTCCCAGAGATGATCATATATATATTGGTCATGAGTGCTAGCTCCCATATCTAACAGGAATTGTGCCTAATCCCTTTGCTTCAAGTTGTCTCCCAAGTCAAGAGTAGTAGAAATCAAAATCCAAGTTGGCATATCCTCAAATGATGATCCTATGAAGATTTTGTAATTTGTTTTATGCATGCTCTTAGTTATATGCTATGCAAAATTGCGTGGCAGAAAAAGTTGCACTCACTTGCCAAGTTAAGAAACGGGAATAATTTGAAAGACTATGCTTCCAAGAGAAGAAAACTTGGTAAAAAAACAACTCTTGAAAATTTCCATATACCAAAATCACCAAGTCCTTTGTGATCAATTATCAGAGAATCATAGTTTGATACTTTTTTCAATTCCAATATCACAGGTAATATGTACTCAAAGATTGGCAAAATGGACTCTAAATTTTCATTTCAATTCTATGTTGTTCAAATCGAGTTCAGATCTGAGTCCAGTTCGAGTTTAAGTCAACATTATTTGATCAAATTTGATTTAAAATTGATTTTATGTTGGAATTATGTTCAAATCAATTTTCAATTTTTTGCTCAAGTCCCCTGTTGTTTACTGAAAATTTCGGCAGCCTCCCGACATCCCCTCCCCGTGAGGGGAGGTTGGGGAGGGCACTTGCCCTTTTGGCTCAACTCGAACGGATCAAATCAATGGCGAGGAGTATGTGGGAGCGAATCAACCCAAAAAAGAGTCTTCAAGTCTTCAAATATGCGCGACCTGCTGATTAAATAATATAATTTAATTTAGTTAATTTAAAATAATATTTTTATTCCCCTTGAAAATCCGACAACCTTCTAGCATTCCCTCCCCACGAGGGGAGGTTGGGGAGGGCACTTGCCCTTTTGGCTCGACTCGGCCGGATCAAATCAAAGGCAAGGAGATTGGGAGAGTGAATCAATCTCATAAAGAGTCTTTAAGTCTTCAATCCCTCAGCCTGATCAGATCGACAGCCAAGGGCTTCGGAGGACCGAATGAACCCCGGGACTTCCTTCAAGTCTTCAATTGTTGCACCTATTGAAAATCCTCTCACCTCTCTTCTTTCTCTTTTTTTTATTTAAATTTCATTTTATTCTATTTTATTTAAATATATATTTATATATATAACATAATATATCATATAATATATAATATAATATATCATATAATATTATATATATATATATATATATATATATATATATATATATATATATATATATATATATATATATATAATAACAGAGATGGTGAGGAGAGCCCGATCGGGCTAAGGCACAACGGAGGCGAAGCCACGCACGATTCGGTCAGAGCAGGCGGAAGTCGGGCTAGGGTGAGTCGGTCGGCAGCACGAGTTTGACTGGCGAGGAGGCGACCGACGGCTTGTAGGTGTTGGGCGTCTGTGAAGAGGCGGCAAGAGCGGTAGCCGACTAGGGCTTCCAGCGTCGGGTTGGACTTGACGGCTAGAGGTCGGGCTCGGCAGGCGGCGAGTCAAACGGCTGGAGTCGGAAGAGGAAAGAATGGAGGCTAGGCTTTGGCTTCCTTGCGTTTGTAAGTATCGAATCTCCCTTCTCTGTGTTTTTCTGTTTCTCTCTACGTCTGATTCTGAGAGCGTGAGAGGAAGAGAATGATTGAGGAGGTTTTTTGTGTCGTGAGTGGGGCGGTTGGAGCGATCGTGGGACCGCGCGGGGGGGGGGGGGGGGGGTTGTGTCAGTTGAGTCGTGGGGTTGTCAGTAGTTACAGGTCAACATGGACAGCTGTTGCTTTTTTATTCCAATAGCAAGAAAAACAAGGGTAATGAGAGGAAAACAAAAAAAGGGGAAGGAGGAACGGTTGGCCAATAGGGAGGAGAAAATGAGAACAGTACATAGAAAAACTTCTTTTTTCATTGCTTTCATAATTAACATATACAGAGAATGCAAATTCTAAAATCTACAGCTAATTCCATGCCAATAGTTAACCATTTTAAAATCTAAGAAGCTAATTTTTTAAAACAAGGAAACTAAGTCCTAAATAAAAGAGGACTCATTCATACTTCTTAAAATATAGGAATAGATAAGGAACAAATCAATTTCAAATTAAAATTCAAATAGGTTGGTAGAACCCAAGGGACCTATATCAATTCAAACTCCAGTCATAACGGAGTGATCCAAGTGTAGTTGGTTGCAGCAATTTCAATCCTCCTAGACAATCCAAGTCCCCTGAGTCCCATCTTTAGACCCAAAATCATCGTTAATAAGTACTATATCCGACCAAGTTCTCCGACGTTAAGTGGAATTTGTTGGTTGTATGATTTTCTGTGTCAATGTTTATGGCGGACATGAGAATACAACAACAACAACATCAAGCCTTTGTCTCACTACGTGGGGTCGGCTACATGAATCCTTTTTCTCCATTGTGTCCTGTTAAAAGTCAAATTCTCGTTTAAATCTAATAAAGAAAGATCATTTCTAATATTTTCTAACCAAGTCTTTTTAGGTCTACCTCTACCTATGCCAACACTGGAGCAAACAAATAAGCATTCCATGCCCAAGGGATGAGGGACAACTTTTATAACCTGAGTCTACTAGACTAAGCAAAGAACCTAAAGTTTCTTCAAGTAAGTACTCATTTGAAATCGGTTCAAGTGGCGCCTAGCCTACTCGGCCTCAATCTCTTCATCCCCTCTCCTATATTCTCACTCCGTTTTCTCCTTTTGTATTTTCTCTATCTCTCGCCACCCCAGTACTCCCCAATAAAGCTCTTACCTTCATTTTCTATCTCTACACATCTTCTAGCAAGTTCATGGTTTAGTGTGATCTACAGAAATTACAAAGTTGTGATTCAACAAGCCAGATCTTTTTCCAACCGTAACATTGATATGTTTGGGATAAAGTCATCATCATCATCATCATTTTCCAACAGTAACATTGATATGTTTGGGATAAAGTCATCATCATCATCATTTGCCTTATCCTAAGTATTTGGTTGGGGGTCAAATTTATGAAACTCCTCCTCCATTCATTCAAATTCAGCGTCATGTAGTGTTAACCCTATTTTGCATGCTTTTAGAGCAACATTTAATCATGTTACCTTAGATATTTTGATACAAATTTTTGGAGGCCTATCTGACTATAAGAGGTGAGGAAAGTTAGTTAATAAAATAACTCCTTCAAATTGGGAAATTGACTTGAATAATTAGATGATTGGATGGTCTAGAATAACAAGGTTTAGAAAAGGTTCTAGGTGGAATTTGTTAGACCGGTCCAGCCAGTCCTACGGGACCGGCCCGTGGTCAACAGGCGGAACTTCCGCCTCTCCAGTACGCACCAATCACACTGCCCGGGTCCAATGGAGCTGTTTAGGAAGGATTTTTGAGGGAGTTAGAAGGGAAATTTGAATGTAGGGACTGTTTAGAGATTTCCTTTTGGATTGTATGCATTAAATAGTTTGTTTTCCTAGGATTAGAGCACCTTGAATTTGGCTTAAATTTGAGATCTCTTAGGTTCTTTAGGGCTCTAGCGGCGTCTAGAGATTTGGGAGAGATAGATCCTCCTCTCGAATAGAATATCAATTGTATCTTGCTATTTGTCCGTTAGTTTAATTATTGCAATAAAATCTACTGTTTTCTAGTTGTTTCCATCGGTTTTGCGGATCGTTCTCATTGTTTTTATCTCTATTGCTAGGATCAACTTGAAATCTTCGAGTACTTCCTAACAGAATTGCATCCAATTTCGTTTTCCATTGCTTGAAAATAACAATTGATGTTTGATGGGAATCACCATATCTAACAAGAAACAACAAAAAAGTAATAAAAGAAATAATTATCAGCAATGATAGTAGTCCCCATGAAATTATTGGATGATGCCATGAAAAAGAAAACCCTAAGCCATTCGCTAAGACGCAAAGTCAGAAGGAGGCTGTTAGATGTGATGCATGATATCATAATGTTTAAAATTCATTATGAACATGAAATAAGAATAAAAAATGTGACAGCTGCCAACTAAGCATTATTGCTTAGATCTTATTGTAAGGCTCAAGCCATTTGATTTTTTTAACTGAAAAAGCAAAAAGGGAGTCCTTCTTTATTACATATGCATGTGTAAAGATCTTTACCATATAAATATAAACTATACCACAAATATGAGACACCTAATCAAAAGTAGACCATTACTCTAATGGCAAAGCAATTTGGGATCAAAGAGTTTAAGGAGCCTTGTGTACCAGAGTTAGTTATGTGTCAAGCATCACCCCCAACTTATAATCTTAACAAGGGTCAAAATTTCACCCACAACAAAGCACATTTTCAGCAAACCTAATATAAACAAATTCCATGAAATATCAAAAGGTGCATGGCAATAGATCTTTTACATTTATTCTCTTATGAGAACACAAAGTAGAGGCTTTTACAAGAGATTCTTTCCCAATCCTCATAAAATCATCACAATAAATCAAAATGTGCACCTGATACAGCTTGCTTCATAACACGAGTTAATTCAACATAAAAAAATCCAATTTTAAGCAAATAATTCTTAATTTATTTATCGTTGTAGTTGCATTAAACCCCAGTTTCATGGGTGATTCCACTGAACATGGGCGGAGGGAGGGAGGTAGGGAGGGGCAAGGGGGGTGCCCCCCTTAAAAAAAAAAACTCAGTCACTTAGGAGTATAAACATCTTATCAACAAAATAATAAAAAATGGATAGTATAAGCCCACATATAGAACTTTTTCTCATCCAAATCCATATTGTGTATATTCAGCTCCTCTCTCCACTTTCATGCTTATGCACCCATTATGATACACCCCTTGTCAGCATTCATTTTATTTATTACAGGCTTTTTTCATTTCAAGTCTTCAATCCACCTTCTACTTGGACCATGCAATGCTTTAGCTGTAGAGAGAGAAAGACTAATGGGGTAAAATATTGAAAGAGAGAGGGAGGAATGACTTAACAGAGCAACAAGTTCGCCAACAACGAAACCTGCTCTAATTTTTGTAATTATTCCTTTTAAAGTTATTTATTAATCTAGAGAAGCCACCAACATCTTTTTCTGGACATGAAAAGCATCAATGGTTCGTTTTCCCCTTTGCTCTTCTCTCGCCCCCAAACGAAGACCACCTATGGCAGATGTTTGTCTTCTAAGCTCTAAGGGCCATGTTATTTGCATTCTTAATTTTGATCTTACAACTCCTCTTGGCTCTGATAATGAAACGATAAATAAAACTATTTTAATATATTCTAACCTTCCAAATGATACGGCAAAAAGAACTATTTTAATTTACTAAATCTAAACTGTAACAAACAGACCCTAACAGGGAAAAAAATCATATACATACACTATAGGATTCAACACAAGGAGCTTAGTGCATACAGTATATCAAAATATGACACCGATCACAAACTAAACATACAATATGATCAACAGAGCGGACCAAAAAACCAATAGTTCCAGCAAACTCACGAAAACAGCTCCGGTTAGATTCCCCAAAACCTTGGGAAAAAAAATTTATGTCGCATACCATAGTTATGAATATCTCTGAAGACTGCTCACGATCTCTTCTCTCGTCTCGCCAACTCCTCTTCTCCTTCCCGTGCCCTTACCCCAGCAAGATCTCGTCAAGACTTCCTCACCTGTTCTTCGTTGCCAAGGGTTTCTGGATTTTGGGTATGAGCCGCAGAAGAAGGTGGACCTGGATTTATTCAGGGTATGAGCAGCAACGAGCAAGCTTCCGTCGTCGTCAGTTCCGATCCAACAGAAGATCGGCGAGGAGGTGTGGATTCGGATCCGACAGGTATGAAAGTCGCCGAAGGAGGCGAAGAATTTATTTACCGACTCGTTCAAAACTCTACTTCTCACTCGAAGAAACCGAAGTCGAAGGAACTTTTATTAGGTCCGGACACCGGACGTAGGTCGGTGTCGAATAAAATTAATAGACTTGGATCTGGCGACGTGATTTAGTCCACTTATAAAAATTTTAAAATCACATCAGCTTATTTATTTTTTATTGTTTTAAAAATTGTATTTATTCATTTTAAAATTATTTTATTTTTACATAATTATATCTTAGAAAAATTTTAAAATGAATAAATAGCAGCGGTACCTAGTGGTACCTAACAGTACCTAGCAGCGATACACAGTGGTACTTAGTGGTACCTAGCAGCGGTACCTAGTGGTACCTAACAGCGGTACCTAGTGGTACCTAGCAACGGTACCTAGCAGTACCGAGTGGTACCTAGTGATACCTAACAGTTATACACAGCAGTACCTAGCAATATATACAATTTTTTAAAAATATAAAAAATGAGTGAGCTGGCACGGATTTAAAATTTTTATAAGTGGGCTGGGTCATATCGTCAGGTCCACGTGTATTAATTTTATTCGACTCCGGACGTAGAGCTACGTCAGGTGCCGGACCTAATAAAAGTTTAAGTCGAAGGGGTTGTTTGGATGCAGGATTTAGGCCGGATTTGAAGGGGATATGAGCTAATCCAGCCAAACGGCCAAAAATGCAAAACCAAATCTCACGGTAAATCAAAGCCGCGGTTGACGGAAAATTCCCTCTTTTCGTGGTAAATCCCGGATTTAGGGGATTTGGCCGAAGAAGCTCGCGAAAGGGAGAGTTACCTTCACAGCAAGCGAGCTCCCGTTGTTTCCGATCAAAAAAATGTCCTAACTTCCCATCCAACAGGCAGGGAACGTCTTTAATGCAAAAGAACATCACTGCTCCTGTACTTGCTCAGCCAGTTGATCATCAAATATTGAATCAGCCAGTTAATTAGCAGATATCGAGTAGTATTCCTACTAATCTGCCAACCGATCCAATACCCCAGATGTCTGGAATACAAACCACACTTGAAGGAGGAAATAAGACTGATCGACATGTTCATCTGCAAACTCATCACGATATTGCAAATACATCTGAGCCGGTGATGACACCACAGCTAGAATCAATAATTAATGAAAAGATTAAAGCTGTCATTGCCTCAGAGCATGTAGAGAAGTTTGTAAGCAAGGGACGCCCATATCCAGCTGAGTACGATCAAGTGCCATATCCTAAAGGATATTCAGTGCCTAAATTCAACATTTTTAATGGCCGAGATCCGTCTTTAACAAGAATCATCAACAATGGGTACCTAAGGAAAAGGTTCCTATTACTGACACTTACAATAGTCGACACCTTGGAGAATTTTCCAAGGAATCCTATTGCCAGCCAACTTCAACCTCTCGGAAGAATGTCAATTTTGACCGTACCCCTCCAATAGAAGAAGTTCCTATACCGCATGCAGAACCAAAGATCTATTGGAAGCGTCGTTCTGAGATCCGAGTACAGAAAAATGATGATGATGAAGACACCATGGAAGTTGAGGTAGTCTACATGGTGGGGCATGGTGATGAGCCACATAAAATACGTGGCTACCGACGATGCAATGAGGCAGGGCCCACTTCTTCTAAAATAACAACCTCTCAAGAAGATCAAGCTCAGTATAAGCCGTTAGAAAAAGAAGAAGTCCCCTCAAGCGATGGACAAAATGATGATCAAGATGAAGAAGTGCTTGCTCAGACATTAGCACAAGCACAAAGGCGTTTGAAACTCCAGATGAAAGAAAAAGATAAGGAGATATCAGAACTGAACAACAAAATGATAGAAATGATGGCACAAATGACTGCGATGATGCAATTAATGCAAAAGAACATCACTGCTACTCCTACACTTGCTCAGCCAGTTGATCATCAAATATTGAATCAGCCAGTTAATCAGCAGATATCGAGTAGTATTCCTACTAATCTGCCAACCGATCCAATACCCCAGGTGTCTGGAATACGAACCACACTTGAAGGAGGAAATGAGGCTGATCAACTTGTTCATCTGCGAAGGAGCAAAGTCGACAGCTACGAAGAAGAACTCGTGCAAAACTCTACACTCATGCGAAGGAACGAAGCCGAATGAAATAGAGAAGGGAAAGTAAAACCTAGACTCCTCTGAAGTTATTGTTGGATAATTTAATTAATATAATTTTAAATATTAATAATTAAGTGAAACTAATTAAATAATATTTAAATAATTAATTAAAGTATTAATAAAATTATTAGTTAAATATTTAGTTATTTCAAAATAATTAATAGGATTAAATATGATTTTAAATAAAAATAATTATTATAAAATATTATAAATAATAATAATTAATTAATTAGTATTAGAATATTAATTAGCATTAATAAAGCTTTGTTATGTTTTATTTAAAATTTTCTTATCATACTTTAATTATAAAAATTCTGATAATTGAAAAATATATAAAGAGGCACGTAAGAAATCTAAGAAAACAATATGCGATGCAAGAAGCTTAGCTTTTAGTGATTTATATAATAGATTAGATACTGAGGAGTGAGATATATATATATATATATATATATATATAAGTTAGCCAAATAAAAAGATAGGAGTAGTAAGGATTTAGTTCAAGTGAAGTGTATTAAGGATGAAGATCAAAAAGTACTTTTTTTAGAAGATGATATTCAACAAATGTGGATGAGATATTTTGCTAAACTTTTTAATAAAGAATGTGAAAATACAATTGACTGTAATGACCTTAACACTCTAAATGAAAATAAAGATTTCTATTTTTATCCATGTGTTAGTAAAACCGAAGTTAGAGATGCTTTAAAGAAAATGAAAGGTGGAAAAGCTGTTGGACCTAATGATATTCCAATAGAGGTGTGGAAATGCTTAGGAGATGAAGGAATTTCTTGGCTTACTAAACTTTTTAATACTGATTTGAAGACTAAAAAGATGTCAGATGAGTGGAGAATGAGTGTGTTAATCCATATTTTTAAGAATAAAGGTAATGCACAAAATTGTGCAAATTATAGAGGAATTAAGTTAATGTGTCATACTTTAAAACTATGGCAACGAGTTATGGAGCGTAGGTTGCGGCGTAATATTAATGTTTCTCAAAATCAATTTAGATTCATGCCGGGTAGGTCTACTATGGAAGCCATACATTTATTAAGAGGTTTGATGGAGAAATATAGAGCGAATACGGAGGATTTACATATGATACTTATTGATTTAGAAAAAGCATATGATAAAATTCCAAGAGAAGTGCTATGGAGAGTTTCTGAAAAGAAAGGAGTTAATAACGCTTATATTCAAATCATTAAAGATATGTATGAAGGAGCTATTACTTATGTTCAAACACAAGGTGGTTTGACCAAGTATTTCCCTATTTTGGTTGGATTACATCAAGGATCAGCCTTAAGCCCATATCTTTTTGCATTAGTCATGGATGTTTTCACTAGACATTTGCAAGAGGATGTACCTTGGTGTATGCTTTTTACTGATGATATTGTTCTTGTTGATAAGATTAAAGAGGGAGTTGAAGGTAAACTTGAATTGTGAAGGTCAACCTTAGAGTCTAAAGGTTTTCACTTGAGTAGATCTAAAATGAAATATATGGTGTGTAATTTTAGTAATAATAGACCTAGTGAGGGGAATGTGACTCTGGGCGATCAAGTCATTAATAAGAGTACAGGTTTTAGAAATCTTGAATCTATTGTTCAGAGTGATGGTGAAATAGATGGGGATATTATCAGCAGAATCCAAATTGGATGGTTGAAGTGGAGGAATGCATCGGCTTATTGTGTGATAGAAAAGTACCCATCAAACTTAAGGAAAAATTCTATAAGATCGTGGTGAGACCTGCAATGCTTTATGGTGCCGAATGTTGGCCATTAAAAGAAAAACATAATACTAAGTTAAGTGTTGCAGAGATGAGGATGCTCAGGTGGATGAGTGGCTTTACCCTTAGAGATAGGATACGAAATGAGCATATACGTGAAAAGGTTGGAGTAGCTCCAGTGGAAGATAAAATTAGAGAGAGTCGCCTTAGATGGTTTGGCCACATAAAACGGCGGCCTCTCGATGACCTGGTTTGGACAGTAGAGGTATTAGATTTGACTTATGTTAAGAAAGGTAGAGGTAGACCTAAAAAAACTTGGTTATAAAATATTAGAAATGATCTTTCTTTATTAGATTTAAACGAGAATTTGACTTTTAACAAGACACAATGGAGAAAAAGGATTCATGTAGCCGACCCCACGTACTGGGATAAAGGCTTGATGTTGTTGTTGTATTATCCTAGCAATGCATGTCACCTCTTTTAACCGACTTAAATTTTGAATTGAACAACCAAACAGTCATAAAGAATTTAATAGGATTTATCATGAATGTTACCAAACAGTTTTTAGGATTTAACCACCCCCCCCCCCCCCCCTCGGATTTCGTAAATCTGGATTTGGAGGATTTATGAAATTCTGGGTGCTACCAAACAGGCCCAAAAGGCAACGATCAGCTGGAGAAGAGGAAATCGGCAAAGAAGTATAGCACAAGAATAAATTAGTTTAGTTTAATTAGTTAAGAACAAAATGTAATTAAAATAATTTATGACATGATGATATTGAAAAGTTTTGAATTTATTTTAAATTTTATTATGAATATGAAGAATTTGTCTTATATTAATTTTAAAATAAATTTAATAATTTTTATATTTATCCTAATACATTTGCATTGAGGAAGGCTCATATAAGTTAAATCAATGAATTAATCAAAGAATCAAATTCAACTCAAATGGAATTTGAATATAGTTAATATTGAATTTGGATAAGTTGGTCGAGCCAAAGCAATACGTGTTCATGATCTTTTCTTCCCCCATGCCTAAAAGCCAAAGCCAGTTGACTTTGTAAATTTAGATTTCTATTAAGATTAGTTGTTTATTTTCTTGATAAAATAGGTTTGAAAGTTCATTTTATAACAAAATACAATTTGAATCACTGGCTACTTATTTAAAGTCCACTTTGAATGACATAATTTTGAACGAGATTCGAATAATATTCGAGCATATTCAGATCATATTCAAATTGTATTATAGGAGCTTAACGGTAGGACCGTAGGAGCCATCGCCAATTGAGTTGGTGGCTTTTTAGCGGCGTTGGTGTGCGGTCATGAGGTTGAAAGGCAAGGTATTAAGCCCCGACTTATTAAAATAACAAGTCGATACGACTGGATGACTGGCTTAAAAGTGTCGAATAAAGGACCTTAATAGGTCCATAATGTGGCTTATGGTGATGACAGTGATAATATTTTACAGTTGTGATAGTGTACATCTACGATAGACAACAAAGTATTATTTTGCATTTCTTTTTCTTCGAACCTAACACTTACAAGTTCAAATATAGTGCATTTAGTTTTTTTTTTTGCACTACAATTTTTTGAGACCAAACGCCTAATCAAAATCATAATGCTAGAATCAAATATTATTAAAATTTATATCATATGCATCCAATTTTTAGTGTATGATGAGTTTTTCTCTTATTATAAATAGTTTGACCATCACCTCAAATTCAATAATTTTACATGTAATCAGTAATTTATTATTATCTTTTATGTAATTCTTATTATGATTATAGATTAAGTTGATAGAACTTAAAAAAAATTCACATGATCGGCACATATCTCAAGATAATATTTGAATTGAAACTTCCAAAATTAAACTCAAGGTCAAACTACCACCAATTATATAGTATGCTTATAGTCAAATTGAGTGACTCGACAAGATGAATCTAATGAGCCTAAGGTAGTCAAATATCTGATAAATGGTATACAATCAAGAGGGTCAATATAGATCATATAATGAAGTGCTTTAGATTCTGACCAAATTTATCAAAATGCTTGTCGCAAAATATTTATAGAGCTCCATTCCCAACATAAAATGAGAGTTTAAGAGTGAAGAGAACGAAATAATTGTCTTGCATCTTTCGACTATCACTGTCGATGACCACCACCATCAGTGGACTTTTGTGCATATTTAACAATGTCATTAGGTTTTAACTATTCATTTATTGACGTCAATTTTTTAAAAGAATTTGGACAGATGTGTATAGTTACTCACGTTCTTCAATTGTAAAGAATAGAGGATTATTCTATTTCTAATTCAATAGTAGATTGTTATAATTGGGTCAAACATCATGATTTTGTACCTTATTTCTTTTTCACATAAATTTTTTTTTATCTTCTTAAAAATATATATATAAAAATTTGTAATTTATAGTAATCTGTATTTAATGGGAGTACAATTTAGACTAATTGTTTATCAAAGTGAGGAGCACACAAGTGGTTCGGGTTTGGTCATCCCGGGCCTAGTCAACAGTTCCGAAAACGACAAGTGAGACTGCAGGCTGATAGCAGTCGAGACGATCAGGTTGGATCGGGATCGGACGGCTGTGAGTAGTTCAGCTACTATTCCAAGCGATGCCCTAATAATCCCGATAGAGG
The DNA here is from genome assembly GCA_019925795.1 of Dendrobium chrysotoxum. Lineage (NCBI taxonomy): Eukaryota > Viridiplantae > Streptophyta > Magnoliopsida > Asparagales > Orchidaceae > Dendrobium > Dendrobium chrysotoxum. The sequence goes on from CM034305.1 coordinate 5,508,764, forward strand.
TCATATATATTATTGGGAAAAGCCACCTCCTTTACATAAGCTTTGCCGCCGGTCGCTCGCCTCCTTCTTGAGCCTGAGATCGGAAGCCTAGCAGAGTTTCAACGTAAATGGTATGATCCATTGATTCTCTATGATGTTTTTTCGGTCATCTCTAACGCATCCATGTTATTTTTTTGAAGATTTTGAGCTAGTTTATGTTTTCTCGTATACAGGCGCCAAAGAAGGAGAAGGCTCCGCCTCCGGCTTCCAAGCCGGCGAAATCCGGCGGAGGAAAGCAGAAGAAGAAGGTTTGTTGTTTCTTTACCCCAATGAGTTTTAGGATTTGGTTTTCCTGCTCAGAATTTGTTCACCTGTCAGGGAACTTTTTTTCCCAAATTTGTGAGATACAAAAGATTTTTCTTTTAATTTTAAATTATCAATTGGGGCTGTGATTGGTTGGTTTTGGGCCTGCAGAAGTGGAGCAAGGGGAAACAAAAGGAGAAGGTGAACAATGCTGTTCTATTTGATCAGGCAAGCTATGATAAGATGCTTACAGAAGTTCCCAAGTATAAGATGATTACACCGTCTGTGTTATCTGATAGATTGAGGGTATGTTACTCATCCAATTTTCTTTGTGCTTTTCTTTCACGATTAAGGTAGTTGTAAAATTTCTTGTTTTGTTAAATGTATGTGTTATTACTTAGCTGATGTGATGTAAAGTTTTTACAACATATCTGCTTGACCCATCTAGTGGTAGTTTCTGTAGATTAAGCTTAAGAAGTTATGTGCCTATAAACGAGGTTTTCTGTTTTATTAAAGCTTGGCAGACGATGTGATTATGTTGAGAAGGGATTAATTGCCTGCTTATTATCTTTCTGTTCAAGGCCAGGTTTTGTAAGCTATGGGTCAAATTTGAGAATTATTTCTATGTAGAAGTAAATTTAACATGTAATGCTTGACTTTCATTGGAGCGTTGAATCATCTATGGACAAAGCAGGCATGCAGCAATGCACATATGTCAAATTCCTCTAGCTTTCCAAGGTTTGCTTTTTTTAATTGTTGAATTCAAGACTTCTTAGTTGGTAGCTGAAGCTCTTAGCCAACAGATCAAGGTGAGCTGCATAGGCTTTCATGTATGGCTATATGAGTTCCTTGCAAAGTAATATCGTGTAACACTTTCCAAGGTTTGCTTTTTTGTATGGATATATGAGTTCTCGTCTAGTATTATTGGTTTTCATGTTGTACTTGTTAGTTGAGAATGCTAAAGCATCTATGCCTTGAGTTTAATAATGATATGTTGTATTAATTTGGTAGATCATAGAATAGGGGAAATACATCATACAGATCATTAGCATGGTTGAATGGATTACTAAGGTCAATTGTGCTGTTCAGATTCAAGAATTGAAGTTTGTCAAACATTTTTTTCATGGCATAGAAAATAAGAAACTGAACAGAAAGTATAGAAATCTATTAGTTGAGCTGCACCAACATTATGTAATGCATAGCTACTTTAGGTCTACATTTGGACAATTGAGATGAGTTTTAAGTTTCTCATTTTCTTTTAATGATATAAGAAACATCTCTTACCATGAGAAGGGAGTATTGATGAGTCAGAGAGGGGATGGGGAGTTAGCTAGCAGGTGATATCTCGGAAAAGAAAGGGATTTATTATCTGAAGAATAGCTACTTATTATTAACCATTGAGCAAAGAAGATGCCAAAAGCTTTCCATATACCAGATCCATCCCCCAAATATCCGCATACGAGAAGCTAGCTAAAAATTAAGATGCATGAGTTAATCACTAAAACAAAATGATGTAGAGTTTGATCTCTACAAACTTGGCTATGGATTATTCACAGCTACAAATATGAATTTTTCTTCCATTAGATTACCTTCATTAAATAAGCTCCTAAAGGAACGTTTTTTTTCTTACTAATATACTTCATAGTCATGCAACACATCTTAAACATTAATAAAGATGAATATAAAACATAATTTTTCCATGAACAACAAGAAATTGATTGGACTGTAATTGGAAATGCCCTTAGCACAGTATGGTCGGGCCATGGCTTGATCAAGCCTTTAAAAGTTGTCATTCTTTTTTCAAATTCCTCAATAGCAACCGCTTGTTTGAGTTCCTTGCAAACTAATGTGCTGGTGAACCTTTAAATTTGAAGCTTGATATTGCTTAATTATGTGAAATTTTGAAGTACAATGATTCTATTCAATAAGTTCTCCCTTTTTGTTTATTTGCTTCAGCTAATTATTCTGCAAAGAATGCCAGTCACACAATTTTCTTATGATAATCAGTTTGTGATATTGTTTATCCAGCCGTCCAACAATTTTGTTTTAATTATACTTTTGAATGTGATCCAACCTCTCTTATGTTATGTTCTTTATGGCACGATTATTGCAAAATTCTTTTATTGGTACAGCCTCTCACAACAAAATTTTTTTTGCTTTTCAGAAAATTATATATTACGAAGTATGTTTTTACAATCATATTTGTTGTGTAGTTATATTCAAGTCATTAAGGATATGCAGGCAGGATATGCATGCAGCTGTTACTTTTGTTCAAACACAAGGTGGTTTGACCAAGCATTTTTTTATTTTTGTTGGATCAACCTTAAGCCCATATCTTTTTTGCTTTAGTCATGGATGTTCTCACTAGACATTTGCAAGAGGTTGTACCTTGGTGTATGCTTTGTGCTGATGATATTCTTCTTGTTGATAAGACTAGAGAGGGAGTTGAAGGTAAACTTGAATTATGGAGGTCAACCTTAGAGTCTAAAAGCTTTCGTTTGAGTAGATCTAAAATTGAATATATGGAGTGTAATTTTAGTAATAATAGATCTAGTTGGGGGATTGTGATTTTGGGCAATCAAGTCATTAATAAGAGCAAACGTTTTAGATATATTGGGTTTATTGTTCAGAGTGATGGTGAAATAGATGGGGATATTATTAGTAGAGTCCAAGTTGGATGGTTGAAGTGGAGGAATGCATCGGGCTTGTTATGTGATAGAAAAGTCTCTCTCAAACTTAAGGGAAAATTCTATAAGATGGTAGTGAAACTTGCAATACTTTATGGTGTAGAATGTTGGCCATTAAAAGAGAAGCATAATATTAAGTGTTGCAGAGATGAGGATGCTTAGGTGGATGAGTGGCTTTACTCTTAAAGATAGATACGAAATGAGCATATACGTGAAAATGTTAGAGTAGCTCCAGTGGAAGATAAAATTATAGAGAGTCGGCTTAGATGGTTTGGTCACATAAAACGACAGCCTTCCGATGACACGGTTATGAAAGTAGATGTATTAGATTTGACTTATGTTAAAAAAGGTAGAGGTAGACCTAAAAAGACTTAGTTAGAAAATATTAGAAATGACATTTCTTTATTAGATTTAGATGAGAATTTGACCCTTAACAGGATACAATGGAGAAAAAAATTCATGTAGCCGACCCCATAGTGGGATAAAGGCTTGTTGTTGTTGTGTAGTTATATGAAAGCTGTTGTTTGATTTCTAGAACACCCACAATAATTTTATTTTATTTTTTCTTATAATAGTTTCACAATTACTTTAACAAATAATTCCAGCTTTTGTGAAAAAGGTAATTAATTGTAAAGACTTTTCCTTTTTAAAACCGTTGAGCAACAGTTTTCTTAAGCTGTTATATTCTAGCATATTTAGTTGTAAAAAAATATTTCTTATCACATAAATTTTATATTCAAATAAAAGCTTCACGGTCATCTAGAGAGCAAAGCCTTGAAAAAGCTTCTCCAGCTGACCCTAGAACTACTGATCTTCCACTATTTCAAGCTATCTCTTGTTTCTGTTCACTCTATTTCTATTTGCCCAAGCTTAAATCGAATTCTTTATTTTTTGCTTCTGCTGTATACCACTACTATCCACCAGCATCTTTATATCCCCCTCTATTGATATCACTTGTATCCTCCATGCCTTCTTCTAAAGTTTATATGTCTTGCTTTCAGATTAATGGATCATTGGCTAGAAGGGCTATCAAAGATTTAATGGCGAGGGGTTCAATCAGGATGGTTTCTGCACACTCTGCCCAGCAAATTTATACAAGAGCTACCAACACCTAAACAATGTTCCATTTTTGTTAGCTGTTTATGATGATTATTAGTATTCTGTAATGAGGGAATCTTTCCTTTTAAGCATCTGTGTCTGTTGCTACAGTAGTTACCATTGAAGTTGTCTGCTGTGAGGATTTTGATGGCTATTTCATTGCAAATTTGTGGGACATAAAACTTTTTGAAGCTTAGTTTTGGACCTTTTTTTTTTATCACAAACGTGTTAATGCAGTCCATGGCTTATAATTTTATTGAGAACATTCATATAATTTTAAGTAATTATGTTCGTCTTTGTGAGTAATTTATGAATGGTAATGCTAGATATCACATCAATCATGTATCATGGAGTATATTCTTTACTAACTCATTCATTTGACCTGCCAAAAATTTTGAGACCATTAGCTCTCAATCTAATGTTTAAGTGTTTTTTTTTTTTTGGAACGGGGTATCTCGCTAGAGAAGGCAATTGGCAGAGTAATTAATCTCTCAAGAATTGGCCTAGCGGCAACCAATCTTACAATTGCCAGACAACATATTTATTTTTTTCCCACTTAAGGTCGTGTTGCGTGAGAGGAATCAAACATGAGTTGGGGGTTCTCAGTCATGCTCGCCCACCAACCTAGCTAAGCCTGATGGGGTATGTTCAAGTGTTTATATGCTCCAGAATTTATACAATTAAGCACCTTAAATACTTTGCTTTTCAGCCAGCTTTTTTAGATCTATATTATAATCTTAATTTTGATAAAAAGATTTAGGAAAGGGGTATTCTATCCAGGCGCATCTATAGCAGAATCTGCTTAAAATCTGATCAAATGTGAGCGAATTGGATTAAAAAACTTAAGCCATAGAGCGTGATTTTTTTTTTTAAACTCTTATCAAATTCAAATTTAAACAAATGAGGCAATAGTCAAGCCTGATTCCTTAAAAGGCCACAAAATACTGAACACAGAACAATTTAAATACCGATAATACAGCAAAGGATGGCTCCCTCTTCTTTGGTCTGTCTCTCTGCTTAATTTGAAGTGGTAGTGGTTTCAGTGTTGTGTGAAGAAGCAGTTGAAGCAGTTTCTCTAACACACTGTGAGACATATGGCTTGAGCTGCAGAGTAACAACAGCCATGACAAGAAATAGAAATAGGTCAAAAATCAAATCAAGCATAAATGAAAAAGAAAATAGCCAGTTGTGGTTAAAACAATCTCCATGGTAGCTTCAATCAGTGGACAACTCAGGCAGAAATTTTTTTACTTCAAAATTTTTTTGAGTTGCTAGGGGTCACAATGGTTTTTAAAATGATAGTTTGGCTCATGGGCTAACACTGAGCTCATTAGTGTTAGAGCATTTAAACCCATATATTAGGGGCTAACACATTAGAGATTTTAAAGGGTTGGGCTCATGAATTTATGGCTGGCTACTCACCTAATAGAGATATTTTCAATTGCCTAATCTTGGTTCAAAGACACTGGAAGGATCCATTTGAATGGAGGGCTGATCCATTTGAATTGAGGGCTGACGAGTTGGGAATTTGCGAGCGTTGGCAGTGTAAGGACCAAACATTTTACTTGAAAAATTTTCCATGCTATTGCCGACCATATGGGAGAAGAAGATAGCCGGCTCAAGAGATTCAATGGGTCTAGCCAACAAGATCCTTCATAGGGTGGCAAATATGTGAGTTTGTTTCGGTGGGCTTATCTAATCGACATCAAATCTCATGGGAAAGGGTGATCCGACAAGATAAAGCAGCCAATATGGGTTGACCGAGCTTCTACTCGAATGGTTTTGGGTCAATAAAGAAACTCAGTCAATGAGCAGCCATTGGAACTGGTGTCCTACATTTGGTTTATTACAAACCTTTAGCTTATCGAGCTTAGATTGATCAAATTGACTTAATGGCCACAAGGCTCCACCACCAAGGGAATGGCTGTTGTTAGATCTCGCCTAGTTGACGACTCGCTTTAAGAAGCGTGCCTTGACCAAGCTTTAACATTTCAGTCAGAGTCAGCAAATGACGTGGTTAAAGTGAGGAAGATTAGTAGGCTAAGTGAGAAAAGGTACCCTACACCATCAATGATTGCTAGGGAAGGATAAAGTATAGAAATATTGTGTAAAACATGTAAGCATGAAGGAAATCAAGTGGGCCGATAGGTGTGTGAGATATGAGTACTTGAATGCATAAAATGTTTGCATGAAATAAAGATTATATTGAATACTTGAATTAAATTACATTGTAGTGGGCAAACAAGTCCTGGTGGAAACACTCTCATTAATGATAATTGTTGACTCTACAAGTAGTCTAGCTCTCTAACGAGAGGATTGATAGTTCATGAGGCAGGTCCTCATAAATAAGTTACATCTAAGAAAACTAACAAGTCATAGCATCCATATTGCTAATGGCTTTATAACATCATGTCCCTCTCACTTACCACCATCGCTTGCTTATTTTGCCTCTATGTTATAAAACTTTACAATTATTGTTTCATATATTTCCATTGAGGTTTCTTAGAGTTATCTCTCCCAAGTGTGAGTTGGCACAGCGTGTAGTAGATGAAAAGTGAGTAAAATTTAATTGTTGATTATAGGGGTTGACAGTAGTGTTAGTGTTGACCTAGAGCCAACTAAGAGAACAATATCAAGCTTATATTAACAATGAAAGTTTAAATGAATTTTAAATTGCATACTTTAAATGTTTTATTTGATCAAATTTTCTTGATGCCTTCTAGAAAACATCCAAGTGGGAATGGCAAAGAGCAAAGGTGCCAACTTTTGGTCACCATCTCATGGTCGACATATTTAAATCGATAAATCAGGAGTCAATAATATCAAGCTTATACCAATACAACAACAACAACATCAAGCCTTTGTCCTACTATGTGGGGTCGGCTACATGAATCTTTTTTTTTCCATTGTGTCATGTTAAAAGTCAAATTCTTGTTTAAATCTAATAAAGAAATATCATTTCTAATATTTTCTAACCAAGTCTTTTTAGGTCTACCTCTACCTTTCTTAACATAAGTCAAATGTAATACCTCTACTTTCCTAACCGGGTCATCGGAAGGCCGCCATTTTATGTGACCAAACCATCTAAGACGACTCTCTCTGATCTTATCTTCCATTGAAGCTATTCCAACCTTTTCACATATATGCTCATTCCGTATCTTATCTCTAAGGGTAAGCCACTCATCCACCTGAGCATCCTCATCTTTGCAATGCTTAACTTAGTATTATGCTTCCCTTTTAATGGCCAACATTCGACACCATAAAGCATTGCAGATCTCACCACCATCTTATAGAATTTTCCCTTAAGTTTGAGGGGTACTTTTCTATCACACAATAAGCCTGATGCATTCCTCCACTTCAACCATCCAACTTGAATTCTGCTGATAATATCCCCATCTATTTCACCATCACTCTGAACAATAGATCCAAGATATCTAAAACGTGTACTCTTATTAATAACTTGATCACCCAAAGTCACAATCCCCTCACTAGGTCCATTACTACTAAAATTACACTCCATATATTCAGTTTTAGATCTACTCAAGCGAAAACCTTTAGGCTCTAAGGTTGACCTCCATAATTCAAGTTTACCTTCAACTCCCTCTCTAATCTTATCAACAAGAAGAATATCATCAGCAAAAAGCATACACCAAGGTACATCCTCTTGCAAATGTCTAGTGAGAACATCCATGACTAAAGCAAAAAGATATGGGCTTAAGGTTGATCCTTGATGTAATCCAACCGAAATAGGAAAATACTTGGTCAAACCACCTTGTATTTGAACACAAGTAATAGCTCCTATATACATATCTTTAATGATTTGAATATAAGCATTATTAACTCATTTTTCTTCAAGAACTCTCCATAACACTTCTCTCAGAACTTTATCATATGCTTTCTCTAAATCAATAAATGTCATATGTAGATCCTCCTTATTCTCTCTATATTTCTCCATCAAACCGCTCAATAAATGTATGGTTTCCATAGTAGACCTACCCGACATGAATCCAAATTGATTTTGAGAAACATTAGTATCACGCCGCAACCTACGCTCCATAACTCGCTCGCTCCCATAATTTTAAAGTATGACACATTAACTTAATTCTTCTATAATTCGCACAATCTTGTGCATCACCTTTATTCTTAAAAATAAGAATTAACACACTCATTCTCCACTCATCGGATATCTTTTTAGTATTCAAAACAATATTAAACAGTTTAGTAAGCCAAGAAATTCCTTCATCTCCTAAGCATTTCCACACCTCTATTAGAATATCATCAGGTCTAACAACTTTTCCACACTTCATTTTTTTTATAGCCTCTCTAACTTCAGTTTTACTAATAAGCCGATAAAAACATAAATCTTTATTTTTATTTAGGGTGCTAAGATCACTAAAGTCAATCGTATTTTCACATTCTTTATTAAAAAATTTAACAAAATATATCATCCAACTATGTTGAATATCATCTTCTAAGAATACTTTTTGATCTTCATCATTAATACACTTCTCTTGAACTAAATCCTTACTACTCCTATCTCTTTGTTTGGCTAACTTATATATACATATATATATATATATATATATATATATATATATATATATATATATATATATATATATATATATATATATATATATATATATATATATATCTATACTACTATTATAAAAGGGGCTTGAATTTCCTTCCACAACAAATCCTGGCCATTCATTTTATTTCTTATGAAATTATCTTATCCATTCATTTGATTATAAATAATTAATAAATTAAATAATAAAAATAATTATTATACAATTTAATACCCCTTACTAATTAAGCAATTTAATATTCATTACTTACACCTCATGCCGCTTCAATTTCCTCCGTCAAAACTAATTAAGCATTTAATCAGTTTCTTAATTTCTTTATCGGATTAAGTCGTAACGTGAGTTTCCTAAGCATACATTTATGCCTATTTCTTATCCGTTACATAATATCGCCTCTTTCTTTAACTATTTGCGCCAATCATGAGACATTGGGCTCCTCATCTTCCCCTGTTCTTCTTCTCATTCTTGACTTTTCATTTCTTGGAGCGAAAGGTGAGGCGTCGAGGCTCCCCATCTTCCCCATTCTTTCTTGCTTAAAACTACACGGTGTTACCTTCCGGCTCTTCATTTCTTCGCGCGGAAGATGAGGCGCAAAAGATGAGGCTTCGGGCTCCTCTTTCTCTCCTAATATTTTCTACTTTTCAAATGAAACAGAACCGTAGACCAAAGCAAAAGGGTCATCCATGCAAGTTCGCCGGCGGTGTAGCTTGTTTGTGCGAGACTAAAGCCGGTGGCCAATTCCAATTCTGAACTCCAAGTGTAGAACCTCCGTTCGTTTTCTTTCTGCCCTCTTATGCCATTTTAGCTAACAGTTGCTTTGACCACGATGTCTATGATGTGGGCGACGTGGGCACCGTCAGAGAGCAATTTTTTTTTTTTTAAGCTTTGCCAGCCGCTGATTTAGCATTACATGCCTTAGGAGATTATTTTGGCAGTTTTGAGAATAATAATATATAAAGAAACGGCTTAAGTTATAAGTTTTTTTTTAATTCCGAATTTACAGAGAAGACCAACTTTTGATTTGAAAATTTTGAGTTGGATTCCTGCCAGATTTTATTGAGATGAACTTCTTTAGTTTTACAAATCCTGATGCTCGCGGGGACGTGTCTATGCCATTCTCCTTGAAAGGATTGACAATGAGAAAACTTATAAGAGCGCATGCGAGGTGTTTGATGAAATGATTATTGAAGTTGGTTAGGATCCTAACAATGTCCCAGCTCAGGTTTTCTATTGAAAACTTTTCACTTTCCTTCTATTTACTGATTTCTCTCAGAGATTCGGAGGACCGTTGCTGCTGTTGCCAGCTTCCGTGACCACCATCACAAGGGCTCCAGCTGCTTCTTGGCACTGATCATTATTAAAACTCAAATTACTTGCTTGCATGCCACGTTTAATTCTCTTTTATATGGCTTATTCAACACATCCTAATTAATTGCTTAATTAATGGCATCAATTCTGATTACCACTCATAGGCGAGTAGAATAATTTAGTTACCAATGTAACTCAAATGGCATCCCTGTAGAGCATGCCTCCCAAGAGGCTTAATAATTTTGGTCAGATTCACAGGATCAATATTCATGCTTGTAACTATCTATACTCTCTAGACATTCAAGCAGCAGCAGTGCAAACTTAAACTAAAGTTTTTCCGGAGATATAATGAGTAGAATGATCTTTTTTTTCAGATGAACAAAACCATATGAATTGCTTACATTCTCTCATACAATCATCACTCATCCTCCTTTCCCAATTATGAATCTTGAAAGAAATTTGTATGAATATCTCCGGAAAGATAGAGAGAAGTGACGAAGATGGAACAGAGGGCGATCTTCCCGGGTTTAGCAATGGTGTCATTGCTTCTTTGTTTTGGGATTGTTGGAATCGTGTCTTATGCTTTGAATCATCATTATAAGCCCAAAGAGACGATTCCTCTTTACGCCAACAAGGTCGGGCCCTTCCATAACCCTAGGTATGATATGAATGGATGTCGTTTCTATTGTCACATTTGATTGAGTGGAGCTAAACTTATTGTCAAATCCACTGCTGCTTCTCCTCGATCTGAAAGATTCTTAGGATTTTGACAATCTAAAGAATAAATTACTATAGTCACTTCCAGTTTATGCATTTAATAACAATATACAATCAAGTCATGAATCTGTCGAAGAAACTGAGACAGAACAGGCCCATTTCGCACTGAATTTGCATGAGAACAACAACACTATTAGGTATTTGACCCCAAATAGCTGGGATTGATTTATTAATGTAGATTTAATTTATTGCTTTTTTTTGCTTCTACAGAGTTGCCTCTTCGTTCGGTAGATTTTGGAGTTATGCATAGGAATGAGCTAAGTGGTGCTCTTATTGGATTAACATGTGTTAGAAGATTTTAGCAGGTAAAACTTTTTTGCTGAATTTGATGGTTATTCTTTATCGAAGCACTTTAAGAACATTCATCTACCATCTTTATGAGAAGAAATGCTTTTGTTGTCTTGTAGGATGATGCTCACATATTCTGTAGAGAGAGTGAGGTGAAATCGCACTTTTTTGTGTGTTTAATTTTACTACTTTTTGTGCTAAAAAAGGAAAGAAATGATCTTTGTCATTTAGCTTTTTTATTTTCTTTGACAGTATGTTTCTAATTATGTTTGCATCTATACATTTAAAAAAACATTGTCGGTTTAATTTGGTTACTTTTTGCATTTGTACATTAAAAATCCCATTCCACACTGGATTCGCATGAGAACCAACAATACCATTAGGTATTTCTTTATTTGCAACCTTGGTTCTATAGCTTCTTACATAATCCACTTACTTGTTCATCATAATTTGTTCTCGTGTCTGATTCTTCTGTGGCACTCTCGCAAGTGATCGTTGATTTGGGTTTAGGGTAACCACACTATTTTCCCTTTTGATTATTTGAATGACATATGGTTTAGAGTTCTTTTTTGTTTTAATTATTTTTAAAAACCCCCTGATGTGTTGGAAATATTGTTAGTTTTTTTGTATTGAAATTGTTAAAATTTGCCGCACTCTTTTATGTGGATTTCAAATTGTGGTTATTTGACCCCAAATAGCTAAGATTGAGGGTTATAATGATGATGATGACATTGTGGTTATCTTAGTAAAGTTTCACCTATATTTTATTCAGTTATAATTATATAACATATCAATTTTGATTTTCACATTGATATTCTTTCATGTTGCAACTCAACTTCTTATGTTATTGCTTTTGATAAAGTGTATGCTTATCACTTTCTTCATTATAATGTAGAATATGTCTAAAGAAACAAATGCCTAATCACATCAATTTTAAAAATAGAATTTTGGTTTATTATTAGACATTCACCATGTGGCATTTGAAAAGTCTAATGTATTCTTCATCTGCATGCTAAAACCCTTATCAACTCAAATTGCTGTAGATGAATTGGAAATACAAGAAACCAAGGTAAACATTCCTAATAGCATCAAATATACAATTTATTGAAGAGAATTGAATGGTATTTCATATCAATTAAGCAAATACCAATTCTATATAAACCATCATACTTTTTTGATACAACTAACAATAATTTCTATAGTGGATGCGTCTGCCTGAGTTTGTGAAGCAACCAAGCATTCAAGATAACAACATGTTCAAGAAGATGATTGACATTTGCATTGTGCGGGCTTGGAAATTGATATTGTTCATTAACTATTCATCAAATAATTTCAAAGTTTGATTTTAGATCTTCTACCTTGTACTATAATGTAGTTGAGCCCAAGGACTACAGTTGCCAAATGTATTGGATTTCACGTAAGTATAGCTCTAAAAATTGTGATATCTATTTCATGGTGTCATCTATAAATAAGTCTATGATCAATTTGTAATTTATTTTTGCTCTTTTTCTTCCTTTTGCATGTTGTAATTTGATTTTTTTGCAAGTAAATATATTGTCCTGCATAAGTCACAACTCGAACTGTACTTAGATGAGCCAAGTATTGATCGAAAGAGTACATTGGATATTTTGTCATATTGGAAATCAAATCAATTTAGATATCCCGAAGTTGCTGAAATTACTCATGTTATTCTGTATATTCGTTTCTTTGCTGTTACAGTGGAGAGTACTTTTGATGAGATGATAGAGTGCTTGATCGATGCCCAAGTGCACTAAATTCTGACATATTGGAAACAACAATTTGCATTTATAAGCATAAAGGTTATCATCATGTTCATAAAAGTTTTTTGTTTGTTCGTTAAATTGAAATTTCAAAATTGAATAACTATAATCATTTTTCATTATAGTTGTAGTTTGAGGTGGTTGCTGTTATTGCTGCGCCTTTAGTATGAATGCCTCATGTCCAAGCAAATTGAAGCAACCAACTATTACTAAAGTCGCACATCATAAATTTTTTATAAGTTGAACTATAATCTTTATGCTTTTTTATTTCTCTTTGCTTTCTTGTTTATTTCCTAGAAGTACTTGGAGTATGCATTATGTGAGGTAGTTTACTTGCCAATTATTATTATTTTTCTTTTTTATTGTTTAATTACTTAATTGTAATATTTCTTGAGCTGGAATTTATTGATAGATGAGTTAAGGGTATGGTTCGTGTTTTTCAGATCATGATAGTGATGATTATCCTATTCAGGTTTACTTCCTATCATATTTTTTTTATAATGAAATTATTGAGGTCCAGTATTATGATGTATTTAATGGTATAACTGTATTTTCTTCTTGACCTTTTGTCTCTTTTTTAAGTCATTTGCAATGTATTTCATTATAGTATATAATTTTGAATGTTTTTTTTTTTGGTGGTAGAGAATAGGATATATATTCTAGAGTTTAGCTTGAGTGTTTAAAGTTTATTAGATTTTTATGTGATTAGATAATATCATAAGGATGAGTAAATTTTATGAAATAGAAACTAGACCCTTTATGAATCTAACTATAAAAGACACATTGATAGCCAAGTTGAGTATGGTGGAAAACTTACGACATATTGAGAATTGATTTTATTCGGGATATGATTATGTTAACATTTTTTAAGATAAATAGTGAAAAATAAAGTCAACCGGTTTTTTGTAAAAAATTGGTAGAAGAAACTGATGTGATAAATTAATATTGAAGGTTATGAGAAAAATATTAGATTGGATGTAAACATGAATAGATTCTAGCAACGTGCACATATGTGCACGTGCATTTAATCTAGTATATATATATATCTTTCTCCCTTCTTAGTATCTAATCTATTATATAAATCATTAAAAGCTAACATCTTTGCATTGCATATTACTTTCTTAGATTCTTTACGTGCATCTTTATATCTTTCTCAATTATATGAATTTTTATATTTAAACTAATTTTTATAATAAATCTTCTTATTTTTTATCTTTTCATGCACATCTGGATTTCACCACCAACATTTTTACTATTAGGAGCTTTTCCTTTTGATACTCCAAGCATATCTTTTGCAATATTCTTAATATCACTAGTCACTTTTTTTCACATAACATTAGCATCCTCATGCACAGACAAAATCTTAAGATTTAAAATATTACTCTCAAAAATATTTTTGTTAATATTCTTTAAATGCCTCCATCTAATCCTAGAATATCGTTTTACTTTATTTTTTATTTTCTGCCCCTTTATCTTAAAGTCAAAAACTAATAATCGATGTTGGGTACATAAATTTTCACTCGGAATAACTTACAATCTTTGCAATCTAAACGATCTAATTTTCTTATAAGAAAATAATCAATCTGAGTTTTACCACATCCATTTTTATAAGTGATGAAATGCTCATCTTTTTTCTTAAATAAGGAATCATAAGCTAAAATATATATAATATGGTCTTACCACCTTCATTTGTCGTTCCAAACCCATGCCCACCATGAATGCTTTTAAAATCATTTACCTCTCTATCAACATATCCATTTAAATCTCCTACAATAAAAACTCTTTCTTCAAGAGATATCTTTTGTATTAATTCTTCTAAGTCATTCCAAAATTTTAATTTTGAACTCATATTCAAACCTACTTGAGGAGCATAAGCACTTATAATATTAACAATCTTAACATCAACAATAATCTTTAAAGCTATAATTCTATCTCCAATTCTATTAATTTTTGTAACACTTTTCTTCAAATTCTTATCTATAATCACACCTACACCATTTCTAGTACGACTCCTACTCGAATACCATAGTTTAAATCTTAAATTATTAATCTCCTTAGCCTTCTCTCCAACCCATTTAGTTTCCTGAATGCATAGAATATTTATCTTCCTATAAATTATAATATCTATTAATTCCATTAATTTTCCTGTAAGGGAACCTATATTCCAAGTTCCTATCTTAATTTTAGTTTTATGGACTAGCTTCTTTGCCCATATCCGTCCTTGATGTGGGAACCCTTGCCTATTTAACACTGCATCAGGGCACCGGTGCAACGGCCCTTGCACACTTGTCACAGTATTCAGGCCATACAACACGTCGCTTCCACGCCATAGCATTTGATTGTATGAGAATAATAAATTTTGTATTTAAATTTGATTGTAACTCTTGGATAACTTCTATGTGGGAATGGGTAGATGGGAGAAGGCGCTAACACTCAGGCTCCATCTCTTGGTTGAGGGGTTTCAAGTACCAAATCAAAGGGGCATTGATAGCTGGGAAACAAGTCCCTTGTGGTTGCCACTTGCCACTACCCCCAAGTGTAAAAGTTTGGAACATTAGACATGTTCCGCCAAGTAATTTGGGCTGATCGAGTTGAAAGTGACATTACAGAAATTGATATCAGAGCAAAAGACTCAAGTTAGCATCATTTGTCTAGTTAAGAGTGCAGGAAGAACATTATGACACGCTAAATTTGATTAGTAATACCATGTACAAGTATAAATGTGTATTTTTTGTGGATGGCATGCTAAGAAACAAGGAACGACAAAGAAGAGAACAACTTACCAGAAAGCAACATCATCACACCGAGAGCCGACCAAACCCCAATACATGGGGATGTTACGGAGAATAGGAAGAGACTATTGCAAGTTAAACACTATCCATGTTCATGCCTTCAATTACTATGACTACACAACCCGTGCATGACCCGACTGTGCCTTTAGCCCAAACTCTAGCTTCTTTGATGCATGCAACAAGAATGCTAACAATAACAAGTCCCACCAAGGTGCTTGATTTGTAGCTAGAGTTGTTTATCAAGATGAAATTGTCATAGTTCCCAGGAATCCAGTGGAAGCTAGGGATTGGTTGTCATAATTGTTGAAAGTTTTTAACAAAATAGATTAACAACCTAACAATGCGTTAACCTTGGCATTCTACTTACTAACAAAATATATGACCACATGTGGAATGTTTGACGACATTAACTACTAGGACAAATCAAGTGCAGGCGTGCAGCCATCTTATGGGAGGAATTTGTTGTGCCTTTCATGACAAGAACAATCGCCAAACACTAGAGACATGATGGTGGAATCATATATTCAACTTGCCTTATATGATATGATGGTGAAAGATGAAGAAGTTTGTTGAAAAAGCTAGCTACATGTTGATCACGGTGTTGATGGAAGAGCTACACCATCGTCTCTTTAGGAGAGGTCTTTGTCACTCAATCCAAAAACAATTGGTATGTGTTGATCATGATAGTCGGAACAGTAAAAGTTGATGTAATCTAAACAAAAGAAATAACCATAATAAGGAGCTTAGGTTTTATATGCTCCCTGCATACATCGCATATATACAAAATTCTTTCTCCATGTGATTCCTTCACGGCTCACACCACTAACCACTACAACTTGCGCTTCTCCTCTCGCACTTCAACAACTACCTAGCATCATCATAAGACGAAATTCAAACTTAGCTTTGAAAAACTGAACAACTCATGATCAGTGGCATTAATCAATTGAACAAGTATGACATAGGGAGATGTCAGGTGTGAAAGGATCTAAGGCCTTTAATATGTCGTCTACTGTTGATAAAAGGTACCTCCCTGGCAAACCATTATATAAGAGGCCAAGACCCACAGGGAATGAGTTATTGTGATTAAGATGTTATGCATAACTCTGTTATTATGAAGCCAATAACAAGGCAAGCAACAAATTATAAAGCAAGGAACAACTCAAGTCTTTGTGCCTACACAAAAGGGAATAACAGTGAACTCTTGGTTAATAGATTTTATTTCATGCTTCACCAGGCACTCTTATGTAATTTCCTCCATGCTTACCTATTTACATACTAAATATACCTTTTTGCTTATTTTCATGACCTATAACTTGCATATACAAAGCCGACCTTAACTCAAGAATTATGAATACTTGAATGCAGGAAATGCATGTGACCATTAGCATGAAATATTTGTATGAAAAAAATGCTTTAGCTTGAATTCTTTAAATGAATTATACTAGTGGGTCGATAAGTCCAAGTGAAAATACTCTCATGAAATGGTAGTTTTCGAACTTAAGAGTGCATCAACTCGCTAATGAGGGGATTGACAGTCCTGAGGCACACCATCAAAAGAAGTTCACCTTAAAACGTGACAAAGTAACTGAGAATTTAAAGCTACCAGTATGTTGCAAAAGGTTTTATGGTAACTAGAGGTGCAGAATGAATATTAGTTGGAGGGAGGGAGAGCTAGAGGAAGGGGGAAAGAAGTTATAATTTAAAAAATGAATTCCTATTTTAAGGAATATAATTTCACATATCCATATATACTTGAGAAAAAGCAAATTACAATTCAAAGGAACAGTATATTTTATTTATTAAAGTCATGACATAATTAAAAATAGATAGCATTACCAAAGCAAAACGAATCAATTTGGGATAAATAATGTGCTACAATAAAAGAAATAAAGTTAAGGATTTATTTCAGCTATTTAATTTTAAAATGAAATTTTACTTTATGGCCAATTATCCTTTTGAATAAATTTAGATTAAGTTGGATAGGGGTAAACTTGATTTTGATTTCTATCTTAACTTGTAACACTGTTCAATAATAGGGAAGTTATATTGTCTAATGAAATGGAATGAAATGAGATGATGCATTGACACCAAAGTTTTTGTGGTCTCCTCTCAAGGGATTTTCTCCCTGACGATATTTCTCTCGTTGCTTCAACTCTACCCCATGCCCCCCATTTTTTGGGCTTTTCATTATCTATCTCCTCAATGCCCTTCTCTCAACCTCTTATTCTCCTGCTATATCATATTCACCACTTTTTCTCAGCCCAACTCATTATCAAAATGATTGTTAGGCCCATTGAATTTTTTAGAAAGGAAGAGTTATAAAACTAATAACAATCATGTGAATCCAAACAAAAACAACATTTGCATATTAAGCCGTGGCCTAACAACTAAAAAGTGTCTTTTGCACATGTCATCCATTTATGTGCTTAAGAAAGCATATGGGCAGTTTGGCTGGGGAAATATGTGAGTGCAAAGTATATTAAGAATTGTAAATGAAGTAGAAATGAAGGTGTGCTACCAATGGAGAAGTGTCTGCGAAGAAGATCTTCACTATAAAGGAACCATCAAAAACCTGCTTTCAATGCAAAGTAATGGGGTGGCTACTTGGTGGTAAATAAGTGTGTGGGAGTGGGCAATGGCTTTGGGAATTAATGGAGAGGAGAGTGGACAGCAATAGGGGAGACTAATGGGGGTTGGGAAGGGGAAAAGGCAGCAGCTATGGGAATGGAAAAGACTTTAATTAAGTGGAGTTAATGAGGATTGGAAGGGGAAAAGATAGCAACTAGGGAATAGGAAATACTTTAATTAAATGCAGTTAATGAGGGCTGGGAAGGGGAAAAGGCAGTAGCTATGGGAATGGGAAAAGCTTTAATTAAGTGGAGTTAATGAGGATTGGGAAGGGAAAAAGGTGACAACTAGGGAATACCAAGAGGCAAGGGGGAAGGCTAGCTGTTTGAAGGGTGGGAAGGCTCGATGGCTGCTTGGGAAGGGCTGGAATATTCGATTGACTGTTTGGAAGGGTTGGAGTGCTTGGTGGGCTATTTGGAAGGAGGATGGGAGTGAGAGAGGGGATAGGATAAAGCCAAGAATGTTTCCACGGCGACGATTATTGGGTGTTGCTTTGCCCTACTTCTAGGGACTTCCCTCTTCTCTTAAGAAGACTCAAACACACACATAACTCAGAATAACTTAAGTTTCATTCATAATAAGCATCATCTCCATACAATAGCCTAAGGCCTCAATATATAGGCCTCAAAACATGAAGACTCAAAAGACTAAAACGCCCATTGGGCTACAACACACAAATAACCCAACATAAAGGTAAAATGGGAAAGAAATAAGAAAATGAAATAAATCATAAATAGAAGCTCCTAATTATAGCCGTCGATCTACGACTCCTCATGTGATAGACGCGCCAAGATTTCCTGCTGATGTCCTCATTATTTATGATTTATTTCATGTATTTCATTTTCTTATTTCATGTTATATTGAGAGTCTTTCCCATTTTACCCTTATGTTGGGTTTTTTGTGTGTTGTAGCCCAAGGAGCGTTCTAGTCTTTTGAGTCTTCATGTTTTGAGGCCTATATATTGAGGCCCTAGGCTATTGTATGGAGATGATTATTCTGAATGAAACTTCAGTTATTCTGAGTTATGTACTTATGTGTGTGTTTGAGTCTTCTTGAGAGAAGAGTGAAGTCCCTATAAGTAGGGCAAAGCAACACCCAACAACCGTCACCATGGAAAGGTTCTTGGCTTTATCTTATCTCCTCTCTCACCCCCATCTTCCTTCTAAACAGCCCACCAAGCACTCCAACCCTTCCAAACAGCCAACTGAATATTCCAGCCTTTCCTAAGCAGCCACTGAGCCTTCCCACCCTTCAAACAGCTGGCCGACCCTTTTCCTTCCCCTCCACACAACCAACCGAACCTCCCTCCCTCTTCCGAACAGCCTGATAAACTCCTTGCTGCTTTCCCTTGGCTAGCCAGCCTTCCCCCTTGCCTCTTAGTATGCCCTAGCTGCCACCTTTTCCCCTTTCACAATCCTCATTAACTCCACTTAATTAATGCTTTTTCCATTCCCATAGCTGCTACCTTTTCCCCTTCCCAACCCTCATTAACTCCAGCCTTTCCTATTCCCTAGTTGATATATTTTCCCCTTCCTAATCTTCATTAACTCCACTTAATTAAAGCCTTTCCCATTCCCATAGCTGCTGTCATTTCCCCTTCCCAACCCCCATTAATCTCCCTTATTGCTGTTGATGTAAGCAAAAATTAGGACAAACCCCTAATTTTTGTAAATAAAAACAAAGTCTTAGTAGGTAATAAAAAAGATACTCAAAATACCCAAAATGACACTTTTTATAGAATAAAGACTCTTACAAACTTTGACTTACATGGACAAACATAAAATTCACCTAAAGTTGCTTTCATTCATTTGAGAAGAAGGATACAGTTGGAGCGGACACTTGCGTAGAGAAGAAGGGGCTAGAAGCTGAGAAGAAAGGAGGAGAAGCTCGCAAGCTTTCCTAGAAGGAGAGAAGAAGAAGAGGCATTGCTCGCAAGCAATCCTGAAAACCCTCAGGTTTCTTTCCAAATATTGGTCACATAACTCTCTCTTTTTCCTCTCCAAAACATCTCATATTTATAGGCAAGAGAGAGGAAACCCAACAGCCAAAGCACCTCCAATTAAACCAATGAAAAGAGGGGGAGATGAAGGCCAAAAGTCTCCAACAGCAGCCCCATTAATTGGTACAGGAACCAGAGAAAATTTAATGCAAAGCCATAGAAAACCTCCCCCAAGTAGCCACGGGAAAACCACCCAGCCAAGACCCAAAGAGCCACAAAGAAACCAGGGAAAACCTCCCCCAAGCAGCCACGGGAAAACCACCCAGCCAAGACCCAAAGAGCCACAAAGAAACCAGCCAGCACACATGGGAAAACCAGCCAGATGAGGGACCCGAGGAGGCAACAAGGGGAAACCAACCAGCAGTACATGGGAATAGCAAAAAGCCACCAAAACCGAGGAGAGCAAGGAGGAAACCGAGAAGACACAAGGGAAGGGAAAGAGACACAAGCCACTCCATACCTTTTCCCATTTATGAGCTTCTACTTCATGCCTTTAGGAATTAATGAGCCAGCTCACCCAAACCATAACTCCAAAACCAGCTCAAAACCGAGAGCCACAAACCCAACCCGAGAGCCAGCAACCACCAAAAGGGAACCATCCAAGCTAGCAAACCAAGGCTACCAAGCCCAAGCACAACAAGAAAATTTTGTGATGTGGAAACCCCCCCTTTGCATGCATCAGCTGTCCACTCTCCTTTCCATTAATTCCCAAAGTTATTGCCCACTCCTACACACTTATTTACCTCCAAGTAGCTGCCCCTTTTTCCCTTCCTCCATGGATGGCTGATCCCAATTTGGATCATGGTTTCGTCTTTGATGATCAAGGCCTAGTGAATGTGCTCCATTCTTCTTTCTTCGACATTGACTTTGGGAACGACCATACCATCGAGGAATACGTAGATCGAATTCTCTTCTCCCTTGCAACCGCCATCGACCAACGTCTACCTCCCATTTAGTGGCAACTCTCCCACCGTCCACCTGCTCTTTCCCGGGTAACTCTTACTTGAACAAAACTTTAAGTACTTGCTTCTTCTTAGTGGCATCATTAATATTGTATCAAGTTTTCTCCCGTTGAAATTCTCAAAGAGTGTGAGTGAGGGAATTTCATTGTGATTGTTCTAGTTGTTAATTGTGGGAATTCTATTAGTTGCAAATAGACATTTAGTGTCTTTGTTATTATTTTATTATTCTCCTACTCTATTTGTAACCACATGCCATTGCTTGATCACCAACTAAGAAAATCCTAAAATCAGCTCTTGTGAAACGTTAATTTTATAATAGGTAAACTTGTCAATCACTTATTAATCCCAAACAATTCCTGCATCTAATATATCTTTCACATCAGCCATATTGCCACTTATTTACCCTAAAATCACAATCACCGGAATCCTGTATGAGGGCATTGGAGCCATATTAATTTGTATTAAGCCAAACATCTAAGGTACAACAGACAAGTGAACTTACGGTAACCTTCAAATGCATTTGTTTTGTTTAAACACGGTTGATTAGCCACCTGGTGAGTCTTAAGGTTTTGTTTATCACAGTTGGATCAACGTAGTTAGAATCATGCATGAAACTGGGTAGTGCAATGTTTGCGGAATAGGTTGTAGATACCATTAACTGGTCAGTCAACCAAAAACTACAAGCTAAAACATGTAATCTAATTTTATGTTTAGTCTCAAACACATAGATAACACTCTAAGTTAAGCCTAAAATGAACGCAAATAAATAGCCATATGTCCTGATGATTTCTCTAACTAGAAAAATTGGCTACTGATAACAGTAATTGAATTACACTTGAAACTGCCAATTGGAATTACCTTGAAGTCAGTCAGATCAGGGACAACATAACGGGGCAACTTCTCATCCTGCACAACATAGCCGCCTGCTCCAAATGTTGCATTGATTATAATCAAGTGAAAAGTATTTCAACAAGCATCCAAAAAGCATGAGAAAATTTAATTGTATAATTCTTGAATGATTAGATTAAACCAAAACCCAAAAACTAGATCAACAAGGACCAGTTCAAGAATAGCTCCAGCCAATATCAAAACAAGTTTAAAAGGAAGGCCATCTGATTTAAAAAATGAACTGATAGCTGATGCATTATACAGTTTAAAGGCAAAGACAATAGTGAAAGTGAGGAAGAGAAACATCATCGAGAAATAACTCATGGCATAAGAAACAATCAGCAAACATTTGTTGTGGGGGAAACCAGCATGATGATGTTTTCTCATAACCTACCTTCAGACTTTCTATATGAAAGTCATATGATAACATTACAACCCATGCATATGCTCATGGTCTACTTGGATATTTCCTTTTAATCTAAATCCGTCAGGCAAATTTCCATGTATATCCTACTATGTAACAGGAAGATGCCTTCAATTTCATTAAACTATAATGCTAGGATACTAAACAGTTCATTTGATCATGATGTACATTAGTACTGCAATCCTCACCATGCACTTATCCGCAAATCCACAATTTTATGAACAGAAGTTTAAGAAAAATTATATTGCCATATGTTTCCTAATGACACATTGGTAAAAACTACATGACATTTTCTCGTCAAGCCATACCCTTATCAAATTGGTATTCACACGATGCAATGGTTATATGATCTAATTAATAGCCATTAGCCACCACAAACTAGGCAAAAAAAAAAAAAACTTCTGATAGTAAAATGTAGTCCCTGCCATTATCCAAGAACCCTCAATGAGCCATGGGTTTTAATATCTGACTGTAATTGCCCTTTCTAAGAACATATACTCTAATTTCTCAAGTCATATAAATTGCATGGAAAATACACCTTGAGTGTTTCCAGTAGAGTTCATAGTTATACATCAATCACTCCAAGTACCCCAACATATAGTCACTAAAAAATCAAATTAACCTGCTAAAGTGTCTTCATCTAGTATAAACCTCCATTAATCAGTGTTTTTATGCTAGCTGAAGCAGTATAATCTAGCCAAACTAGGATGGAGATCACCTTTTAAATATGCTGACTTGCAAAATCATAGCACTGACTATAAAGGTTAGCTTAACAAAAACATGAAGGGGAACCATCTGAATTCGGTCCTTTTCCTTGAGTTATAGCTTTGCCTCTGAAATAAATACAAGTGATTCCAATACTAAGGAGTAGAAAATGAATCAAAATGCTTTTATACCCTTCAAACAAGCGCTATTCATGAATTGACAAAAAAAGTAAAAGGCAATGGTAAAGTGTCAATCATGATGAAGGCCACTGCATGCCTCATGTGCATTTGAATGAGATACCCATAACTTGAGTCAGTTAGCCTGTGTTGTACTGACCAGTTTAGCATAATGATCAAGGCTATAGCTCCTCTAGAACCATGAATGATCTAACCCAAACTTGAAAATTATAAAACAAAAACAAACAATAAATCATGTGGCAGGCTTATCAAAAGGAATTAAGAAGCATCCGCCCTTTGAAATTGGCATTTGAAGTGGGAAAGAGGGGCTTGCCCATTTTCAAGAAGCGTGTTCACTTAACAAAGGACATTGAGTTGGTCCATTCTCTTCAGGTTGAGAGGGAGTTTGTGCTACGTGAATATAATGATTGTACTTAAGATCAGGAGAAGGTTAGTGCCTTCTTCGTGTAGGTAAGGTCAAAATTTGCTTAAAGCAAGGGAGATCAACACCTAAATTGAGAAGATCTGGTCATACCACTTCGCAGCGGGCATTTAACTGTCTGTCTCTACCAATTGAGGGGTTATCACTCATAGGCATAGTGTTGATGAGCGATAAGCTGGGTGCCAATTAATAATATTAAGGGGGAGAATTTAGGAAAACGATGACAACCTATTGCATGCTAAACGTACCTGACATGACGAGATAATTCCTGAAAGTATGCTTGTCACTTTAAATTGCAATTGCACATAATAAGCCAAATACAAGGTTAGACTACCTTCATGAAGCTTGCGCCAATAATAATGCTTTGAACCTTACATAAACTAAATGAACTAAAGATAATTTGATTTCACTAAATAAGGTGGGTGATCTATTTGCAAATCCAATAACTCTCCAAAACATTTTTCATGCATTAAAGACCAATCCAACTAAATCATGAAGGTGGTCTTACTTCTCACCATTTTATCCTAAATTTTAAGAAAAATTAGATGTACCTCATGTTCCAATATTGTTACCTGAAAGTAAGCAATTGAGCACAATAAGATAAAAGTAAAGTTATACTTCTTCAAGGGTGCTCATTCCAATAATAATACTTTGAACCTCATATCAACAGCCAATTCAGTTTGGTTAAAATAGGAAGGAGAACCCTTTGCAAATTCATTAACTTTCCAAGTCATAATTCACACACTAAAGACCAATCCAGCTAAATCATAAAGGGTGTTCTCACTTCCAAGCATCATAGCCAAGATTTTGTTACAACTAGACATACCACATGGGCCAATATGGTTCTTGAAAGTAGGCATATCATTTTAAAATGAAACTAAATACAATAAGCCAAAATCGATGTTAGACTGCCTCCAGGATGCTCACTCCAATCATAAAATGTTGAACCTTAGATCAATTGAGGGAGCTAAAAGAAATTCAATTTGGCTAAATTATGGGGTATCCCTTCGCAAATTTGCTAACTTCTCGAGTTGCAGCTCATACATTGCAGACTAATTTAACTAAATCATGAATGTTGGTCTTACTTTCTATCATTTCAGCCTATCTTTTGAAGAAAATTAGACATACCACATGTTCCAAGATAGTAAACTTGTCACTTCGAATCAAAATTTCACATAGTAAGACAAACGAGAAGTTAGACTACCTCAAGGGCACTCACTCCATAATACTTATAGCAAACATGCCAAGTAAAAGCAATTCAATTTGGCTAGAATAAGTGGGCGAACCTTTTGCAAATTTGTAGACTTTTCAAGTCATAATTCATACAAAGAAAACTAATCCAACAAAATCATAAAGTTCTCATTTTCCCTCATTACAGCCAATATTTTGAAGAAAAGTAAATACACCACATGTGCCAATATATTTCTTAAAAATAGGCATGCCAGTTTAGAAGAAAACTACATATAATAAGCCAAAAATGATTTTAGAGTAACTCGAGGGTGCACACTTTATTCAAGATATTTTGAAACTCAAATCAAATGTGTTAACTAAAAGCAATACTATTTTGCTAGAATATGAGGGCCCTTTGAAATTTGCAAACTTCCCCAACCATAGCTTGAATGGTGAAGGGAGGCCTCTCTTTCCATCATTTTAGCCTAGATTTTAAAGATAATTAGATATGCTTGCATGCCAAGATGGTTCCTGAATAATGCATGTCACTTTAAATCACAACTGCACACAATAAGCTAAAATAAAAGTTAAGACTGCCATGAGGATGCTTACTCCAATTAAAATACTCTAAAACATGGATCGATTGTGTGAACTAACGGCTCATTTGGTTGCTTGAAGTTAGAAATCACGTATTGAAAAATGATGAAATTTGTTTGGATGTAAGTACATGCCAATATTTATTTCAAACTCAACAAACCTCCTAAAAAATCCTTCAAAAGTAATGATTTAATTTTCACACTCAAAATGATGGAAAAAAATCATTATTTTCTAAAATATATTTTTAGTAATAAGTAACTAAATGAGCCCTAAAAGTAAAAACCAATTTGGTTGGTTAGGAGAGAAATCTCTTTGCAAACTTGCTGACTTCATAGGTCTCAGTGCATACAATGAAGATCAATTCAACCACAGCATGAAGAATGATCACAGTTTCCATCATCGTAACCTCTATTTTAAAGAAAACTAGAGCGCTTCTAAGTCTAAAGAGTTTAACATATATTGAAATGCCTACATAGATTGTTATTATAGAATTATCCTTGAAGATATGCTCACTCTCCCTTTTTATCTTAGACTAGAATCTAAATGATACTTAAACAAGTCAAAATGCTTATTTGAGGTTTTACCTAAAGAGGTCAGCCACAAGATACATTCGAATAACTATAAACAATGGTTGTAGAGCTCAAGCATACTATCAGTGAAGCAGGCCACCTCCCAAAAATTTGTAGAGAAACTGGAACCTAAATCAATTAATTTTGGGCTGAATTGGATTTAACCTGGTTAGTTGGTAGATCAAAGACGTCTTATCCTTCCCAATCCATAGAGATAGAATTATTCTTATATGAAGGATGTAACTACCATGTCACTAGAGAAGGTGGTAGTCGGGTAAATGCAGTTATTGCAGAATATGGAGGATGACAATAACCTAACAAACTTTTAGGCAACTCAACATCACCTATAATCTTGAAATAATGTGAGGATACTATGACTGTTGTTGGTTGCATTGAATGAACAGGCATGCGGCCTCTCCAATTTTCTTCCCCAAAATGATGAAGCCTCCGGCATCCAGGTGACAATGATGGCGTCACAACGACGATTGGTTGACGAATCAAGGGATGATGTTAGCGAAGGGCTATTGCGATAGTGTCAGCACAAGGACACAAACTTTAGATTACGAGAGACGTGAAAATGGGATATTTGGAGATAATCGGTCTCCATCTTCAATAACTACTACTTGCACGTCAAGGTCCGGGCATTTCTGATGAGCATCAGATTTATGCAAAGTTCAGTCAACCCTACTTCAAAAAGATGCATGATCAATTTAGGTAGGGTTTTTCGGTTCGAGATGGCCTAATGTATTTCCCAAAAACATGCAGCATACCCAATTTTCATTTCACCAACAAAAATGACGACCTAAATATTATAACTAGATCAGCTCAAGAATACCGTAATGCAGAAAGTAATGGAAACCATACGAAGTCAAAGACAGGGAAGGCCTTCGAAGAAAGAGAAAGCAATGACCTTTACGAGTATGGAAGCCAGTGGGCTTGCAGTTCTTTCCCTTGTAATAATCCCGAGGTGCTCTTTTTGATGACAATATACTAAGCGAAGATGTCCTCTTTCTCCGCATCGCTCTCCCTAATCCAATTATCAAACCCAGCGGCATCTCTACAAACCTAAAACCAGAATTACAAGATATGGAGATGAAAAGAAATTTCGTAATGGAAGATATCGAAAATGTAGAAGATGAAAGAAAGGTTGTCACTGAGAAGGTAATCGACCAAGATGAAGAGGTACAGCTCCAGCGACGGCGCAGTGAGGAGCAAACGGAAGAGTGTGGCGGGGGTTAGACGATACGGCTTAAAGAGCGAGCCAAAACTAATCACCAAAAAATTAAAAAAAAAATCTAGATAAGAGTTTTTTTTTTCACTTACTACAAAATTATATATTAAATTTAGTTAACTATGATATATCACCAAAAAATTATCTTGATCGGGCACGAATCTCGAGGAAAAACTCAAGTTGGAAATTTCAAAACTTAATTCGGAGACCATTTAAACTCCGATTTCAGTTAAACTCCGATTTCAGCAAACTTATAGTCGAACTGAGCGCCTCGGAAATACAAACCCAACGACACCAAATTCGACTCAATCCGAGCCCAAATGAGTCCAAATCAAGTACCTGAAGCGCTGTTGGAAGCCTCAAACAGCAATTTGAGTTACCAAACGATCTCCGATTTTGACGAGCTTATAGTCGAATCGAGCGGCTCGACGAGACGAATCCAACGAGCCCAAGATCGCAGAATTCTGATACCATTAAGACCTTAAAATGCTCAATAAACGGTTCACAATCAAGGGATTCAATATCAGCCGTTCATCTGGATCACTCCTTATTTGCCCCTGATCCCTCATCTATTTACGGGCTATGCCACTCCAGAAAAACTATAAATAGCCCCTCATTTCTCTTAAGGAGAGACCGAAGCAAGAAGAGAAGAAGAAGAGAAGAGAAGTCTATGAGGGAATAGCTCCTCCTCGACCACCGCCGGAACTCTGCCGGAACACCACCGGAGCATCGCCGGAGTACCACCAGGCGCCCGAGGGACGCCGGAGCTCTGCCCAATGCCCGAGCAACACCGAAATTCTGCCCGACACCGGAATTCTACCCGACGCCCGAGTGACGCCGGAATTCTTTCCAAGTGACGCCGGAATCTTGCCGGACACCCGAGTAACGTCGGAACTCTGCTTGGCCTTGTAACTGATACTCATTGTAATCTGATCGTCCTGAATTTAAAGAACGAATCAGCCTCGTGTATTTCAAACAACACTAGTGGAACTTTCAACTGGGCATGGCACCGTGGTTTTTCCCTTTTTTAGGGCTTTCCACGTAAAAATCATGGTGTTCTTTCATTCTTCTGTTTGTGTGCTGGATATACGTACAACGCTGGGACGGAAATTTTTAACTCTATCGTCGCGTATATTCTAGTCCGCAACAGTTTGGCGCCATCTATAGGAAACACTATCCCACACTCCTAAATATTGTTTTCATGGTCAATAGGCGTAGCAATCGCCTCATAGGAGCCTCCCGCTCCCACTCTCATCAATCCAGAAACCAGTCTATAAATCATGGACATCAAGTTTCTGCCTCCTTTTTTCCTGGGGGGCAACACATTGCTGAAGAAGGTACCTCAGGGCCTTCTTTGGAGGAGCGAATCCGAAATATGGAAGAATCTCAAAACGAGATCCTACAACTCCTGCGAGAGACTCGACAACCGGCACTAGCACCACAGGAGGAGGTTCTTCTCCCTCGAGATCCACCACGGGTAGAAGCTGTTCAACTCGAACATCTTCAAGCAGAAAATCCTCTTTCTCCGCCAAGGAGATATCCGCAGTCACATCAAGATAATGAACTGGCTGATACAGCGAGTTCTACCCATCCTTCGCACACAGGTCGGCAACCTCGTATTCCTTTGGACCTCCCCGAAGAGTTAGCCCGACCACACGTTACTGAGCTCCCTCGCAATGCCCTTCACCACGAACTACGACGATTGGTCCGAGAAGAGTTTCCTGCAGGAGGCATAAGGCAACCCCTTCGTCAGTGGGACTTGCAGGAGTCGTCACCCCTGACAGAAGCTATTCTTCAACACCCTATTCCGGCAGGATTTAAACTACCAAGCATCGATTCCTACGACGGGACATCTGACCCGTACGAGCACATCTATCATTACCAAACTATCATGCATATCCAGCGAGTATCTGATGCACTCCTCTGCCAGGTTTTTTCTGCTACACTCAAAGGACAGGCGCGAACATGGTTCTATTCTCTTCCATCCGGAACGATCCCTTCATTCGTCAAATTGGCGAAAGCCTTTGTTGAACAGTTTGTAGTCAATCGAAGAATTGCTAAGGATTCTTCCCACCTCTCCGGGATTTGTCAAGATGAGGGAGAATCGTTAAAGGAGTATTTTCAGCGGTTTTCCACCGAGGCACGACAGATTCCAGGAGTAGACCCAAAATTGCTTAGAGGGGTCTTTCTTGGAGGTCATCGTCCTGGCCCCTTCTATTCTGCACTTATGCGCGACACTGTTCATTCATATGCCGATCTGATCCATCGTGTGGAGGCACAAATATCAGCAGATGAAGCTATTAATGCCCACAGGAAGCAATTTAAGCAAGCTCCTGGAAAGCTCAAAAATGCCCCTACAATAGAGGGCTATTCCTCACAATGAAAAAAAAACTTCTCTCCTAGACCCCCAGTACCACCACGCGAGTTTCGACATGAAAAAGAGTATATGCCTCTCAATGCAACTCGAACCAACATACTAGTGGCCATTCAAGATAAAGAAAATATCAAGTGGCCTAATTCTTTGAAGCCGAATGTTGGAAACCAGGAGCAATATTGTTATTTCCACCGTAGTCGTGGACACACTACCGAAGCCTGCAAGCAACTCAAGGATGAGATCGAGAGGTTGATCCGACAAGGATATCTCCGACAATTCATCCAAAATCCACCTGCTCGAGATGAAGCTGGTCCAACTGGGGGGCAAAATCAACAATAACAAAGATAACAGTTGAATAATATTCAAATGGTTGGCGAGATTGAATGACCACGCACTTTATGTAATTGTATTAGTAATACTACTTGTCATGTGTCATCGTGTATCTCTTTTATGATAAGTAGGATGTCACTCTAATGTCCTTAGTATTTCTACCAAGTCAAATGATGTGGTTGTCCCTATATGAATCTCTTATATTGTACAAGGGAACTATTGTATTGTCTTACAGTAATATAGTGTGTTGTTCGCCTAGTTTTAATATTGTCTCCTTCTTTAAAAAAAAGGATAAAAAATGACAATGAAAAACTACCGATAAATATAATCTCTTTATCCATGATCTGAGAAATACGTAGTTTTTATTGCATCTCAATCACTGGAAGATCGATCCCAAGGGGATTCGATCCGGCCTCTTCCAAACAGGTTAACATCATCGAGCAAAGGCTCCGACATACAACCTCGGATAGGTCTCACATCCTTGGTGGATTCTCTCGACCTCTTCCATACAGGTTAACGTCGTCGAGCAATGGCTTCGACATACAACCTCAGATAGGTCTCACTTTCTTGGTGGATTCTCTCGACTTCTTCCATACAGGTTAACGTCGTCGAGCAATGGCTCCGACATACAACCTCGGATAGGTCTCACATCCTTGGTGGATTCTCTTAACCTCTTTCATATAGGTTAACGTCGTCGAACAATGACTCCGACATACAACCTCGGATAGGTCTCACATCCTTTGTGGATTCTCTCGACCTCTTCCATATAGGTTAACGTTGTTGAGTAATGGCTCCGACATACAACCTCGAATAGGTCTCACATCCTTGGTGGATTCTCTCGACCTCTTCCATATAGGTTAACGTCATTGAGTAATGGCTCCGACATACAACCTCGGATAGGTCTCACATCCTTGGTGGATTCTCTCGACCTCTTCCACACAGGTTAACGTCATCGAGCAAATGCTCCGACATACAACCTCTGATAGGTCTCACTTCCTTGATGGATTCTCTTAACCTCTTCCATATAGGTTAACGTCATCGAGCATGGCTCTGACATACAACCTCGGATAGGTCATATATTCTTGATGAATTCTTTGGACATCTCCCACAGAGATTCTTGGCAGGCAAAAAATCTTCAAAAAAGCATATTACGCAATATATCAACTCATATTTCAAAGATGCAAAAGCAAGTTTTCAACTTCATATAAAATATTATTGAAGTTATATTGCAAAAGATTGTACATCTAGTTCACCTTTGCAAGAATTTAAAAGCAAAAGGTACACTAGTGACATTCATACAAGCTAGTATCATCAAGCAACAAGCAACTTTAACACAGTCAAATATCCTTGGTGGATTTAAGTGACTTCTCCCTTACTGCACGCAAGCATCTCCTACAACTGCTCCTTCAAAGAAAGGACATAACTGGATCATCATCAGGCCTCCACTCAGTTGACAGTGTTAGTGTATTGCCAGAATGTTGGCATATCACACTATTTCAACCCCTTGATTCAGTAATATCTGATATTGGCACACTTCAGTATGGATGAATATTGCCTTAACATAATGCCACTGGACACCCGCCATCATCGGCCCTTCGTCGGATATCTGCCGGCGGTCCTCTACTTCATATCAACCATCATCGGCTTCTTACTCGATCGTGAACCATCATCAGCTTTTCGCTCGATCGTTATTAGCAGTACACCCTCCAACACTTTGCTCTCTACTCGGTCATTGAATGCCAACAGACCTCCACCCGATCGTCCATCATCGACGAACTTCCGCTCAAGTAGCATAGAAAGTCTCATATCCTCTCGTACGATCTTCTAAAGGATTTTTAGAGGATGTGGGATCATCCATTTCACTTCCTTTACTAAAGAGGGGCGCGAATCTGAGTAGGGAAAATCACCTACGAAAGACAGCGGAAAGCCTCTAGAGTAGGAAGAAAAATGGAGGAGAAGGAATGAAAAAGAAAAGAAATTTCTAACTCTTGTACAAGAGGAGGGGCGTTGTCTCAAGTAGGGAAATTCACCTACTGAATAACAACGGAATGCCTCAACTGTCAGAAAGCCAGAATGAGAGAAAAAAGAGAAGAAGCCTCTAACTTCTGCGCAAAGGGAGGGGCGTCGAGTCAAGTAGGGAAAGTTACCTACTCAAAAACGGCGGAAGACCTCAAAATGCCAAAAGCTAGAAAGCCAGAAGGAGAGGGAGATGTGGTGTAATTTTTCTTTACCCCAAGGGGGGTATTTATAGGATGAAAAGGGGGAGCAACAGAGAGGGAAAGATTGAAAAAAGAGGGGAAAATTATTTGAAAATTGGAGGGAGAAGGCTTCTAGAAGCTTTTTCAAAATTTTCAGAATTTTTTGGGCAAAAAATGATCATTTTTGGATTAAAAAAAAGGGGTGCGGGCCCCACGTTAAAAAAAAAAAAAGTTTACAAAAATTTTTTTACTGTAGCGCAGCGGTACTGCAGCAGGTGAACTGTAGATACAGGACACTGTAGCAGTACTGTAGCAACCGGAGAAAAAAAAGAGAAATTGGCCTGGCAGTCCAAATTGGATATTTTTGGAGTCTCCAGACACATTTTTCGATGTTCCGAACTCAATTTTGACACTTTCGGAGCTCAACGAGGCCTCTACGATCGAGTTTGAGCAGATTTATATCTTTTGGGACGCAGTTTTTACGATTTGACCATTGTAAAGTGCAAGAACAAGTATTTTCAGACTTGTGGAGCTTCGACGTCCGAAAATAGGCTGCCAACTAATATATCACCAAAAAATTATCTTGATTGGGCACGAATCTCGAGGAAAAACTCAAGTTGGAAACTTCAAAACTTAATTCAGAGACCATTTAAACTCCGATTTCAACAAACTTATAGTCTAACTAAGCGCCTCGGAAATACAAACCCAACGTCACCAAATTCGACTCAATCCGAGCCCAAATGAGTCCAAATCAAGTACCCGAAGCGCTGTTGGAAGCCTCGAACAGCAATTTGAGTTACCAAACGGTCTCCGATTTTGACGAGCTTATAGTCGAATCGAGCGGCTCGACGAGGCGAATCCAACGAGCCCAAGACCGCAGAATTCTGATACCATTAAGACCTTAAAATGCTTAATAAACGGTTCACAATCAAGGGATTCAATATCAGCAGTTCATCCGGATCACTCCTTATTTGCCCCTGATCCCTCATCTATTTATGGGCTATGCCACTCCAGAAAAACTATAAATAGCCCCTCATTTCTCTTAAGGAGGGACCGAAGCAAAAAGAGAAGAAGAAGAGAAGAGAAGTCTAGGAGGGAATAGCTCCTCATCGACCACCGCCGGAACTCCGCCGGAACACCACCGGAGCATCGCCGGAGCATCGCCGGGCGCCCAAGGGATGCCGGAACTCTGCCCGACGCCCGAGCAACACCAAAATTCTGCCCGACGCCGGAATTCTACCCGACGCCCGAGTGACGCCGGAATCTTACCGGACACCCGAGTGACGTCGGAACTCTGCTTGGCCTTGTAACTGATACTCATTGTAATCTGATCGTCCTGAATTTAAAGGATGAATCAGCCTCGTATATTTCAAATAACACTAGTGGAACTCTTTCAACTGGGCATGGCCCCGTGGTTTTTTCCTTTTTCAGGGCTTTTCATGTAAAAATCCTGGTGTTCTTTCATTTTTCTGTTTGTGTGCTGGATATACGTACAACGCTGGGATGGAAATTTTTAACTCTATCGTCGTGTATATTCTAGTCCGCAACAAACTATAATCATTATTAATATATCATCAAAAAATTATTTTGATTGGATGTAAATTTCTAAATAGTTAGAAACTTCAAAATTAAATTGATGATAGTCTTAACTTTGATTTCAACAAATTTATAATCAGATTGATCTACTTGATTAGACAAATTCAAAGATATTAAAAGTGATTTGATTTGAGTCTGAATGACCCAAAATCTATCATTTGAGGCATGATTGTAAACTCTAAAATACTAATTCGAGGAACAAATGACCTCCAAATTTGACATACTTATTGTTAAATAGAACAGCTCGATGATACAAATCCAATGAGTCCAAAACCTATTTTCTCATATAAGGATAAATAGTGGTTTATTTTCTTAAAAAAGAATATAGCGTAAAACAAATTTAGTACATTTAAAGTAATTTTAAACTATTTGGTTGAATACATTGCAAATATATAAGATAAATTTTTTCTAATTTAAAGTAAAATTAATTTAATATAGAACCTGACTGTTGTACAAATTAAGCGGATCAATGGTGACAGTTGTACAAATAAAGAGGATCGATAGTGGCAAGTGGCCGATGGCAAGTGACGGTGGCGGTCAAATGGCACTAGGTGGCGGGGACAAAGATTCACATTTTTAATGTATTTATAATTCAATCAAATTAAATAAATTTCAAATATATTAAAATAAACATGACAAAAAATTTTAAGTACTTCAAAAGATTGTTCTATATTTACCTTTCTTCAAATCAAACACCTACAAATTCAAACCTTCTGCATTTAGCATAATTTACCCTAAATATTTCAAAACTAATAGCCCCTTTGGAAACCATGATGAAAAGAAGGAAGATGAGAAAAGTACTTGAGACCAGATGGTGGAAGGCTCAAAGAAACAAGCTTACAAATGGTACCAAAGAGAGCTCAATCATTTATTCCATGTTCCCATCACCATAATTTTTACATTTTGGTTGAACTAAAATCGAACCAAATAAACCAAATTATCTTGCGATTCAATTTGACTTGATTCAATATTGTTGCGGGCTAGAATATATGCAGCGATAGAGTTAGAAAATTTTCGTCTCAGCGTTGTACGGATATCCAGTACACAAACAGAAGAAAAATGCAACAACAAAATTTTTACGTGGAAACCCTGAAAAAGGGGAAAACCACGGGGACACGTCCAGTTGAAAGGGTTCTACCAGTGTTTGCTTTGGTTACAAGTGGTTGACTCGTCCTTAAAATTGAGGACGATCAGATTACAATAATCAACTCTCGGATTGGAATTCAGTTACAAATAGAGAGCAAAAATCCAACGACGTTGAGTGGTCGGGCGGAGCTCTGGCATCAGGTGGTGGTCCGGTGGAACTCCGGTGTCAGGTGGTGGTCCGGCAGAACTCCAACGTCAGGTGGTGATCCCGCGGAACTCCGGCGTCGGCTGGTGATCTGGCGGAACTCCGGCGTCGGGTGGTGGTCCGGCGGAACTTCGGCATCGAGTGGTGATCCGGTGGAACTCCGGCATCGAGTGGTGATCCGATGGAACACCGGCGTCGGTCGGCTGCCGAGTGGAAGTCCGGCGGTGTTCGAGGAGGAGTCTAGGGGCAAGAGAGCTCTCTTCCTTGGCTCATTCTCTTCTCCTCTTGCTTAGGTCCCCTCTCAAGAGAAATGAGGGGTCTATTTATAATTTTCTGAGAGTGGCATGACCAGTAAATAAGAGGAAGATCAAGGGTAAATTGAGAGTGGTTCGAATGGACAGCCGATGTTGAATCCCTTGATCATGGGCCGTTTATTAAGCATTTGAAGACCTTAATGGCATCAGAATTCGGCGATCTTGATTTAACAAATCAATCAATAAATCAATTCATCTAAACCAATCGAATGTAATCCCCCCACTTTAACATTTGAAAAATCATAATGTGTTAATGAACTAAACAAAAGAAATTAAAAAAAAAATTTATATCAATATGAGTTTCAATATATTGTATTGTATGATCTAAAATACACCATACTTCAACAAAAAATGTCAACCACTTCATAAATTAGCTTTATATGCTTAAGAATTAATAGATAAATTTTATGAAGATAAAACAAAACAAATATAAGACAAAAGCTTCATTTAGGATAGCTTTCTTATTACTTTCTAAAGCAACTTTTTAGTACAAAAATTTAAATTTTAAAAAAAAATTATACTAAAAAATTATTTTAAGCAGTAAGAAAGCTATCCCAAACAAACCAAAACCTCAACATAAGCAATAGGTACACAGTCTACATCTTTTCATAACATACTAAAGAACTTGAAACTTACAATTTATTTATATTTTGGCTTTCATCATGATTTGATCTTTATAAAAGCTGGTGCAATTGCAGAGACAGCTGCTTCTGTTCCTTCAAATGCTGAGCTTCATAAACTGCCAAAGCCTCTGCTAAAGATTTAACATGTCTTCTTCCAATGGTCACAAGAAGAAAGTTAGTAGCTAAAATTTGCAGATCCATCATATATTTTGATGAAAAGTTTATATCCTCTCAAATATTGGAAAAAGCAGCAATGCAGTTCATAAAACTCTCAGAATATTTTGGTCAATAGAACAGAAACATTTGATTTAATTTTTTTTCTGTTCCACATCACATAGATACAGGAAACATCAAATACATAATACCGATTACAAAAATTGAACTAATGCTAATGTTCTTTTACAAGAATTCCGCAAATTTATTAGGCCGAATCTGTAGAAACACAGCTTAAATAACAAAAGTTGCCGTTAGTACTTTACAAGAGAGCCCACCAAAAGCTCTGACTATGAAGCTTGACCTTGAGGCAGCAGGGTAGCTAAACAGCCATAGCTGGTGCTCTCGGAAGCAATTGTCATGGAAGCTCAACTAAGCCAAGTCTCTAATTTCTATTTGAATAAGATACAGGATACTTTTAACAACAATACATTACATTTTTCTACTGAACTTACTTGAATTTAACAGAATTTCCTGATAATGATTCTGGGAAGGCACATCCACCTTCAATACATGCAACTATGAGCTAAGAAACTTCTGGCATTAATAGCGGAATTCCCAGCTCGGTTTCAAACTTCTCTTTGTTTGTTTACATGAAGCATGGTGACGATCAACGGCTGTTCAAGATTCAAAAGCAATATACTGCACAGATAATCGGTGAGACAATGGCTATGATAGAGCTCTGATTGCTTGACTGTTCATCCTAATGTGATGAGTCACTGCTGATGATGGTTTACCGACGGCTTCCAACAACCTGCTGAACACAACTTTCACAGGGACGCATGCCACAAGTGGCGCGGAACCCTCAGGTTTGATTAGACCTTCCATTATATCATTGCTTCTGGTTAGTTTAACACCACTGCTCTCATCATCAAGCTTGTCACCTGATGCAAAGGAAGATAAGGTTCTTGTTTTCTGACTCGACGAGCTTAACCTCTTTGAAATTTTCTTCTGGAACTTCTTAGATCGTGATTGACGAGTACGGAAAATGCTCTTTTTTGGGAGCCTTGTTTGATGATTTAAGTAGCCAGAATATGCCTTCTTATTAGATGGTGGTTTGCTTCCATGATCTGAATGTTGAAACAGGGCAGGATCCTCATCATCCACAGAAGTAGTCAATGGGTTGACACGAGGAACTCTTTGCATTGCAGTCCTTCTTCCAGTCCGCCACATGGGCTGTGGTGCTGCAGTTTCGTCTGAAATAACATCAAGTTTAGAGAAAAGATGAATGGTCGAGCCACTTTCCAGTATTTCGATTTGAACAGGGTGACCAACTATTGCCTTGCCATTGAGTCTGCTCATCAAAGAAACCAGAGGCACATGCTCGCCTTGATAGCTAGCTTCAACCTTGAGATCCACATCAACCAACAAGGGTTCCATTTCATTGACAATGTCGCTAGCATAAACAGGGTGAAAATTTTCTGTTGGCTCCTCCCAGAATGTACGGTGAGTTAGATTTGATGGACCATCAGCCTCCCAGATAGAAGGGGTTAGGCCATGGGAATTGTTGTCAGAATCATTTAGGCTGAGGCTGCTGTGGTTTCTCCCATCGTCTTTGGTAGTCTGCAAAGACACAGGATTTCTCCAATCGTCATATATATTCAACTGGTTGTCAGCTAAATCCTTATCGATCAGATCACTCTCATCACAATTATAGAAGGATTCCCTCTTAGCATAAAGTCCCCAACTTAGGGCTCTTTCGTTGGATAGCTCTGCTCTTTCAAAGTTCAAACTGCTTGCTTTGTGTTCATATGTGGTTTCATTCATGCAGCCATTGCAGTTCTCTGCAGAATAGATCTTTCCATCACTTGCATCCATGGGTCTCTTTCCTATATTTCTACAGTTCCGCTTCCCCTTCATATGCCACTTGGAAACTCCAACTTCTGCAGATACATCTGTAATGTGCTCATTTAGCTGAGAAATAAGTCCAGAATGAGGGTCATTTAGCCTCCTAAACTTGTCTGAAACTTGAAATTCAGGAGCTTCACAATCTTTTGATCCTGGTAGCAGTACATGTGCTGTATCTGCAGATCAAACGAGTAAAATCATATCAAAGAACAATAACTACTATGCAGAAAAAGATAAGGAAGGCGAGATCCCTCAGTGGACTCTATTAACAAATATCCTAAATTTGATATGGAAATACTCTTCAGAACAAACTGAATAGTTAGAACTAAGAGAAAATTTTTAAAGGACCATAGGTTAGGATTAATAAAGATTGAGTATGTAACATATAAGTTTAACGTGGGCAAAATTATATGTTAATGTTATTGAAATATCAACTAATATTCAGGTGAAATAGTTTCAAGAATGTCGAACCTATTAGCAAAAAGAAAGTGGACATATATAACTTTCAAGAAAAGGATCAAAATAGTCCCTCAACTCATTATGATGGACCAAAATGATCCCAACTTTTTTGAGGGAACAATTTGGTCACTAGCTCTTTAAAATGAGATATTTTTTATCCTAACATCTAATGTTGGAGTTAATGGTGTTGAATATAAGAGTATTTTGGTTATTTTTTGATTAAATATTTATTAAATTTAATTTTTAAATAATTATAATTTTTCTAAAAAATTTTATTAAACGTTTCTTTAATAAAAAAATTAATAATAATTTTATTTATAATTTCAAAAATTTTGGTCATATTTTATAAAATATCATATTTTATTAATAAATTTTTTTTTTATTAAAGAAATGTTTAATAATATATTTTTTAAAAATTATTAATTAAAAATTATATTTAATAAATAATTTAATTAACAAAGATCAAAATACCTCTTGATTTAACACTATTAACCTCAAAATTTGATGTTAGGACAAAAAAAGCCACTTTTTAAGGAGTTGAGGGGCCAAATTAGGCCCTCTCAAAAAGTTGAGGGATCATTTTGGTTCCTTTCTCTTTAATTTTGTAAGAGTTTGTATGCATATGCATAAGATATCATATCATAATAAAATTTTTTATTTTTGGCGATGTCCTTTGTCATTGTGACTTTGTAGAATTCCTTAGTTTATAAGGTCCTTCCTCTATTCAAGCATTCTGAAACTCATTGGCTTCTTCAAACCTTCTTCTGTTCGAGTTTTTTGGAATTCTCTTTCTTTAATGTATCTCTATCAGTCGCTTTAGTGACCCTTGTGATTTTAGCAAAGAGTTTTGGCTTCAGTACTCTTATATTATCAATACTTGTGGCTAGGCCTTTTGGTGAGTTCTATTACAACTACCTATAGTGTAGGATCTAACAAATTTCCTTCCCATATTTTGTAACATCACCTATAGTTATTTTGTAGCTTTTATCGGGTTGGCAGGATTTTTTTCTCTGTTATCAGCATTTCCTCTATTTTCGGACAATAAGCGTATGCTAATCTTTTGACCTATTCCAAAGAATTTTGTGATCATAAATATGATCCTAAGGTTAATACAAAAATAACAATTGAATTTTAAATAAAATTCTCTACTTGCATATCCTATTCCTTCAACTTTCAGAAGTCATTTCCTTGATCAAGTAAGAGGAATGAAAATTTCTTGGAGATTATCTTGTTTTACAAGCACGAGGCTTGCTTTGGTGAATTCATTTTTCTATTTTTTCTTATTCTAAATTTTATTATTAGTTTGAGATTGTGATTTATTTTAAGAAAACTCAATTAAATATGATTTTAAACAAGCGCATTAATTTCAAATTATTTACGTGAGTTTAATTTCAAGTTGTTTAAAAGGCCATTGAAATTTCATCTGAATTGATTTCCATTTGGTTGTCAATTTTCATCAAAGATAGCAGGCCATTGTTAAAGATCAAAATTTTGTAAGCTGTGAATTTTGTATACGGCATGAGCTATTGCAACTCATAATAGATATGCATTAGAAATCTTAGACTTGAGACATCCTATATAATATAGTACTCATAGTTCTATAATATCTCTGCATCACTTACTATGCTACAAAATGAATAATATTGACAAACAATAAGGTTAGAAAATAGAAAATAAAAAACCTTAAAAGTTCATAATAACACTCTAATAAGCTAATCTCCATCAACATATCTTTAACTTATGAAAATTCAGCGTGCTAAGTAATAATTTTTCCATTGAAAATATCTCAAAATACAAAATTCAAAGTTCTATTAACATAATTCATGAAAAAGTCATAAATATAATACACTAAGGATGTGCAAGACTATCCTAACTATTATTACATGCAGCACTCTATATTTCTCAAAACATATCCAACAAGTCAGATAGCCACCAATCTATGAATGTGACAAGAATTAGGACAATCAATGAACTTGACAAAGTAACCTGGACAGACCTCATCAGATGAATGTCTGAGCACTAGTACAAAGACGATGCATCCCTAGAAAAAAGTATTATTAAGTTGTCTATGGAAGGAAAACAAACCTGAAAATTTAATCATGGTATTTTTAAGCTTGATTGAAAAAATAAATGAGAGTATTTATATATTTATAGTGCATTTTGGGTAAATTTTTCAACAGACCACAACTTTAATAGCCATTACCTAATGAACTTAACGTTCAATTTTCAACAAAGCAAAGATAACTATGGCTACTTCTTTATCAATAGCCTCATAGAAAATCTTTGTGGTTGGAAAAGAATTAGAAAAGAAGCAAATTGTAACCTAATTAATTTAACCCACCAAATTAAATAACAGATGCCCTACAAAAATAAGGTAAGCAATTTATTTTATACAAAACAAAATGACGCCTCATCAAATAATACAGTCTTCTACGCTTCTTTCAACAGTCAAATGGACTATAATAAAAGAAACAACTAAAACATTATTTCAGTTCCCAATATAGGAAAGTTTATGTGGAGCTCGAAGTCTATATTCAGTCAAAAAACAAAATAGTGTTAAGTTAATTTTTTAATTATAATTAGTGAAGATGAGTCAATTAGAGTTAGTATTTACATTTCCATAAATAATAAGACATTCATATGATGAATGGATGGATTTAGATCCTGGATTTGACCTCCATGGGTTCCTATTTTCTTATTTGCACAGTTCTGTTGAGGACTACCGAG
This sequence comes from Dendrobium chrysotoxum, assembly GCA_019925795.1. NCBI lineage: Eukaryota > Viridiplantae > Streptophyta > Magnoliopsida > Asparagales > Orchidaceae > Dendrobium > Dendrobium chrysotoxum. The sequence continues at coordinate 5,550,130 of CM034305.1, forward strand.
AAATTCCCGTGGAGCCTTGCATGTCCATGATGAACATGATTTCTACCATTCCTATGTTGGCTCAGCTAAAGGATTCCTGTTCCTATTTTGGATTCATATTCCTATGTTGGTCCTAATTCTTATTTCTAAGGGCCAATGGTGCCTTCCTGTGGTTCTTCAGTTCTTATTCCAATGGCTATTTGCCATGACTGCTAGGTGATGCTTCCTCAGCTCCTCTTCCTACGGGTGACTTAACATGGACTAGTATATGATGGCTTTTCTACTTAATGTTTCACTTCGAAGCATTTATATTTGTAGCTCTTATGCAACTTTGTACAGTAAACTCAAAGGCAAATTATTATGCTTATCGAGTACTCCTAATCCAGAGTCTATTCCGTTAAAGTTTAAATATAGGAATATTCAGGCACTTAAGGGAAACCATTGGTATGAATAATTTTTTTTTAATTGCATGTTAAGATCACATCTATTGGGGTTAAATATTAAAATGGTCATCAACTATTCGTATATGGCCAATTTAATCACAGAGTATCACATCTCTCCAATTTAATCCATCGACTATACAAAATCAATCACAATTTAGTACTTGAGAGACTATTTTGGAACAATTTTATAGTTACTAAAATGGGATCAATTTTGTATCACAATTTCTACATGGCATAATTTTGAATCAATTTCGTATAGTCAAGGGGCTAAATTGGAGAAATATGATACTCTAGGATTAAATTAACCACATATAAATAGTTGATAGATTATCTTGAGATTTAATCTATATCTATTGTATAAGCGTGACATTTAAAGCTCTTCCAAGAGAAGGTATCCCCTAAGTGTTAGGCCTGCTATTTTTTTCCACTCTTTTTCCTTCTTTAATCTCCCCACGTAGTAAAATAAAGGCTCAAATGTTGTTGTTGTTGTTGTTATTTCCTTTTTTAATCTCACTATCTACTTTATTTTGTGATGATTGGTTAGGAAGTGCAACTATCTTTTTTCAAATATGTCAGGTTCCTAATTTCTTTCTTTGAACACAATATCTCCATCAATTGCATGTTTTTATGTTCTCTATTTTGTACTGTTAATTTCTAGAAAGAGATTATAATGGTGATTGAAAATTGGGCTTCATACATTTTCTATTATTAACGGTTGGTATCGAATAATCATTGTGTAACATTTCCTCTCATTAAATCCTAACAGAAATTGCATATTAACACTTCCTCTCACCAAATCATCATAGCATGTGATTTAGATTCACATTTAGAAATCCTAGACTCTATAACGTTGTACGTTAGAAGTCATAAGTTGGCATTTGCTAAGTAAAAGAGACCTAAAGTCAGTCTCCCAAAAAGAAGCGAAACCAAACATAGATCTTTCAATCAAACTGAATGATTAAACTTAAAATTGAGAGTAGATTGTGAATCAATAGGACCAAAGAATATATAAAACAAAGTAAGAGTAAATGATACCTGTTAAGATATTTGCCAGTGCTCCCATATTAGGTTCCAAATAGTCAGCTTCTGAAGAATCTGAGTCATTTGCTTCAATCATACCAGAAGATATATATCCTTCAACAACATCAACTGGATCATCAAGGAATTTGCTTGCTCCAATCTGATTTGCTGGCATTGACTCAGAATCATGCTCAGCATGCTCAAGAGTCTCATCTAAATCACGGGGTAAATAGACACATCTATTCCGTTTTGCCCTACAGATAGACTGCACTTGCTCCTTTTCTGCTGGCATTGAAATGCCTACAGTATTGTAATTGCACTGAAACAAATGAGAAGCTAACTTTGCACTGCTTTGCAAAACTTGAACAAGCGGTCGACGACGGTCACGTTTTCTCAAGAGAGATTCTTCAACCAACCGGCTCTGTGATCTCTTCCTTTTAATTGACACACAGTTTTTGCTATTAGTGGCATGAACTGCATCCTCCAGATTACACCCAGAACCAGATGGCACCTCAACATAATTATCTAAAGGTTTCCTGGACTTCTGCCAATTATCAAATTGAGAAAGCTTTTTTTTTGATTGGGCTGTCCGAAGACCAAAATCTTGAAGACCTCTCATCCTAGGCATGACTTCAGAATTATCATCTTCCCATCTGAACTGCTTAACACTTCTATTGTTTGCATAAGAAGGATCATTCAAATTCTCTTCCTCAGAAAAATCTGTTTCTGTCAAAATGTTCTGTGGTTTATCAGACAACTTCCTATCGGTAACATGATCATCATGTATTATGTAGGATTCGGGAGAACAGAGGTTAGAGAACTCACTTCTATGGCTTCCACTGTTTTTTCTGCTCATAACATATGTAGCAATGCCCCGTTTTCGTTGCTGCAACCCGAGCTGCTTCTTCTCTAGTTCGAGAGCATGAAGAATAGCATCTTCTCTACGGGCATATTTCTCCCTTTTCTTTATAGGAGTGCCTTGGGAAGCTTCAGCCCTCTCAATACAAGCATCAAACTCTCCACATCGAAATGCCTTAACACGTTTGGATTTTTCTAAATTGTACCAGTCCCTGAAATATGAACTGAGTTACAAATGAGGAAGGAACGGAGCTATCAAGAGGTAAACAAGCACCCTAAACATTTTCCAACAAATTAAGTCAAATTTATCCGCATTAGAGACAATGCAGAGCCAAAAGAGCATATGACCTTTATTGAAGGAAAATTTGCAATCTTAATATACAATTGAAAGATCTGAAGTTCAATTACAATCCTAAGGAAAAGTCCAACTGTTCAATCAAAATTTGTACGTGAATGATATCCAACCTTACTAATAGCGCATTGACTATTTAGAGCTAGAGAATTGAGTAAAGTTAGTATGGAATGTAAGTAGAAAGCTTTAATATCTTCGTAAGTAATCGGCACAGTATGAAATCTAAAATATGCTTTCAAACCTTATTCATAAAGTTAAAAGGACTACAGGAAAGAATATGCCTAGAATAAATCAAAAAATAGTGCAGGATATAATCAACATAGGCTAAGAGCCTGACACAAACACGTGAATTAGCTAGATAATGTACATGTGCATCCCCATATTTTTAACATGCCCCCCCTTCTTTCAAGCGAGTGCTTTGGACGAGTCTTTAATGGGTGAGTGCCTAAGGTGAGCCTTCGAGATTTGACATGTTAGGCGAGTCCTTAAGGAGAGACAAGTCTCTGGAAACAAGGGACGAGTCCCCAATGTGGAAATGACTATGAGTCAAGGATGAGTTCAATCAGTGAAGTCGGGTCATGGGCTTCATAGATGTACATTTTCTATAGCTTAGTTGGGGACATATGTGATAGAAAGGTGGTCTTGATTGTGGACAATTATTGTGGAAAAACGGGTTTTATTGGGTTGAGTACTACTCAAGGCAACAACTGGTATAGATGAGTCTTTTAGAGGAGTCCACCGAAAACAATTGCACCCTTAGTTTGATATTCCAGGGCGAGCCTGCATGCTATGATCTCCGCAAGGGGCAGTGGCCACTTGGCCATAGGCTTGTATCGGCCATTGCTCTATGGGGCCACACTTCCTTTGGGCTAGTGTTGCTTTGACCTCATGCACCCCTTGGCTGAGCTCCTAGACAAAAACTTGCTTAGATACCTGCAAGTTATCTCCATGGAGATGTAGGAGTAATTATTCAACTTTTAGATTCACTTAGTCCGTTGAGGGTCACAAATAAGTGAAATTTAAGGCGAGAAGCATTTATTATCTGTACTTAATAGTAAAAGGGAGAGTAAATAATAATTAATGCCATATTATTATTGCCGCCTTAAGCAGCACACCCTCCCTCAAGATTCTCATTAAAACATTGATATGACTGAATAGAAGTGAGAGGTGGCAATTAAGTATGTTGACATGGGCAACATAAACTTGAGGAAGGTTGTCCTCCATAAACATAAGCGTTCAATAAGTGAGGATAAAAAGTTCAATCAGTTTGCAAGAAAAAGGTTGTGACTGTTGTGGCAAGAGGTTCCATCAGCATGAAGCCGAGCAAGCCAACAACGACTATGCCAAAGAGGGTCGAGAACGTAGAACCTCATAAGAAGGTAGTAGTTGGAAAAAGCTAAGAGAGGGTCATCCTCTCGTCAGGTTCTACTAATGTATTGCTTACCACAAGGCATGCCCTATAGTGTCCACATTGCAGGGAGCTCGCCAGGCGTTGGTGGCAAGGACCGGAACCCTTGAAGCAACAGCTCCTCATTTGGCCTTGGTGCTAATGCAGTCCTTCTTGGTGGAACCAACAAGTAGCCATGACCCCATACTGGAGGAGGTTGTGTAATTGCAGGCTACTGATAGACGTAAAAAGAGTTCATTTTCAATTTTTGAAATGGTTATGTTTGGAGGCTGAGTGTCACAAGCCTCGAGCCAGCCCAAAGTCCTCCTGACCTCGAGCGAGTTCCTAAGTCATCCATCGAATGAGTTCGAGGAGTTAGCACTGACTCAATGGGCACAAAGCTTATATGCAATGACTATAAATATTCATGATAGGCTATTAGAGATTCTGTTTAATCTTTTAGAGAAATAATTACTTCTTCATGATCCTTCCTTATAATTAACACTAAACCTTAATAAAGAATACATCTAATAAGCTTAGAGTCATAGCCATGAGCCGATCATGAAGAACAATTCCCTTTGAATATTGAAATATCACCCACTTTCCAAAGCCTTCATATTATGCTTACTTGGCAGATCCCACAATATCACGCTCAAGAAAATATAGATTATAGGATCTCTTACACTGAATACGATTTTTTTCTAATCTATTAAAAAAAAACTTAAATTTGTACCTACCTTAAGTAGCGACACTTAAGAACTCATGCTAACCTCAGTAGAGGAGACCTCTTCCATACTCTCCACTATTGAGTGGCCCAGTGCCACTTGCCTCCTAACTCACATGTTAAAAGGCTTGTCATCCTCATTAGGAATTAGAATGATCTTCATAGGAGGGTCAGCACCACCAGCGATGGCGAGCAAAATGTTGTCAATCACCATAGTCGCCGCACTAGCATCAACCTTACTCTTCTTTGCACATGGTGGTGGTGACAAATTAGTAGATCTTAGGCCTCACCTGGGCGCTTTCATCAACTTGCCTACTCAGTGCGGACCTAGTTGCCTCATTTACCTTTTTCTCACCCTTCTTAACTCGCCTCTAGCGGAAGGAGACCTTCCTTGAGTTTCTTAAGAAGGAACTAGCATTGTTGGTAAGGTTCATTTTTTCAGCACTCAAAGGCTCTCAAATCACCAAAGTAAAATAGCAAAATTCTCTCTTCACAAGCCTCCTATTAATAAAGAGCTAAGTGGAGGGTGGTGTCACGTCCCTGTCATCTCTCACAACTCTACCTTTGACGGCTCCAATAGCTTGTGAGCCTTCTCCTCCTGCTGGTGGCCAAGCTACTAAGATCCCTGCTTTAGGACAACCTTCTCTTGACACTCTCACCGAACAAATGCATTGGAGGAGCTTGCTCGCATCCAGGCCAAGTCTGAGAGAAGAATTTGAGCATTAGAGAGGGAAAGCTCAGCAAGCGACAAGGCCTCCATGTTGTGTAAGGAGGTGTCATAATTCAGAGTGAAGGTGATGGCAACTCATCGACTTCTAAAGTAGCCACAATTGTGTCAATTCCTAGCTGGTGAGCAATTTATCTCATGACACTTAGTAGAGAGGGGAGTGGTGCTTCCCAAATTATTATTAGATACTTTGTAAAGGCTATTTTTTGGGAGATGAGTAGCTCACCCCATTATGTAAATAATGAATGTACTGTATCTGTAAATAATTCTAAGCAATAAAATTTTATAAGTGTTTACATGCTTTTTAGGCAAGTTATGTTTTCTTTACTTTACTTTCCTTCTTGCATCAACTATTCGATTTCTTGTGTACAATAAATGCTTTATCTTTTCTCTGTTGTTTTTATTGAAGGTGAGTCGACAATTTTAATTTAGGAGTGACACTTCAATAATTGGCTTTGAGACTCTTTATTCGACGAGTCAAGGGAAATTCTATGTAAATTGAGTCAAGAATGATTCTTTGTAGTGGGGGTCAAGGAGGACTCTTTCTTTGGCGGGTTAAGAAAGACTTGATTTGATAATTGTGCATGACCTCTTGTTCTTTCTATGAGGACAGCTTCGCATAGGTCAAGTGAAAGAAAATAGAACAAATTATTCTGTAATGTTGAAGATATGGGTGAGATCTAGTGCATTTATGACTAATGAGACTTGAGCCTCGGAATCCAAATCACCAACCCTTCTAAGGGCCATTCCCATGTTGACCTAATCTTTCCCAACATCGACAGACAAGCTTCTACATCTACTTTCTTTAACACCAAGTTTTCATGGTGAAAGACATTATCCTTGGCATTCATGCTATAGTACTTGGCATTTGGCAATCATTCTCTTCCCCTCCTACTAGTTAAGTGTGGCTTAAGCTCTGAGTTCTTCAAGGATGTTGATTGCAGTACCTCCCTTGTTTCTCTCTTCCCACTCGATGAGTTTATCTTTCTTCCACAGCCTTTGATTCTCTTCTTAGTACTATTACCCATTGTATATGATGATTGTGAGAGAAGTCCATAACTGGAGATGATGCTCGATCATGAAAGTTTCGAACGGCCTCAACAGTTATTTTATATGAAAAGTTTCGGAAGACCTCAACAGTTATTTTATATGAAAATTTTAACCCTATAATGAGAGTCTCCCCTAAGCTTGGTTATTAGTGACTTGAAATTATATTAGGGTGGCATGTGTTATAATGATTTCTGCTAGTCGTTTTAATACCATGCCCACTCCTATAACGTGGTCACCTGACACCCCATCTACATACAATGTCCATGATGAATCCTCACTACTCGCCACCCCCTTTTCATCGTCTGGACAGTTGAAATCCATGAGGAAGTGAGCGAGTTCCTAAGCCTTGACTATATTCTATGTCATGTAGGAGATTTGAAACTCGCTTAGCTCCACCAACCATTTGAGCAGCCTTCCAAAGTGATCTAGCTTACCGAGTACGGCTTTGAGAGGATTGTAGGTGACGAATTGGATTGAATGAGCTTGGAAGTAAGGTCAAAGCTGTCGAGCTAAGGTTATGAGTGCCTATGCCAATTTTTCCATGATAAGGTATTTTAGCTCGGCACTTCTCTGTCTTGCTCACTTAGTAGATAAGCCATTATTTTCTTCCTTCTAGGACTAACAAAGAGTTGATGACATCCTCGCCAACTCTTAACATAGAGTAGTAGATCTTCTCCCGACCTTGGGCTTTATAACTTGGTGGCAAGATGAAGAATTTGAATCGTTGGAAGGCTACCTCTCACTCTTCACTCCACGTGAAACATTTGGCGCTCCTCAAGAACATAAAGAAGAGCAAACACCCCTCACACGATTTGGAGATGAAACAGTTGAACTCGATGACTTATCCAATAAGTCATTGCAAGCCCATTCTAGTCTTGATCGATAACATCTCCAAGATTGCCTTTAGCTTGTCGGGATTGACCTTGATGCCCTCTGGGGTGAGGAGGAAGCCCACGAGATAACTCCAAGGGCAAGTATATACCAACCTGTGAGTTAGCTAAATTGGCATATATAAGTATACACCAACCACTACAGTGTATTCGCATGTTGAAACATGATCGATATGCACAGAAAAACTCCTTCATTCATTAGGCTAAATAACAAGCCGGACTATGATTACTATTGAGATATGCATGTTTTCCGCAAAGGCAATATGGAGATAAAAAAGCAAACTATTAAGTGAGGAAGGAGAGCAAATGAAAGTTTAAAAAACATAGGGAGCCATAATTTATCCAGCAAGCTAATAGAAAACAACTAAGGAACCTATACACTTTTAGATTGTGTCATTCACTTATACAATAATTCATTATGAGCATTCTATGATTTGAACACTATACTAATGAAAATTTCAGTACATTTAAACCAATCCATCGTGGTTAAAAAAACTTGAGATAACTTCAATTGATAATGATAAAGAGAATATTAATTTTGCACCTTTTTCAAGCAATTCTTACAGCAAATGATAAATAAAAATTGTTAAGCCCATATTAGATGACCAGTATTTCAATACAATATTATGATTCAATAAAATAAAAAGACTATAAAACAGATTGAATATTAGGCTTCTGTGAGCTATGGATTGGTACAATAACATACATAACTGCATATAATCATGATAGGTCACCAAAAAATCCAACCAATCAAGCACAGATCTTGACGTACTTATGTGAATTAGAGGATTAAAATATCGATTTCTAGATTATATGAATTGTTTCTTACAAACTGGTAGTCGAAACAAATATCTTGAAAAAATAAATCTAATGAGTCCAAGATTGCTCAATTCTAACAATTATTAAAATAGCAAATTGCTAAGAATATATAGTATAATCAAGGGGGGCCAATATGGATCATCCAATAACGTGTTTTGATTTCTAGTTGAAATAACCATAATATCCCTATCCATAAATCTATATAAGCCCTACTTCCACATATTCAAGGACATTGGGATAATGCCAAAAACATCAATGCCTAAAAAAAAAACCTCTCTCGGTATCTTAAACGTTCATTCTCACAACCATCTTACTCGTTCTCTTTTTCTCAAAGCCGAGGTTGATGTTCGCTATTGCCGACACTAAGTGTTTTGATTTCTAGTTGAAATAACTATAATGTTCCTCTCCAGAAATCTATTAATGGGCCCTACATCCACCATTTGAGGAGGGTGCGATAAGAGCAACAACGTTAATGACACCAAGAAATCAAATTTAAAAAAAAATCATTCTCAAATACTCCGGCAGTCATTCTCATGACCCTCTTACTCATCTTCTTTTTCTCTAAGCTAAGGACGATGTTTGTCATCGCCAACATCGTCAACACCTTCCCCCCCCCCCCCCTCTCTCTCTCTCTTCCCAACTACCAACAAGGTAGATGCACATCGTCATCACTAAAGTTGATGCATGTCATCACCGCCAAAAATGATGGCCCCCTTCGGCAACAATGTCGATGCCCACAACCGCTAAAAAGGCCAATGCCTATTGTCAACACCAACACAGACATCCACCCTCGATACCAACAGCAATGCCTGGCATTGAAACCAAGGTTGACGTTTGCTATTGAAATTTGACACCAATGCCAATGTCAGTTTTGACCAATTAGGTTGAAACATGTCAAAAACAACAAAGTCAACACCAACACCAACGTTTGTCGCAACCAATGTCCGCACCCCACCATCACCAACAAAGTTGACACCCGCCATCTCGAATAAGGAAAACGACCATCATCGCTACTATAATAGAAACTAACGCTAATGCATGCCATCTCCAACAAGGCAAACAATCGTTGCCGCTATCATCATAGATGCTAAGAATGACTGAGCATACTCCTATTAATTTTTTAGGATAAGATCATCATCTCAAGGCTTCTAATTCTACTATGAAAATCATCTTCCATTGTTCACTGTATTATATCAATGCCTTCTCTAGCTGCAAGGAAAGACATTTTTTTCCAATAAACAACTCACATTAATAAAATCATTTAAACTGAATCGAGCCTCGAGAGACGAGATTTTCCCTCTTGTCGAATTTTTCACATAAAAACTCTCATATCTTCTATGAGTTGCTCATAACTATTTATCGAAGTGTGTTTGGAATTTTCATTTAATGCTAAGACGATAAATCCTCTCTCTACCGCCATGAATACTATAGCATGCAACAAACCTAAAAGTAGACAGGGTGATTGTTCCAATAAGCAAGTCCTGACAAAAAGGCATAATCCACATGATTAACAAGAAAAATATTGCACAAAAATATTGATTATCATTTTAATATGCTTTACAAAAAATCAAATACAATACATTTCAATATTGATTTAGTCAAACATGCATGATAGACAAGTCATAGCTCTGACCACTTATCCAATGAAGTCAAAATTAGATAAAAAGGTGCCCAGTAACTATAACTGCTGCGCATTTGAATTAGTAGATGAGACTTATCAATAGTGTTGAATTTCTTTATGTTATTCACAAGAATGAAGATAGCCTTGTTAAAAGTCAATAACTGTCCTACTCTCACTAACTTGTTTAAAATTTAATCTTTGAGATGAAATATGGTGATGGGATGAGGAGTGATCTAGATAAAGCTTCATATAGGCATACAATTTTAGATATAGCTTCTCAATATTAATGTTCATGAAAACTATTAAAAAAAGACGAATCTAACAGTTGAAGGAACTATCCATGGCTGGCATTTTAAAATGGAATTATGGTTACATTACTTACAAACAAGCATGTTATTACTCTCTTACAAACGCCAACAAGTACAAAACATGTCATCGTTATAGCAATCAGAAAACTGAAACGCTTCAAAAGTCTAATTAACTTCATAAGCAAACTGGGCCTCCTATAGGAGTTCGGATCCGCTTCAAAGACAATCAACAGACAATAATCCAGCATTATTTATATCAAGTTTTCATGAGACAAAATCCATGGGCCGCTAGGCATGTAATGCATGCAAGACAAAATTCCCTCGACACTAATAAGCAAGGAAGTTCTTGCTCTTCAAATTTCAATGTCACAGAAACACAGCAAACTCAAACAAAGCAGGGTCAGGCGACTAAAAACAAAAAAATTTCTCCAGTTCAGTAACAATCCATCTCAACGCAAAATATACAGATCAAACTAAGAAAATCACCAAACAACTGAAATGAAACACTGGTGAGAACTTAACAATTTTTTTCTTTTCCTCAAGAGGTGACAGGTGCATTAACATCCCAAAACCAATCCTTTCATCAAAACACGTTTTAGAAGTTTCTAACTTATAACGACAAAAATATCCAAAGGCAAAAAGCAAGCTCACACGCTAGCATCCTCTCTCCCAAGAAGCTTCACCGGCGTTCCCGATCTCGGCGACATCAGATGAGACGCCGACAGCTCATCCGACCCGAGAATGCGACCGGGCCACCAAGAGCCATTCCTCCGCCGCACCCAAACAATCGTACCCACTCCGCAATCGACACCGACCCCTCCACCGTCTCCGCCAGCGGAGGATTCCATGCGCCGGTAAAGCTCAGCCACCGGAAAAGGATATCGGCTCGCCGAATACCCCCTTTACCGATCGGATCTGGTCGGAAGCTTCCTGCCTGAAATTTAGGGTTTCCATTCATATCGGATACGATCTCATAGTTCTCGAGCTTTCCCACAAGTGTATCAGTCACAACACCGAGTTCCTCGCCCTCTTCTCCGCCTGTCTCAGATTCGGATGCCTCGATGCCGATCAAACTGGTCTTCGTAATCTAAATCGGAGACGACCTCCATAGATTCCGGCGTTTTTCTTGTTCTTCTCGTTTCAGTTTTCGGCTTCATTTCTTTTTGCAGAATTGATTAACAAAGAAAATATAATAAATGCGCGAATAAATTATGCTTAAGTAGGAGAAGGCGGTGACGAGATCCACTCGGTTCTACTCGACAAGGATGAGGCAATTATTTACTTAACGGGCCCACGGAAAGTTCGAATCTTTTCATCTGACTTCGCAGTTGCGTCAAATTTGGAGAATTATGTTATTATTTTATATGAGCAAAATTTTTGCTATTGTATCCATACTATTATAAGTTTATAACTATTTTATTTAAATTAATTGAATAAGTATTTAAATAAATTAATAAATAAGTTCAATATATATAATTTAATAAATTTAAATAAAAGGCAATTAAATAAATTTAGAATTAATATCTTACTACTTGATAATAATTAAATAAACCTCATTAAAAGAAATAATAAGTAATCAATAAATTTTCTTATAATCATATAATATAAATAAATACTAGCATGCTTGTTTATTGAAATGAAAAAATAAGAAGGGATTATATATAATTCATATGTGGATTCACTAATAATATATTAATTAATTTGAAAAAAACTTTAAAATTAAAAATTAAATATATATATTTATCTAAATAAGAGTTATTTTACAATGTTATGAAAATCAAATCGGACAACGAACTGGAAGTAGGAGAAGTTCATGGTTCAATAGTTTCATTCCACCGAGGTTGAATCAGGGTTAAACTGGATGACATAATAAATATTAATTATATTAAAAAATAATATTATTTACACAATAATGATGCAATCATTTGCACAAATAGAAAAACAAAGCAAAATGCATTAATTAATTAAAGAATAAAATAACATAACTTATAGAAAGGTTTGAACATATTTTGGCTTGCCATGGGAGAACTATCTTTGTAGAGGTAAATAGGCCAACTTTATTTTATTAAGTGTTGAGCATCAATTGTGTCACTGATTTTGATATTGAATTTTCTAATTTATTTAGAACTTCCCTTATAGTATATATGACCTACAATATTTGAACAAACAAATAACATTAAAATAGGGTAGCAGCTTGCATTTATGAAACAAGGAAATCATGCATATCAAATATTCAAACTAATAATGAGTTGCAGGTTTAAATGAAGGTATTTGGAACAATCACAAAAGTTCACACAACAAAATTTACACTTTATAAACTCCTTGGTAAAGCATGGAATTTATTGAACTAGAAAAGAAGGATCCAAATACTTTATAAACTTACATCCCATGGTCTATAGAGAAGAGGAGAAGTGAGAGCGATGTCGGAGAGAAATATTATTTGTGTTGGGTGTTGGGGAGTTGAGCTAGTCGAGGTCACCAATCATGAGCGAAAACCTAGGGCTAGAGGAGGAGACAAACGGGCTGCATGCGACGCGAAAAACAAATGAAATAGAGGGGGAATAGGAATTTTATTTACTTATTTTTTTAATTTTACATCTGGACCATTGGATCTAAAATGGACAGCTCACATTGCATTTTTTTTAAAGCACGGTTCTTAAGAACGATGTCATTTTTTCGGTTCAGTGGGCCGACCGACCGGGTGAGTGATTTTTCCCCAGTTTGATTTGAAATCAGTTATGAAAAGAAACTGAACAAGTCGGCCGACGTGTTCACAGTTCAATTGGGTTGAACCGACTAGTCCGATTCGATTTTTTAAACAATGGTATTTTGTGTGAAACAAGCTTACAACATCCACCAACTCCTAAAAATGGATGCATGACTTTAATCTCATTGAAATTAAGAAGATTTATCATAACTAAGAAAGTAGTAAGGATTTGTTTTGAATTTAGAGTCAATATTTTGGAGAAAAGTGTTATTTCTATTTTAGAGAGAGAGAGAGAGAGAAGCATATAGTATAATATATATTATCATGAAATCAAAGTGGTAGTAGCGAGAGTTAATCGAATTCAAAGTCCTTATACGTAACAACTCTAAATTTCATAATAAAATACTTATTTTGAAAATACAAAAATTTTGCACGCAGTGTTGCGATGTTGTATGCTTGTGAGCGTAGTGGCACTAAGAGCGCTGTGTGCGACACCAAGAAACATTGTCGCAGTGTTGAAGGCTATGTATTATAGTAACTCTATGATCGACATGTAATGCAGCGGTGCTGGGGCTTAGACATCGTAGCTATGCATAGTGAAATGAGTTTTTTTTAATATTTTTAATATAAATATTCTTACCACCCCATCATCGCTCTCGTCCCTCATTTCATTTATTGTCAGGGCACGAGCCAAGGAGAAGGAAAATAGAAGGGTGAGAGAAAGTTTAATATCTAATATTTTGACCTAGTCAAATAATATTTCAGAAGTCATTATAAATTTAATTTACAAATCCTCTTTTCCATCTCATGGATACTGATGTTCTCTAATTATAATAATTTTTTTCTAATTTTATGGGTATTGTAGATATGAAAATAAGAAGTATTGTAATTCTTTAAGAAATTGAAGCCGTGAGTTTCTGGGACTGCTAGGTGTCTGTTTTGTAAACTAAATTTATCAAAATCTTCTAGATATGCTGGGCTATTTTATGAATTTTTTTTTTTATAATTTTTGAATCCTTGGGTTTAAAAATATAAAATAATTTATAAGGATTTTATGCTAAAGACTAAATAATTGACATAATTACATTTATATCCATGGGCGGATCCACCTTAAGGCCAGGGGGGCAATTTTCCCCCCTGAAAAAATAAAAAATTATTTATTATATGATTCTTCAGGTAATTTATCCTCCTCCATGTATTTTTTAGTCTTTATTACAAGAGTATTTAGGCAATTGCCCCCCCTAAAAGTTTTAAAATACTATGGTCTTTATGCAATTGCCCCAACATAATTAAATGCATTGTGTAGAGATGTTATTATTTTTTAGGGTCGAACCCTGCCAGGGGGCGCTGCCCCCTTGGACCCCCAACATATCTGCGAAGCGTACAACGATGAACAAATAGGGGTCGCGAGGCAGCGCCCTCAGAATAAATTTTGGTTGTAAGGATAATTATGAAAAAAAACTCTACACTTTTACTTATAAGTTCCCCCCCCCCCCCCCCCCCCCCCCCCCCGCGAAAATTAAGGTTGGATCTACCCCTGTTTATATCCTAAGATTATTTTATTATAAATATTCATTTCTAGAGGAGACATGCAGGATAATGTTATCTGATCACATGACTTTGCTTTAGATGTGATCAGTGTGGACATTGGATGATAGATTATCCATAGAGAGGATTTGGATCCATGATAGATCAATAATCTAGACAGGTATATAGATAAAGACTTGTAGGATCTAGAATGTCTAGTCAAGATTTTGTGAACGGGACATATGGAAGACAGGTGAGTGAGAGACAGAGGAAACTCACACAGCCACCGATGATAGCACCCATAGTATTGCAAAAACCCCAAATATGAAAAATTATATTAAAGTAAAATTTTGAATTTCTCTTTGAACTTGAGCAATACCACACTGAGCTAGTGAGCACTGAGGCGATGGTCTTTGAGTGCAGCGATGCTAGAAATAGCCACTACGTTATTGAAGCTTCTAATATTCTATAGCAATTATGGATTTAACATGCGATACTGGGTTGGAGCGTTATGGTGCTAGGCCACTAATAGTGTGTGTGTGTGTGTGTGTGTGTGTGTGTGTGTGTGTGTGTGCGCGCACGCGCGTGCGTGTGTGCGTGCATGTGTGCGTGCCTATGTATCAAATCCAAAGCACTAAAAGGACTCCAGCACTGCCACCTCCTCCCCATTTGCATGGCTGGCCATGGAAGAAGAGAGGGAAAGGGAGAGGAAGAGGAGAGAGGGGAGAGAGAATGTGAGTTTTTGATCATTTTCATCCCTCATTTCTGTCATAAAAGTTCTTCTAATCGTTGTACGTTACATGAATCTCAATTTAGTTTTCAATTATTTTAAATTTGCTAAAATTAATTTCTCCTAAATCGATAAAAATATATTTTATCTTGATTTATCACACTTTTATTGTTTAACTTTGTGTATATGATAATGCAAATTTTATGGATATTTAACAGTAATATTATTTAATTTCATCAGGTAAAATGAAAGTTATAATTTTTTAAAATTATAGAGTAATATAAAGATTTTCTTGAATTTATAAATTTAAGCATTTTATGTTACATTTCATTAATACAATTGATATG
The DNA here is from genome assembly GCA_019925795.1 of Dendrobium chrysotoxum. NCBI lineage: Eukaryota > Viridiplantae > Streptophyta > Magnoliopsida > Asparagales > Orchidaceae > Dendrobium > Dendrobium chrysotoxum. Next base: position 5,565,619 of record CM034305.1, read on the forward strand.
AAATAAATATAGTACGTGCATGTAAGCAAGAAAGATTGTTTGTTAACACTATAATTAATATGAGTTGACTTTTAAAATATAATACCCTACACAGGAGGGTAGTCTGACAGGCTTTCTTTTAAAGATGATTTGTGGTGTCATCCCGATTGTAACATGTAATTGATGATAAATTACACTGATGGGAAGATGGTGATTATTCTTAATAATTTATTAAAAGTCACATGTAAATTAACTTAGGATAATAAATAATGATGATAAAATAATGACTGATGATTAATTAGTTGATAGTTGGGGTTAAATTAAAGATAGATGACCAACTGGACAATAATTGAGGCAGAAGGATGAAAATACCACATTAAAGTTGGTTGTCCTATCTTGTTGAATCAAGCATATATTGATGCAATCTGTACATTGATAGCATTAATAGCACTGATAGATAGGTAGATAAATGTTTGTGCATTATATGTACTAATTTCATATAATTAATAAGATTGGCAAGACTGATGACATTGACACCTGCATGTTCATGCTATGACATTGATTTATTGATTATCGATGTATTTACTTTTTCGCATATATTATTTATTTATATATTTAAGCATGTTGATTCTTACTTTTTGTTATTGATCATATAGAATCATACAAGTGATAATTGAGTAATAAACACTACAAATTCTATTGATTGAGATTAGCATATATATATATATATATATATATATATATATATATATATATATATATAAATTAATTTTTTAGATCTTGTATTAAAAGTCTTAGCAAGTTTTAGATTTCTGCTGGACTTTATAAGCTCATTATGTAGTTTTACTTATTTCAAATCTCAAAAGGGGTCAGAATCATATGGAATGAGATTGATTGAGATCCTTAGGTTCTTATCTTGATTTTATTTTGTTTCTTTTATTCTTTTGTAGTCATAAGCTATTGATAGATCAATAATTGTCAGTGGTCTCTTAACTATTATAAATATGATTTTAGTGAATAAATATAGTGAAATATTTCAATGTATATTATATTTAATTGATTTCATTAGATTGAATTATATAGATAATTTATAGAAGCTATCGTAAATGATTAAAAAGATAAAATAGATAATTCTTATAAATTTGATTATGTGCATGATAATTAAATTGGTATCAGATCAGTTATTGAAAGAATTGAATTGTAATCAGAGTCATAGGAATTGAATATCAGTGGTAGGGGTGTGGACCTCCGAAAGGATACAAACACCATCGCCCCGCGAGGGGAGACAGTATCTGGCCAATGGAAGGCAGATTCGATCACACATATGATTAACCATTGAGGATAGCGGCTCTCACCAGCACACCCCGATGGGTAATAATATATATGATCTGATCGTAACGGGTTTCCCCCACCCGATACATTAGCTCGAATGGGGTTTATTTGAGAGTGGGATTCGGTTTCCCACGGGCGCAAGCCCCCGTGGTTAATTACATCTCAAGCCGGAGCCTGAGAATACTCTCGATTAAGGATTCTATATTATACTTTCTGAATTGGGATTGGCACATAGGGGGAAGACTAGGAAGTCCTACTCGAAGGGAAAGAGAGGTTCAACTAGGCTTAGTCAACATGCACGGCTCACATCAGCATCCGGAGGGACTAAGGTAGTGAGAAGAAACTGGAGAAAAATAAATAAATCATGCACTTGAAACATGCAGGAGGGAAGGATAGAGGTGGCGTCATCCGTGTGACACGGATATGTAGGGTTTAGGGTCTCTGGAAGACAGAAGACCTACCTACTGATGAGGCGTACTACGAAACAATAGTAGCCTTGAATCCTAAATCTAATGGGTTTAGTATTCTACGCAACACTAACACCCGTGTCCTAACTAATGCAATGCAAAACCTGGACTTACCCCGGCCTGGAAGGGGGAGCCAGCTAACCACCTAATCGCTTTAAAACCATGTTGTCCAGTCATTTATGAAAGATGGGTAGGTGGGTTATAGTTCTCGGAAATAGGGCCGACATCGAGAGGATTTCCTAATTGGCCCCGGACTGATGTCGGGTGAATGCTCCTATGACTAATGCAATTAAAATTTTGTTTTAGTTGATTTCTAATGCAATGCATGCTGGTTAAAGTATCCAAATCAGGTATATACAGAACTTTAAAAAGGCTTATAAAATAATTTTTAGAATTAGACTGGGCTTCCCCAGGTCCGGCACATCATCCTCATAGGTCAAATTATCCGGACTCTACCCGCAGGCAGGGAAGTGTCTTATAGAAGAAAAGAGAAATGCATTAATATGCATGCGACCCCGGACGATTCCGGCAATTCTCTAGGTCGTTAAGTTTCTAAATTGCTTAAAACTTACAATTTTAAATATTAGTTGCGAGTAAAAAAGGTTTTGGTCCTTAGAGAGCCTAACGAAATCCAGGTTAAAACAAAAGCGGCATGCAGATCGCCAATAAACTATGAAAAGCATACAACCTATACGCAATCATCATCAAATCAAGCATAATACATAATTAAACAAATCAATTAAATATCCATAGGCCAACTGCCCTTAATTACAACCCAGGGTCTGCAAAAAATTAAAGTGGCCGGGCACCACTGCCAACAACCCAGATTTCTAATCCTAAGACTGACGCAAGTTATTTTGAGTGGGATACACTTGGTCTTCATCTTCTTGATCTTCTCTTTCTTAGACTCCTTGGATCTGAGCTTCCTCGGACTCCTTGGACCTCAGCTTCCTTGGACTCCTCGGGTAGTAGAATAATCCAAATTTGGATTCCCAAATAGAAAAGGACTATCCTCATATTGGGTGTCCTTTTCTCTTTGGGCATCCAACCTTTGGGTTTCAGCATCCCCACTCAAAATAGACTTTCACAACTCTCAACCAATATTACAAATAGTTACATTAAATGAAAGCAATAAATCTAGACTCTCCTGCAAGGTTATCCTATTGAAAATCATCCCAAGCAGTTTATATTATCCCAAGCAATTTATATAAAAATAAAAGTAATCATCACAGCCACACTTGGTCATGCTCTTAATTATTTGAGGGCTAAGCAAGCTCTGGAGCACCTGTAGTAATTTATAATGATGATTTTAATTAGCCCTCATTTATTTAGGGGGGCTGAGCAATTTTTGGAGCATCTGCATGAAATAATGTTAGTATTTAAATCATGATTTTTGCCCCCCCTTTATTTTAGCATGGCATGAGCATGGCCACCTGCAGAAAGTATCATTAGTATCGAGATCGATCCTAACCTATGGGTAGTCTATCGTGCAATCACATCAATTCCCAGAGTGCAGTAAAAGTAAACAAACACACCAGCATCATCTCAATCACAACATACAGTGAAATCTCAGAAATCTCGGCACACAGCAGAAAGGTAAACACCGGCCTAGCCTAGGTCTAGAAGTGGTGCCCTAACAAACCATCTAGATGTATGTGAAAAGCTGAGTAGCTGAGGTAGATCCTAAGCTGGGTAGTTAGTTACAATTGCCTACTGTCCAGGTTGGTTGTAGGTCTAAAAGGAAATTTTAATTAAAGTATAAATATTAGCAAATTAAGATCCATTTTATTTAATTTGGTATGTAGGTCAGTTTTAATACTTAGGGTAATAATATTTAAAGTTTAAATTGCATTAGTGAGTTTTAGGGGGTTCGGGGTCCACCTATACACTAAGCAAAAGGGGGTCCAAAATTAACTTTTTGATTAAAGGGTATTTATGACCAGCTAATATTTCTATAAAATACTAGGCCTTAACCTGATCAGTTAGACAGTTAGTATGCCCGATTTGGATTCTTCTATCCAAAGTTATGAATTTCTGAAGTTTTGGTCTTGTTTTGAACTAAGTTTGACCGGATTGTTGACTTTTTGATTTTAGTTGATTTATGAAATCTTAATATTTTTAATAAATATTATACCCTAATGTGAGTTGAATGCCTTTAAGTTTGCTGGATTTGGAGTTTTCTACGCAAAGTTATGAATTTTAGAAGTTTCGGGTCCTAGACTATAGGCTACGGTTGACCGAGGAGTTGACTTTTTATTTTAGGTTGATTTCTAGACACCTAATATTTTTTAACAAATACTAGACCTTAATTAGAGTTAGGTGCCTTTTAATTTGCCCATTTTGGAGTTTTTTGTAATTAGTTATGATTTTTAGAAGTTGGGGCAATTAAATGAATTATCGGAATTGCCTAACTAGGGGTACTTTGGGGGTTTTGGCCCAAATCAGCTCCAAACTAATTGGAATCACCCCCAAAGGTCAGAAATGACCTAAGAAGGTGTTCCCAAGTGTTTGGGGAAAATTTGGGATTTTTAATAATTTTTAATGATTTAATTAAGGCAAAAAGGTGATTTTTGATTAAGGTTGAATTAAAGTCCATATTAAAGTCCAATTAAGGGGCCCTAATTACCTAAGGTTGGGGACTGAATTCTGGGGAGTTTGAGGTATTACGGGTATTTTTCTGATTTAAAATGGATTTATTAGGTTTTTCTGAAGTTTCTGAGGCTTAATTAACGGGTAAATTAGGGTTTGCTAATTAAGTATTTTAAAGAGTCCAAAAAAATTCCTAGAAAATTTTAGGTGGTTCCAGATGTCACTAAGCACTAGTGTTTAAAGTTTCATAGCAATCCGGGATCTATCCTAGCTCCTAGAAATATTCTAAGTTCGCTAGACAGTCCTTAATTATTGTCCTTAGTGTGTCACTACACTAAGCAGGAATAAAGTGAGTTAGCTAACCCTTAGGCATAACATAAAGAGGGTAAATGCAGCAAATATAAACACACCAATCAAGTCCTTAGATCTAAGAGAGCCTAGGCTAAGTGCTTGTGCAACATACACATACAAGGACTACGAAAATACTAAGTAAAGAAACCTAATGAAGTGATTAGTGAATGATTGGGACACAATCACCCACTAATCCTTCTCCCACATGAATTGCTCTTCACATACATAACCTAGGTTTAAGATTTCACCAAGTGGATCTCCCAAGATTAAGGATTTAATAATATATGTAGTTTTAAAAATGTTTAAAATACATATACGTATTAAGTACACAAATATATAATTTTTAAAAGAAGATAGTTTGAAAATGATTTCATGTTATATCCCTAGGAGATCCACTGGCCACCACCAAGGGGTTTCAAAATATTTTCATGTTTAAAATTAATTTTTAATTTTAAAGTAATTAAATAATAATCAAATAATTAAGTAATTAGGTAGCACAGAAAATAATCCAAACAATACAGAATTCAATCCAGAAAATAATTTTAAATAAAATTTCATATTTTTCTGAAAAATTTAAGGTATTATACACCAAAATTTGATTTAAAATGAATTAGTTATGAATTTTTGAAGTTTAATGTATTAAAAAGGATTTTTAAATAATTTCAAAATAATTAATATTTAAAAATAATTATCAAATTAAATTAAATTAAGTATTAAAGTAGTAAAATTATTAAATTAGTAATTTATAAATTTAGGAATAATTAAATTTTAAATCAATTAATTATTAACTAAGTAATTTAAGTAATTAATAAACTAAAATAATTTTAAAAAATAGGAAAAATCATTAATAATTCAAAATTAAATAATTAAAAAAAATAAAAATAATAATAATTTTCTTATTTTAGAATTATTCAATAAAAAAAATAATTTTTATAAATTTAGAAAGTATTTAAAGTTTAAATTAATTAATGACTAATTAAGTAATATAGGTAATTAATCAATTAGAATAATTTAAAAAAAGAAAATAATTATTAATTCGAATTAAATAATAAAAATAATAATAATTTTTCTGATTTTAAAATAATTTAATAAGAAAATAATTTTTATAAATTTAGAAAGTATTTAAATTTTGAATTAATTAATGACTAATTAAGTAATATAGGTAATTAATCAATTAGAATAATTTCAAAAAGGAAAGTAATTATTAATTCAAATTAAATAAAAAAATAATAATTTTTCTGATTTCAAAATAATTTAATAAGAAAATAATTTTTATAAATTTAGAAAGTATTTAAATTTTGAATTAATTAATGACTAATTAAGTAATATAGGTAATTAATCAATTAGAATAATTTAAAAAAGGAAAGTAATTATTAATTCGAATTAAATAATAAAAATAATAATAATTTTTCTGATTTCAAAATAATCTAATAAGAAAATAATTTTTATAAATTTAGAAAGTATTTAAAGTTTAAATTAATTAATACCTAATTAAGTAATATATGTAATTAATCGATTAGAATAATTTAAAAAAGGAAAGTAATTATTAATTCGAATTAAATAATAAAAATAATAATAATTTTTCTGATTTCAAAATAATTCAATGAGAAAATAATTTTTATAAATTTAGAAAGTATTTAAAGTTTAAATTAATTAATACCTAATTAAGTAATTTAGGTAATTAATCAATTAGAATAATTTAAAAAAGGAAAGTAATTATTAATTCGAATTAAATAATAAAAATAATAATAATTTTTCTAATATTTCAAAATAATTAATAAAATTTTTTTTTTAATTTTAGAAAGTAATTAATTAATTTTTTATTAAATATTAAGATATTTAAACAATTAACTAATTAAGAATTACTTAAAATAATATATTTTAACATAATTTTAAAAATTAAATCATTGAAAAGTAATAATAAAATTTTTCTTATTTTTTATTTATTTATTTATTTATTTTAAAATAAAATAGATAAAGAAATATTTAATAATATCATTTTAAAAGTATTTAATAATTATTAGTATTAACTAAGTGTTTAGATTTTAAGTAATTAAAACTATTTTAAATAATAATAAATACGTCATAAAATAGATATAATTTTAAATTAATGTATTTAAAATAATTATTAAATTATTTAAACATATTTTATAAAAAAAGTATTTAATTTTAATAAAATATTTATAAAAAAAAGAAAGAGAAAATCAACGACTCATGCTATTCATGTATGCCGAATTCTATAACCCTAAAATTAAAAAAAAAAAAAAGGTTTCGTTCTCAATAATGGCTTTATTGATTTTGATGAAATTTTAAATGTAGATTAAGAACATGAATAAAAGTCATGGGGAGGTATTTAAAAGCTCTTAAAAGCGCTTATTAGAAAGATATACGGATCTAAGTGTGATGACCTAGATCTAAAGTTTTGATAAAATCTTACCGTTAGATCTTCTAGATTTTGAAATATCTGAGCTTGTAGATTGTCCTCGTATATTCCTCTAGTTGAAGTTGAACTCCAATTCACCTTGGATCGGACGGTAGAAGCTTTGGAAGGGGAATAATTCGGGTCGCCGGAGATCTCGCGGCCGGCAAGATTTTACCAACGAATTTGAGTGGAGGAAGATGTGGAGATGTTGGAAGAGCTCTCATACTAAGAAAATTAGGGTTGAGAGCGGCTAAGAAAAAGAAAAAGAAGCAAGCCCGCTTCATGAAGCCCTAAAAGAGTATTTAAATGATTAAGGCCCTAGATCTACGGCTAGGATTCATCCTAAGATTAATTAGGAGGGAATTAAGGTGATTTAATTAGCCATCCGTTTGATTGTTTGATTTAGAAATAAATTTAAGCTCATGAGAATGAAAAAATAAATAAATAAATAAATAAGTAAATTAAATTAAGTATATTAGATTAAAATCAAGCCTACAATCAGATCCGATTTGGGTCAATTTGGGATTCAATTTGATTTACTCAAATTAACCCAGTTAAATTTAAATAAAATGAACACTCGAATCAAATTAACCTCGACAGGCCTAAGGCAAACTAATCGAGCTCAATCGGATACGGTCGAGTCTACTTTGACTCAATTCAAGCTAATTCGAGCTCGAATTGGACTCGACGGGGGTTGATTAAATTAATTAAAGGCCCTCAAGGGCACTCGAATGAAAATAAAGGTCAACAAACGGACCCCCAACAGGTGCGGCGAACAAACTAGTGAACCGCTCGTGTTGGCGTTGATCGAATGTAACAAAATGAGTAAAGTAAAGACTTAAGTAAAGTAGCGCCAAAAGATGTGAAAGAGAGCGAAGGGGGATCTTCTCCTGGCCTTGCCTTATAGCAAGGGCAGAGCCGAGGAGAGAACAAAGGGTAAAGTAGTAACAGGCCACCAAAAGGCGACAGAGTGGGGGAGCTCTTCTCTTTGCCTTACCCTATAGTGAGGGCAGAGCTGAAGAGAGAAAGCCCCAGAAAAAAGTAAGGTAGTAAAGCAAACCGACTATCTGTTTGGCCGTATCGAAACAGTAGGATAGACGGTGAAAAGGTGATCATCTCCTGACCTTACCCTGTAGCAAGGGCAGAGCCAAGGAGAGAGCAAAGAACAAAGTGGTAGAGTAAACCAACTACCTGCTTGACCGTGTCGAAACAACAGGGTAGAAGGTGAAAGAGCGGTGAGGTATGCCTTCCAGGGACACTGTCAGGCTCACTCGACCGAGTAAAGTCTGATGTCTGCTTGATCAGAGCAAAACAATCAGGGAGGAAGTAGTGGTGAGGAATGCCTCCCAGGGACACTGTCGGGCTCACTCAACCAGGTAAGTAAAACCAACTACCTGACTGTTCATTTCAAACAGTAGGATAGAAGGTGAAAGGATCCCGTCTCCTCATGCTCCTTTCGGAACAGCGGATAGGGGTGACTCAATACTTCTGTCTGACCTCAACAAAAGTAAATAAGCCACGAAATTGGAGTCTGTGTAGTCTTTTACAGAACATCCAGAGTAAAGGGGTGGTGAGGAATGCCTCCCAGGGACTCTGTCGGGCTCTCTCAACCGGTAAGTAAAACCAACTACCTGACTGTTCATTTCAAACAGCAGAATAGAAGGTGAAAGGATCCCGTCTCCTCCTGCTCCTTTCGGAACAGCGGATAGGGGTGACTCAATACTTCTGCCTGACCTCAACAAAAGTAAATAAGCTACAAAATTGGAGTCTGCGTAGTCTTTTACAGAACATCCAGAGTAAAGGGGTGGTGAGGAATGCCTCCCAGGGACTCTGTCGGGCTCTCTCGACCGGTAAGTAAAACCAACTACCTGACTGATCATTTCAAACAGCAGAATAGAAGGTGAAAGGATCCCGTCTCCTCCTGCTCCTTTCGGAACAGTGGATAGGGGTGACTCAATACTTCTGCCTGACCTCAACAAAAGTAAATAAGCAACGAAATTGGAGTCTGCGTAGTCTTTTACAGAGCATCCAGAGTAAAAGTGGTGGTGGGGAATGCCTCCCAGGGACTCTATCGGGCTCCCACTCAACCGGGTAAAGTCTGATGTCTGCTTGATCAGAGCAAGACGATCAGGGTAAATGTCTGATGTCTACCAGAGCGGCAGGACAGTCAGGGTAAAGGTGTGGTGAGCTATGCCTCACAAGGGCTCTACGTGGTGCTCCCAACCAAGTAAAGCCTGATGTCTACTCGGCGCATATGCCTGCAGTAGAGCGATCAGGGGAAAGTCATCTCAACCATACCCTAACACGCTTATGTGTAGGGATGGGAAGAGGAGTAGAAAATGGAAAATTTCAAAGTAGTTTCAAACTAGTGTTTTGGGTACCACGTGGTAGAGGATAAGTCGTCGTGGCCACGAGTATCCAAATGCCATTGAAACTGCCTAGGCGAAACCAAAATCATACAAACCTGGAAGCACCATAATGATGCCTCGAGAGACCATAGGGAAAGGTACGCCCTCAACAAAGTGTGAGAGGGGTAATCTCATTCCCAATGAGTAGCTAAGGAAGACACACTTACTACAAAGAAAAGAACTATATCAATGAGAAACAATTATAAAAGACTACAGTGGTACATCCACATAAGCTAGTGGGACCCTGTAGGGGTGGAAAGCAACATAAACACATCCAAGGGACCGCTCCACAGCCAAGAGTCGGGTCACGGTGGGAAAATATGTCACTTTAAGACAAGTGAAATGATTTTCTGCTAGAAAATCAAAGTTCACTAAGAAGCGACGCTAACATCTGAGACTTGATGTACTGCATCACAACTAGGAAAGCACACAAGAGTAGCGAGGGGACACACTCGCCACTAAGGGAAGTAACATTGCATAGGAATGATATTTATGAAAGGCTCATAGTGGTGGCAACCACACAAACTGGTGGGACCCTGTGGGAAGTGGAATAATATCAGTGCATCCATAGAGCTACCCCAGCAGCTGAGAGTAGAGTACGAATGAGAGAGAGTAAAGTAGAAAATGAGTTGATTTTCTACTAGAAAATCAGAGCTCTCAAGTCAGTGATGCTAACGCCGGTAACCAGGCGTACTACAACACTACTGGGGAAACAACTCAAGATGGCGAGGAGACACACTCGCCATTGAGGGAAATGATTTATGAGTAAAATCAATAAACATCAAACATCACAGCGGTAACACTCACCCTGACCGGGGGGACCCTGTGAGAGGTGGGAGCCATACTACCAGACCCATAGGACTGCTCTCTAGTAGCTGAGAGCATGGCAAGGGTGAAAAAGTAGGTCACTAAAAGACACTAGAGAGTTGATTCCCTGCTAGGAAATTAGAGCTCGCAAAGGTGGGATGTTAACATCTTGAGCAAGATGTATCATGATTGTAAAAGATAATAATAATCACAAGTGTAAACTCATCCTTGAAGCGATCACTCAGACGCTTCGTAGGAGAAGAAAAGAAAGACTTTGGGGAATTTGAGCTCTTAGAGAGTATTACCGGATTCCACCTGTGACAAGGGCAACCGATTTTGCTCTACTGAGAGCTTCTCTCTTTTATTTTATAGATGCATTTTTTATATGTTCTCAACCATAGATTAAGTATATCTCGTACTGTCGAAGACAACACCCGGCAAAGGGAACGTTTACCATATCCGTGCGTTACTCCTAGTATGAGATATCCTCTAATGATTGGAACACAAAGAGGGAGGTAAGATTGGCTTTGATAACCCAGGCCATATTTGTCACATGAATAGAACTGGGGGCACAACCATAACACGATTGATATGTGAGTGAAATTTAGATTATGATAGTGGATCAATATTACCATCCCTAGCTAGCATAGGTTGGTATGGACCCAGTACAAAAGAAGTCTAAATTGGTTTTAATATTCCAGACCACACTTGGGAGCACCAAGTAAAACTGGGGGACAGAGAGGGGGAAACTCCCAAATTACCAGAACTCAGAAGAGAAAGGTACAATAAATGCGAGACTCTTATCAGTCCTTAAGAATGGTCTATAATCAGATGGTGGGGTCAAAATATTTTTGTGCATGAATTTTTAAAAGAATATGGCAAGCATTTAAACAAACTCAATAGTGGGACCACTAAGAGATGTTTAAGCCCTTACCAACCAATCTGAGAGAAGTCTGATTCACACATTTCTTAAAGAGTAAAAATTTCACCACAGAGTGAAATGATTATTTTTAGAAATGAAAAATTAACCTCTGAATCACCTTGAACCTTAGAAAAGGTTCAGAAAGTTTAGCAATATGGGTTGACTCCATCTAAACCCGAGAAGGTTAGGGATTTAAATTTTGCTAACCCAGCTTAAGCTCCCTACAAGCTAAGCTGGGCTTTCTCTCTTACATATTCTGAATAAATATCTAATTCAAAAGGGTGTAAATTAGAGAGAGAAATTGAATCTTCTCAATCTTCTTGCATGAGAATATTTTATATCTAATAGAACATCCTTGCACGATGATGAATCCAAAATCATGATTTTCAAACTCAAGTATCACGAATATCAAGGGGTGTGGATTTTCTGAGACTTAGAGATTTATAAGAAAGGGAAGCCATTTACTTATCCACTTTGGGCTCATTTTGAGCCCCTCAACTTGATTTGGCGCACTGCGCATCTTTTAATTACTTGATACACTTTGTGTATCCTTGACTTTATGGCGCATTTTGCGCAACTTTTCACTTTTGATACACTTTGTGTATCTTTGATTTTTGGTGCACTGCGCATCTTTTCACTTTTGATACACTTTGTGTATCTTTCATTTTGTAATTGGCTCCCTTTCCAAATCCCTAAAAGAAAACTTTCTCAGTTGTAAGATTATCCTCCAAACATAAGAGAAGGAAAACTCACTCTCTTGTGCAAGGAAGAAAAATCCACAAACCAAATCCAATCCTATGGTAAGAGTGAATAACTTGAGTAAGGAAATTATGAGGTAGATTCATTAATATGCGAAGGACGCATGTGAGATAGAAAACTGTAAGACGACTGGGAAAATATTCATCTCTAAATCTAATTTCAATTTGATACAGATTTTAGTTCAAAATAGGAAATCATCCCTAAGCAAGGGATGAGAGAGAAGGCATATATTTTTTTTTGAATCATTATAATCGTTCTTCAAGCGTTTAGAGGAGTCAACCACCAATTACTTAATTTTCTAAAAAAGACAGGGGTAAATCTTTCATTAGAAAAAATAAATTATGTACTTTCTAAGGAAAAATTCTCTAAAAAGTCCACTTCGTGTTTTAAGCTCTCAGACTTTTCTCAGATTAATCTTTCTTTTAAAAACTTTGCACATTAAATTTAAAGATCCCACTATTGAAAATAGAACTTGAATTTGTATTTGGACTGATATGGGTCAAAATCTGGCCTAGAAGAGTTCAGACAAGGGAGATGATAGAGACTAGAGTTTATGTCAGTATACGAATCATATCATCTCACCTCATCACCCCTAAGGATAGCCTCATACTTCTCGTAACAAACATCGTGTGGTAGAGGACAAATCGTCGTGGCCACACAGACTGTCGAAAAGTGAAGAAGCCCCTCCAAAGGGGGTACATATACAGGGGAGTATTTGCAGGTGGTAAGGAGACCCCCTCCCTCTCGAAGAGCGAACTCAAGCATAGTACTTTTTCAAGTACTGCCCGTTGATGACAGGCATAGGGTGAACACCATTGGCATCAACGAGTAGGTAGGCACCACCTTCGTAGACTTGCTCTACAGCAAAGGGGCCTTCCCAGACAGGCTCGAACTTACCACTTCGGCGACGGCGTGAAACGATAGGTCTGCGTAAAACAAGGACTAACTCGCCAACCCGGAAAGCACGGGGTCGGACAAGGTGATCATGCGATCGAGCCATACGGGCCTGGTATAGTTTGAGGTTCTGATAAGCTTGTAGGCGAAGCTCTTCTAAACCATCAAGCTCTTCCATCCATAGTCGGGCGTTATCTTCGTGGGAAAGATTGTGACTGACTGCCACACGCAACGAGGGGAGCTCGACCTCAAGTGGGAGGACGGCCTCGACCCCGAAAGCCAAAGCATATAGGGTAGACTGAGTAGGAGTACGGTATGTAGTCCTATAGGCCCATAGTGCTTCGGGAAGTCTACCGTGCCACTCTCGTTTATTTGCAACCAAGATTTTTCTTATTAATTGCACGAGAGTTTTATTGAATACCTCCGCCAAGCCATTGGCCTTGGGATAGTAAATTGAAGAGTATCGCCAATTGATGTTATGGCGGCGGGCAAATCTGGCAATTTTGGTGCTTCTAAATGACGGGCCGTTATCTGAAATGATACGGCACGGGACACCAAAACGATAGACGATATGATCACGAAAAAACGCATCACATCTTCTGATTTGACTTCTTTAACTGGCACAGCCTCTGCCCACTTAGAGAAGTAATCAGTGGCAGCTAAAATGAACCTATGACCCTTAGAGGAAGGAGGGTTGATAGGACCCACCACATCCGTGCCCCAGCCCTCAAATGGCCAAGATGATACGGTAGGGTGCAGTGGATTAGGGGGTTGGTGAATCACCGTGCCATGAATTTGGCACTGGTGGCACTTTCTAGCGTGCTCCATACAATCACGGATCATAGTCGGCCAATAGTAACCGAGGCGTTTAATTCTGCCTTTCATTTTTGGTCCGGACTGATGAGCATCGCAAAGACCTTTATGTATCTCGCCCATGACCTTGCGAGCCTCTTCGTTGTTGAGGCAACGCAACCACATTTGGTCGAAAGAGCGTCGATACAAGGTGTTGTTCACATAAGTGAATGATAGGGCTCTCTTTCTGATCTGGGCAGCAAGAGATCTATCATCTGGAAGCCTGCCATGCTTCAAATACTCTATAAAGGGTATTCTCCAGTCTGATTCTTCCTCAACTGAGAACACTGTGAGGGTCTGATCGGGAGAAGACAGGTCTGCGGGGCATAGGGCTTGACGGCACTGGACAATAATAGACAGTGGGTTGCCAGTTGGGTCAGCCAGTTCCTTTGCTAACTTAGCTAATGCATCTGCCTTGCCATTGGCAGATCTAGGGATTTTAGCTAAGGTCACTTCAGGAATCAAACACAAGAGCTCCATTGCTTTGTTGTGATAGGGCAAGAGCTCAGGTTTAAGTACTTTGTAGACTCCCGCTACTTGATTTATAATCAGTTGTGAGTCTCCAAAGATTTTTACCCGCATGACATTCATCTGAATGACCAACTCTAGTCCTAAAATCAGAGCTTCGTACTCAGCCTCATTATTAGTACGAGGTTCCGAAAGACTATAGGAATATCTCAGAGTGTGACCTTCAGGAGATACGAAAATGAGGCCCAGACCTACCCTAACTATAGGAGTTTCATTCGGGCTCAAGGCTCTAACGGATGACGCACCGTCAAAGTAAAACTCCCAAGTAGGGGACTCCTGCTCATCCACACTCATGATTAGCTTGTCAGGTAGCTCGTCGTTGAGTGGGGAATCTACAGGGATCGGGTGAGCAGCAAGAAAATCAGCTAGAGCCTATCATTTGACGGCCCGTTGAGGGACAAAAGTGATGTCAAACTGTAGCAGGATCATAGACCATCGTGCCCGACGACCTGAGAGGGTCGGACGGGTCATTAGATGCTACAAGGGGTTGACTCGAGAGATTAGGTTAACCTTGTGTGAAAGCATATAATGCCTGAGCTTCTGTACTGCAAAGATCAAAGCTAGACATTATTTTTCCATCGCAGGGTACTTCAGCTCTGCGGGTATCAACCGTCTACTGAGGTAGTACAAGGCATTCTCCTTGCCTTCCTCATTCTCCTGAGCTAACAATGCACCCAAGGACTCATCCAGGGCCGTAGTGTAGAGAATTAACGGCCTCCCTGGGATGGGTGCAGCTAAAATAGGGGGTTTATCAGGTAGCGCTTTATACTCTCAAAGGCCTCCTGACAACGCTCATCCCAGTGAAAGCGGGCATCTTTCTTTGCTAGGGCAGCGAAGGGGTGACACCTACCAGACAAATTGGAGATAAATCTCCGCAGGAAGGCTAGCTTTCCTTGAAAAGACCTTAGATGGGTAAGACTTTTAGGGGGTTTTAGCTCTACTATGGCTTTAATCATGGACGGATCAATCTCAATGCCACGGTAGCGAACTATAAACCCTAGGAACTTTCCTGCACTAACTCCAAATGCGCATTTTAGAGGATTCATTTTCAAATCATATTTGCGTAGGCGTTCAAAAACGATTCGTAGATCTCGAACGTGATCTCCACGGACCTTGATTTTGACTACCATATCATCCACATAGCATTCAACTTGCTAGTGTATCATCTCGTCGAAGATAACAGTCATAGCACGTTGATAGGTGGCCCCGGCATTCTTGAGACCAAAGGGCATCACCTTGTAGCAGAACAAACCTATAGGTGTGCGAAATGCCGTAAACTTCTCCTCCTCGGGGTCCATCTTTATCTGATTGTAACCAGATGAACCATCCATGAAGGAGAAAATGCTATGGGATGATGTTATATCCACCATAAGCTCGGGGATAGGAAGAGAAAAATCGTCCTTAGGACATGCCTTGTTTAAATCACGAAAGTCGATACAGACACGAATCTGCCCGTTCTTCTTCCGGACTGGAACAATGTTGGCAAGCCAAGTAGGGTACTTCTCTTCACGAATGAAATCGGCCTCTATAAGCTTCTTAGTTTCAGCGATCACCTATTATTCTATTTCTAACCTCATCCTACGAGGTGCTTGTTTAACAGGGACTGCATCAGACTTAATGGCTAGTTTATGGACTGCTACATCTGGATTTAGACCAGGCATCTCAGTGTAGTTCCAGGCAAAGCAATCTCCAAACTCTGAGAGTAGCCCGATGTATTCTTGAGCCTCTGAGTCAGATAACAAGACACTATGAAAAATAGGTCTAGGATCTGATTCAGTGCCTAAGTTTACCTCACATAATTCATCCATGGCAGAAGTGATGCCATCTTCAAATTCTTGAGGAGCATCAAGTACTCTATCTTCGTCATCACCCGGGTCTTCTTTATCGGTAAGAGAAACAACTGGATATGAGTGGGAAACCGCTCGAATGTTAGCATGACTAGGTGAGCTTTGCTCGACATAACCTAAACCCTGCTTAGTCTGAGGCATATCGGTCCGCCAAACATGAGCCTGTCGTAGAGCTTGTTCATCTGACCAAGTCGAGATAACTGCACCCCGCTCTACACAGTCTTCCACGAAAGGGGAAAAATAATGAGGAGCAATTGTGACTTTGTTATCCATAGCGGTCTCCGTTGAACCCTGACTCTCAGGACCCAGTGGGGCACCTACACTATGGGATAACGATGCACACTTGCTAGCTCGAGGTGGCACAAAGGTTTCGTACAGAGGAGTCGGAGGGCGACCTCTAACTTGTAATGTACCACCATCACTAGTGGAGGGGGTGACCAAAGATCTTCGGTGAGACTCCTCAACTCTTATTCCACGTATTTGACGGGAAAGGGATTGTTGACTAGTGGTCTGACGTCGGGGGTCTACTTCCTCGTCTGAACCACTGTCAATAACTAAACCACACTCGGGTATCAGGTACCTACAAAAGATAGGTAGTGAACTATAATCAGTGAAGTCTGGGGCTGGTGAGGGAGCTAAGCGATGAGGAGTAATGATCATCTCATCGTCAGAGGAGTCGGACTCGACAGTCAAAGGAGAAGCGTAAAGATATGAGGGAGGAGGAATTTGAGTGTCGTAGTTTCGCTACGGGCGAGTCGATCCTCTACCTCTACCTCTACCTCGCTCTCCCCTACCTCTACTAGGGGGAACATCGTGCCCAACTGCAAATTGGAAAGGAGATCTAACAGGATCTGCAATGGAGGTATCTGCCTCAATACTAACCTGTGACGGACCTCGCGCAGGTAGCTGTACAGGACCCTGTACAGTACTGGCAGGTGTCACTGGTGACTGGGCAGAAGGAGGTTTACTCTTCTTACGAGGTATGTAATGCTCAGCATCATCGTAAATAAAGACCTCATGCACGGAAAAGGGTTGGGTATCCCCGGGAATGGAGTACTCGACTTCATTCCTCATATACTTCATACATTGGTGCAGGGTAGAGGGCACCATTCCATACTCATGAATCCAGGGCCTTCCTAAGAGAGCCATGTATGAAGTATCGGCCTCGATCACATGAAACTTCGCCTCAGTAAGGAAATTTTTAAACTTCAGGGGTAGGGTGATAGACCCTAAGGCACGCTGTCCTTGGTCATTGAAGCCTTTCAATATAATCTTATCAGAGGTTAACTTCAAATGACCTAGGGAGAGGCTCTTCAAAGTTTTATAACTCAGGATGTTTACTGAAGCTCCTTGGTCAATGAGGACCCTGTTTAACTCATAATCATTGACTTCAGCGGTGACATACAAAGGACGATTGTGATCAGAGGTACCCAAGAGGAGATCGCGATCCGAAAAGGTAATGCATGGCATCTCTCTCAAAAGGCATGCATCTCCAACATATTCAGAAGCAAAGAAGGCTTGATAGGACTCTGGTTCGAGTAGTGCTTTTACCAGGGTCTCTCTCAAGTCAGAAGACATCATCAAAGCGTCATAGACACTGAGAAGGGCAGAAATTTTTCTTAAATGGGCCAACACATTGTAATCGACCTCCAGCTGAGGGCCTTTCCCTTTCTCCTTAGACTGCTCTTGGGAGGAAGGGATATGATCGTCATGCTGGGTAACAATGTTCTTATCTTTTTCTTTTGTATTCTTAGTCATTCTTGGTGGAAGAACCTTCCCTGAACGCAAGTGAACTTCCTGTATCGTGTCATCTTTGACAGGAGATTCACTTGGTTTAGCGGTGATGGCATGTGTTGGCTCCAAGGAAAGTGACTGGAGTGGGTTCTCGGATTCATCTTCTGAATCCATGTAACAACCACCCTCCGGAATCATAAAGACCGGTTCCTCATCACACTCAGACTCTTCATCACATACAGAATCATCACAAGAAACATGTAAAATATTGAAAGAGCGAGTGCTAGAAGAAATAAAAGCAGGAACAGAACACCAGAAGTAGCCAGAATCACCTTCTTCTATTATTTCATCATCAGTTTAAGGGAGAACGAAATCTTTCAGCGTAAGTGCTGGAAGGCGTCCCGTCTTCCCCTCAGAAGTTACAACAAACTTTTCCTTTTCATACATCTTTTTATTACATAAAATAGGAAAAGAAATATGCTAAGTAGGCACTACAACAGAAGAAGAAAAAGGTGCTGGCGAAGAAACTGGGCTGGCAACTGTCGACTTGGCCTGGGTAGGCCTCCTCTCAACTGCCTCTAAACTCTGAATTGTCTGCCGGATCATCTGCTTCGTCTTCCGAAGAGTGCTAGCTGCCACTCTCCCTCAGAACCTCTAGGTGATCTGCTACGACTGCTCTGTCCGCCACTCTGGCTGTCACTACAACTACTGGAGCCCGAGATTATCTGAACTGTCTGAGGTGTCTTGCCCTTGGGCTGAACCAGGTCGCTATCCTGTAGGTGGATCTGCCCACTAGCCATGAGCTTCTCAACTCTGTCCTTGAACACATAGCAGTCTTCTATAACATGCCTGATATGTCTGTGAAACGGACAATAGAGTGGGTGTTCTGTCTGCCCCTCCTCTTCCACTCTATTATTGTTCGGGAATATTAAGATGTTTCTCTTAGTAAGAAACTTGAAGATCTTCATCACACTTTCCCTTTTAAAGGGATATTCCTTACTAAGCTTCTCTCGTAGGTACTGCTGACTCTCTGGGGTCCTACGGGAGGGTCTAGACTGCACTGCTGACTGGCCCGGTGTGTGAGACTGCTGAGGCGGTGCTGAACTGACTAAGGGCTTCTTGCCCTTATCTGATGGTCCATAAGTACTGTGTACCTCCCCTCTCCTAGGTGGAGGTGCCCCTGAAGACTCATGCCGCTGAGGTCTACGTGAAGGTTGACTCTCAACCTTAGGAGGGACTGCATCGGGTATGCTGTCCTGCAAACTGATCACCTTTGTCAACAACTTCTGAAAGGTTCTGATGCTGAAACCCTTCAGATAAGGTGCTATCGGACCATCTATATTTTTCAACAAAATTTCTACTGCATGCTGCTCCTGTAACTGGGGCTCACACTGTAGGCTGAGGTTCCTCCATCTGACTATGTAATCTGGGAGAGGCTCTCGGGGCCGCTGTCTAGTCACAACTAGCTCTCCAACTGTAACTCGGTGCTCTGCACTGACAAACCTCTGCACGAACAACTGCTCTAACTCTGCAAAGGTGCGTACTGAATCGTTGGGGAGATCGGCGTACCAGGCAAAGGCCACCCCAACTAAACTGCTGACAAAAAGTCTCAACATCAGTGCATTGTTCCCTCCTATGTTGCAATAGATGGCTCGGTACTGGGCCACGTGCTGCCTTGGGTTCCTAAACCCATCAAAGACTCTGAACCTAGGAGGGACAAAACCAGGGGGTAGGGCTCGTGCTCGTACTCTACTGGGTAAGGACGCCCCCTGCTAACTACCTCTCCAGACTTCCTGGAGGAAATGGCCTGCTCGACCTTCTGGGCAATCAGATCCTGAATCTGTCCGGCTGACAACTGAACTGAGTGACTCTGGACTGGGGTAGTAAAAGCAACTGCTTTAGGTGCCATTGGAACTGCTCTCTGGGCCCTGTCTACTCCCACAGGACCTGGTGCTACTACAGGTGGTGCTGCTGGCTCGTCCCTGGACGTAGCAGGAGTGCCTACGCCTGTCATCTGGGGCATCGCCCCCAAAGCTGTCAACTGAGCTGTCATCGCTGCCACGGCCCTGGCCATCTCTGTCATCTGAGTCTGTAACTGTAGCACTGTGGCATCTATCTCAACTGACCGGGGAGATCCTCCTACCTCAGCTTCTCCCTGCTCATCATCATCATCTGCCTCTATCTGCTCGTCTGAGTGGCCACGTCTAGTAATCACGCATACTCTGTGCACCGGTATATCTCCATCTGACTCCTCCTTGAGTAAGTCATCCTCAAGTGCATCATCCTCGTAGAGGGTCTGATGGAAGTCCTCCGCATACGGACTCAAAGGGGAAGAAGTCTCGTAAGGGCTAAGGGCTGGCTCTGCCCGAACCGGTGAACTACTAGGAGAAACTGCAACATCATCGTCCGTCACTGCATCACAGACCATCGAAACTGCCTCTGATCCGGAAGGAACAACTGCCTCTAACTGCTCAACTGCCTGAACTGGCTGTACTGCATCGACAGGGGACTCTGCCTGTCGTCGTCTCCACACCCATCTATTGCGATGGGACCCAGTAGGGGCAACTGACTGCTGCGGGGCTACTACAATTGAAGGGAGCTGGGGTCTGGGAGGCTCCAACTGCTGCCTCTGTCCATGACGACGTGGGAGTCGTCCAACAACTGGAGTAACTATCTGTGGTCTCGCCAACGGAACTGAACTAACAGGCTGCCTGGGTGGCTGTCTTCTCTGCCACCTGTACCTCTGCCTAGCAGTCTGTCTCTGCAACTGAACGGACGCCTAAGAAATCTGGTGGAGTAACCTCTCCCGACTGACAAGGCCTCGACCCCGCGCTAAGCGGATAATGCTCCGAATCCTCCGAGAGAGGGTTCGAGCAGCATCATCCCTGGGGACCCTAGCGCGTGGTAAAGTAGTAGTGACAGGAGGGGCCGCCGCAATGCGAGCAACGTCCTCCTCATCATTACTGTGTGTCAGTGGAGAGAAGCGTCCTCCCTGAACCGCTGCTATCTCAGGGGCAACTATAATGTCCGGGGTAGGGGAAACTGCAACTGGTCGTGGTGCCTACTGCCTAGGGACCACTCTCCTCTGAACTGGCTCCTGGTGAGCCAACGAATCTGTCATCCGCTGTCTATCTGCCTCAGATGCAGCCAACCGAAGTCTACGGTTTCTATTCCTCCGGGCCCTTCTCCCAAGGCCGGAGGCGGAAGACGAAGCAACATCTGAACCCACTGCCTGAGTGGCAGGGGGAACAGGAAGTACGGGAAGTGTCGGGGTCTGCTCGAGGGTCTCTGGGTGAGACAGTCGAGCGAAAGCTGAAACCCGACGGGAGGAAGCCGAAGGAGCCTCGGTCTGGGCACCCCTCTTCCTGGAGGAAGAAGGAGGGGGAACCCGAACACGAGCTACCTCTGCCGGAGTAATAACAGGGGTAACTACTGCCTGCCGGCGCTGAGGGGCCGGGGCAGTCTGAACAACAGGTGCGGTAGGCACTGGTCGCCTAACCGCTGGACGAGTGGGCTGAACTGGGAGTGGTCTAGGCACTGGCTGCCTAACCACAGGGTGTGCCGGCTGCACACGAACAGGAGTAGGACGAGCAGGTGCCCGGGCTGTCCGCCGAGCAACTGGACGTCCAAAAGGTCGCATGGCTGCGCGAGCTCTCCTCTGGGCAGGAGAGTAGGCAGCATCCTCAGCAGGGGTCGGCCCGCCAAGAGTGACGAAGGCCGAGTCAATGAAGGAACCAAAAGTGATTCCTCCAGTGGGAGGACTGGTTAGCAGGGACTCAGGAAGTGTCACCCGCGCGTCAGAACCAAAACTGAAAGTAACGGAAGGCACGAAGGAAGCCATTGCACTGTCTGCCAAGAAGAAGAAAAGAAGTTTGAAATAATTAGTAAGAAATAACGAGAAGATGAATGATAGATAAGGGACGGAATGACCTAGAAGGTCCGAAGGAGGAAAGCTTAGCTAGGGGGAAACCCTAACTAAGAAGAACGGAAAGAAAGAAACCTAGCTAGGGGGGAACCCTAACTAAGAAAAAGAAGAACGATCCTAACTAAGGAAGGACCCTAACTAAGAGTGGGACGGACCTAATCTAAGTAGTACCAATCCCGGAGTACACACAAGAGAGAATAATATAGAATCCAAAGATGGAGAGAGAAACATGTCCCACCGTGGTCGCCAGAAACCTGTGGACCTCCGAAAGGACACAAACACCATCGCCCCACGAGGGGAGACAGTATCTGGCCAATGGAAGGGCAGATTCGATCACACATATGATTAACCATTGAGGATAACGGCTCTCACCAGCACACCCCGATGGGTAATAATATATATGATCTGATCGTAACGGGTTTCCCCCACCCAATACATTAGCTCGAATGGGGTTTATTTGAGAGTGGGATTCGGTTTCCCACGAGCGCAAGCCCCCGTGGTTAATTACATCTCAAGCCGGAGCCTGAGAATACTCTCGATTAAGAATTCTATATTATACTTTCTGAATTGAGATTGACACCTAGGGGGAAGACTAGGAAGTCCCACTCGAAGGGAAAGAGAGGTTCAACTAGGCTTAGTCAACATGCACGGCTCACATCAGCATCCGGAGGGACTAAGGTAGTGAGAAGAAACTGGAGAAAAATAAATAAATCATGCACTCGAAACATGCAGGAGGGAAGGATGGAGGTGGCGTCATCCGTGTGACGCGGATATGTAGGGTTTAGGGTCTCTGGAAGACAGAAGACCTACCTACTGATGAGGCGTACTACGAAATAATAGTAGCCTTGAATCCTAAATCTAATGGGTTTAGTGTTCTACACAACACTAACACCCGTGTCCTAACTAATGCAATGCAAAACTTGGACTTACCCCGGCTTGGAAGGGGGAGCCAGCTAACCACCTAATCGCTTTAAAACCATGCTGTCCAGTCATTTATGAAAGATGGGTAGGTGGGTTATAGTTCTCGAAAATAGGGCCGACATCTAGAGGATTTCCTAATTGGCCCCGGACTGATGTCGGGTGAATGCTCCTATAACTAATGCAATTAAAATTTTGATTTAGTTGATTTCTAATGCAATGCATGCTGGTTAAAGTATCCAAATCAGGTATGCACAGAACTTTAAAAAGGCTTATAAAATAATTTTTAGAATTAGACTGGGCTTCCCGAGGTCCGGCACCTCATCCTCATAGGTCAGATTATCCGGACTCTACCCGCAGGCGGGGAAGTGTCTTATAGAAGGAAAGAGAAATGCATTAATATGCATGCGACCCTGGATTATTCCGGCGATTCCCTAGGTCGTTAAGTTTCTAAATTGCTTAAAACTTATAATTTTAAATATTAGTTGCGAGTAGAAAAGGTTTTGGTCCTTAGAGAGCCTAATGAAATCCATGCTAAAACAAAAGCGGCATGCGGATCGCCAATAAACTATGAAAAATATACAACCTATACGCAATCATCATCAAATCAAGCATAATACATAATTAAACAAATCAATTAAATGTCCATAGGCCAACTGCCCTTAATTACAACCCAGGGTCTGCAGAAAATTAAAGTGGCCGGGCACCACTGCCAACAACCCGGATTTTTAATCCTAAGACTGACGCAAGTTATTTTGAGTGGGATACACTTAGTCTTCATCTTCTTGATCTTCTCTTTCTTAGACTCCTTGGATCTGAGCTTCCTCGGACTCCTTGGACCTCAGCTTCCTTGGACTCCTCGGGTAGTAGAATAATCCAAATTTGGATTCCCAAATAGAAAAGGACTATCCTTATATTGGGTGTCCTTTTCTCTTTGGACATCCAACCTTTGGGTTTCAGCATCCCCACTCAAAATAGACTTTCACAACTCTCAACCAATATTACAAATAGTTACATTAAATGAAAGCAGTAAATCTAGACTCTCCTGCAAGATTATCCTATTGAAAATCATCCCAAGCAGTTTATATTATCCCAAGTAATTTATATAAAAATAAAAGTACTCATCACAGCCACACTTGGCCATGCTCTTAATTATTTGAGGGCTAAGCAAGCTCTGGAGCACCTGTAGCAATTTATAATGATGATTTTAATTAGCCCTCATTTATTTAGGGGGGCTGAGCAATTTCTGGAGCATCTGCATGAAACAATGTTAGTATTTAAATCATGAATTTTACCCCCCTTTATTTTAGCATGGCATGAGCATGGCCACCTGCAGAAAGTATCATTAGTATCAAGATCGATCCTAACCTATGGGTAGTCTATCGTGCAATCACATCAATTCTCAGAGTGCAGTAAAAGTAAACAAACACACCAGCATCATCTTAATCACAACATACAGTGAAATCTCAGAAATCTCGGCACACAACAGAAAGGTAAACACCGGCCTAGCCTAGGTCTAGAAGTGGTGCCCTAACAAACCATCTAGATGTGTGTGAAAAGCTGTGTAGCTGAGGTAGATCCTAAGCCGGGTAGTTAGTTACAATTGCCTACTGTCTAGGTTGGTTGTAGGTCTAAAAGGAAATTTTAATTAAAGTATAAATATTAGCGAATTAAGATCTATTTTATTTAATTTGGTATGTAGGTCAGTTTTAATGCTTAGGGTAATAATATTTAAAGTTTAAATTACATTAGTGAGTTTTAGGGGGTTCGGGGTCCACCTATACACTAAGCAAAAGGGGGTCCAAAATTGACTTTTTGATTAAAGGGTATTTATGACCAGCTAATATTTCTATAAAATACTAGGCCTTAACCTGATCAGTTAGACAGTTAGTATGCCCGATTTGGATTCTTCTATCCAAAGTTATGAATTTCTGAAGTTTTGGTCTTGTTTTGAACTAAGTTTGACCGGATTGTTGACTTTTTGATTTTAGTTGATTTATGAAATATTAATATTTTTAATAAATACTAGACCCTAATGTGAGTTGAATGCCTTTAAGTTTGCTGGATTTGGAGTTTCCTACGTAAAGTTATGAATTTTAGAAGTTTCAGGTCCTAGACTATAGGCTACGGTTGACCGAGGAGTTGACTTTTTATTTTAGGTTGATTTCTGGACACCTAATATTTTTTAACAAATACTAGACCTTAATTAGAGTTAGGTGCCTTTTAGTTTGCCCATTTTGGAGTTTTATGTAATTAGTTATGATTTTTAGAAGTTGGGGCAATTAAATGAATTATCGGAATTGCCTAACTAGGGGTACTTTGGGGATTTTGGCTCAAATCAGCTCCAAACTGATTGGAATCACCCCAAAAGGTCAGAAATGACCTAAGAAGGTGTTCCCAAGTGTTTGGAGAAAATTTGGGATTTTTAATAATTTTTAATGATTTAATTAAGGCAAAAGGTAATTTTTGATTAAGGTTGAATTAAAGTCCATATTAAAGTCCAATTATGGGGCCCTAATTACCTAAGGTTGGGGACTGAATTATGGGGAGTTTGAGGTATTACGGGTATTTTTCTGATTTAAAATGGATTTATTAGGTTTTTCTGAAGTTTCTGAGGCTTAATTAATGGGTAAATTAGGGTTTGCTAATTAAGTATTTTAAAGAGTCCAAAAAAAATTCCTAGAAAATTTTAGGGGGTTCCAGATGTCACTAAGCACTAGTGTTTAAAGTTTCATAGCAATCCGAGATCTATCCTAGCTCCTAGAAATATTCTAAGTTCGCTAGACAGTCCTTAATTATTGTCCTTAGTGTGTCACTACACTAAGCAGGAATAAAGTGAGTTAGCTAACCCTTAGGCATAACATAAAGAGGGTAAATGCAGCAAATATAAACACACCAATCAAGTCCTTAGATTTAAAAGAGCCTAGGCTAAGTGCTTGTGCAACATACACATGCAAGGACTACGAAAACACTAAGTAAAAAAACCTAATGAAGTGATTAGTGAATGATTGGGACACAATCACCCACTAATCCTTCTCCCACATGAATTGCTCTTCACATACATAACCTAGGTTTAAGATTTCACCAAGTGGATCTCCCAAGATTAAGGATTTAATAATATATGTAGTTTTAAAAATGTTTAAAATACATATACGTATTAAGTACACAAATATATAATTTTTAAAATAAGATAGTTTGAAAATGATTTCATGTTATATCCTTAGGAGATCCACTGGCCACCACCAAGGGGTTTCAAAATATTTTCATGTTTAAAATTAATTTTTAATTTTAAAGTAATTAAATAATAATCAAATAATTAAGTAATTAAGTAGCACAGAAAATAATCCAAACAATACAGAATTGAATCAAGAAAATAATTTTAAATAAAATTTCATATTTTTCTGAAAATTTAAGGTATTATACACAAAAATCCGATTTAAAATGAATTAGTTATGAATTTTTGAAGTTTAATGTATTAAAAAGGATTTTTAAATAATTTAAAAATAATTAATATTTAAAAATAATTATCAAATTAAATTAAATTAAGTATTAAAATTTCTGGAATTTAAAGTAATTTAATAAAAACAATTTTCATAAGTTTTGAAAAATAAATGAATTTTAAATTAATTAATTATTAATTAAATAATCTAAGTATTTAATTAATTATAATAATCTAAAATGGAAAAAAATATTTATTAATAAAAAAAATAAATAACAAAAATAATTATCTAATTTTGAAAATTATTTAATAAAATTATTTATTATAAATTTAAAAAATATTTAAATTTTAAATTAATTAATTATTAATTAAATAATTTAAGTAATTAAGAAAAGTATTTAAAATAAGGTATATTTATTAAATTTAAAAGAGTAAATAAACAAATAAATAAATAAAATCTCTGATATGTTAACATAATTGGAATAAGAGATTCTTTACAAATTTGAAAAATAATTAAATTTTAAATCAATTAATTATTAATTAAGTAAATTAAGTAATTAATAATTAAGAAAAGTATTTAAAATAGAAAATATTTATTAAAAATAAAAAAAGTAAATAAATTTATAAAAAAAAAATTAATCTGATTTTGAAAATAATTTAGTAAAATTTATTTATAAATTTAGGAATAATTAAATTTTAAATCAATTAATTATTAACTAAGTAATTTAAGTAATTAATAAACTAAAATAATTTTTAAAAAATAGGAAAAATCATTAATAATTCGAAATTAAATAATTAAAAATAATAATAATAATAATAATAATTTTCTTATTTTAGAATTATTCAATAAAAAAAATAATTTTTATAAATTTAGAAAGTATTTAAAGTTTAAATTAATTAATGACTAATTAAGTAATATAGGTAATTAATCAATTAGAATAATTTAAAAAAAGAAAGTAATTATTAATTAGAATTAAATAATAAAAATAATAATAATTTGTCTGATTTTAAAATAATTTAATAAGAAAATAATTTTTATAAATTTAGAAAGTATTTAAATTTTGAATTAATTAATAACTAATTAAGTAATATAGGTAATTAATCAATTAGAATAATTTCAAAAATGAAAGTAATTATTAATTCAAATTAAATAATAAAAAAATAATAATTTTTCTGATTTCAAAATAATTTAATAAGAAAATAATTTTTATAAATTTAGAAAGTATTTAAATTTTGAATTAATTAATGACTAATTAAGTAATATAGGTAATTAATCAATTAGAATAATTTAAAAAAGGAAAGTAATTATTAATTCGAATTAAATAATAATAATAATAATAATTTTTCTGATTTCAAAATAATTCAATAAGAAAATAATTTTTATAAATTTAGAAAGTATTTAAAGTTTAAATTAATTAATACCTAATTAAGTAATTTAGGTAATTAATCAATTAGAATAATTTAAAATAGGAAAGTAATTATTAATTCGAATTAAATAATAAAAATAATAATAATTTTTCTGATTTCAAAATAATTCAATAAGAAAATAATTTTTATAAATTTAGAAAGTATTTAAAGTTTAAATTAATTAATACCTAATTAAGTAATTTAGGTAATTAATCAATTAGAATAATTTAAAAAAGGAAAGTAATTATTAATTCGAATTAAATAATAAAAATAATAATAATTTTTCTGATATTTCAAAATAAGTAATAAAAAAAATATTTTTTTTAATTTTAGAAAGTAATTAATTAATTTTTGATTAAATATTGAGATATTTAAACAATTAATTAATTAAGAATTACTTAAAATAATATATTTTAACATAATTTTAAAAATTAAATCATTGAAAAGTAATAATAAAATTTTTCTTATTTTTTATTTATTTATTTATTTATTTTAAAATAAAATAGATAAAAAAATATTTAATAATATCATTTTAAAAGTATTTAATAATTATTAGTATTAACTAAGTGTTTAGATTTTAAGTAATTAAAACTATTTTAAATAATAATAAATACGTCATAAAATAGATATAATTTTAAATTAATATATTTAAAATAATTATTAAATTATTTAAACATATTTTATAAAAAAAATATTTAATTTTAATAAAATATTTATAAAAAAAAGAAAGAGAAAATCAACGACTCATGCTATTCATGTACGCCGAATTCTATAACCCTAAAATTAAAAAAAAAAGGGTTTCGTTCTCAAGAATGGCTTTATTGATTTTGATAAAATTTTAAATGTAGATTAAGAACATGAATAAAAGTCATGGGGAGGTATTTAAAAGCTCTGAAAAGCACTTATTAGAAAGATATACGGATCTAAGTGTGGTGACCTAGATCTAAAGTTTTGATAAAATCTTACAGTTAGATCTTCTAGATTTTGAAATATCTGAGCTTGTAGATTGTCCTCGTATATTCCTCTAGTTGAAGTTGAACTCCAATTCACCTTGGATCGGACGGTAGAAGCTTTGGAAGGGGAATGACTCGGGTCGCCGGAGATCTCGCGGCCGGCAAGATTTACCAACGAATTTGAGTGGAGAAAGATGTGGAGATGTTGGAAGAGCTCTCACACTAAAAAAATTAGGGTTGAGAGCGGCTAGGAAAAAGAAAAAGAAGCAAGCCCGCTTCATGAAGCCCTAAAAGAGTATTTAAATGATTAAGGCCATAGATCTACGGCTAGGATTCATCCTAAGATTAATTAGGAGGGAATTAAGGTGATTTAATTAGCCATCCGTTTGATTGCTTGATTTAGGAATAAATTTAAGCTCATGAGAATGAAAAAATAAATAAATAAATAAATAAGTAAATTAAATTAAGTATATTAGATTAAAATCAAGCCTACAATCAGATCCGATTTGGGTCAATTTGGGATTCAATTTGATTTACTCAAATTAACCCAGTTAAATTTAAATAAAATAAACACTCGAATCAAATTAACCTCGACAGGCCTAAGGCAAACTAATCGGGCTCAATCGGATACGGTCGAGTCTACTTTGACTCAATTCAAGCTAATTCGAGCTCGAATTGGACTCGACGGGGGTTGATTAAATTAATTAAAGGCCCTCAAGGGCACTCGAATGAAAATAAAGGTCAACAAGGGGTTTTAAAATGGGTATTTAGGTTGGGTTTTGGTCGAACTCGAAATTGTCCCGGGTCCAATTCAGCTTCCTTGAACTTGAATTGATTTTGTAAATGGGTCAGAAAGTTAGATTCAGACCTAAATCGTCGGGATATTGGGTTTACCAAACCCGACCAGTAACCCATGTATGCAAGAGCACAGTACGTAAGTATTAGCACTGACCACATGTGGGACTACACAAGTGTGATTGCTATCACGAATGCGAGTGCAGATGTGGGGGTGCATGATTGAGGACTATGAGTGGGTGAGGGCAAGGCTGCATCGTCATAAATGGGTGATTGTGCGGGTGTGTGTGCATGACTATAAGCGGGTGTGTCCTTGACCACATGTAAGGGTAGGACCGTACGGGTGCGGGTGAGCTAGTCCAGTGGGAGCACTGCGAGTGCAAGTGCATGAGAGGGTGAGACTCGAGTCCAAGGCAAGGCACTATGTAAGGGGACTAGTAAGTTTGGATGGGGATGGGTTAAATATGGGTCAAACTCAAGTTATTGGGTTGACCCAAACCAACCTGATTTTTTAGATGGGTCATAAGTGGAACCCAAACCTAACCCATTTGTTAAACAGGTTGATCCAAATTCAAAATTTTTAGATCAGGTTTGGCTTGGGTCAATAATTGACACCCCTAATAAGAGAGATAGTAATTGGGTAGTATTGATTGTCATCTTTGCATTTGGTTGATTTATCTTCATTTATATGTATGTTAAGTTTTTATATTAATTGATTAGAAAATAGATTATATTAGTGAATAGATGGACCCTATTGAACAAGATACACATAATGGACAGTGTACAAGTAATTCCAATCAGTTCTGATAGTTTGACGCAGCTTGCCAATATGTTTGTACAAATAATGAGTAATGCTCAAAGTAAACAAAATGAATATAAAAAATCAAAAGAGGATAGACATCTATAAATGTTTCATAAGCTATAGCTATCATTATTTAAAGGAGCTATACAACCCCATGTAGTTGAAGATTTGCAGTTGAGGATATATAAAATATTTGATAGCATACAGTGCCCAGACCATAGAAAATTGCCACTAACAGTATTTCTGTTTGAAGGAGAGGCTCGGAGATGGTGGATATGATAATAAAGGGAGAAATTTTAGGGCAAAATGAATGTGGAGATTACTTGGACAGAGTTTGTTACTGTTTTCATAGATTACTTCAACAGTAAATACAAGAAGCTTTTAAGAGATTGGAACAGAGAAAAAAGGCAATGATGCGGTACAAAGATAAATTTATTGAATACGCAAGGTACACTCCATAGTTGATTAATACAACATATGAAAAATAATATAAATTTTTGAGAGGATTGAAGGATGATTTGAGGTATCCATTTATACCATTCAAAATTCTGGAATTTTTAGAGTTAATGGAGAGAGCAAGATTGGTGGAGAATAATTTTATTATTCCTCAATTAAAATAGGATATGAGCAGGAAGAGATTAAGAGATGATACGACCTAGAGAGATAGCAGTGAAAAGAAGAATAAACTTTTGGATAGCAAAAATGAATCTGAGTCAAGTGTGATTAGTGTGTTGGAGTGTGCTCGATGTGGAAAGAGACGTACAGGATAGTATTTTTTGATGACTGGATATTATTTCAGATGCAAATATTAAGGACACCAGATAACTGATTGCCCACTACACCGACATAGAATAGGATCTGGATTTAGAGGAGAGCAAGCCAAGAAGGGCTATAGAAAGAAGAGTGTTAGATCTGTAGCATATAGTGAAGGATTCGCAAGCAAGACAAGAGGACTAGGAGTTCTTGAAGATCAAAGAGAACCTGTATAGTTTAAGGATTTTTAAGATTTGAAATTTATCATCGAATACTTAAAATAGGTGATGGGGGGACTGAAGATGAGTATGATCACAATCCCATGGTTCTATTATCCCAGACTATCATGGTCCATATTCTACTTAGTCAGAGGAGGTAGTTGACCCAACTTGATAGAAGGCACCTTATCGACAGCCATAGTTTACTTCGTCCAAGAATATCTTACAGACCTGGGGTGATGTTTGTCTAAGGAGATACATTTGAATCCACCTTAACTGATAAAATGACTTTATGCTTATCAAGTATATCCTATGATTCATTACTCAAAGGCTTGAAACCATTAGGGAACATGAGGGCTTTGACCGTGAGCATATTCATTTTATAGAAAACCATCCACTTAGAGGGCACGTGTCACGTCCCTGCTAGCAAGAGATAATTTGAGAATGAATCTTAGTGATACACTTAACACGATATTCACTCCTTGTGAACCAAGGTTAATTTAAATTTATCACCCCTAATAAATAGTTGCAGGAGGTGGATGAGTTTTAGCTTTAAGTCTTTTATGTGATAAATTTCACATTAAAGTTATTTATAATTTTCTGTATTTTACATTTGGGATTTAAGTATTTTGAAAGACAAATTTCTCTCCGATATAGATTTTTTGTCAACACGACTATCATCGGGGATTTAAGTAATTAGTTTTATGATTAGATATTCATTTGTTAATCTAAGTCGTGTCAACTTTAATCCTTTTTAGGAGAAGGATCATACTTGAATATTTAACCTGTGCATCATTCTTGGACATTTAGATTTAGGAATCAGATGTGATGATCGGAGCATATGCAGGAATATGTAGAAAATATATTCGAATAAAGGAAGGTTGTCTTGTAGATGTTATCTTTAGGAAAATCAGTATAGTGAACTAGATATAGGTAAACTTGGCGTTCATTCTTCTTTTTATATTAATGATTCATTGTAGCAAAAGACTCTTTGGGTTTTATAAATGAAACTTTCTTTGACTTAATTGGATTAAGAATGATCTTCTTTCCTTTATTTGAAGTTATAATTGGTGGAATGTTCACAATTAATGATGTCCTAATCATATAGCCAAGATCCCTTTATAAATACATGAGTAAAATTCATGATAAGTTCGTAAGATTTGTCTCTAATTTAGTGCTAAGTGGGAAGTTGTAGATTCATTTGCAATCAAATTTTATTTTGCAAGGTAGCTGGCACACATCACACTATAACTAAGTGTGAGTTCTTCCTCTACGTCACTGACATCATCATAAGGGTTACACTCAACCATGCCTTCCCCTTAGTCATCCAATTGATTAAGATTAACTGATTCTTAGTGGAGACTCTACTTCACTGACATCATTATAAGGTTTACACTCAACCATTATCTTAACTTAAATTTTAATGTTTTTGTATATTTTTTATTTTATGAATTTTAATTTGATCAAAACTTATAAAATATACGATATCTCAATTTATAACAAACTTCTACCATAATATTTTTAGTATGTTATAATTTTAATCATTCTACAAATATTGGTAGAAATATATTAAATTTTTACAGGGTATTTTTATATTTTGAGGAAAAGTTTCTAATTTGGGAGATTTAGATAAATATAAAAATTGGATAAATAATTAGTAAAATCTTATAATATCAGTATATGGCATATATACTTGTTATAATGAGTATATATATGGTAAAAAATAATATACTATATTTTTTTTTATAAATTTTACTAGTTTTGATTCATATATAAATTTTATATGCATTAATATGATACACTGAGCTGAATATTAAGCATAATATCACTTGTTTACTATATTATATATGTTGTGAAATATGTGGATGTAAGAAAGGCCGGACAAAAATGATTAACTGATTCAGATTGGTTAAAGATATGTTACCATGTACACAAGGATGAGTTGACAGACTTTTTTTAAAAAATAAGGTTTATGTTGTAATCATAAATGATATGAAAAGGGATATGTAAAGAGACAGATTGATATAATATGCTATACTAACATGTAGGAAGTGACGTTTTCTGATATGAAAGCCATCTGACCTAAATGACTTATTATATGACTGATTTCTGAAAATATGATTGATATGATTGAGCCTAATTTTTGAAGGATTGGTTTACAAGATTGGATACAATAAAATATCATAGATAGCTTGATGCATTTTCTTTCTTACAGTGTTTGCATATACATATGACAAATATATATATATATATGATAAATTATATAATTGATATGATATAATTTATATAAGATGTTATATAAACTGTATGACATGCATATGATAATGATAGGTATATTGATCTAATAAGATGCTTTATAAACTATTTTATAACTGATGGGTATAGGATTGACAAAACTTATTAATTACGGTTCACTTGGTTACTGATCATTGCTCTTAAAATACACAGTTATATTGATGTTTATTGATCATATAACATGTTACTATTTCATTGATTATTATATATTTTTATATTTATATATTCATATTGATAGTGATTGAATGACTACATACATATTATTTATATTATATTATATTAATTTTAATTGTAGGTTTTTGTAACCCATTGAGCTGTTAGCTTACTCTATAGTTTATATATTTTTAAGAGAGGGTTTGGGATCCAGTGGAGTGAGGATAGATTTATGATTTATATTTAATTTTATTTTTATCTTTACTTTAGTTTTATTATTTTATAGTCAATAGCTAAAAGATAGATTGATGAATACATCTAATTATTTTGATGAATATGATTTATTTACTTATATTAATAATTATATTAATTAAAAGAGATCAGTGGTTATGGTAGATTAATTAATAAATAAATAGATAATTCTTTCAAAATTAAACCTTAGGGTGTTACACAATGCCTTTTAGCATTTTTTTTTGTTCGTCGTTTCCATTACAAAAGTTGTTATAATCATAGTAAGTGGCCTCAACTCTACTTGTGTTTTTAATAATTTAGAGTTTGGTATATTTCTTCTTCCTAAAAATAATAAAAATGTAATATCTCTTCGTGTAACTTTTGGTATATCATAGACATCGTTATTTTGAATATTTTGACTGGTTTATATGAAACTTTCATCACGTGAATTGATAATTATAATTTTCTGAAGTTATTGAATAATGTATAAATTTTCTTGCATTTTACAGATCATTATATTTTGTACATGAAATTGAATGTTAAACTGAATAGAGAAAATGATAAGATGAATGCATGATGTATTTGCATGTTAGCAAGGAAGGCTGATTGTTAACACTATAACTAATACGGATTGACTCTTAAAAAGTAATATCCTGTACAAGAGGGTGGACATGAGGGCTTTTATTTAAATAAAAGGATTGTGGTGTAATTTTTGATATTATACTGTAAACGATTGACTAAATTATGTCGATAAGCAGAGAGTGACGACTCTTTATTTATTCATCAAAAGTTGTCTGTTTAAATAAACGACTAATATAATTAATTGAAAGATATGTTTGATTGATGATGATGAATTGATAAAACAGATGGATGATAGATATGAGGATGAAAACACCACTTTAAAATCTGAATGTCTTGCCTTGTTAAATTTCATATTGATATGCATATATAGTAGCATACATATTGTAAACATGATATGACTAAAACAAAAATGATAGATGTTAGACAGGTGAGATATGATCGATGATTAATAAGCTTGATAATTGTTAAGACTGATAACATATGATATATGATACACAATAAATAATTGATTAATGATCGGATTAACTACATTACATGAATGACAGGTAGCTACGAATGACCAAATTATGTCGACAAGTAGAGAGTGACGACTCTTTATTTATTCATCAAAAGTTGTCTGTTTAAATAAACGATTAATATAAATAATTGAAAGATATGTGTGATTAATAATGATGAATTGATAAAACAAATGGATGATAGATATGAGGATTAAAATACCACTTTAAAATCTGAATGTCCTACCTTGTTAAATTTCATATTGATATGCATATATATTAGCATACATAATTGTAAACATGATATGACTAATACAAAAATGACAGATGTCAGACATGTGATAGATATGCTTGATGATTAATAAGCTTGATAACTGATAAGACTGATGACATATGATATATGATACACAATAATTAATTGATTAATGGCCGGATTAACTACATCACATGAATGACATGTAGCTAAACTGAAAGAGTATTGATATGAACATGTAATATATAACGAGAATATGACTGATATGTAGTTGATAAGACATTATATGAAGTACATGGTATATTTACAACTACACGTCCTTACAATTATATGTTTACTATTTTTGATTGATGCATTGACTTCAACTGTAGATATTAGTTACTTGCTGGAATTTTAAGCTCATTATATGATTTTTTACATATTTTCATGCACGGGTAATAATCTCGTAGATTGATGTTGTTTTGGGATGAAGGATGGAGTTTCTTTATGCATCCTTTGGTCTTTCTATTTCTTTTATAATTATGATGTATTTATCATGGTTGAGCATTATAGCTATTGTAAATATGTTATTTTGGGCTGAAAATAATATAAATATTTAATGAATAGTAATGTATTTATATTTTTCCCTTGTTTATGCAATTTTTTCAGCTCTAGTTGAAATGTGAAATGTTCAGAATGATGCAATTCTTCCAACATTAGATATTGAGCGTCACATTATACGTCCCATATTTCTTTAGATCTATTTCCCTTTAGAGCTAAGATGAAATAATCATAGATTACTCCCAAACGCATCCATTTTAAGTGAGCTAAAGATGAATGCAAAGATGGGCAAATTAGCAATAAATTTGCTATCCCAAGCAAACTACCATGCCTTACTTTTACGAGAATGGTTTGAATCCTGATAACCTTCAAGAGTTTCTATAATCGCTTTCTTATGTATACATTGTGCTAGTTTATGGTAACTATTATTTTTTTCAAAAAATTAGTTTCAATATGATTCAAAATTTGGCCATTTTTAATAAAAAATGTTAGAGATATCAAACACGGAGCACAACATCAAATATCTATTAGAAGTTACATATGATCATATAAAAATTCACTAAGACTATTTTTGTCAACTTCTTAATTTACATATATTGTGTTATGACAATTGTGATATTTAAATGAATTACACTTTACTATATTATGCATGTTTCTTATATCTTTTAAATTGCAGTGTCATATAGGACTTGTAATTATAAATATATATTTACAACTTTAATAGCTTTATGCCAACTCATTTACATATGCCTTTGACTACCTTAACCAAAATTTATATCAATCTTCCCATGAGCAAATACTTTAACTCCCACAAACTTTAAGTTAGACCTCATTGCAGTACAAAAGCATTTATTATGGCCATACTTGATTATTTTTTTTTTATAGTAGACGTTTATCACTAACAACCAAAATGTAGGGGAAGGACCATCCAAGCCCTCCTTAAAAGGAAAAATTATTTGTGCGGTTACCGAATGGTTCAGATGTGAATCAGAATGTGTTTTGTAACTCGGTATACAGCACCGATATACAACAAAAAAATGATGCGGCGCTTTCTGATTCGCCCCTGAACACCGTATGGTGACCGCACAGAATAATTTCTACCTTGAAAGAGTGGTAACTCCCAAAGTAGCAACCTCAATATTCATTATAATGGAAGAGCTATCTTATAAATGATGCAATACGGAGAGACACGGATTAGAATATTAAGTTTTTTTTTTTTTTTTCAATAGAAGAACTATGTCAATATCTGGAGAGATTATTCTATGCGGACACCGAACGTAGCTTTACGTTCGGAGACCAACCAGAATGTGCCACATCAGCCGTACCGAGCATAGTACCGAGTGTACCGAGCACGGTACCGAGTAGAGGGTGACGTGGAGCATTTTTATTGGACTCTGGACGACGTTCGGTGTCCGCACATAATAATTTCCCTAATAACTGACCAGCAATAGTGCATGTAATATATATATTGGTTCCACATTAAAAAAAAAAACCTCCAAAATACTTTGAGAACTGAAGATAATTCTAAATATTTCCCATGATCCATATGCAATATAACATCAATATAATAATTAAAAAAAAAACTAGTTTGCTGTAAAATAAAAACATTTCTTAATAAAATACTGAAAGGAAAGAAGAACTGTTTTCTCTTTTTAACAATATTTTTCTTAGAATATCTGCAATGAATTATTTCTCCCTTCAGAAATAACTATTAAAACTTCATTGTTTTAGATTAGAGGAGCACATTCTCTAGTAGTTACAAGTAAAATATAGAGTCATGCACTGTACGTCTAGCCATGGCTTCAAGGAGCTTGTTGGCTACTGCTCCAGCATACACTGTGGAACCTTCACATATCTGCAGTCATATATATACAAATATATATAGATATATTATAGAGTGATTTGTAGTGGGATTAAAATTAAGTTAGATATAATTATCATTAATCGGATCCTTAACTCACGGTTTAATTAAGTTTAATGAGAGACTCTAAGCATACTAATCTTATGTAAGTATTTATTATGATAGGAAGATAGAAAACAAGTAGATTAATTAACTAACCTTAGCATTGAACATGAAAATGTGATAATCTCCAATATTTCCTCCAGCAACATGGTTAAGATCAAGTTGAAGTTCATCTAATGCCTTGGAGACAGAGAGCAGAGTGTTCATCTTCTTCTTTTGAGTGAGCTTTATATTCACCTCATCATCGATAATCCGAACATCAACAAAGGTTTCCTTGGACTTTCTTTGGAGCCATGAGCTTCGAAGAGGTCCATTAATGGCCGGAAGGTTTTCCTGATTATCTTCCTTAGCTGATCTTATTATTGTTGAGCTCTCCATGTCAGTGCAGGCTGTGGCCTCCTCAGTTCTTATTATTTGCTTGCTTCTTTCTCGGCCTAATTGCTTCTTCTCTACTAGTAGTTTCAAGTCGTCTATTGTTCGGAGGAGCTCTTTGATATAGTCTATGGCGTCTCCAACGGTGGAGGCTCGGTCAGGCTGTGGAGTTTGAAGAAAGAAAGAAAGAAAGAAAATTAATTTGTGACTAAATTAATTAAATGTATATTTAGTAATATTATAGAGGAAGATTTGAAACTATATGATCAATATTTTGAAATCTCGATTGGTGGTGGAACAACATGTGAAACCGATTGGTTCACTTCAGATTCCTAAAACTACCTCTGATGATCTCCTAACCTGAGAGAGAAAGACAGAGAAGAAAGGAGGGAGAGAGAGAGAGAGAGAGAGAGAGAGAGAGAGAGAGAGAGAGAGATTTGAAAAGTTGAAATGGGGTTAAGAAAAATTGATTCTCAAACAAGCTTATTAGTCCAAACATAACAATTTTTTCAGTTCAAAACATAAAGCTGATCAAGTTCATCAAGCACACATGAACAACTAAAGAGAGAGAAAGATCTGAAAAAGCAAGAGAGAGAAGGATTCCTTACTCAAAACTACAAGCATTACCTTACTGGGATTAGGAACAAGTGATCTCAAAGCAGCAAACTTCTCATTCAGCTGCACCCTCCTTTGCCTCTCAGTTGCAAAGCTCCCCTTCATTTCACCCTTCGCCATTTCTCTTCTACAATCCAACACTCCATCAAACTGCCTCCTGATCTCTCCTTCTCCCCTTCCCATCATCCCTCCTTCCCTCTCCTCCAACCCACAAAACAACCCATAATTCTGTGGCAACGACCCGAATAAATCCCGTAACATGCCCGACTGTGTACCCATCGAATTCCTCGTACCAATCATCGGCTCATAAAGCATCGAGATGCCATCGAATGAGATTGAGCTCGTGGGTGGATTCACCGCACACCGCGGTAGCTCAAGCATGTTTAGGAGGTCGGGTACGCTCGACCCGCCCTGAAAGTAATTCGGGTCGGGATACAAAGGTTGTGGTAGCGATAATGGCGGTGCTAGTTGATCATTGTAACATATGTCCCAATTTGATAGCTCAAAAGAGGGCGGAGGCACCGAACCTACTTCCATGTCGAAGCTGAGTTGATTGTTAATGTGATCGAGGCCTAAATCCGCTTGGGTGGTAGGGTCGTCCAGATTGAAAGAAGGAAGAATCCTATGGTCTTCTAACAAACATTCATTGCTGCTGCTGCTATCTACAAGAGATGAGGGTATTATGGGCTCATCGGCCACATGAAGAGGATCCAAATAGCTCAAATCCTCGAACATAGCTAAGGTTCTTCTCTGCTCTTCACCCTGCAAGAAATGAAATGAAGAGAGATGAAGTATAGTGACACAAGAAAATTAATAAAATTTCTGAAGATGATAAGCTAAGTAATGAAACTGTTTTGTTTGCATCTCTTATGAATCTTTCAGACCTTAGAAACAGTAAGAGTAGAAGAAGAAGAAGAAGAAGAAGAATGGTTTTGTTGAGGGTATTTTGTATTGGGATTTCTCTTCTGGCTTTGGCTGGTGAAGTTGGTTTAAGGCTAATTAGGGTTCATGAGAGGTGAGAGTATTTGATATCTTTCTCATTTGTTTGTATAAGACAATGTGTTTATCTTTCTCTAACCATTATTTTATTTATTTTTAGTTATATATAAATAAATTTACTAATCTTTCTCTCAACAGGTATTAATAATTTTTTAGGATATTTGAATTAACTATATTTGTTACAAATAGTGTGATATTTTCACATCTTGTTCATGTCAATCATATAATGGGGCTCATTCTTAGTAAAAAAAATACTACGATGGGACACTTTATATTATTTTGGATTTTTTAAGAAGGAGCATGATGTTAATTTAAATTAGAAATAGGAATAAAATATTAAAAATTTAAAAAAAAAAAAACAAACAAACTAGCCAAATCATTTGACACATTCTAAAGGATGTACCAAATGATTTGGTGCATTCAAAACTAGCCAAATCATTTAGTGCATTCTTTAAAATACGTTAAATCATTTGGTGCATTAACTCCGATTTGTCGAATTAAAGTCTGAAATTACTGTAGCAATGCGCCAAACAATTTGACGCATTCAATGGAATACGCCAAGTTGTTTGGCTTATTCTAAATACGCCAAACGGTTTGTTGCATTCAATGAAATGAGTCATTCTGTTTGGCTAATTTGCTTCTTTTTAAATTTTTTTAATATTCTGCTCCTATTCTTAATTTAAATTATACATCATGCTCCCATTTATAATATTCCGTATTATTATTTTTTGTTTAATCTATATAGAATTTAATAATGAATAATTATCCAAATAATTATATCTTAATCAATTAATAAATTTAACATAATTAAGACCTCAACAAAATAAAGATGAATATTTTGCAATAGCTTTCATTTCATTAATATTGAACCTGCAAACTACCTAACACTGATCTTCCTTACACTTCAAATTTTCAAATATATGGAGTTGGAGATATATATATATTTTGGTTTAGAATTGTCATAATTAAATTATTTTTTAAAGCTAAATTATGAATTAATTTTAATCATAAAAGTTTTTAGCATAATTTGATGCTTAATTAGTCAATAATATAATATAATAATAATAAATATTATGCATAATAACTATAGTCAAAGGCCATTAATTAGGAACCTTAATAGTTGAAATTAAGAGCATATAGTCACACTCTTTTACTTGGCATCTTTGCTGTTATTCCACTAAAGGGAAGTTAGGAAATGCAAGCCATGCCTCTCACCTTCCTATGCCTAAAGAAAAATTCTCTTCAAATCATTGACAATATTTTTGATTTTTTTAATTTTATTTTTATGAATTATGATCATATTGTTCCCAAAATCCTTAATAGAATAAAAATTAGAACACTTAACCATTCATTGAGAATGATGCATCAAAGTAATGTGTTGCATCATTTTTATGAGTATGAAATTAGAACATATTTCTTGTTGGTAAGATGATAAATAATTCAAGTGAGATGTTTCATGAATCAAATTTCTCTTTAGGATTTTGATCACATGTGATGGTATGAGTGCTTTCAACTTTATTTTGATAAGAAAAGCTATTTTTCTTTTATGAAAGAGACAATCAAAAGACTTGGGCTTCGTTTGGGACAATTTTTTTACTGTTCTTTTAAAGCAGATTTCTAGTGTACAAATTTCTTGAAAGCACTGAAAATACAGTGGCCAAAAGCTATCTCAAACGAAGCCTTAAAGATCATTTATGCATAGAAAAAATAAGATGAAAGTTGATCAATGAGGATCTTTGATAAACTGTGATTTCTATGTACTAGAGAGAGAACAAAAGAAGAATTAAGGCTTTGTTTGAGATAATTTTTTTACTGCTTTGCTTTTTAGATCGCAATAATATTTTTTATTTGACCACTACTTTTTTACCGCTTTCAATGATTTTTTGTGCTGGGAAGCTCTTTGTACAATTTTTTTTAGAGAAACCCCATGAGTGGGCCTACGTGTTAATATTGGGAAAAATTACAAGTCCTTAGTAGGGATCTAATGCTCACTACCGCTCAAGCGAGCTACAAGCAAAATGAAAATAAAGCCCTACGAGCCAAAGATCCCTCCTAAATACATGCATAAAGAAAGTAAAGCAATACCTAAAATAAAAAGAACTAGGGATGCTAAAAACCATCACCCAAAAGGGGAGATCATGAAATGATAGTAGTTGAAGCTCGATAAATCCCTGCAAAAAGATAGGAAAAAAAAAGTAAAATCTTGGATAATCATTAGGTACCAGGTCTTGATTATCACCTACAAAAAATAAGACCACATGCACAACATCCACCAAAACATAGTAGAAAAAGTAAAGACAAAAAAGAAAATTATACACCGAGAAAGGATCATGTAAACCATCGGATGAAAGACCAATTCCCATGTACGTAGCCTAAGAACAAAAGAAAGATATCATGCCAATGTTACATAACTGTAAAAGATGACTATGGTTATTAATAAGATAAGAATTATCTAAAGACCAAAACCACTGAACACCGGAATCTAACCGGCGCCAACACAGAACAACCCAAAGGGTAGCAGAACTCTAACTAATAACAATCACAAGAAAACTAACCGGATCGAAGAAAGTAATTACTTTTTCCGCAACAACTTTACAATCACATTTATAAAAAATTACAACTATCCCAAACATACCCTAAATTTAGAATTAGATACATATAAAAATTAAAGCTTAATCTTATGGGGGAAACAAACCACTTAATATCTTTACACCAATATATTTTTTAGCTATTGGATATAAGACTAAACTCAATTCTCGCATTGACTTCATTAATCTAAAAAAGAGATCAATAAATAACCTACAATC
Organism: Dendrobium chrysotoxum; assembly: GCA_019925795.1. Classification (NCBI taxonomy): domain Eukaryota; kingdom Viridiplantae; phylum Streptophyta; class Magnoliopsida; order Asparagales; family Orchidaceae; genus Dendrobium; species Dendrobium chrysotoxum. The sequence goes on from CM034305.1 coordinate 5,608,024, forward strand.
CAAAATTACAAGAATAATATGAAAGCTTTCATAACCATAAAAGAGAAAATAAGAAGCCTTCAAATAGGCACCGCATGAAATGCATACATCTCAGTCCTAATTTCTATGAAACTCCCAATATATCCTTAACAAGATAGTGTGTGAATATTTGTACATCTATGTGTTATCACTACTTTTTCTTTTTTCTTTTTTTATCGAACGTCCTTAATTAGGCTATACAACTCTAAATTAATGAGTTTGATCATTGGTGCATCTAGCACAATTTTAGTTCCTATTTGAATCGTCCCTCACCCTAACAAATGATATTTAAGGCTTCGTTTGGGACGGCTTTTTTACTGCTTCTTAAAACTGCTTTTTAGTACAAAAAATTTAACTTTTGTACTAAAAAGCTGTTTTAAGAAGCAGGAAAAAAGCTGTCTCAAACAAAGCCTAAGTTGATAGTTTGACTAAAGTTTTGTTTGGGATGGCTTTCTTCCTGCTTCTTAATATAGCTTTTTAGTAAAAAAATTTAATTTTTGTACTAAAAGCTGCTTCAAGAAGCAGTAAGAAAGCTGCCTTAAACAAAGCCTAAGATCGAGTAATACCACATACATATTGTGTCTCTCAAAGGCCTTCACTTATTTTTTCTATTTATTAAAATTAAATCAAACTTAGATTATGAACCTATTCCTACAAAATCCATGCATCCAAATTATTAAATAGATGTGAATAATGATCTTAATGACAAAAAGTAAGCACAACTCATAACTTAGGCTCCGTTTGGAATAGCTTTCTTGCTGTTTTTTAACTTTTTAGTATAAAAATTTTAGTTTAAGAAACCCTAAACTATAAAAAACTATTTTAGAAAGCAATAAGAAAATTGTTCCAATAGTTTCTAAGTGCCACCAAAGGTTTGGTATTAAAAATAAAAATTATATCAAAATATGTTGATATATTTTGTATTGTCATAATAATAAAACAAATTAATATAAAATATAAAAATATATATATTTTTAAATAGTATGAAAATATAACTTAAGAATTTATCTTTTATATTTTATTATTTTTATTTGTAATATTAATATAAGACGTATGAGAATATCCTAATAAAAATTTTCTTTCTTTCGTGTTAGCTAATCCTTAAGTAGGAATTATGTTCCTTCTGAAACTTTAAAAACCAGATGTATAGTTAGAAACCACGTTTATTGGATGAATGGCTCTGTTGGGCTGTAGAGTGCTAAAAAAATATTAAAGCTTTTGTAATAGACAAGCAAATAGAGGGGGCATGTGGGGGTTAAGGTGTTTGTTTGTCTTTTTTTTTGGCTTCTATTTTATTTATATATTTTTCTCATTTGAAGTTATAATTAATAAATTTGTTATTTAAATTGGTAAAATTAAAATCAACTCAAATTTTAAACTCTACAAACATCTTTGAAATTTTTAAAAATAAAAAGAATATTTTTACAAATAAATGAGAACTGAAATGAATTATTATATTTAAAAAATATATTTTCTTGTTGCATGAAATCAAATTGTTTTAATTAGGAGAGTAAGAAAATTATCCGATTCGAAGAATCTGGGTTTGGGTTGATATGATTATTAAATGGGTCGATTTTGGCTCTATAATTCTAACCCATTTATTAAATGGGTCGGATTCAAGTTGACCTACAAACCTGCTTTTGACCTCAAAGTAACTCATTCAATATATTGTTTATATATATGATCTTCTTATTTTTTATTAATAAACTTAAATTTTATAGTTAATAAGTTATTAAAAAAATTAATCAAAAATAGGTTATCAGGTTCGTTTATGGTCATTTGGGTTACTAGTAGGCTGGGTTCGGCCCATCTATTTGACTTATTTATTAAACAGGTTGATCTCGAATTGACCGAATTAGGTCAAACCTAAACCCGACTCCTTAACCATTTCAACACCCCTAATTTTGATCTATAATAAAATTGACAATTAATTACTTTGACTTGAGTTTAAGGATTTTAAATTGAGCTAAAATTGTATTAGTAATTTTTTCTTCCTTAAACGGCAACGGTCTAATTTTATTTTTTCTTCTAACATATTATACAATCTTTAACTCTACATGATATTATTGATTATGATCGATTTTATAAGAATTATATCTAAATCAAATTTATTCATTTTTTTAGGTGATGATATCATTCATCAAATATTTGAAATATATAAAAATGATTTGATAAAATATAGAATTCTATTTAAGGTTCTAAATTTAATAAACATTTAACAAGTTGATACTTGATACCCTCTAGTAAATAAAAAATATCATAAAATTTTCATAAATTAAATTCAAAATCATTAAAAAAATCTCTACACAATATCATTAAGGCCTTGTATGGAAAAACTTTCGACTGGTTTTGTGATAAGAAAATATTTAGTAAAAAATAATATGTATTTATCATATTATTTTTTCATCCTTTTTTTATTTTTTGTTTTAAAATTTTATTTTTGGGAAAGTATTTTTAAAATTGTGGTGTATAAAGGAGCTTTAAAAATAAAAAAACCTAAGGGCCTGTTTGACATGACTGTAGCTTTTTATAAAGTTAATTATAAAGCTGTTGTGAGGAAAATAATTTAGTCACTCTAGTTGTAAAAGATAAATTTTCATCATATTAAATTTTAAAAAATAGTAAAAAAAAAGTCATATATATATATATATATATATATATATATATATATATATATATATATATATTGAATATATAGGCCAATTAAAATAAACTCATAAACATATCACATAAATAAGCTTTAAACCCTTACTTTTTAGTTGAAAGTAAAAACTCTTACTAAATAGATTGAAATGGAATGCTTTCTCTTAATCATATTTGTTGAATGCGGGTAATTATGGCCCTTCGGCCTTTCCATATCCATAACCCGTTTGGAAGCCCAGAATGGTAAGGCTCCTGTTTATGGGCCTCAGCTCTCTAATTTGTTTAAAAATAATGGGCCAATCCATACACGCTATGTCCAACTTACAATAAAATCCAATATAAAATCTCCAACAATTCACAGAATTCTTCGAATTTACATTTTAATTAGAATTTATGAGCACTTAATAGTTTGCCACGTGACTTTGGAACAAAATAAATTTTCATTAAAAGAGTTGCAAGTAATTGTTAAGACTGAGTCAAGACTAGTAAATATTTGTTATGCAAAATTCAGAAGAAAATAAAAGAAAATGTAACCTTGAAAAATATATTTTCTTTTTTTAAATGATTTTATAAAAAAACTTTGGTAAAATAAAAATGATGATTTAAAAAATAAATAATTAAATCAATATATAAAATAAAATTTATACTTCACGTCTTCTTTCGCTAACCAAAACACAAGAGTTTATAACTTATGAGAGTGGCATGCGCGATACTTTCAAGGATCTAATGGAATGACTTTCCCACCAATGTGAGAAAGCTATTAGTTGCACGGATGCGAATTATTTGATTCTAAGGGTCTGTTTTATATAACTTTCATACTGCTTTACTTTTCGCAACAATAATTTTTATTTAGGTACTATTTTTTCACTGTTCTTAATAAATTTCTATGCAAAGAAGTTGTGTTTTACAGCAGCTTTAAAAAAATTACTTTCCCCACAACATTTTTACAATCACTTTTATAAAAAGTTGCAGCCATCCCAAACATACACAAAGTAAAATCCAGTAATTGTTTGGAACAATTCAAAATCATTAGAAATTGATAGGGAGTGTAGTCAAATTTGATTTTAAGATAGATTAATTTATTCTCAATCTAAGCTAAAAACACGACTTATTAGTTTAGGGATCATTGGGATCACTTTCTATTTTACTTTTTTATTAATATTTTATTTTATTTTACTTTTTAGATTATATGTAAAGTATTTTTAATAAATAGGGTTTAGGATTTAGATTAAATTCAAATTAAATTCACTTCAAATAAAATTTAAATTATTAATAGGATCATGATTTTCTATAAAACATAAAATATCATCCATATTTCCATCCATTTTAGATTTTTAATAAGATTAGAAAAAAAAGCAATAACAATGCTCCTAAAAAATAAATAAAATATTTATATTAATTACAAAATCACCTATTCATTTAGAGCATTTGAGCGCATTTATTATTAAATTTTTTCTTTGGGCATTTACGTCAATTAAGGCTTCGTTTGGGGCGGCTTTTTAATGTTTTCTAAAGTAATTTTTTAATACAAAAATTTTTAGTTCAAGATATTTTTATACTAAAAAATTACTTTATAATACAATAAAAAAGCCGTTCCAAATGAAGCCTAAGATAATCTCACAGACACATCAAATTTATAAGCTTGGGACTTAAAATTTTTTGATTGATAGTTAAAGTTTTCAATCAACAAATTCATGATAATCTGCATATTTAAAAAAATAAAAAATTAGGAGTTGACTTATCATTATCTTGTTTATTATTTGGATCCTTATAAAGGTACTTAGGTGTGACAACTCTCAGCAGTGTTCAAAGGATCCAAATAAGGAAATGATAACTTATCCATAAATGAATAGTATAAAGTATGGTCATGTCATTTCAGGTTCAAAAGCCCAGACTCTGGCCCTCCATTGCTGAACACGAGAAGCTCATAAACTAATCAACTGCTACAGTTCTGACTTTTGTGTGCTTCCTTGCATTTTTTTTACTTAAAAAATATTTATGATTCTTTTTTTTTAAAATAGGGCTCTTGACGGCGTGATTAATCCTCCGCTGACTTTGAGAAGGCACCCATCTCAGAAATCTCTTGGCCCGTACTTAATTGTGCTCCACTTAAGAGGTGCTCTACTCGAGGGAAATCGAACACAGGTTGAGGGATTCCCATTCGTACTCGCCCACCAACCAAGCTAAACAATGATGGGTATTTTTTCTTTACTATAAGAGATGAGAACATACAGGTCATCTTAATATATTGATTAATAGTTTATTTTTATATATTATGATTAGATTTGCTCTATAATTTAATAACATGAAGAGAGGAGGACTTTATTGTTTGGGAGAGAAGTACATATATTTTTGAATAATTAATAATCTTATACAAGAGATGTTTTATAAAGGAGCTAAGCTCTACATCTACATAATTGTATTAGAGACAATCGTGATAATTAGAGCTTAAATAAATTAAAGTTTCATTTGGGATAATTTTTTTAATATTTTCTAAAGCAACTATTTATTACAAAGGTTTACTGAATTAGAGAATTTTATACTAAAAACTTATTTTAAAAAACAATAAAAAAGTTATCCCAAATGAAGCTTTAATGAGATAGATAAAACTTTTTTTTTCTAGAGCTTCACCCTAAAATTATAGAAAACTTTTCTTTTTACATTATATTCTTTTTAAACTGTATATATTTTTTTTCAGACAATCAAACAGCCCCTAAGCTAAAGTAGTATTAACAACTAACAATAAAGGATTAGAGGGAGATTTTAGGATCACATTAGAAAGAATAAATTGGTGTTTGAATGTGATATTGAAGATTTTTAGAAGAAAATATTTGCCCATATAATGGGTGACTAAGAATGGAACCTACTTGCCTACATAAGCTCCAATTACTTTTTTTTACTATGATTTTTTTATTATTTTGATTAGTTGGTAGGTCTTATGTGGGCAATTAGGGCTAGTCTCCCACATAGTGACAATAAGGTCCATCTCTAATTGCCCATAAAATAGACATCTAATTATATTTTAAATATTTTAATTTTATAGTTTAAGTGGGTTTACTCTAATTAATTAGCTCTATATCACCATTAATAATGGAGTACATTTTATGCGATTAATATATATGAATTTAGGAGTATAATAATAATAATAATAATAATAATAATAATCTAGGAGTATAAATGAGTCGAGCTGAGATTAAGCCACTGCTAGCTGGAGCTTGAGCTTGATTCATTTATCAAATTCAAGTTTAAGCTCTAGCTTAATTCTACGAGTTTGAGTCAACTTATGAGCCGGCTCATTTATTATGAAAGAGAAAATGATTATGAGTCGAGTGATTATTATAATAAAATTGAAAAAGTAAATGAAAATTTAGAAAAGAAATAATAAAGAATCAAAGTGGGATATAGTTTTAATTTTTTTTAATTATTCTACCTTAAACTCTTGATGCTAATATATCTTCAACCAATTATATATTAATATCTATTAATGAGCCAGGTCGGGAATTAACAACTTGAATCAGGATTGGCTTAAAGTTGACTCATTCGCATATTATGCTTAGCTAATAAGCCATTTTTCAGATTAAGATCATTTGAGACTGCCTTCTTACTACTTTTTAAAACAGCTTTACAGTACAATTTTTTTTTGAATTAAGAAGCCTAAGATCTTGTTTGGGACAGCTTTTTATTGCTTTCTAAATCAGCTTTTTAGAACCAAATTTTGTTGAACTAAAAATTTTTATATTAGAAAAGCTGTTTTAGAAAGCAGTAAAAAAACTGTCCCAAACGAAGGGTCACAAAACTACTTGACTCACATGCTTATACGAACGTACATTGATATGGCCCACAAATGTGCGTAGCTTTTTTATTGCCATGCACTACTTTTAAAGAAAAGCGGGCGGATGCTCCCCAAACTCATTACAAAAATAATTTTCCTTCTTTCATATATATATATATATATATATATATATATATATATATATATATATATATATATATATATTTATGAATTTAGGCGGATAATTTTTTTCTGATTTGCCTCTCAAATTTCAACCATAACTTATGTTTGGCTACAGCTTTTTTGCTGCTTTATAAAAAAATTTGTATTAAAAAACTACTTTCTACAACAACTTTTAAAAATTATTTTATCTAGAACAATTTGTATTCAAAGAAGGCCTCGTTTGGGGCGATTTTTTTATTTCTTCTTAAAACAATTTTTTAGTATAAAAATTAAATTTTTTTCAGTAAATAATTATTTTAAGAAAGGGTAGCTTAAATTGTTTTAAGAAGCAGCAAGAAAGCCGCTCCAAACGAAGCAGAAATCACAGCTCACAAAGCGCGTAAATACAAATGGTCCCAAAAGCTGTGTCCGGTGGCTCCTCCGACAGCGAGCACTTCCCCTTCCATCACGCACGTTGAAACCAATTCCTCCATCGCAGTAGATGTCTATATGATTTATACAGTGAAAAACAAAGAGTTAGGGAGTTGGGGACCATGCTCACTACCTGTTTGCTCTCATGCCTCAACGAAATCCGCCCAAAAATTTCTCGTAGTATCAAGCGCCAAAGGTGACTAATGGCATCACTGTTCTGTTCTTTTTACTATGAGAGTTTGAGTCACATTTTCTCCGATATTAAATTTTTTTAATTATGTGATAATTTATTCTGCTAAAATCTTTAGCCAATTTGAATTTTATATCAGTAATTCGATTCAATTACTAAGTCAGATTTTTTGATAAAAAAATTAGGTTATTTTGAGCGAGGGAGGAAATTAAATAAGCTATATTTTAGAGTTTTAGCTTTTATTTATAATATATATATATATATATATATATATATATATATATATATATATATATATATATATATATAACGTGCTAGAAGATTTATGACAGTATATAAAGAGATTTAACGTCTTAGCATTGTACGAATATTTAACACACAAAGATAAAAGAGATTTACAGGAGATATTATAATTTTTAACTAAGTAAAAAATAAAATATGGGGCGTGATCTAATTGAAATAATTCTACTAATATTTGTCGTCCGTTACAAATCATAAATTTTTATGTAATTAAGAAATATATTAATATAATAAAGTAAATATAAAATATATATGATGAATTCCCTTTCCTTTATTGAATAATATTTGTTTGACTATAAATAAACTAACAAAAAGCCTCATAATACTCAAAATTGTAAATGTATGCCGAAATTTATTTCAAGCCAATTTACTCATCTTTTATACTCACAGTCACAGATTGTTAGTAAAGTTCATCTCGAAAAAAAAAAATAAAAGATTCAAATTGATTTAGACTAGCAAAGCCAGGGACTTACGAACAGGAGTAGATGGGACCGGGGAAGTTCGGGATCGTAGATTGGACGAGTGAAGCTAGAAATTATTACATGCGGTAAAAGGATTATTAGGAGGTCAATTAGGACGCGTCATGTCACCTCATACACAGCGGTACACAGCGACGGTATACAGTAAGTTGGTGACATGACGCGTCCTGATTGGTCTCCGGATGACGTCTGATGACCGCACATAATAATTTCGCCTCGAATAGGACCAGCTCCAAATTGGAAATAAATTTGTGACCTGTGGGCTCATCAATACGACCGATGGCATGTGAGAGGCTCATTGTGGAAGGCATCATGGGACAACAAGTGGGTAATTTAATCAAAAAAGAACTTTCGAGCATATTTCCTTAATAAATGTAGCTATGAGTATATTTCTTCAATTTCAAATATTATAGGGATATAAAGACAAATTTCCCTCTATTTCATTTATTATCATTTTATCATTTTATGCTTGTCGCTCCCAAATAAAAAAAATTAATTTTATATGCCCCTATTAAGAAAATTTTGAAGTAAATGTAACCGATATAAGGGCTTATTTGGTGCGGTTCCTTCTTTTATAATTAATTATAAAATAATATAAGAGCTAATATGCCACCAAAAATAGTCTTGATCATGCACGAATCTCGAAACATATTTGAATTAGCAACTTCAAAATTAAATTCGTGGACTATGCGAACTCCAATTTCAGCAAACTTATAGTCAAAATAAGCGACTCAGCGAGATGAATCCAAAGACACCAAAATCAGTCCAATCCGAGCTCAAATGGTCCAAATCAAGGACTAAAGTACATTTTGAAGGTTCAAAACATAAATTAGATGACCAAATTATATCCAAGTATAGCATGCTTATAGTCAAATCAAGTGGCTTGACGAGACGAATCCAACAAGCCAAGATTGCTTAATTCATTATGGCACTTAACTGCTTGATGAACGCTCTATGATCGAGGGGATCAATATGGGTCATTCGATAAAGTACTTTGAATTTGCCTCAAATCTTCTCCAATTAATGCGACATGCCACTCTAAAAAAAATATATAAATAGGCTCATGCTCTCTTCATGAGCGGACCTTTGGTTGGAGATGGGAGATAGCTTTAAAGTTTTGAGGATCTAGAGCTCTACCCAAACACCATCATCGGCGAACTTTCATCGACTGTCACCGGACCACCGCCCGTTCGTCGACCATCGTCGGTGTGAAAACCCTTAATTATTTTTTATCTCTAACAGTAAAAAAATATTTTATGAGTCATTATAAGTCCAAATCATAAACCGTCTTCGCCATAGCATATATATTATTATGTTTTAGTTTTACTCATTTTTTCATAATTTTTGGATACTAGTGAAATTTCTTAAGAAATTGACACTTATCGGTACAAGTGAGGATTTTGAATCCATTACATGTTAAGTCTTTTAAACATGATTAACTAATTTATGAATATTTTTTCATAATTTTTTGATATCCGAATTTGAAGATATAAAATAAGTTTATAAGAGAGTTCAATCACTTAGATAATTTCAGTACAATTTAGAGTGCTTCTTTGAATTTCTCTTAGAATGACAACTAAGAGAATTTAGAGAAGTACTTGATATCATCGTTAGAATGTTTGACTTGTGCTAGTGGAAACAAGTAAAAAGAATGTGTATGTAGGAGATCCATTGAACCTATTTGGTGATATCTATCTCTTATATTTTTTTTCTACCATGCTTTTAATAAAAATGAGTTTACTTCAACTTTTTCCATATCTAGCTAAATTATCTAATTTTGGATTGATGCAGTAAGTATCATATAAAACAATAATGAGTTCTCTTATTCCATAAATGATTAAAATGATGGTTTGAATATTACCAGATCTTAATTTAATGCACATAGCGACCAAATGTACAGTTAAAATTAGGCATAGTATAGATCCTCGACGGAGGGAAGTAGGCATAACTAGGAATATTAAATTAGTATGCATCATGTCTAGGCATAAGATATGAAACATGCTAAATTCATAAAGAGATGAAATAATCATAGGAAGTCGATAGACATCATTTATTCATACAAGCTTGACAGAGATCTAACAATGCATGTGGTTTGAATAACATTACAACTAAAAAAGAATTATTAGGAAAAGTATATTATTTACTTTCATCAATCTAAAATATTATATTCATATAATGTATTCATTATCTTTATCTAAATTTATTTAAGTAATTGAATCTCCATGACAACTATTTTTATTTGAGTAGGATAATTGTTGTAATTTTAGTAAACAATATTAGTGAATCGCAAGTAAGCATATCTTCTTAGTTGGATTGATACTCTACTATATCACTATATTACTTGATTCGGCACGTATACTTGCGTCTATTAAGTAAAATTTTATAATTTTTATATCAAAGAAAATCTAAGCATTGTCAGGGATTGATAGAGCCCTAAAATATTTTACAATTCTATAGGTTACTCCACAGCCCCCATCATCCGATTACTGGTTAAGCCGAGCTAGTGGTCCCCCTCCACGCTTCAAAATGACCCCCTATCATTTTCACCTGAGCCAGGCACCCTCTTCGTGCTCTAACGACATTGGACAGTTTGTATGCATCCAAGCAATATCTCTGATGCATCCTAGCCATCCACAATAATTCTGGCAGTTAGAATAGAGCAAAGGATGTGAAACCCCCATGGAGGGATTATTTCGAATTCACCCACTCTCTAGAGACACTCTCATTTCGTTTTGCATTCCTAGAGACTCCCCTTCATCCTCCCATCGATTTCCTAGCATTTGGAGCTCACAAACGGTGAGATCAACAAGGACCGCAAGCACGTCCATCCCAGCTAGTTGACCTTATCAGCCAGACCTTATCCGAGTTCAAAGTCTTCATCAAAGTTGTTCCTCAGCTCTCAACGAGAAGAGTGAACCTTCATATGTCTTCTAAGATCACTTGTGTGTAATTAAATATTGAACCCTAGGACTCTACTTATGTTTCCAAATAACTCCATGAGCTTTGCATCAAAGGCTTTAGATCATTTAATTCATCTTCACTCAACAAGGAGCTGATGAAAGTAGGGCGAGGGTCATCCTCAATCCTAAGGTTAATTTATTCGAGTTCATGGACTGTCGATTTAATCTCTTCGTCAAATTCAGGGGGTACCTCCGTAACTTGAAATTTATCCAAGTCATCTGATGTCTCGTAACAAAACCGATCAAGAGAATCGACTGCTTCTGTAGAGACCCTCTCAGATTCGAGTTGATTCGTTATTACAAGATAATATTCATCGTCGTTAAATGAACCAATAATATTAAAATTGATACCATTATTTAGATTTCTTTTATTTTTTGTATGTCAGCGGCTCTCATGGTATCTAACTTGACCCTTTTGTTTATTAACCCGGCGTGAGACCTTTAGATACATAATTTCTTACATAGAGGAAATTAGCCAAAAGATAATTCCATTCATTCATTAAAATCTTCCTCCTCAAAGATTTTATCATCTTCCTTCCTTGAGGTGAAGGGACCTAGGAAGAACTTTTGGACTTTTCCTACTTCACCACCTTGATTAGGAGAGTCCTTAACTACTAATCCTGCGACCCAGTCAATGGACAGTGGGGTTAAAGTTAAGACTTTAATTCTTCTATTAAACTTTTCATATATTATTAATTCAGGCTCATCACTTTGAGTTTTTGGAACATCATCCTCTAGGTCACTATCTTGTTCTAAAGTGATATTAAATTTTGGAGGAGGATTTATCTTTTTACAATCAAAAGGAATTCTTGCACCCCATACTTTTGAGTCATCATCTGAACTTGACTCTAATTCAATGTACATCGGGGGTGTTTTTCTTTCAAATGAAGCACGACCTCTATCATAACCCCACCCGATCAGGATAAATCCTATCATGTTTAGCTATGATAGGCAAATCACAAGATCTAGTTTTAGAATTATTTCAGATTTTCTATCAATATTCTTTGAAATAAACTACAGACTACAGACTACTAAAATATCCAAATACTGAAAATAAACTCATCCACTAAGTTTTTTTCATTTCATCAAAATAAATATCTACACTACAGTATATGACTACAAGCAAAAGCTATAGAATATAAAATTAAACTAGTCATGATTTTATAAAAATTAAAATAACAAAATACCTATGACCTCATATCTGATCTTGAACTGCTAGTCCACAATCTCCTCTCACTTTTCAGATCCTGAAAATCAGAAATAAAATTACAGTGAGCTACAACAGCTCAGCAGGCCACATAAACTTATCTAAATTTTTAAATATTCTTTTATTAAATATTTTGATGGATATTTAAAAGTTGTATAGTTTAAGTAAATCAATATATAGAGAGATTTAATAAATGCGTAAAAATTATTCTCTGGTTGAAATAATAGTACTGAACAAATAAATAAATTGACATTCATATCATAGATCAGATTATATCACATTTTCTGGACCCATACAGAACTTCAAAGAATTATGGTCCCTTATGACTCTCTTTTTATGCTTATAGCACCAGAATATATCATATCTCTATCTCTAACAAAATCTCAAAGGATTATATCCCCTTATAACTCCCAATAATTTCCTAACACAGATAAAATATCAGAGAATTCTGGCCCCTTATAGCTCCCAATATAAATAATTTAATCACATATGCACATATATAATCACATTATAATAATTAAAGAGTAATTGAGCAGGTATCAAAATTGTACAGTTTTTTATAACGGTAGGTAACAGAAAATCCTACTATGCAAAAAATGCGCATCTTCCAACTCCTACCATATGTATGTACTCTGTAATCAACTACAAACACTAGTTGATTCATTTCAATTGGGCTAGGCTTAGTGATTTTTCTCTCTTTTCAAGGCTTTTCATGTAAAAATTATAGTGTCTCTTATAACTCTCGTACCCCTCTCTCTTATATGTTTGTGTGTTGAATCTTTATACAAAGCTCGAACACTAAACGTTATATCTCTTTACTGCCCTGAATGTTCCAGCACATAATAATAATCATGGGTGTCAACTAAGTTATTTGATAAAAGAACATGAATATATATATTAAAATAATTGTGTTGAAAAGTATATTGATTTGATTAAGAGTAAGACTTCTTTTGAGACAATTTTTTTATTGCTTCTTAAAACAAAGATTTAGTAGAAAAATTAAAATTTAGTAATTTGTGTACTAAAACTCTGTTTTAAGAATCAATAAAAAATCATCCCAAACGAAGCCTAAGAAATATTTGCATTTTGATATGATTAACGATAATAATAATGATGAATTTTTAAAACATTATTTACGTTTAAATTCCTTAAATACTTTTTATTATTTCAGAAAAAAAATTGGGTCAAAATACTATAACCAAAATTTAGTCATGATTAGTTACAAATAATTGAATTTATATTAAGATGAATACAATTTGAATTTTGATTGATTTCTCATATGTGGCATTTATCTCAAAAATAAATTCAACAAATTTGAGACTCATACTAAATGGGCAATTTGGTTTACTCATAAAGACATGAGGAATAAAATGGAATATAGTTTAAAAGGAAAGTAATGTACTTGAAATATTTTAAATTGTTTAGATGAGTATAAAAATGTGATTTTTTTTTTGCTCTAAGTAAATGAACGTAATGTAAAACTTAACGATGGTGTTAACCAATGGTTGATGGTGGAAAGTGCTAGGCGACGACTTCAACAAACAACAGGCGACGAAAATGATGGCTATGGGAGGCCATCGACAGGTGGTGAGTGGTGGTTGGTGGTGATGGCAGAGTTAGGTGTGACTGACAACGACAGTGGTTGCGTAGGATGATAGTGGTGAGCGGCTGGTGGCAGATACTTAGCAACAACTGCAAATAATTTACAACATATTTTCAAATCGGTTAAATCTAAAGATTCCAAATACACTGAAATTGAATTAGATAATAAATTTCAATTACTTCAAAGTTTTACTATGCATTTTTTTACTTCAAACCAAATACATATTTTCAAAACCGTCATATTTTCAATACTTTACCCTCTTTTACTACAAACAAAAACAAGCCCCTAATAAAAAATTTTGATAGAAAAGCAAATTAGGAACTATTTAGGATTGCTACAACTATCTATATAAGTAGATATAATATTACTATTATTTTAAAAATGACTTTTTTAATTATTTTGGCATTTTAATTTTTTATCCAAAAAATCGGGAAAGTAATCTTCTTATAGTTGCAGCAAATTCTATGATAAAATGTTATATCTCATCACAAAAAAATAAATAAATAAATAAAGTTATTAAAAAAGCTGCCACAAACGAACGCGGAACGCCTAATAATTCACAGCTCACAAAGCGCTTAAATATGAATGGTCCCAAAAGCCCTGTCCGGTGGCTCCTCCGACAGCGAGCACTTCCCCGTCCTCCGCTCACGCTGAAACCGATTCCACCATCGCAGTAGATATCCAGATGGATTTCTACAGTGAAAAAAACAAAGAGTTGGAGAGTCGGGGGACCATGCCCTCCGCGTGTTTGCTATAATGCCTCAACGAAAACCTCCTTCGCAAGTCCTCAACCCGGCAAAACCAAACGGCCGCCGTGCAGTGCGGGGACCAAGCATGCGTGACCTCGTACGTAAGTTCAGAGATCTCGCGGCGGTGCAGCAGCTGCCGGCCGGTGGCGTGCTGCTGCCATTATTGCTTGTTTTTGAGGTGGTCACTCTGGGGCGATTTGAGCCGTGGTTAAATTGCCTGTAGGATGTTAAAAAATAAAAATCTTGTTTTGATAAATAATAAATTTTGAGTTGGGGGTATTCTGATTAAATTTTGATCGAAAAATCTTAAGATATTCGGATAAAAAATTGATAATTTCTTATAAAAATACGTATTTCATTTTTAAAAATTGAATATTAGTGATATTTTTAATATGATTTTAAATTTTGAATCACATGTAAATAATATATATATATAATAATAATAATAATAATTTTATGATATATATGAAAACTTTCTAATTCAATAATTTTAAAATTCATTCATAAAATTAGTTTAATCCACCATTTGGTTGAATATAATTAGACCTGAACATGGATTTCAAACTATATAAATGACCTCAATTTTTTTTGAAAGCCATGCCTTCATTTTCCATGAAGCAAAATTATCATTTTATAACAGATATATTTTATTTACAAACAATCAAATATTTCCTTAATGTAAATTAGCTACTATTTTTTAGTTATTTTTTATAAATTTTTAGGGTTGGAAGTTTCTTTTGAGACTAAGCTTCATTTGCGACGGCTTTCTTATTGATTTGTAATGCTACTTTTTAGTAAAAAAAATTTTTAAAGTAAGGAAAAAATAATGGTCTCTAAAGTTATCCCAAACGAAGCCTTGGGATAACTATCTAAAGCAACCTTTCTAGTACAAAATTTACTTGAATTAAAATTTTTGTAGCTGTTATAGAAAACAATAAGAAAATTATCCCAACCAAAACCAAATGATTTGTTTGTGATAGCTTTCTTGTTGCTTTGCTTTTCAGTTGGCAATCATGATTTCATTTGACTATTATTTTCTTGCTGCTTTTCAAAATTTCTATGTTGGAAATCAACTTTTTGAAACCAGAGTAGCTAAGTTATTTTTCCCGTAACAACTTTACAATTAATTTTATATAATATTACAACAATTCCAAATAGACACTAAGGATCTGTTTAGAACAACTGTAGTATTTTATAAAGTTGGTTTTGAAGTTATTTTATGAAAAGTAACTTAACAACTCATGTTGCCAAAAAAAAGTTTTCCACCACAAAAATATCTAAAATTCAATAATGATGAAACAGTTGTCATAATTATTGTCTGAAAAATAAAGCTGCAAGAAAGTTGTCTCCAACAGATCTAAATCTCTTAAAGTGTGATAGATATAAGCAAAATTATTCAATTTTACAAAAAAAAAAAACTATATTTTTATAATACTCATAATAACTTCTTAAAATTATTTTCTCCATCAAAATTTTACAGTCACTTTTACAAAAATTTGTGACCGTCCTAAAGGCCAAAACAGGGCCCGAGTCCCAAAGCAACCCTACCAAGATAAAAATGAGAAAAAGAAATCAGAAGGGACCATTAAATCATAATTATATATAAATAAAAAAATTGAAAAATCAAAAGACTATGTGATCGATAACCTTAAATCCTAAAGATGCTTGGGGGACCAAGAAGAAAAGGGGCAGTGAAGGTAAGAGGCGGGAGGGAAGCAAGAAGATTTTGTTGCTTGGAGATCTGAGATCTGCTCTGCATGATTGTTGCAGGGAAGCATATGCAGTACTGAGCATGCATCAGACTGCAGTTTTCTTTATGTGATGTCAATTATGTCAATGGTGAGTATTAGTCTTATTATTGAATACAATCATACACATCTTTAGTGATGATAGATGCCAACTTTGATGGCGATGATGAACATTTATGTTAGTGTCGACAATTGTGCTAATCTTGTTATCGATGGCGGATGTCGAGTTGCTTGTTGACAATAGACGTTGACATTATCACAATAGAGAGCTTTAGTGTTGTCAGTCTCAGTGGTGATATAGGATGTTAGCTATGCTGGTACTAGTGGGAGTTGATATTGTTGATGATGGTAGGTGGCAACTTCGGTGGTGATAATTAAAGTCAACCTTCATGTCAATGCAACTTCGGTGGTGATAATTAAAGTCAACCTTCATGTCAATGACGGGCTTCAACCTTTTTGATGATATCGAGTGTGGGTGTCAATGTCTATGATGGGTATCAACTTTATTAGTGAGGACAACTATTGACATTGGTATTGATGATCTTATGAGGCCGAAAAACATTTTAAAAAAAGCATGTGACATTACGGCTTCGTTTGGGACGGCTTTCTTAAAAGCAACTAACTAGCACAAAAGTTCAATGAAATTAGTGAAAAAATAATGGCAAAAAATTATCCCAAATGAAGACTAAATTATCAATACAACTTATTTATATAATAATGCATTAATTTTTCAAAAATTACAACATGAGTTTTGTTCCAAAAAAAGAGAAAAATAATAATAACTTTTTTAATATTAAATGTTCATAAATTTATATAATCAGAATTCAATATTAAAGACTAATGTCATTACTTTGTTAATTTGAATAATGTGATTTATAACTTATTAACTATAAAGTTTAAGACATTTAATAAAGAATAAAATGACTATAACCCAACTAAAAAAATAAAAGAAAAAATATATTAAACGAGTCATTTTCAGATCAAAAGTGGGTTCCTGATCAATCTAAAATAGAGGCGGATTTAAGCTGGGGGTTCAGGCCCCAACTGGATGTGTGATAAATGCCTAATTAATGCTATTTATTGCTCTTTAATTATCGCCTAAAGCAAATTATTAATATTAGATATTTTTTCATCATCCTCAATCCCACCCGCCTTACCCCAAAAAAATTCCCGCCCGCCTTGCTTCTTTTACGCGGGCACGGACCACGGAGCGGAGCGAACATCGAAGGCTTCTTCTTTCATATGGAACTCCCAAATTCCAAACCCAATCTATTTTATAAACAAGTTAAAAATTCAAGCCGACTAATTTATTAAATGGGTCAACCAAAATCAAAATTTTCCTTAAGATTAATTGGTAGAGCTCCACACTTGGTTCAATCAACGCATCGATAATCCTATTCATATTAAACTAGACAGAGCTCTAGTTAATGAGACATAGATGAGTTCTTTCCCAATATCGTTCTGTTCTTTCTAGAGCCCTTCTTGCTCTAATCACTGCCCTATTATCCTGCACTATGGAAAACTCCCTCCCCTCTAAACATAGATTCCTTTTTAAAAACTTCTGGACCAAATTTGATAGGTATTGGGCTTTAGTGCTTGAGGTATTCACTAAACCATCTTTTGGTAATCCAATTCTTCATTTATGTTACAATCTTAGGCAGCTGAAAGGAGACATTAAGAAGGAGTTATGGGCTAACTCATCTATTATCAACACACACCTAGATGAGCTTCATAAAAAGCAATCGGTTTGCTTAGAAAAGATTAATTAATGCAGATCCATTAATCGGTTTGTTAAACACCTCCATCAAAGATATTAACTTCAAAATCTCTGAATTCTCAAATATGCTTGTCTCATGGGAGTCAAAGCTAACTAGCTCACACATGGTGAGGACGATATGAAGTTTCTTTATGCTAAAATCAGAAGTATGAAGTATAGCAACAAGGCGGTCGTGAATCTGAGTGTTGTTATTCCACTCTCTTCAAAATAAGAGGCCATCTCTTCCATTATTCAACATTTCCAAGCTTTATAACGCTACACCTCCCACTTTCAAAGATATGGCAACTTTCCCTGTTGGAAACCCTCTTCTAGCTAACCTATCTAACTCCCTCATTCAACAAGTCTCGAATGATGAAATCAAAAATCATCTCTTCCTCATCTGCTCCCAGTCCGGATGGGTATAATTTCCACTTCTACAAATCTAGCTGGCACATTATTAGCTCATGTGTGGCTGTAAGATCCTTCTTCTCTAAAGGTTATCTTCCTAATGGGGTAAAAGCCACAGCTCTTGCCCTCATTTAAATCAGACATGCAAGCTCTTTTTCTAATTTTAGGCCTATAGCTTTATGTAATGTTTTATACAAAATCATAGCAAAAATTTTAGCTAACAGGCATAAACCTATCATGCCTTTGATAGTTAGGGATATATAAGCTAGCTTTGTTAAATCTATAGTATCCATGGATAATGAATTACTCACTTTGGCTCGTCGAAGGGGAGGGGGGGATATAGACATTTTTGTGCTAAGCTGGATATTTGTAAAGCATTTGATATTGTTTCTAGGGAGTTCCTCCTAGCTAGGATAGAGTAGAAAGGCTTTCCTAGTAGGTTCATTAGCTGGATTAAAGCTTGCACTTACGATGTCAATTTCTCTATTGTGATTAATGGAGCTCTTGAGGGATACTTTTCATCTTCAGCTAGTTTGAGGCAAGGCTGCCCTCTTAGTCCATACTTTTTTTGCTTAGTAATGGATGCATTCTCAACTCTTCTGGATAATGGGGGTTTAAAAGGAATTAACATTGATGGATTTTCTCTTTCACACTTACTCTATGCTGATGACTTGTTGGTTTTTGGGGAGCTAGAAATTGGAAACTTCAACAAATTGTCTAGAATGCTCAATATCTTTGCTAGTGCCTCTGGCCTTCATGTTAACTTTGAAAAAAAGCAATGTCATGCTACCTAAGGGTCGTCAAAATCAGGATGCAATTTTCCTTTCTCTCTCCATTTCTAAAATTAGTTCTCAGATCAACTATTTGGGCATTTCTTTGTCTTTCAAAAGATTAATTGCAGCTGATTAATTTCTTGCCTTTGATGGAAAGTATTACCAATAAGTTGTCGAGTTGAAAAGCGAACCTTCTCGCCATTGCCGGCTGGTTATAATTCCTGACATTTACCATTTTAAATTCTATAGCTTACTAGATTCGTGATTCTATATTACCTAAAATGATTATCAAATTTTTTATGAAAGTATCTTCTAGCTTCCTATTTTTTGGAGACCTTACAAATTCCAGGAAGCCTCGACTGGTATCTTGGGATAATGTCTGTAAGCCAAAATCTTTTGGTGGATTGGGCTTGCCTTCTCTGCTTGCTCTACAATTTGCTTATAACTGTTCTGTGATAAGTAGAAAGTATAATTGTGTATCCCCTTTATCCTCATGGCTTATTCATAGATATAACTCCCCTTGGCGTCCAGCTCCATCTAATGCATCCATCTTCTGGAAAGTTATATGTAAAATTGCTTCTGATGTTAAGCAATGCTTTTAGTTTAGAATCACCCCAACTACCCCTATCTCTCTGCACTGGGATCACTAATGTAATGGTGTCAACCTTGCTGATATCCTAGATGGGAGATGTCTGTTGTAGTATTATGAATACAATACTCTAGTCAAGGAATTTATTTCTTAGCAAGATTGGTGTTTTCCTGATTCTTTGCCCCTGCCTGCTTTTAACACTATAAAAGATATTCTCATCTTTGAAAGCTCTGCTTCTTGTTTACTATGGGAAATTTAGTTGTTGGCAACTTTGGTCTGTATGTTGAGGAGTTTTATAAAAACTTGTCCCTCTGTCCTTGGGCTAATCTAATTTGGCATAATAAGTTTGTTTTGAGGTTTTCTATTTTTGCTTGGCTCTCTATAATTGGTGGCCAGAAAATGTTGATGCTTTGCATAAGCGCAACATTCCTGCAGGCTTATCTTGCAGCTTGTGTCATTCCTCTAATGAAAGAACCTCTCACTTATTTTTTGAATGCAACTACTCTTTCTCTATTCTGTCCGACTTAATCTTGAGCACCAGAGCTCTCCTATTAGACCGACAATTCTACATCTCATGGAATGGATTAATAGCCTTGAACACACTCATCAGTCTGTTAAAAACCTTTATTTTCTCATATCCTACTGCTCTATATATTTCACCTGGAGTGAAAGAAATAATAGACGATTGGTGACAAGTTCAACAGCCCTTCTACCATTTCCATCATCATCAAGAGAGCTATGTTTGAGAAAATATACATGTGGAAAAATTATGTATGCCTTATGGGATTGCTTTAATTGGGGATGGACTTATCTCAGAATGTATCTGCTGGTTGATGATTATACGATTGGTTCCGTTCATTGGTTTTTGGCCTACTGGGTTGTATGCTTAGCTTTGGACAAAGATGAGACCCCACACACTAGCAGCCCCTTGGACGGTCCTCGGGCAACCAGGGGTTTGGTTTATGATGATTTTCACATGGTTAGACACTTCTGAGTCTAGGCTTTTGGGCGAGCTTGTTTTGGTTCTTTTACTAAGTAGTTTTCGAAGTATTGGCTTCTCCTCAAAGTTTTGTTCTTGTTTGAGTTGTTAGCTTTTACTTTATTTTTTGGCTCTTCTAAGTAGGCTCCTCCTTTTTGTGGGGCTTTTGGTTTTTTTCTCTACACCTGTAATCAATTTTGGTTAATATATGGGATTTGCCCAATTTTTCCCAAAAAAAAAAGTTTAGCATAACCTAAGTTTTAGATAATTTAAATTTGTTTAATTATATTTATTAATTTTGAGTGGTTAATTAAAATTTAATCATAGTACTAATGATTTAAACATATGACTATGTTGTCAAGCATAAATACATTCCTTGTTATTCATTAAAATAATTCAATTTTCATTTAATACTTTTCATCATTTAGCATTTATTTTCTAGTTGAAAATGATAAGATACCTACAAAAGTTAATATTTAAGTGAATATTAATTTAATCTCAAAGCTACCAAAAAGCCAAAATATATCAATTATCCAATAGATTTGCTGAGATAAATATATTGATATTAAAATAGTATAAATTAAAGCATAATCGAGTTTAAAGGAGTTAAACTCATACGGACGAGAGTAATTTGGTCAACTCTAACATCTCTTATAAGTAATCACTTGTGAGCCAATTATAAGGGTGAGAATGGTCTTATCAGCTGCCGCTCTACTAACCATCAGAGTGGCCCATTTTATAATATGGTTGTCGTTCAAAAGCGCAACGATGTTCAAAAGCACGACGATGACCACATTTTAAACTAGTGAACCTTTTTTGTTGAGGTATAAACCTAAAAAATGTGTGAGACTTATAAGATTCATTGTGCCTTTCGTAGGCAACAATTCCACAAATAATTTAGGGCAAAATTTTGATTTCAAAGAGAATAGTTTATCTATTTAAAATGTTAGATAATAGCCTATATTTTATAATTTTCCTGATCTTTAAATTTTTGACGTCGCTATTAATTAGGGCATCCCTTTGACATATAAAACTTGATACATTTGGATTGTTAATTAGAAACATCACAAATGCATCATCTATGAACAATTATTGCATGGGTGAGATAGGGTTTGAGCAAGTTGGTTTATTTGGTCATAACTTTTGTAAGAGACCAAGATCTATGTGATTCATAGATGATAATTATAAAATTGTATAATGATCACAATGCTCTTAACAAATTTATAGTTAGCCCATAATTTAATTCATTTGACGATAAATTTCAAAGTTTAAGACTAATGAAACTTAGATTAATTCTATGAGCAACCATGATCTATCTCAGGTCTTGCTTATAATAAGATTCATGCACATTAACTAAGATCTAACTAAAGGCTAATTTCATTATCGTAAGTTTGAAATCATGTTTTGAAAATCAATGAAGGTCTTTAAATTCATCATTCGGTTGGAAGCAATTAGACATTAAGGGCTCATTTGGTTGCTTAGAGTTAGAAGTAAAGCCTCAAAAAACTCGGAAATCCGTTATGTTATCAATTGATTGGATGTAGTTAGACAAAAATATTAATTTCAAACACCATAACATTCTCAAAAACTCGTTCGAAAAATGAGAATTTCAACTCAGCACTTAAAAAGTTAGTGAAGTAAAATATTATCTTTTAAAATATATTATACATCTTGAAGCAACCAAATAAGCCCTAAAATTGGAGAGATTATTACGTGCGGTGTCCGGGCCGTCCGGAGTCGAATCCGGACACGCTACGTCACCCGGATGCATCGGGCCCCGGGCGACGTGGCACGTCCGAATTCGCCTCCTGACAAATCCGGACACCGGACGTTCTAATTTTCCCTAAAATTGACTTCAAACTCCATAGATCTCTTTAAGATTCTCTATACCAACATGAAATAATCCTTAAAAAGTCTCTTCATGTTCAAAACTTATCATAAGTGATGTGGTTGGTTCCTATATAATTTCTTCCATTCAAGGAAAGTCAATTATTTTATTTTTTATTTATTTATTTTATGGTGGATTTATATACTACAAAAAATCTATCATAAAAATTTTAAAGGATGGACCTTCAAACCAACTGGACATACTTTAAGATTAGTGCAAGGTATAAGTAATTAATATAAAAGAAAAAAAGAAAAAAAAATAAAATTTTTATGCTAGATATGTGGTGCACAAAAATTTTATATTTTTTCTTTAAATTACCGAAAGTAGAAAGCCTGAGCCGCTGGCGTCGCGATTAAATGACGTGAAGTGAAGGATCACTAGTTCGCAGCTCCAGCATCGACTTCATTCCCACTTCGATATCCTCTCTCCACTCTCCTCTGTTCCCTACGCGCTCCCGATCCTCGCTACTTATCGGATCACCATGATGCCGCCGCCGATACCGCTGCATTGAACACTCGCCGGGATTCTGATGCCGCCATGAAGACGAGGAGCTCTGTCGTGGACGAGGTCGAGTTCTACGAGTCGCTTGATCGAATCATTTCCTCCTCTTGTTCTTCTACCTCTGCATCTGACGACGAAGCCGATCACCGTCATCGCCACCGATTCCCGCCCCCATCGCCGGCGGCGGTGGCGGCTGCCTATGAGGTATGGATCGCGGAGCCGGGGCCCGTTGAGGAACGGCGAAGGCGGCTTCTTCAAATGATGGGGCTTACAGGCGATAAGGCACTCTCACGCGGGAAAACCCCAATTGCAGTCGTGAATTCCGGTGAAATTCCCTTGTCGGTTTCATACAAGGAAGTTTATCGACGAATGGACCAGTTTTCTTCTTCTATCCTATTTGCTCGATCCAGATCCGATGGCGAAGTCGATTCCTCCGCTGGGAATCGACAACTTCTCGTGCCGTCGCGATCTCCGGTTGTGATAGATGGTGGTGATGACCCGCGGTGCACCATTAGGAATCTGGACACGGGGAGGGAGTTTGTGGTGAAGGAGTTTAGGGAGGATGGAATGTGGAAAAAGCTGAGGGAGATAGGTACGGGTCGGCAGCTGACCATGGAGGAGTTCGAGATGTGCATGGGGAGATCACCGATTGTTCAAGAGCTCATGCGCCGGCAGAGTGTACATTATTGCGGCGCTAGTGCTGGTGGCCAGATCTCTGGAGATGGCTTGGAGATTAGGTTGAAGAAGAGGAGGAGCTGGCTTAAGAGCATCACGAATATGGCCGGGATTGCCGTGCACCAATTTGATAAGCGGAGCAGCGATGAGAGGGACTCTTCGTCGGAGAGAGGGAGGAGATCGAGTTCAGCCACTGACGATAGCCAGGATGGATCCGATCATCTTTTCCATGGCGCTGAGCGAATCAGAGCTCGGCGGTATGGGAAGTCGTACAAGGAGCTTAGTGGACTTTACTTGACTCAGGATATTCAAGCGCATACTGGATCGATATGGAGCATTAGGTTCAGTTTGGATGGGCGTTATCTTGCCAGTGCAGGAGAGGACTGTGTAATCCATGTTTGGCAGGCATTAGAGCGGAAGCGCAAAGGATGTCTGGAAATGGAAGGAGCGACAGGGGAGAACGGGAACGGTAATGGATATATAACGGCATTCAGTAATGGGACTCCTGAAGTTGCATTTACTTTAGCTTGCATGGAAGCCAACCATTGGGAGAAAAAGAGGAGACCTAAGATATCTAGTGGCAGGAAGTCTCTCAGTTTGGATAACATTGTTGTACCAGAACTGTTTTTTGCTCTTGAGGAGAAACCTCTCCGCTCTTTTAAGGGTCATCTTGATGACGTTCTGGATCTATGTTGGTCCAAATCTCAGGTTTTTCTATTCATCTGCTCTTACGCTGAAATCTTTTTCTAGAATTGTTTAAAGGATGCTTATAGTATAGCACTCTTGCTCTTCTTGATGATAATGCAGGTTAACGTATTGCTGTTTTTAAAATTTTCCTTGGCCAAAATTTAAATATATATAGTCAAGCATTGTGTGGAAAATTTAACGAATATGATAATTAAACTTTCGAGGGCTACTCTTTACACTTGGGTAGAAATGTTTTTTTGAAGGATGACTAACCAAAACTAGCCAAAGACATCTTCCTGCCATGTGGATTCTTTTTTTTCTTTTGCTGATTTGAGTTCTAAATGTAGTTTGTTATTCTTGTTTTACTATTGATTGCGACCTCTTGTTCACTGAAAATTCACCGCATCAATTGGTGGTTGGTCATATGTATAAACGCCAAGTTGCGTATTGAAAGCAACTGCATAGAAATATAAAGACTCTGATATTCCGACTAAGCCAATGGGCCCCACTAGGTCGGCGGCGGACAAGGATCAAATAGGAGTAATTAATTATCATAGAAGACCAAGATTGGGAGGGAGTTAAGAGTATTTAATTAGGGATTATCTAACTCAAAGTATGTTCAACTTGGAGAATGCAATTAAGTAAGCGTCGTCTATTGAGTGGATGGAAAAAGGTTTCTAGAAGGCTCTAGAATCCTTAAAATTGCATGAGGAAGTAGAGAAATAACTCGTGAAGTCCAGCAAAGTTACAAGCGATAGCATGACTGCCTTCAATTAGAGGAGTGGTTTGAAGAAGAGATATTGTTTGACTTGGCATCAAGCCATCAACAAGAAGTGGTTAAAAGGAAAGGCCTGCAAAATCAAGTCAATTTGGTAAGGGCCATTCAAGATTCTTAAGAAGATTGGTGACAATACCTACTAGTAGGAGTTACCTCAACATGGATATCTACTTTTTGTGAATGCAGAGAACTTGAATCCATTCGACCCTCCAAGTTTGATGATGAGAACAAAGAAACCCTACCACCTTGGTTGAAAGGATAAACTTGAATAAGATAAGCTTTTAGAAAAAAAGAACTACATCCTACTTAGGCCCTAAAGTGCTATTCCAAATTGACAAAGAGGGTGATTGGACTCGAAGATCAAAACAACACATGACAATATTAAAAAACAACTTGCTCCAAATAGATCCATATATAACACCAAGAGAGCTGTTTTTACTAATTTCCAAGAAAATTAAGATAAGATACAAATTTATTCATTGTTCGAGAGGTGAGTTGTCTCTCCCACAATTCCTAGCCGCTACTAGGAACTCCAAACACCTTACAAAAAATACTGCAGAAATTTAAAATATAACATAAAACATAACCCTCTATAATCTCCCCCCTTAAACAGTCATAATCCCCTAATAAATGTCCCTTACATCTTTCCCAAAGAGTCCCCCCTCCCCCAAGCCTCTTCTCCTATAAGCTATAAAGGAGGTCCTGGGCCCCACTAGGGTAGCTAAGCTGCTGCCTGCCTGGGCAGCTTTGCTGTTGTCAGCCGCATCAATACTCCCCTCCCAAAAAATCACCTTGTTCTCAAGGTGGAAAAAGGGAAATTGCTTCTAGATGGTATTGTAGGGCTCCCATGTCGGCTCATAATCTGGTAAATCCTTCCACTTGATCAGCACCTCCCTGACCCCCTTATCTCCTTGGTGCACCCCCTTTCACCTCAGTGGTTCTAATATCACATCCATATCCTCCGACAATGTGACCATTAGTGCGAACGAGGGTGTGTGGTTTCTAATGGCTCGTCTCAGTTGCGATACATGAAATATGGGATGGATGGTTGAGGTCGGTGGCAACTGTAGGCGATATGCTTCTGCGCCAATGCACTCCACTACTTTGTAGGGCCCAAAGAAGCAGGGGGAGAGCTTCTCATTCATTCGTCGACCCAAAGTCCTCTGTCTGTAAGGTCGGATCTTCAGATAACCCTTGTCCCCAACCTCAAACTGCACGTATCTCCTGTATCCATCCACCTTCTTCTTCATGATTTGTTGTGCTCTTCGTAGATGTTCATTCAATTCTGCCAAAATTCGATCTCTTTCTCCCAAGTATTGCTCTACTGATGATACCAGTGTGTTGCCATGCCCATAATGTATCAAATAAGGTGTATCTCTCCCATATAGAATTTTAAATGGCGTTGTCTGGGCTAATGTATGATATGAAGTATTATACCAACATTCCACCAAGGCTAACCATTTGGCCCACATTTTTGGTGTATCTGAAATAAAGCAACGAAGATAAATCTCCATACTGCGATTAACCACCTCCGTGTAACCATCTGTCTAGGGGTGGTAAGTTATACTCTGCTTCAGGATAGTCCCCTGCATCTTGAATAACTCCCTCTATAAATGGCTCAGAAAGACCTTGTCCTAATCGGACACAATGGCCTCGGGTATGTTATGCAAACGGCTGCCACTGACACTGCAGTGTATGGGTGGCGTAAGGGAACGAAATTAGCATATTTGCTCAATCTGTCCACCACCACTAGAATCAAAATGAACCCGTCGGATCTAGGCGGTCCCTCAATGAAGTCCATAGTCACCTCTTCCCACACCTTCTCGAGTAATGCTAAAGCCTGTAGAAGATCAGCTGGAGTCTTAGCCAGGTATTTGTCTCTACACTCATCACAATAGGCCACCAACTCCTCTACATCCTTCCGCATGCCCACCCAATATAGCTCCGCTGTCAGTCTATGATATATCTTCTAAACTCTTGAATGTCCCCAATAGCTGTGCCATGAAACTCCTGCAATAACTTAGGGATGTGTAGCGATGTCCTCGAAAGCACAAACTGTCCCAGATACAACAGCTTCTGACCCATTAAAGAGTAATTAGGATGGTTATCTTTGTCCTACAATAAGTCTCCTCTGATCTTACTCAACTCCTCATCATGCTCGTTCTCATGCTTCAAGGCCTCCAAATCCATCACCATGGGAGCAGATAGAGCCATAACCTGAAGTTCTTCACTACGCCTGGAGAGAGCATCTGTAGTTTTATTTTCTAGCCCGGGCTTGTATTGGATCTCGAAGTCATAATCCAATAACTTGGAAAGCCACCGCTGATGCTTCTCTATCACCATCATCTGGTCTAACATAAACTTTAAACTTCTCTTGCCTGTCTTGTCCTGGTTCAACACTATCGCCATCAGTTCCCTTTCATATACTGATTTCAGCCTGGCCCTAACGGTCAATACCTGGCTGAAATAATCTTTGGGTCTCTGACTTGAATTGCTCCCAACCTATAGCGTAATGCATCAGTCTCCACTATAAATGGCTGGCTAAAATTTGGTTGTGCTAACACAGGGACACTCGTCATGGCTTTCTTCAGCTGCTCAAATGTCAGGGTGGCTGCCTCCCCCCATTTGAAACTATTCTTCTTCAGTTGCTCTTTCAACGGCCATGCTATAGGATTGTATCCCCTCACAAACTTCCTGTAGTACCCTGTGAGTCCCAAGAACCCCCCTCAACTCCTTCAGGGTTTTGGGTAAGGGCCACTCCAACATGGCCTCTATCTTGGAAAGATCTGTAGCTACTCTTGATTTAGACACCACATGCCCCAAATACTCCACCATCTGTTGTGCAAAAGAACACTTCTTCAAATTGGCATACAGCTTACTAACACGACCCTCAAGTGCTCCACATACTCTACCTCAAACTGGCTATACACAAAAATGTCATCAAAGAAAATCAATACAAACTTACAAAGGTAGGGCTGGAATACCTTGTTCATAACCGACTGGAAGGTAGCTGGGGCGTTGGTAAGCCCAAAAGGCATCACTGAGAACTAGTAATGGCCTTCATGAGTCCTGAAAGCAATCTTTTGGATATCAACAGCTGATATCCCAATTTCAGATCAATATTGGAGAACATCACCACTCCATATAACTCATCCAATAACTCATCAATGACCAGTATAGGAAACTTATCCAACATTGTTTCCTTATTCAGAGCCCGATAATCTACACAAAATCTCCAACTACCATCCTTCTTCTTCACCAACAACACAGGACTGGAGAAGGGACTAACACTAGAATGAATGATTTTGGCCTCCAACATCTCCTTGATCAGTCTCTCAATTTCATCCTTCTAAATATGTGGGTACATATAGGGTCTAACACTAATAGGGGATACACCCTCCTGAGCAAAGAACTGCTCGTAGAAGTCTCCTTCCCGACTGGTTTAGAAACATTATAATAAACTATCTTTGAACTCCCTCCACGATCGAATTGATTTTCTCATGTTTCTTCACTGATACCAAGGCAAAGCCTTCCCCTCTAAGCATGAACCCGCTACAGTGAATCTCTCCTCCTCCGTCAGCCACTGCAAAGTATCTCTCCACCCTATAGATCCACCCATGAGCATCTTCTCCCTCAAAAACAGGCATCTTTAGCTTTCTCACTCTTGGATCCCCTCCACCCCAACTTCCTCTTCCACCTCCGGCTCCTCCCATGTAGCGATTGTTATGATCTCTTCATTGTTCTCTCTCAATCCTTATTTCATAGATATCCTCTTCCTCAAAATCAGCCCTCCTTATTTCTTTCTCCCAATTTCTCCTCATGCTATATCCTTTCACACAATTCCCTCCTGGTTATCGGTTCAAGAGGTGGCATATTTTTCTTGTCACCCAAGATTTCTACCTTTCGATCATCCCTCATTGTGTCGATATTGGGATTTTCCTCACTTCCTTGGCCACTCGCCGGTGCCCTCGCCTCCGATGTTGTCAGTTGGGTGTGAAGCTCCAATATTTTCTTTATCATGTCCTCTAGGTTAGAAAACATTCATTTCATGGATGAAATCATTTCCTCAACTTCAGATTTAAATTGACCAACTTCTTCTAGTTTCTCTTCCAAAGCA
Organism: Dendrobium chrysotoxum; assembly: GCA_019925795.1. Taxonomy (NCBI): domain Eukaryota; kingdom Viridiplantae; phylum Streptophyta; class Magnoliopsida; order Asparagales; family Orchidaceae; genus Dendrobium; species Dendrobium chrysotoxum. The sequence goes on from CM034305.1 coordinate 5,637,438, forward strand.
TCCACTTTCTTCGGTGTCATAGGTCCCGAGTCTTGCTCTGATACCAATTTGATAAGACTCGAAGATCAAAACAACACACGATAATATAAAAAAAAAATAGCAACTTACTCCAAATAGATCCAGAAATAACACCAAGAGAGTTGTTTTTACTAATTTTCAAGAAAAGTAATACAAGATACAAGTTAGTTCATTGTTTGAGAGTCATCTCTCTCACAATTCCTAGCAGCTACTAGAAACCACAAACACCTCACAAAAACTCCTGCATAAATTCAAAACATATCATAAAACATAACCCTCCATAATCTCCCCCTTTAAACCGAGAGTTCCCTCATTTCCCAAAGAGTTTCTCCCCAAAGCCTCTTCTCCTGTAGGTGATAAAGGAGGTTCTGGGCCCCACTTAGACAGCTGGGCTGTTGCCTGCCTGAGCAGCTTTGCTGTTGCCAGCCGCATCAGAGGGATATGATCTACAACGCTAAGTGCCCAATTGAGAGAGATGGTAATCTTTCTTTGCTCATTCCTGACTAGATTCATTGGAGTGAATCTCCTATGAAAAAGGGGATATGATCAATTAATCAAGAGATCTTGTAACAAGATAGAGGTTCAGAGGATTCATGATTACGTAGTGGAGAAGGTTAGCGTGGGCCAGAAGGATCAAAGCTGTTGAATGGATTCTGCTTAGCTGAGAAGGTTGATGTTGGGCAAAAGGATCAAGATTTTTTAGTAAAGCTCTACTAAGCCAAGCTATATCTTCCATTGAGAGTATGTTTGTAAATCGCTTGGGTGCTAGCCTTTCAATTCCTACAAATGTAACGCCGCCTTCTCCATAACAATATTTTGTTTCTTGATAGCTGATTATTTATTTTATGTGAGAGATCATAAATAATTTTTATCTCTTTTGATTTCCTCTTCTTGCAACTGACTTGGTGACGATAAAGGGGGAACACCATAAAGGGGAACATCAGGGGGATAGAGAGAAAAAATAAGAAATGGATTTGAGAGAGAAAACTTGAGAAAGTTCTGAGCTGAGGAGAACTAGAGAAAGTAGAGCAGGGCCAAGGAATTCAAGAAGAGAGCATTCCTCTTCCACCCGTGCTCAGATTCTTCTGGAATAAAATAAGAAATCCAAGATTACCAATTTTTCTTTCCAATACGCCCAATTGCCCATCATTCTCGTCTTTCTAATCACTTTCTACTGGACCCTAGATGATCTCTGATCACTAATCTATAATAACAAAATTTATAACAGCATTTTGAACCTGTTCTTATTGGAGAACAAAGGATTATCCTTATTTATTTTAAATCATCTATTCTTAATTTTATGCTTATCATGACTATTATAATAGATCAATCTAGTGGGTTCATTAACAAATTTAGGGTTATCTTAATCTATTATGTACCAAAAATTTGAATAATGAAACTCTTCTGTTTTCTTTTTTGAGATTTGTTTTCCGCATAAAAGCAGCCATTATGGTTAAAGAGCATCTGATAGCATCTTTTAGTGGGAATAACTACCTGATCTTTCTGGAGCAGCGATGAGCTAGTCTATGTTCATAAAATGCTGACTTGCTCCCTTCTGTCTGACTGAATTTTATCTCATCAAATTAACCCTGATCTCGTTAGCTGAAGATTTTTATTATACCGATTATTGTTTGCTTCTCGTTTAATCTGTTGTGTTTTGTGCTTATGAAAAAAAATTAGAGTACATCTCATATTGAATATTGACTTTTTATAGGTTATAATTAACGTTAATTGTTTGAATGGCAGTATCTACTTTCATCTTCAATGGACAAGACCGTTAGGTTGTGGCATATGTCTAGCATTACCTGCCTGAAAATCTTTTCACACAGCGACTATGGTAAGCATTACCCGCATAGCTTAGTTTTGGTATTTTGCTTTTGCTAACGCCAATTTAATACATTTTAAATGTTTTCGTTGCAGTGACTTGCATCCAGTTCAATCCTGTTGATGACAGATACTTCATTAGCGGATCTCTAGATAAGAAAATCCGGATATGGAGCATACCAGATTGCCGTGTTGTTGATTGGAATGATCTTCATGAAATGGTGACTGCTGCATGTTATACGCCTGATGGAAAGGTTTCAACTTTGACGCCAAAATGTATTCCGGTCTTTTGAATAGAATATACAATGAATTGGGAACTACTCATTCATTTATCTCTGCACTAGTGGGTTCAATGATATCTTTATATTGTCTTTTCAAGGGTGCTTTGGTAGGATCGCACAAGGGGAGCTGTTACTTGTATGACACAACAGGTGTGGATAACATTACCAAACTCTCTGCACTGCTGTTTTGGTGAATGAAATATAGCTCACTCTAGCTCAGTTGCACTTTTTCTAATTATATTTTTTTGGTTTGAGTATTCCCAAATTTAGGCTAATATGGTTGTACAAGATCCAAACTTATTGGGCAAGAAAGCTATTTGTCCATGCTTATAAGAGCTAGAGTTTTAGTAGTTTGGTCAATACTATTAGTAGTGTATTGTTCCATTTCAACTTTGATTTGGAGCAAAATAAATGCAAGGTAAAAATTTGAGTGATTTAAAATACTCCAAAATCTCTATTTCTATGGCATTTCAAATCTTGCACGACACTCATTCGTGTTGCCCGCCCTCGCCTGCCGGAGCCAGCTTGCATCTCTAGTCCTTGCCACATGCCATCGCCATCTGTCCGCTTGTGGTACCCTTGCCATTGCTTGCATCACCCACCCTCACCACCTGCACCCATACTATTTCAATGCATTTGATTTGCTTCTAACCAAATAACTCCTTGATATTTCAAATGCATACTTTATAATCACTTTGCATTACTAAAATGCAAGGGCGGATCTACTAAGAGCCCGGGGGGGGGCAATTGCCCCCCCTCAAAAAATTTAAAAAAAAAAATTTAGAATGTTTTAGGTAATTTATACCCCGCTATCTATTTTTTAGTCATTATTATAAGAGTTTTTAGGCAATTGCCCTCCCTAAAAGTTTTGAAATACTATAATCTTTAGGCAATTGCCCCAAGCATAATTAAACACATTGTGTAAAGGTGTTATTATAAGGGAACGATGAACCAAATACAAAGAGAAATAGTAAAGAGAATCCAAAAATATCCTTACAACCAAAATTTATTCCGGGAGGCACTGCCCCCTTGGACCCCCGGCATATCTGTGAAATCTCTACACTTTTACTTATAAGTTTGCCCCCCCTGAAAATTAAGGCTGATTCCGCCCTTGCTAAAATGCATATATCTTGATCCTTTTTCTGATTTTTTTTTCAAAAATTATATATACATTGAAAGCTCTAATCTCACATATTCTCTTTTTTGTTTTAGTAGATAATAAGTTGCATCAAAAAACTCAAATTGACCTTCAAAACAAGAAAAAGAAGTCGAGCCACAAGAAAATAACTGGTTTTCAGGTAACATTTAAAATCAATCCATTATTTTATGTTTAATGCAGTATCATCGATCAAGAATTTGTTGCATATATTAACCTTTTTTAATTCTACAGTTTGCTCCCGGGAGTAACTCCGAAGTTTTTGTTACATCTGCTGATTCACGAATACGCGTTGTTAACGGTGTCCAGCTAGTCCACAAATTGAAAGGTGAAGAAACTATCTTGATATGAATTGCTTCTTATATTTGTGATTTTGAAGTTTATCTAATAGAAGAATATTTAAATTGCTGCATGCATTTGATTCTGTAGTACATTTAGTGGTTCTAATAATTTCACTTTTAAGAGTTGTAAAGTAATGCAAAAGTCTAAAGCATGAAATAACTTAAAGAAAAGTGACCATTATCCATATTTACAAATCTCATTTTCGTGATGGAATTCTATTTTTAGATTTTATCTGCAAATTTTCTTTCCTGTTTACTAAAACTGGACAAGATGAATTCAATCTTATACCGGTATGGAACTCATTTTCTGTTTGTTAAATCTTATCCACTCTTTTATTCTTGTCTTCTTTGTCATACCAAGCCTGACTAGTATTAAGGTGAAACTTAGGTTTCATTTGGGACGGTTTTCTACTACTTATTAAAGCAGCTTTCTATTTTTATACTAAAAAGTTGTTTTAAGAAGCAGTAAGAAAGTTGGCTCAAACAAAGCTTTAATTTGAATCTCTTCTGTACTAAAGTATAAAGACTTCATTTGTGGCAGCGTTTTCACATTTTATTGCTACCGCACTTCTGTTTGGTTACAACATTATTGTTATTTTAAAACAATGATTTGTTATGAGAAATAGTTTTTTACTTCCAGATCTGCATTAGTGTGATAACTGCAATTTTTCTGAAGGAAAAAAGGTAAGTTCATAATATTTATAACAATTTTCAAAAAAAAAAAAAAATTCACAATTGTTTTATGGTTGCTTTTACAAAAATAGTTCCAGCCACTCTAAATAGACCCTAAATATATATGGCTTAGATTTTATTTGGGATAACTTTTTTACTATTATTTTTTCACCGTTTTCACAGAAATTTTGTATTAATAAGTCGCTTTAAAAAATAATAAGAAAATTATCTCAAACAAATGGGACAATTTTCTCGTTGCTTTCTAAAATAGCTTTTTAATATAAAATTTTTTGAATTAGAAACTTTGTGCTAAAAAACTGCTTAAAAAAACAGTTTTTTTTACAGTTGTAGCAGAATCATAGATAAAGTAGAACTTAATCTACTCTCCTGTCCCGGTTCCCTGATTTCAATTCCTCAACCTTGTAAGGCAGGATTTCGCAATACAAGCAGCCAAATCTCAGCTTCCCTGACGGCAAACGGAAATTACGCCGTCTGCGCGAGCGAGGACTCTCATGTTTACGTCTGGAGGCACTGTTTCGATCCCCAACCACGCCAAAAATGCAATGGCAACAAGAATATCACACAATCCTATGAACATTTCCAGTGCCGTGACGTAACGGCCGCCATTCCTTGGCCAAACACCTGCAATCTGACCCCAGGATCAACTCCTCCTGGCAGAAACCGGAATAGCCACGGCTCCATTGATTCTCCTGGCCAAGCTATCCTTAACTCCAGCACCAATCTCTTCGGCGATAGAGCTTCGGCTACATGGCCGGAAGAGAAGCTGATGGTTTCCTCCACCTCGAGCAGTCCTCGCAGTGGAACAGGTCTGAAAAATGGAGGAATCCATCTACTGAGAAACTCAGCTTGGGGAATGGTTATTGTGACTGCTGGGAGGGGAGGCCAAATCAGAACGTTTCAGAATTTTGGCTTTCCTGTAAAATCATAAAATATTTAGTTCATATCAATTCTGTGCATAGAGAAGATGATTCAACTGAATATATGGTGAGGAATTTGTAATATTCAGATGTTTATTATGATTTATTTTATTTTTGTTTTTCTTTATTAGTGCCAATTTAAGTCGATGTTTTTTTTGTTTGATTACAGTGTATGATAAAGCTGCTTAGAATTTTCATTAGTTCTAAATAGTGAGTGGGCTGAAGCTAAAATTAAACAAGAAATTACGTCGAAGACTTTAAATAAAAATTTGTGATTTTTTTTGGGTATCTTTCAGGCAGCATAAAATTTAGAGCCGTCTTTCATATTGTTTGTACATTAAACTAGTTTGATGGGAAAATATAGGAGTAAATTTTTTTTTAATTTTATTTATTTATTTATGTTGTGTGCTAGAAAATTTGAGTCGATAGAATGAGTATTTTATATTTCAACATTGTATAAAAATTCAACAAAAATAGTTAGGTCAAAAAAGTTTTACATGGAAAAACTCTAAAAGAGAAAAAATTACGGTGCATGACCTAGTTAAAAATTTTACTATGTAGTAAGAGATGTAAGAATTCTCCTTTTCTTTACTGTTGCAAAAGAGGGGGATTAAACAGATGTCTGGCTTTTTATAGGGGAATACAAAAATTAAGCGTTCACATAGAGACAATCTATGCCTAGCAACAGAGCTTAATTTCTCCAATAGAGATTATGGAAGACAGGTGTCCATATGTAGACAATTATATCCAATAAAATTGTTAAATCTTGTAAGTATTCTGCAAATGGTAAAGATTTTTTATACTGATCATCGATGACAATAGTGGTTGTCGGTGGCAATAGCTGGTGGTGGTTGTCAACGACTGGCTGGAAAATGCAAGAAAGCTTTCTATAGTTTTCTCTATTCTTTCTCCTCTCATGTGAAGAATGGGATCTTATTTAAAGTTTTTTGGGAAAAGCATTTTGGTAATTTGAACAATAATCCAAAACACTCTATTGTATGACTTATATTGATTCGTTTGATCATTAAGTGTTTATTCAGCAGTTAACTGCCTTATTGATGTCAAAGTTTAGTGATCTTAGGCTTGTTGGATTCTTCTTGTCGAGCTACTCGATTCGACTATAAACACGTCTAATTTAGGGATTATTTGATCATCCAATTAATTCTGTAAAGCTTTCAAAAATGTTTAAAATCTTGATTTGAACCCATTTGAGCTTGAATTGGATCAATTTGGTGTCGTTGGGTTCATCTTGTAGAGACGCTCAGTTTGACTATAAGTTTGCTAAGATTGAAGTTCGGATGGTCCCATATTTAATTTTGAAAGTTTTCAATTCAATTAAATCTCAATATTCATGTCTGATCAAGATAATTTTTTGTGACGTATCAATTTATTTAAATTTAAGTTTATCCATACAAGTATATATATTTATAAATTTGCTGACTTAGATATTGTTTGTGTTTTCTTATTTGACAAATAGTTGGAAACTTTTTTATTCAAGGATGTTTTGCTTGCTTAAATATGGAACCGAAATGGCTTGATAATATTTTTATTTTCTTAGAGATCTAAGGAGTTCTAAACTCCATGAAAATAATAATACAAAAACAAACATACCACAGAACATTAAACCAGTTTTTTAAAATGATTTTACTCGCAGAATAGGCAAATTAGGCTGGCTGAAAACAAGATACAAATTTAACTCTTTACGTTTACCAAAATTCTTCTATTTCCTTTTAAACCTCATTTAGTGTTTTAACTTTTTATCTTTATCTCCAATGATTTATAGCGCAAAATGTTAGCCATTAAAAGAGAAACGTAAAATTAAGCTAAGTGTTACAGAGATGAGAATGCTCGAGTGAATGAGTGGCTTCACTCTTAGAAGACAGAATGCGAAGCGAGATATAATTAGGGAGAGTCGTCTTACATGGTTTGGACACATAAAATGTAGGTCTTCTTATAACCTGATTATGGGAGTATATTTATTGGATTTGACCTATATTATGAAAAGTAGAGGTTGACCTAAAAAGATTTGATTAGAAAATATTAAAAATAACCTGCTTTTTATTATACTTAAATGATGATTTGACTGTTAACAAAACATAATGGAGGAAAATAATTCATGTAGCCCACCCTATGTGGTGGACTAAAGGTTTGATGTTGTTGGTGTTGTACAAAATTGTAATTGCATTTATGTTAACAAAGTTTATTTTTTCCTCTAAAACAAACTACACAGCTCACCTTAATCTGTTAATTAGACGCTTTGGTAACAAATCAAGAGATTTTGGGTTCAAAGTTTACGTATGTGATGTGTGAATGAGTTTATCTTAGCCCCCAAAAAAACACTAAACCAAATTGAGGGTCACCTTACCTGAAGGCTGAAGCCTCAGCAAGTATAGGATCACCCCAGCTACACATGAAGGGGAAGCCTCAGTCAATGATAAATTCAGCCATAATTGCAATGAGAAGACAAGCAAGAGACAAATATAGAGAGAAAGAGAAGCCATTGAAAATTATAATTGAAATTGAAAAAAAAAACACCAACCAACCAGGCTATCACCACTTCCTCCACAAACTGGCAATAATTAGGGCAATTTACATACATATCACTTTATATCATATTATTTATATATCTAACTTTCAAAACTTTAAAATTTCATGCATAGCACCTATAGACAACTTTAATATCAAATATGTTATTCTTATATTTCATTCCTACTATCCATATCACCCTGTAAACTTTAATATTTTATTCCTTGCACTCATATTTAATCTATGAGTGATACACATGAAATATTAAAATTTTAAATATATATAAATCCCCCTAATAATTAATGTTCACAGTGTACATAATTTTTTGTTTAGTTATTTACTGTTATCAACAGTGGGATTTAAAAGGTAAAAGCATTGAATAATGCATGTCCATTGCAGATATGTGCACCCATTTGAGGATGGCCGGTCAAAATTTATTCAATAACCGCCGGCCATGAAATCGACGCCGCCGTTCAAAAAATCCAGGAAACCAGCAGGCAAAACCAGCGACTCCTCAACGGAAAAACTCGCAGAAAACTTCGAGTCATCCATTACTAACCCTTCCTTTGATCTCCCAAAACTATAATCGGTGGAAGGCAATAACGAAGTCGAGTTCACTGAGAAGCTAAAGCCAGAGCTCAATGTCCCCAATTCAAATTCAAACGGTCGAAAATTCCTCGTAAGTAAATTTTCAAACCTATTACTGTTCTCCGCCACCGCTGGGGTAGTGATAGCCGGAAAGTTCCCGGCGGCGGCGGAGGTGGAAGCGTTGGTGGTCGTGGTTGTCTTTTGGCGTTTGTTTTTGCGGCTGCCGCTGGCGGGAATGTTGCGGAGGACGCCGCCGGCGGTCCAGTGGCGGTGGCATGTGCGACAGAAGTGGCGAGGCTGGGTGAGGCTGTAGTTGTTATAGTAGCAGAACTTGGTGTCGGCGGAATAGCAGCGAGGGCACTTCAATGGCGGCGCTTTTTGGGTCCTTGATGCCTTTGGAATCTCCAATCCTTCCATCTTTAGAAAAAAAAACATGTCAAAATCTAATTTTGAGAGGTTTTTGTTTTTTACCCAAAAAAATAAAATAAAATACAAATATCTTGCTTATTTAAAAAACATTAACATAAATATATTAAAATTCAAAATTGTATTTATATAATTATTAAAAAATAGAAGAATTAATATTGTTTATTTATCTAAAATAGTTTATTATTATTTTTATATATTCTTTTTATTTTATCACACTCAAACTTAATTTATTAGTCGAGTGCAATCTTATATGGCTCAAATTAGACTCGGCTTATTTGGACTACTTCCAACCATTCCATTGTTCAGTTTTTTTTTTACCTACTGTACGCTAGGGGTATCAAATATGGGCGACGGATCGGGTTCAGGTCGAATCTGAGTTGGTCTGGGTCATAAATGGTTTAACCTGAACCCGACCCGCTTTTGCAAAAGGGTCAAGTTTTTCAACCCGGATCCGACCCGCATGGGTTAAACCCTAAACCAAACCCAACCCAACCCACAGACTCGTTTGATTCAAAAACAGCCGAAGCAACCTGAGGCGGTGAGGCGGGCTGAGGCGGTGAGTCGGTGAGGTGGTAAGGTGGGTTGAGGCGATTATTGTCTGGTGGTCCAAACGAAGTTACCGTGACGGCATGCAGTTTATGAGACCGCAGGCAGTCAATACGAGAGGTAAGCCTCACGTAGTGGGATAAAAGCTTATTGTTTTGGTGGTGTTGTTGTAATTAAAATCTAAAATGTCAAAAAAAAAAAAAAAAGAGGTTTTGATGACTTATGATGAGTACATTTTACCTGCGGCCAATTGAGTGTGTAATCATCAACTCGCTTCGAGCTAAGCCCCATAGCCACAGATGATCAAAAACCAAAGCCAATCAAATTGCCCTGTAAAACCTAGCGATTCAAGAAGAAAAGAATAACAAAACCAGCTTTTGCTTCTCTGAACTCTACGGCTGAGATTAGCCGCTTCAGCAATGAGCAGAAGCTTGCTTATCGTTTTCCCAGAAAAGCTTGTTGATCAATCAGCACGGCATCACCTTTCAATACAGTTAGGGGTTTTTATAGAGGAGGAAAAGAGAGAGGTCGCTTTAAGAAACACCTATCTCCATCAGAAACAATATTTACATTATTTGTCATAGTTTTTTACCCTTATTTGATCATAATATAAATTTTGATTTTTTTAAAGAGACATTTAAGCTAATTAAGGCAAATTCACACACATATCAAATACGTAAAACTCAAACTCAAGACCTCTTGGTTGGTGAGGGATTATTACATGCGGAGTCCAGACGTAGAGAACCGTTCGGTTTTGTGACTGTGAATAGTAAAAGCACAGTGGCGACTGCGCTTTTACTATTCACAGTCACAAAATCGAACGGTTCTCTGCGTCTGAATACTGCACGTAATAATCTCTCCTTGATTGGTAGCCAAAACTCTTAACCAACAGATCAGGATGAGTTGTGTTATAAATTTTGATTTATTTGTGGTTAAGAGAGAGAATAAAAGATTAGCTTATGATATGTAGAGCGAAGGAAATGAGTGGCTGGGGCGAACCAAGCAAGAGCTTAAGATGAAAATTGCCCCCCTTAATATTTTTTCTCCTTGGTAGAATAAATATTTTAATTATTTTACTCTCTCCAATAGATTCATTTACTCAAAATTCATAAAAGAAATTCTTTCTTTTTCATCTTTTAGCATCCGATAAGTTCTAATCCTATTTTGTCCACCTTTATAAAACGGCTTATTTTGTTATTATGGGTGGTGAAGATAAATAAAAGTTATTTAATGAGTAAAAAATCAAATTAATAATATTAAAAATATTTGTTATTTTCATAATACATCACTTTTTTAATATTTTTTTTACTTAATATGTATGTTATCCATGCATTTTTTGTTATGTTGGATTGATTTGTAATAATAAAAATGAAATATTAAATATTCTATGAGTAAAGTTCGAATTTTTAGATGTTTTCTATATATCATTTGATTATCTCTGTATTTTGTTTATGTTAGATGAACGATTGAATCTATCAAATATTTACAAAAATTTTGTAAATATCTTCAATATAATTTCATTAATTATATTATATAATAATTTAATTGTATATTAATTAATTAATTAATTACATAAAAAAGAATATATAATAGAAAATATTAAAAATGTGATAAAATATATTAGAATATTATGACTTTTTTTTTTCGACAAGAGATGGATCGGAAAGGAAGGGAAGGTCGGCGGACTTAGTGGGTTTTGTGGGCCCGGGCCGGTCGGAGTGGGCCGGTGGGCTTGTCCTGACTCGTGGGGAGGCAAAGAGCCGTGACGGAATCATATGGCCATGGTTGCTGATCCACCGTCCATTGGGACCCACTAATAAGTTTATTTCTCTATATTAATCTATTTATTATATTTTAATTATATAAATCTCATAATAATAATAGTTAATTAAATATATAATTTCGTTTTTTATTTAGTAATATTAATAATTAAAGTAATCACTGAAATTAATAAAAGTAAAATAATAATGGGGTAATTGAATACATATAACTCATATCTTAATTATTTATATCATTAATATTATATTTCCATTTCTTAAATTTTCATCTAAATATCAACATTTCTAATAAAATCACAATTGTTTTTTTTTTTTTACTTTTAACAATTTTATAATTATTTAATTTTATTAATCTCAAGTACATTAATTTAAAAGGTGATTTACATACATACCACTTTATTTCATGCTATTTATATATCTATTGCGGGCTAGAATATACGCGGCGATAGAGATTGAACTTTACGTCTTAGCGTTGTACGAATATCCAGCTCACACACAGAAAACACAAGATTTTTACGTGGAAAACCCTGAAAAGGGGAAAAACCACGGGGCCTGGCCCAGTTGAAACGATTCCACTAGAACTTGAGTTAATTACAGGGGGGCTAACTCACCTCCAAGAGCGATCAAATTACAAGTATCACCCGTAGGGTGGAAGTTAGAGGCTTTTAAAGGCCTAAGGTCGCGCTGGCCGAAACTTCGGGGTCTCCCGGCAGTCTGGTAGAATGTCGGGCCCTAAGTAGTTGTCGGGCAGAGTTGAGGACGTTAGGTTATTGTCTGGCAGAACTCAGTGCGTCACGTGGTTGTCCGGCGGAGTTGAGGACATCAGGTGGTGGCCCGGTGGAGTGTAGGGCTTCAAGTGGTGGTCCAACGAAGTGCAGGGCCTCAGGTGGTGGTCCGGCGGAGTGCAGGGCCTCAGGTGGTGGTCCGGCGGAGTGCAGGGCCTCAGGTGGTGGTCCGGCGAAGTGCAGGGCCTCTGGTGGTGGTCCGGCGAAGTGCAGGGCCTCAGGTGGTGGTCCGGCGAAGAGCAGGGCCTAAGGTGGTGGTCCGGCGAAGTTCAGGGCCTCAGGTGGTGGTCCGGCGAAGTGCAGGGCCTCAGGTGATGGTCCGGCGCAGGGCCTTAGGTGGTGGTCCGAGGAAGAACAGGGCCTCAGGTGGTGGTCCGGCGAAGAGCAGGGCCTCAAGTGGTGGTCCGGCGAAGAGCAAGGCCTCAGGTGGTGGTCCGGCGAAGTGCAGGGCCTCAGGTGGTGGTCCGGTGAAGTGCAGGGCCTCAGGTGGTGGTCCGGCGAAGAGTAGGGCCTAAGGTGGTGGTCCGGCGAAGAGCAGGGCCTAAGGTGGTGGTCCGGCGAAGTTCAGGGCCTAAGGTGGTGGTCCGGCGAAGAGCAGGACCTCAGGTGGTGGTTCGGCGAAGTGCAGGGCCTATGGTGGTGGTCCGGCGAAGAGCAGGGCCTCAGGTGGTGGTCCGGCGAAGAGTAGTGCCTCAGGTGGTGATCCGGCGAAGAGCAGGGCCTCAGATGGTGGTCCGGCGAAGAGCAGGGCCTCAGGTGGTTGTCCGGCGAAGAACAGGGCCTCAGGTGGTGGTCCGGCGAAGTTCAGGGCCTAAGGTGGTGGTCCGGCGAAGAGCAGGGCCTCAGGTGGTGGTCCGGCGAAGAGCAGGGCCTCAGGTGGTGGTCCGGCGGAGCAACGGCGTCAGGCGATGGTCTGGCAGAACTCCGGCGGTGGTCGAGGAGCGAGGAGGCAAGAGCTCTCTCTTTCTCTCTTAGGATTAGGTCCCTTTTTTAAGTGGAGAGCGGGCTCTATTTATAGATTTTTGTGAGTGGCATGGTCCGTAAATATGTGGAAGATCAGGGGTAGTTAGGGAGTGGCTTTAATGGACGGCCGATGTTGAATCCCTTGATCGTGGATCGTTTACTGGATATTTAAAGGTCTTAATGATGTCAGAATTTGACGATCTTGGGCTCGTTGGATTCGTCTCATCGAGACGCTCGATTCGACTATAAGCATGTCGCATTTGGAGACTGTTTGGTAACCCAAATTATGTTTTGAACCTTCAAATACTACTTTAGACCCTTGATTTGGACCCATTTGGGCTCAGATCGGGTTGAATTTGGTGTCGTTGGGTTCGTATTTCTGAGATGTTCAGTTCGACTATAAGTTTGTTGAAATCGGAGTTCGAATGGTCCCAATTTTAATTTTGGAAGTTTCCAATTTGATTTTTCCTCGAGATTCGTGCCTAATCAAGATAATTTTTTGCTGACGTATCAGTTACCCCCCTATTTTCAGACGTTGAAGCTCCATAAGTCCGAAAATATGTTTTAGAACATTTAAAATTAGTCAAATCGTAAAAAGTGCTGAAAAATTACGTTCCAATATATATAAATCTGCTCAAACTTAGTCATAGAGGCTCCAATGGGCTTCGAAAGTGCTGAAATTGAGTATAGAACGCCGAAAAACGTGTCTGGAGACCTCAAAAACGTTCAATTTGGATTGTTGGGCATGAAAATCGAGCCCAGAATTTTTGCTACAGTAACTCTGCTACATTACCCATTAGCTACAGTAACGGTTTGCTACAGTGCCGCCATCTGCCGTAACAGTTTTCCCCATTAACCACTAGCGGTTGCTACAGCAACCATTGCCTACAGTAGTGGTTTCTACAGTAACCGCAGCTACAGTACCGTTCGCTACAGTGACGGTTGCTACAGTAACCGCGCCAAATTTTTTTTTCTTTTTTTTTTGCATGACCACCTTAACTCCCCCAACTTCCCTGTCCTACTATAAATAGCCCCATAGGGGGTATGAGTTTCTTGCCCCTCTCTTCTCTTATCCCCCTCCTCTTTCACGTGAGGCCTTCCCCTGGTCCTGCATAGGCGGTATCCCCTATCCAGGCCAGCGCCCCTCTCTGCAAGAAGGAGGTTCCTGCCCCTTTGCCCTTCTTCCCTTCTACCCTCTCTCTTTCATTTGAGGCCTTCCCCTGGCCCTGCACAGGCGGTATCCCCTGTCTAGACCAGGGCCCCTCTCTACAAGAAGGAGGTTTTCTCCCTTTCTCTTCATTTGTTCCTCACGCTGAGGCGTTCCCCTAGGTCATTTCAGGTGGTATCCCCTACGCGGTCTAGGGCCCCTGACTGAGCAGGAGCCTTCCTCTTCTTTTTCTAGAGATCTTGTGGAGGTCCGACATCGGGCAGAAGTACAGTGTCTGGTAGAAGTCTGATGACGGTCCGACAATGGGCAGAATTCCGGTGTCACGTAGAAGTACAGCGTCAGGTAGAAGTTCGACAGGGGTCCGACGACAAGCGGAAGTCCAACGTCGGGTAGAAGTTCAGCGTCGGGTAGAGTCCGACGGGGGTCCGATGACGGGCATAAGTCCTTCAACAGGAGGAAGTTCGGTGTCGGGCAGAAGTCCGATGAATGTCCCGCGATGAGTAGAAGTCCTTCAACGGGAGGAAGCTCGGCATCGGGCAAAATTTCGACGAAAGTTCCGTGACGGGCAAAAGTCCTTCAACAGGAGGAAGCTCGGCGTCGGGTAGAAGTCTAACGAATGTCCCGCGACGGGCAGAAATCCAACAATGGGAGGAAGCTCGACTTCGGGCAGAAGTCAGAAGAAAGTCCCGAGAAGAAGTCTAGCAACGGAAGGAAGCTCGGCGTCGGGCAGAAGTACATCGTCGGGTAGAAATCTGATGAGAGTCCGCTGACTAGCAAAACCCTGATGATGGGTAGAAGAGCGTAGGTCAATAGCATCCACCAAAGATGTGTGACCTTTCTGAGGTTATATGTCATAGTCCTTTTCGATGATATTAACTTGTGCAGGAGAGTTCGAGGGAATCCACCAAGGATGTATGACCTATCCGAGGTTGTATGTCAAAGCCCTGCTCGATGACATTAACCTGTGTGGAAGAGGTCGAGAGAATCCACCAAGAATGTATGACCTTTTCGAGGTTGTATATTAGAGCCCTGCTCGATGATGTTAACCTGTGTGGAAGGGGTCGAGAGAATCCATCAAGGATGTATGACCTATCCGAGGTTGTATGCCAGAGCCCTGCTCGATGACATTAACCTGTGTGAAAGAGTTCGAGAGAATCCACCAAGGATGTATGACCTATCCGAGGTTGTATGTCAGAGCCCCGCTCGATGACGTTAACCTGTGTGGAAGAGGTCGGATCGAATCCCCTTGGGATTGATCATTCAATGATTGAGACACAATAAAGATTACGTATTTCTTGAATCAAGGATAAAGAGATTATACTCGTTAGTAGTCATCATTTTATATTCTTTTTAAAGAAATAGACAATATCAAATTGGAGTTACAACACACCACTATATTATGTATGACAACTTTCTAGTACAACCTAGGGATATAAGTGTTACACCATTTTAAACACATAAGATATACGTACAAGGAAAATACTAGAGACATCAGAGCAACATACTGCTTGAAAGAGGCACAATAAAACAAGGCGATTACTATTACTAACACAAATGCATACACTGTGTGATCATTTGATCTCACCAACCATTTGAATGTTATTCAATGGTTATTTTTGTTGTTGCTTCTTTGCCCCCCAGCATCATCTCAAGTCGGTGGGCTTTGGATGAATTGACGGAGATATCCTTGTCGGATCAGCCTCTCAATCTCATCCTTGAGTTGTTTGCAAGCTTCAGTAGTGTGTCCATGACTACGGTGGAAATGACAGTATTGATCTTGATTTTCTATGTTCGGCTTCAAAGGATTAGGCCACTTAATATTTTCCTGATCTCGGATGGCCATCAACACATTCGATCGAGAGGCATTGAGTGGTGTATACTCCTCATCCTGTCGAAACTCACGTCGTGGTACTGGGGGTCTAGGAGAGAAGTTTTTCTTTCGTTGTGAGGATGAGTCCTCCATTATAGGGGCTTTGCGCTTTCCAGTAATTTATTCAAATTGCTTTCTGTGGGCACTAATAGCTTCATCCGCTGATATTTGTGCTTCCACACGATGGATCAGGTCGGCATATGAAGGGACTGTGTCTCGCATAAGTGCTGAGTAGAAGGGACCCGGACGAAGCCCTCCGAGAAAAACGCCTCTAAGTAACTCAAGATCTACTCCCGGAATTTGACGAGCTTCAATAGAAAATCTCTGAAGTATTCCTTGAGGGACTCACTTTCATTCTGGCGGATCCCTGAGAGGTGAGAAGAGTCCTTAGTAATTCTCCGATTGGCGACAAATTGTTCGACAAACACTTTGGCTAATTTGACTAACATTGGAATGGTTCCGGCTGAAAGTGAATAGAACCATGTTCGAGCTTGCCCTTTGAGGGTGGCAAGAAAGACCTGACAGAGGAGCGTGTCTGAGGCTCGCTGGATATACATGATGGTTCTATAGTGATTGATATGCTCGTACGGGTCAGTTGTCCCGTCGTAGGGATTTATGTTCGGTAGTTTGAATCTTGCCGGAATGGGATGTTGAAGGATGGCTTCAGTCAGGGGTGATGACTCCTGGAAGTCCCGCTGATGAAGAGATTGTCCTGCACCTCCCGCGGGGAACTCTTCCTGAACCAATATTCGTAGTTCATGTCGTAGGATATTGCGAGGGAGTCCATCAACGTGTGGTGGGGCTAAGTCCTCGGGGACGTCTGGAGGAATACGAGGTTGCTGCCCTGCGTATGAAGGATGTGTAGAGCTTGCTGTGTCAACAAGTTCATTGTCATGGTGGGTCGGAGGATGCACCATCGACGGAGGGAAAGGAATCTCAACATGAAGATGTTCTGGTGGAACCTCTCCGACCCAGGGTGGATCTCGAGGGAGAAGGATCTCTTCTTAGGGAGCTAGTGCCGGCTGTCGGGTCTCTCGCAAGAGTTGAAGGATCTCATCCTGAGACTCCTCCATCTTCCTGATGCGGTCTTCAATGGATGGTCATGAAATTCCTTCTCCAATAGCATCTTGCCCCCCAGCATGAAAGGAGGTGGACACTTGGCATCTATGATTCGTAGACTGATCCCGAGATTAATGTGAATTGGAGCGAGAGGCTCCCAAGATGCGATTGCTACGCCTGTTGGCCATCAAATTGGTGCTTAGGATAGTGTGATTTGTTTCCCACAGATGGCGCCAAACTGTTGCTGGCTAGAATATACACAGCGATAGAGATTGAACTTTACATCTTAGCGTTGTACGAATATCCAGCTGACACACAGAAAACACAAGATTTTTATGTGGAAAACCCTAAAAAGGGGAAAAACCATAGGGCCTGGCCCAGTTGAAACGATTCCACTAGAACTTGAGTTAATTACAGGGGGGCTGACTTGCCTCCAAGAGCGATCAGATTACAAGTATCACCCGTAGGGTGAAAGTTAGAGGCTTTTAAAGGCCTAAGGTCGCGCTGGCAGAACTTCGGGGTCTCCCGGCGGTCTGGTAGAATGTCGGGCCCTAAGTAGTGTCGGGCAGAGTTGAGGACGTTAGGTGATTGTCTAGCAGAACTCAGTGCTTCACGTGGTTGTTCGGCGGAGTTGAGGATATCAGGTGGTGGTCCGGTGGAGTGTAGGGCCTCAGGTGGTGGTCCAACGAAGTGCAGGGCCTCAGGTGGTGGTCCGGAGGAGTGCAGGGCCTTAGGTGGTGGTCCGGCGAAGAATAGGGCCTCAGGTGGTGGTCCGGCGAAGAGCAGGGCCTCAGGTGGTGGTCCGGCGAAGTTCAGGGCCTAAGGTGGTGGTCAGTGAAGAGCAGGGCCTCAGGTGGTGGTCCAGCGAAGTGCACGGCCTAAGGTGGTGGTCCAGCGAAGAGCAGGGCCTCAGGTGGTGGTCCGGCGAAGAGCAGGGCCTCAGGTGGTTGTCCGGCGAAGAGCAGGGCCTCAGGTGGTGGTCCGGCGAAGTTCAGGGCCTAAGGTGGTGGTCCGGCGAAGAGCAGGGCCTAAGGTGGTGGTCCGGCGAAGTGCAGGGCCTAAGGTGGTGGTCCGGCATAGAGCAGGGCGTCAGGTGGTGGTCCGGCGGAGCAACGGCGTCAAGCGGTGGTCCAACAGAACTCCGGCGGTGGTCGAGGAGGAGCAAGGAGGCAAGAGCTCTCTCTTTCTCTCTTAGGATTAGGTCCCTTTTTCAAGTGGAGAGGGGGCTCTATTTATAGATTTTCTTGAGTGGCATGGTCCGTAAATAGGTGGAAGATCAGGGGTAGTTAGAGAGTGGCTTTAATGGACGGCCGATGTTGAATCCCTTGATCGTGGATTGTTTACTAGATATTTAAAGGTCTTAATGATGTCGGAATTTAATGATCTTGGGCTCGTTGGATTCGTCTCGTCAAGACGCTCGATTGGACTATAAGCATGTCGCATTTGGAGACTATTTGGTAACCCAAATTATGGTTTGAACCTTCAAACAGTGCTTCAGACCCTTGATTTGGACCCATTTGGGCTCGGATCGGGTTGAATTTGGTGTCGTTGGGTTCGTATTTCTGAGATGTTCAGTTCGACTATAAGTTTGTTGAAATCGGAGTTCGGATGGTCCCAATTTTAATTTTGGAAGTTTCCAATTTGATTTTGCCTCGAGATTCGTGCCTAATCAAGATAATTTTTTGGTGACGTATCAATATCTAACATCTAAAATTTTAATAATACATGTCTACCACCTATAGAACAAATATGGTGCATGGAATGAAATATCAAAGTTTATAGGGTGGTATGTGTAGTAAGAATGAAATATAAGAGTGGTATATTTGATAAAATTTGTATATGAGTGGTAAGAATGTAATATTAAAATTTACTTACGAGGGTTTCAGGGAAGCTCCTTCCCTTTTCTCATTTATATTGTTGCTTTTTTCATTGATTCTGTTTGGCTTCTTGATTCGGCCACCTCCGGCCCTTTGTGGCCATACTGGAGGTGAATCGAGTTTGTGATCCTGGATTTTTGGGTGGTGCTGCGAGATCGAGATCTTTCATTGATGTCCTAGCAAGATCTTCCTCTAATTATGGCTTTCCTGAGTTAAAACCATCTTCATTTCGTGATATTCCTTCTTTGTGGATTTCGGAAGATGAGATTTTTGCACTTGCAGCTCCTTTATAATTTGTGTTAGTAGGTTTTTTTCTATCACGTTGTTCTACTTTGGATTTTATTCACAAGTTCTTCTTCAACCTTAAGCTAAATGTTGAGTTTTCTGTGACTTTGCTTGATGTGTCACATGTTCTAATTAAGTTGCCGAATGATTTGAATTATAGCAGAGCATTTTGTCATAGATTCTATTTTGTAAATAACTGTTTCATGAAATTAACTAAATGGTCCCCTTCTTTTGATATCGGTGTTGAGTCCCCTGTGATTCTCATTTGGATTTCCTTTCCTAAACTAAGGCCTCATCGTTTTTCTCCACGGATCCTTCATGCTCTGGGTTTTATGTTTGGTCAACCCTTAAAAGCCGACAATGCTTCCTCTATGGGCTCTTGGCTATTTGTTGCGAGGATTTTAGTTGAGCTTGACATCACCAAAAAATATTCAGATAAAGTCTAGCTTGGTCCTGAAAAGTTCCTATATTCAAATGTTGAGATGGAGGATTTCCATCATTTTGTGATTCCTGTAAATGCATTGGGCATGTTAGGGGTGAATGTTCCTCCCATTCCTCTATTCCGAAGACTACTAATCCCACACTGTATGATGGGAATGCTATTGGGAATGCATCTACTGCTTTGGATACAGTTGTAGTAGATGGAAATGTTGATGCTGCCATTATTCCTCCTAATATTCCCTCTTCTAATGTGGGTAATGAGGGTGTTTTGCCATCCATTGTGGAGCTTATTTCTAGGCAGGTCAATAAAAGCATGGATTTGGCTTTATGCAATGAGGTTGTTGATGTTGGTGAGGGTAATTTAGAAATCTCTTATGATGTTGGCAACGTGGGTCTGTCCGAACCTGTGGCTATTTTTATGGTTCCTCATGCAACTGTTTCGATTATTGATGTTAGGCTCTCTTATGAGCCAGTGGCTTTGGACTCTGATGGTCTGGATGCTGATGGCAATGTTAAGGAGAATTTGAGTGTTGTGAATGCTAATATTGATGGTTTGGAGGTAGTTGATCCGATTGTTACTTTCAATGATTGTACCATGCAAGAGGCTTATGATTCTCTCGTTGTTGTGAATGATCCATTGTGTTTAACTCCTACTGTCTCTCTTAATATGGAGATGGTTAACATGGAGTGTTGTGTTAACACCGCGATGGATAATGATTCTTTTAGTGGAATGTCTGATGATGTTGTTGGACCTACTATGCCCACTTCTCCCTTGATAATTTCTGAAGAACGGTTGAAATCCATGTTGTTGACCTCGATTTCATTAAATCCTTCTCCCCATTGACCCAATTGACCCAAGTTGACCAAGTCAAGCTTTGACTTGGTCAACCCAAGTCTTAATGAGTCAATTTGACCCATTTAAAACCTATTTAAAGCCTTAAACACTTTCCTAATGTTCTAAGACTCAAAACCACGGCCAAGCACATGGGTTTCCCTCCTATTAAGATCTAGATATGATCCTAGCCGTCGGATATAGAGTAAGGGACTTTAAATAGCAAAAATTAGGGCTCCTTAAGGGACTTTTTTTTGTGTTTGCTCTCTCCCCAAGCTCCCCCAACCCGAGAGATTTCGTGTGTGAGTTCCCTAGGATCCCTTCCACTCTTTCCAAGCCAAGCCCGCCGCTAAACGTTCGCCGGCGGCGAGATCTCCAACGAGGCGAGGCCACAAACTCCCCAAGCGAGTTTGCCATCGATCCAAGGTGTATCGAGCCACGGTTTCTTCTACAAAAAGGAGCGTGGACAGTCTACAAGTGCAACAAGCCCAAGAACGCGAAATTCCACAGAGTATTTTGGGTAAAATCTTCAACCCTAGGTTAGAACACTTAGGATAAAATAGCTTTTCAAAAAGTGCTTTTTAGATCAAACAAACACTTTCACATGAATGCTCTTCATCTCCATTAACTAAGTTTAAAATTTCATCGCGTTTGGACGTGTGGATCGGGAGAACGAGCCAAATTATTGTTCTTGTGCATGGGCTCGGTCTCGCTACAGCCATGTGGTTTTTGGACCGTTGATCTAAAGATCAACGGTCGAGATCCCGTCAGATCATGGCATGGGCCAACCGTGTATTCAAATCTCGCGGCCTAATTCCCCGTATGGCTTGATCACGGCCCTTGATTCAAGCTGTGGGAGATCCTACGGCTGCGGTATCTCGCCGCGGTTTTAAGTGAGGCGGGCCCCGCCGCGCCAATCATTGGCAATGATTGCGCGGTGGCGCAATCATTGCCTCAGCGCGGCCAATCAGAGGCCGCCACGTGTCCCGAGCCTTTTTTAATTATTTTATTTTATTTGTTTTAAATATTATATATATATATATTATTTAAAAAAAATAATAATATTATTATTATTATTATCATTATTAGTATTATTATAATATTAATATTATAATTAATAATATTATTATTTTAATAATATTATTATTATGACTAATATTTCTATTATTATAATATTAATAAATATTATTATTAGTATTATTATAATATTAATATTATAATTAATAATATTATTATTTTAATAATATTATTATTATGACTAATATTTCTATTATTATAATATTAATAAATATTATTATTAGTATTATTATAATATTAATATTATAATTAATAATATTAATATTATAATTAATAATAATAATAATATTATTAATATTTTTATTATTATAATATTAATTATTATCGTTATTAGTATTATCATAATATTAATATTATAATTAATAATATTATTATTTTAATAATATTATTATTATGACTAATATTTCTATTATTATAATATTAATAAATATTATTATTAGTATTATTATAATATTAATATTATAATTAATAATATTATTATTTTAATAATATTATTATTATGATTAATATTTTTATTATTATAATATTCATTATTATTGTTATTAGTATTATTATAATATTAATATTATAATTGATAATATTATTATTTTAATAATATTATTATTATGACTAATATTTCTATTATTATAATATTAATAAATATTATTATTAGTATTATTATAATATTAATATTATAATTAATAATATTATTATTTTAATAATATTATTATTATTACTAATATTTTTATTATCTTAATATTAATTATTATTATTGTTATTATTATTATTATATTAATATTATAATTAATAATAATATTATTTTAATAGTATTATTATTATATTAATATTTATATTATTATAATATTAGTATTTGTTATTATTAATATTATTATAATATTAATATTGTTAATTAATAATATTATTATTATCTTTAATAATAGTATTATTATGTTAATATTAATATCATTATAATATTAATATTTATTATTTTATATTATTATAATATTTTGATTATTATTATTTAAATTTATTTTAAAATCCAGATATTATTATATGTGATTTATTTTAAAATTATTAATTATTATTTTTTAAAATATTAATTATTTTAAAATATTTAAAAATTATTTTAACCTATTTAACTTAAGAAAATCATAACTTTCTCGTTTTAATTCGGATTTCGACGTATAATACCTCGTTCTTTTCAGAAAAATATGAATTTTAATTTAAAAATACTATCTGTGTCTGATTCTGTATTTTCTAGATGTTTTTTTATATTACTTTCTTATTTAATTATTTAAATATTATTTAATTAATATAAATAATTATTTTAAAATAAAAATTATTTTAAAACACCTTGGTAGCTGGTAGACCTCCTATACTTATGAACTGAAGTATTTTCAATTATCTTATTTTTAAATTTATATTATTATTATTTATAATATTTATGTATTTTAAAAATGATTTTAAAATTACATATTATTTAAATCCTTTAATTTTGGGAGGTCCACCCCTTATGAAACTTTAAACTTAGGCTATGTATATGAAGAGCAATTTATGTGGGAGAAGGATTGGTGAATGATTGTGTCCCAATCATTCACTAATCACTTCATTAGGCTTCTTTACTTAGTATCTTCGTAGTCCTTGCATGTGTAGGTTGCACAAGCACATAGCCTAGGCTCTCCTAGATCTAAGGACTTGATTGGTGTATTTCTATTTGCTGTATTTACCCTTTATGTTATGCCTAAGGGTTAGCTAACTCACTTTATTCCTGCTTAGTGTAGTGACACACTAAGGACAATAATTAAGGACTGTCTAGCGAACTTAGAATATTTCTAGGAGCTAGGATAGATCCCGGATTGCTATGAAACTTTAAACACTAGTGCTTAGTGACATCTGAAACTCCCTAGAATTTTCTAGAAATTTTCTGGACTCTTTAAAACACTTATTTGGCAAACCCTAATTTACCCGTTAATTAAGCCTTAGAAACTTCAGAAAAATTTAATAAATCCATTTTAAATTGGAAAAATACCCATAATACGTCAAACTCTTCAGAATTCAGTCCCAAACCTTAGATAATTAGGGTCCCTTAATTGGACATTAATCTGGACTTTAATTCAACCTTAATCAAAAATCACCTTTTTGCCTTTAATAATTCATTAAAAATTATTAAAAATCTCAAATCTTCCCCAAGCACTTGGGAACACCTCCTTAGGTCATTTCTGACCTTTGGGGGTGATTCCAATCAGTTTGGAACTGATTTGGGCCAAAACCCCCAAAGTACCCCTAATTAGGCAATTTCGATAATTCATTTAATTGCCCCAACTTCTAAAAATCATAACTAATTACAGAAAACTCCAAAATGGGCAAACTAAAAGGCATTCAACTCACATTAAGGTCTAGTATTTATTAAAAATATTAGGTGTCCAGAAATCAGCCTAAAATAGAAAGTCAACTTTCCGGTCAACTGCAACATATAGTCTAGGGCTCGAAACTTCTAAAATTCATAACTTTGCGTAGGAAACTCCAAATCCAGCAAACTAACTGTCCAATTGCTCATACTAAGGTCTAATATTTAATTAAAATGTTAGGAATCCTAAACCTAGCTTAATTATCCTAGTGAACTTTTGGACCCCCTAGCTCAGTATGTAGGGACCCCAAACCCCCTGAAGCTCACTAATGCAATTTAAACTTTAAATATCGTCACCCTAAGCATTAAAACTAGCCTACACATCAAATCAACTAAAATGAATCCTAATTCACTAATATTTATACTTTAATTAAAATTCCCTTCTGAGGCCTACAATAAATCTGGATAGTAGACGATTGTAACTAACTACCCAGCTCAAGATCCATCCCAGCCACACAGACCTCTACACACACTGTAGAATTGTTTGCTAGGGCACCACTTCTAGATTTAGGCTTGGCCGGTGTTTACTTTTCTTGCTGTGTGCCGAGCTTTTTTGGGTTTTCACTGCATGTTATGATTGAACTGTTGGTGTGTTTGCTTACTTTTACTGCACTCTGAGATTTGATGTGATTGCACGATAGACTACCCATAGGTTAGGGTCGATGTTGATACTAGCGATGTCTTCTGCAGGTGGCCATGCTCATGCAGCGCTAAATAAAAAGGGGGGTAAAATTCATGATTTAAATACTAATGTTGTTTCATGCAGATGCTTCAGAAATTGCTTAGCCCCCCTAAATAAATGAGGGCTAATTTAAAAAAAATTATTATAAATTATTACAGGTGCTCCAGAGCTCGCTTAGCCCTCAAAATGATTAAGAGCATGGCCAAGTGTGGCTGTGATTGAGTATCTTTATTTTTCCTATACTTGCTTGTGATATATTAAACTGCTTAGGATGATTTTTATTAGGATAACCTTGCAGGAGAGTCTAGAATTTACTGCTTTCCATTAATGTAATCATTTGTAATATTGGTATTGAGTTGTAAAAGTTTATTTTGAGTGGGGATACTAGGATCCAAAGGTTGGATTCCAAAGAGGAAAGGACACCCAATATGAGGATAGTCCTTTTCTATTTGGGAATCCAAATTTGGATCATTCTACTACCCGAGGAGTCCACGGAAGCTGAGATCCAAGGAGTCCAACGAAGCTGAGATCCGAGGAGTCCAAGGAAGAGAAGATCAAGAAGATGAAGACCAAGTGTATCCCACTCAAAATAACTTGCGTCTGTCATAGGATTAGAAATCCGGGTTGTTGGCAGTGGTGCCCGGCCACTTTATTTTCTGCAGACCCTGGGTTGTAATTAAGGGCAGTTGGCCTATGGACATTTATTAATTTGTTTGGATAATTTTGATGTGTTTTGTTTATGATTGTGTGCCTCTAGGGTTGCTTGCTTTTGCTAGTTTCTTGGCATTTTGCATGTCGCTTTTGTTTTAGCCTGGATTCCGTTAGGCTCTCTAAGGACTAAAACTTTTTTCACCCGTAATTAATATTTAAAATTCTAAGATTTAAGCAATTTAGAAACTTAACGACCTAGAGAATTGCAGGAATCGTCCGGGGTTGCATGCATATTAATGTATTTCTTCTCTCCTTCTCTAAGACACTTCCCCGCCTGCGGGTAGAGTCCGGATAATCTGACCTATGAGGATGAGGTGCCAGATCTGGGGAAGCCCAGTCTAATTCAAAAAATTATTTTTATAAGCCTTTTTAAAATTCTGTGCATATCTGATTTGGATACTTCAACTAGCATGCATTGCATTAGAAACTAACTAAATCAAAATTTTAATTGCTTTAGCTCTAGAAGCATTCACCCAACATCAGTCTGGGGCCAATTAGGAAATCCTCTAGACGTCGGCCCTACCTCCAAGAACTATAACCTACCTACCCATCTTTCATAAATGACTGGACAGCATGGTTTTGAAGTGACTAGGTGGTTAGCTGGCTCCCCAATCCAGGCCGGGGTAAGTCCAGATTTTGCATTGCATTAGTTAGGACACGGGTGTTAGTGTTACGTAGAACACTAAACCCATTAGATTTAGGATTCAAGGCTACTATTGCTTCGTAGTACGCCTCATCAGTAGGTAAGTCTTCTTTCCTTCAAAGACTATAAACCCTACTTATCTGCGTCACAAGGATGACGCCACCTCCATCATTCTCTCCTGTATGCTTCGAGTGCACGATTTATTTATTTTCTCTAGTTTCTTCTCACTACCTTAGTCCCTCCGGATGCTGATCTGAGCCGTGTATGTTGACTAAGCCTAGTTGAACCTTTCTTCCCCTTCGAGTAGGATTTCCTAGTCTTATCCCCTTGTGTCAATCCCAATTTGGGAAGAATAATATAGAATCCTTAATCGAGAGTTTTCTCAAGCTCCGGCTTGAGATGTAATTAACCACGGGGGATTGCGCCTATGGGAAATCGCATCCCACTCTCAAATAAACCCCCACTCGAGCTAGTGTATCGGGTGGGGGAAACCCGTTGTGATTAGATCACACATATTGTTATCCATCAGGGTGTGTTGGTGAGAGCCACTATCCTCAATGGTTAATCGTATGTGTGATCGAATCTGCCCTCCCATTGGCACAGATACTGTCTTCCCCTCGCAGGGTGATGGTTTTCGTGTCCTTTCGGAGGTCCACACATGTTTCTATTATTTCTAATGAGGATTTGAAAGCCCAGGTGGAATTGTCTTTGCATGATTCTAGTGTGATCCAATCTAATTGGCTTGAAAAGCACTTATCCTCAATTGGTGAGGGTTAGGGGGATGAGCTACTGGGGGCCGAGAAGGAGTTCGATGCTTTCTTTAATTTGAATGTGAATCACATTGTTGATAAGGCCTTCTCCCATGAAGGCGGCAAACAACGACGGCGTAAACCCAAAAGGAAGTAATTGTGATTGTTCTACTATCGTTGGGGGCCTTCTTTTTCGTTGTTGGTCGGTGCGTGTCACTTTGATGTCGGCTTGTGTGGATGTGGTTGGCTTTCATTTGGTTGTTGGTGTTGGGCTCTGCAGTTGTATCGTCCTTTTGTGGGCAATAATGTGGCGGCTTTTTGTTCACCACCTGGACAGTCGTGACTTATTGGCAACCATTGGTGGCGCTTTAGCTTGTCTTTTTTCTATGTGGATTGTTGCTTGTTTCCTCCTCAGGATGGTCCGAGCCTGATGTCTAGGTGGTGGCAGGGAGCTTTTGGCAATTATTGAGCCTGGCTTGCTTCTTCGCCTTCGTCACTGTTTGCTTTCTCTTCATTTCTAACTTTGGTCATGTAATACTACTTTGTTATTCGTTTTGCTTGGTTGTATCCTCCTTTATTTGGTGAAATAAAATTTGTATGTTATTCCATATATATATATATAGCTTGAATTGTACTTTAATGCATTGACCCTTATAGGCATTTTTTTAAATTTAAAAAATTATGAAGCATATAAAGTCAAATTTCTCTTAAATAATAACATCGATTTACATAATTAAACTAAAATTAATTTCAAATTGTTTAACTTAATATTTTAAATTAATAATATAAACTATTAATGTTAATTTAAATTTTAATTAATGCATAAACAACTAATTTACTTGAATATTAAAAAAAAATTTTGTCAATTCAAATGATACAAATTAAAATAAATTAATATTAATTAAAAATTTTAATTAATCATTAACCAATAATTCATAAACAAATTTAATACAATGCTTCAAATTTAATCAAATTAAATAAAAGGATTACTAATTTTATAATTAAATAATTTTTAAATTAATTAATATTAATTATTAAATTTATTTATTAATATATTTTATTTAACTGATATCAAAAGATATTAGTAGCTAAAAAATATCAAATTTTATAAAGAAAATTACCTTAACACACCAAACTCCCAAACCCTAGACAAATTTCCCCTCAATACATGTGCTCAAATAATCGAACTCCCGAACTCTCAAACTCTCGATCCCTCAACACAAGGAAGCAAGGGTGTAGCAAAAGGAGATCGCCAGAGAAGGAGTGCTGGAGTTTGTAAGATTTTCGAATTTAAGTTAAATCCATCCAATAGTAGGATTTATATGTCCAAAGTGGAGTTCGATTTACGAGACTCTAAAAAATTGACTATTGACGGATTTATCTTGCTGTGAGATTTACAGGACTCACAAATATCATTAGGTAAGATTTATCAGGCTTTAAAAATCAGATTGGACAACGAATCGAAAGAGTGAGAGATTAGCGATTCGACCATGGTCAAATTAGGGTCCAACTGAATGACGTAATAAATATTTATTATATTTGAATATTATAATAATGATGTAATTATTTGTAAATATATAGCAAAAATTTGAACACAATCATTTAAAAAATAAATTATTGTTTCTGCCATCTCCCAACTCAGTTGCCAAAATTCACTCAAATCTCTTCCAATTTTGCTGCCTCCCTACCCAATACTGCCCATATCTTCTTAGACGCTCATTTGAAATGAGCGGCTAAGAAGATATGTTGAGGTCACCCAACCAGCTCGTCTCTCTACTCTCTCTCGCTCCCCCTACTCTAGCCGAGTCCTCCTCTCCACTGCTGCAAGCTCAAAGCCATTGTCAACTCTCAACCTCCCAACCCCTTCTCTTCACTCAGCCAAAACCCCAGCAGCTCTATAATCCCTGTCCAACACGCTCCCCCATACCTCCTCCACCTCATAGTTACTACAAACTACCACTCCATCCCATCAAACTCTTGCTCCCTTCCTCTCGTACCTCTCAAACTTGTCTCTCCAGCTGCTTCCTCAAAGCTCATCACCAAACAACCACCAACTGTACTGATCAGACCTAACATCAATCACTCAAAATGCATCACCCGATTTTCTAAAACCGGTAACAATTTTTTGGTTCGGAGGTTGAACTGGCGGTTTGAACGGCTCAATTCCGGTTCTTTGCGAAACCGGTTATTGAAGAAACCAAAGCTGACAGGCCTACCGGTTCATGGTTTAATTGGTTGAACCGGCCGGTTCGGTTCGGTTTACCAAGCCTTGGGATTTATGCTAAATCCTACATAAATATTGTTGCCAAACAGGAAACATGTAGATTTAACTTTAGTAGGATTTAGTAAATACTATAAATCCTGCTAAAGTTAAATCCTAAAAAACGATTTGATAAGATAAGTGTTAAATTATGTTAAATCCTGTGAAATTGTTTGACAATGTAATTCATAATTTAAAGCGGTTGGTTCAATAAAAAATAAAATTTAATTTGTGCTTTAATTTTATTTTATATTTTAAATACAAGTTATATATTAAATTTAATTATAATTACTGTCAATAAATTATAATTAAAAAATAATATAATTCCAAAACAATTTAATTATAAAATAATTTATTAATTTTAATTTTGATCATATTTTTAATCATTAACTTTAATTATTATTACTAACTAATTATTACAAATAATTTAACTAGTTTAAATTAATTATCAATTAATTTAAATAATTGATTATTTATTAATTATATAATATTCTTAATTAATTTTAATTAAATTAGTTAAGCTAAATTATTTTATTCCTATCTTATATTTCTGTATGTTATGCACTGTCTTCCTATAGTCGCAACTTTGCTAGGTTTGCTTTTCCCTTATACACTGTTCGTTGCTCTTCGACGTCGCCTCAGCCTCCTTCGTGTGACAAGTAGAGTATTGAACGAGTAGCTAAATAACTTCTTCACCTCCTTTGATGATGTTCCTTCCTATCAAATTCGAAATCACACCTCATCGCCGTTCGTTTATTCGATCGGAAATAACGACGACAGGAGCTTGCTCATTGCGAAGGTAGCCATCTTTCTTCCGTTCGAGCGCTTCTTCGACCAAATCCCATAAATCAGCCGTACTCCCGAGGATTTATGGCAAAAAGAGCGAAACAGAGGATTTGTCTCGTTGTGAGATTTAACGATTCCCTAAATCCTGTTTGGCATGATTTAGCAATGTTGTATCCAAACAAACCCTTCATGTTGTCTAAATCTCAGTTAAATTTTGTAGCCACTGTTTGGTAGCACCCATGATTTCATTTAGGGGTGTCAACTTTTGACACGACACGAAAACCCGACTCGAACCCGACCCGAAATTTTTGGGTTTGACCCGACCCGTTTCTCAAACGGGTCGGGTTCGGGTTGCAAAAATCGACCCGTTTGAAAAATGGGTCGGGTTCGGGTTAACCCGGCGGGTTACCGAGTCACCCGAAATGACCCGTTTAATTTTAAAAAAAAAAACAAAATTTCAAATTTTCCCACCGCCCACACCCGCGCTGCCCGCGCGCCCACGCTAGCGCTGCCCGCTGCCCGAGCGACCGCGCCTGCGCGCCCGAGCGACCGCGCCTGCGCGCCCGCGCTGCCCCGCTGGCTGCCCGCTCGCCTGCGCGTCCTCCCTGCTCGCCCGCTGCAGCCAGCCGCTCCGCCTTCCCGTGTCGGGTCGGGTCAACCCGGCAACCCGCCGGGTCGGGTTAGGGTTGACCCGTTTGAACGCGGGTCATTCCGGGTTCGACCCGAACCCGACCCGTGACCCGAAATTGACACCCCTAATTTCATTTAAGTCGGATTTCGTAAATTCTCTAAATCCGGATTTACGAAATTTTGGAGGGGTTAAATCCTGAAAACTATTTGTTAACATTCATGATAAATCATGTTAAATCAATTGTGACTGTTTGGCTGTTCAATTCATCATTTAAGAAGGTTAAAAGAGTTGACATGCATTACTAGGATAATTAAAATACGACAAGAGAAATTTAAATAAAATATAACAAAGCTTTATTAATACTAATTAATATTCTAATACTAATTAATTATTTAATTATTATTTATAATATTTTATAATAATTTTTTTATTTAAAATCATATTTAATCCTATTAATTATTTTGAAATAAATAAATATTTACCTAATAAATTTTATTAATAATTTAAATATTATTTAATTAGTTTCACTTAATTATTAATAATTTAAATTATATTAATTAAATTATCCAACAATAACTTAGAGGAGTCTAGGTTTTACTTTTCCCTACTCTCTATTTCGTTCGGCGGTTCGGCTTCGTTCCTCCGCATGAGTGTAGTTTGCACAAGTTCTTCTTCGTCGCTGTCGACTTTGCTCCTTCGACGACGTTCCCTTCCTGTTGGATCGGAAGTTACGAAATTTTTTGGTTCGGAAGCAACAACGGGAGCTCGCTTGCTGTGAAGGTAACTTTCTCCCTTTCGCGCGCTTCTTCGGCCAAATCCCGTAAATCCGCCGAACCAAAGGATTTCGTAAATCCGGGATTTACCACGAAAAGAGGGAATTTTCCGTCAACCAAGGCTTTGATTTACCGTGAGATTTCGTTTTGCATTTTTGGGCGTTTGGCTGGATTTAGCTCAAATCTGCTTCAAATCCGGCCTAAATCCTGCATCCAAACAGCCCCTAAAGGCACTTCCACTCTGCGGAATAAAGAAGCGATCAATTTGGACGCCGCGGGGATGAAAGGATGATTACGTGCTTGACCTTGTCGGCCATTTCAGTGATCAGCCTGTGGCTGTTTTCTTTATGGAGGGTTTTTTCTTCTTCTTTGGTGCAGGCCAATCCCTCGTTCCCTTCCAAGTCGACCAGTAAGGGGCACATTCTTAATCTTGATGGATTTTGTGTGTGTGTTAATTTTAGATCTTTTTAATTTGAGTTTATGGCGTTGGTAGGAACTGGTAACGGCAGAGGGAGAAGTAATGTCCTGCTGGTAGTGGCTCATCCTGATGACGAGTCCATGTTAGCATCTGCCTTAATTCTCCTTTTTTTTTTCAAATCGTTCGTCCATTGATTCTGCTTTGATTTATTTGCTAATCTGTAGCAATTGTGGATATGCAAAAATAAATACGAGAACAAAAGATTAAATATCATACTTGAACTTTGGATAGGAAATAACTGTAATTCCAATTATACTATTTTCTTAGTTGTACTAGGGGACTTACTGCGTAAAGTTATCATTGCATCTAGGTCAATCATTGTTGAACTGAAATTTTTTTTTATATATTGAGAATAATCTTTCTAGCAAGTTTATATTATTATTGACATAGAAATAGAATGATAGATGGGTTGATTTGTGGATAAATGTAGATGCAGAGAGAGGACAAGGTCCATAGTTTTATTTTGAAACAATCATTATTTGTACTAATTTAATTGTACGTGCATATGATTAAGATTTAAAAAACTAATAGCAACATTATAAAATTAAAATATATTTATTTAATGAGTATTTTTTATAATACAGAGATCAGTTTTATAAGTTTATTATTATACTTAACTAATGATCATACTAATGACAAAATTGGTAAATTTTTTTAAAATCATATTATGTCAATATGAAGTCAGAAGTCATACCACTATCATTTGTCATATAACATTTTATTAATTTTTCAAACTTGTAGCCTTTAAAAATCAATTAAAAAAAGAGAGTCAGCATTGTGCATCCTTAGATAACTAAACTACTGCAACCTATTTCCAATATTATACTTTATCAAAACATCATTATTAGAGAACATGCAAAAAAAAAAAAAGAAGAAAAAAGTAAATAATAATTTTTTTTGCATTTTTAGAATGATGCTGCTAGAAAAAATGAATGCTAGCTTCACATGATAAATATAACACTTTGTTATTTTAATTGATGAGGTTATTAATAACATATGTTAATAATTAAACAAGCAGTCAAGATAGAGTTGATATTTCTGATTAAATGAAACAAAAATTAAAGATATATTTATCCATGCCTTAACAAAGAAAGCATTAGTAAGATCACCTCGACCTCAAGAGCTGTGCTCTCGGCCACGTAGTAGCTAATTAGTAGCATAAAAAACAAAAGAGGTCTGCATCATCACATATTCTTCGCAAGTTTAGCATAAAAGGAAAGGAATGCTTAACTTTCAAGTATTATCGAGCGCCATGCATCTTTCCCCATAAACTTAATAAAAACCTCACGCCTTAGCCTTCTTGTCCAATTGGACAAGGAGGAAGAAAACTTGATCATTACATCAATACAATTTGAATGCATCTTCATTTAAAATTTCAACATATAGGAGCTAGAAAGTATGTATAGTTACTATATGTAATGATACAAGCAAGTAGGCATAATTTATAACTCAATAGGGGCAACAGAAATTTAATGATGTAGAATTTTGCTAGAAAGAGAGTACAAGATGAATCATTATGGAAAAAATTAAAGTTTTAGGATTGTTTTGTTGAATTTAAGGGTCAATGTTTAATTTTAGTAGAATTACAATTCACATTTATAATAGCTGTATAGATTTGATTCAGAAGTGGGTGGTTCTATTTTGAAACGATCATAATCTATATGGTTCAATAATGTAATCCAAGCCAATGAGTACCAACTTTAGTCATAAAGTTTTTGAAACATATATCTATAAACAATGTTGAGTTGCACCTTGCAAGTAGTAATGAGTATGTACCTTCTTGAACATACACATAAGAGAGTGGGAATATGGAGGGAGGAACACGGTTGTTTCCTTTATGCTGAAAAGTTTAAAATCTCACAAAGTATAATAACTTTGGGGGGCATCTTTACTAATATTGCTATCCTGTTATGAAATGGTAAATATGTATATGTGGTTCTATAGTGTAATCCAAGCCCATGAGCAGATAACGTTAGCCGTAAAGTTTTTGAAACATCTCTAAACACATGTTGTTGTATGCCTTGCAAGTAGTAAAAAGAAAGTATTTATCTTAAAGCCCGCATGTGCCAGTTCCACTTCTGGCGCAATGTTTTGTGCTGTTGCCATTCCAAAGAGCACAAACAAGTCATGGTTTGTCTCTTGGGTAAGTAAAAATAAGTACTTTTTTCTCAAGCATTTTAAAAGGTTAGTTTTGCGTATAAATAAAGCTATTTAACTTGCGGGCTCACTATTGTGTTTTTTTATTAGCTTGTGGAGCTGTCATTGGTACATTTTTTTGGACAGCTTTTGCAAGAGGATGTAAATTGTAGGGTTCTTAAGAATAGACATATTTCAGACTCAGCCATTTTAGTTATCAAATTATATGATTAAAAATGTTCTTTTCGTTGTAAAATGCTTATAGTGAAAGATTCTGTTTTCTTTTATTTTGTGGTATGTGCTAATATTTTAGTTTTACAACTTAAAGTGAGAGATTCTGTTTTCTTTTATTTTGTGTGGGATGTGGTAATATTTTAGTAAAATCAATAAGTGCTTTAATGCAGGTTCTTTGCTCCAACCATTCTCTATTTGACTTCAAATGGGCATAATCTTTATATTTTGTGTATATCTAATGGTAAGGTATGTTTGCCTTAAACATTTAGTCTTAAAACTCTTATGAATCTAATAGTATTGGGTTTTGTTTGCATCCGAAAGCATGATTTTCCACTTTAATACTGGTGTTAATCAAGCACATGAATTAGAGAGACCAGAAACATATTTTGCAGACTTGAGAATCTACTTTTTGATATTTTGATATCTAGTTACTCTCTAAGGTGCTCTCTAAGGTGCGTGCATCAAACTTCTATAGGTAATTCAGAAGGGAAAGGAAATATACGCAAGGAAGAACTTTACCGGGCGTGTGCAACACTTAAGGTGATGATTTACTAAGCTAAAATAAATGCAGTAGAAAGTTCATGCATATAGGTCACTTATTGTTATTTATTCAATAATTTTTCTAAACTTTGTAAAATTTTGCAGGTTCCACTTCAACAAATTAAAGTAGTTGACCATCTGGATTTGCAGGTTGACATTTCTTTTTAATCATAAATCTGCAATTTCATTTTTCTATATTAGTGTTGCGTGATTTGGGTTTAGCTTGTCTGTCTTTTACCACCATGTATAGGATGGATTTGGCAAGCCATGGAATCATCAATTATTAGCAGCTTTCGTTGAAGAAGAAATAAAAAAGCAGTGTATTGATGTTGTAAGATATTTTCAAACCTGAAATGTTTATCTCTGACATGCGTTATTATTTTAATCTTGTTGACGATTATGGATATTCTTTCACTGGAAACAAATGATATTTTGTGTACGTATTTAACTTTCATAACTCAGCATAAAACCGAATTGTTTTTTAATTTATAATGTGATTTTTTTTAAGTTTATGTTTCATTGTGCTCTTCCATAGCTTAAATGTATTTTATAACTTTGATTCTCCTATAAATACAATAATGTTGAACGTCACCCTTTATCTATCTATCTATCTATCTATCTATCTATCTATCTATATATATATAAAATAGCTCCAAAGAAAACTAAGCTCCCTCTCGTAGACTGACTTGAGCTTTACACTGGCAGTCAACACGCAATTGAAATAAGCCATTGGCTCTAGTTCTGCATAAGTACAGCTCCTAGCCCATACCCTGAAACATCCGTCTCCACCAAAAAGGCTGGCTTAACTTGGGCAGGGCTAACACTGTCATGCTGGTTATCACCTTCTTCAACTCCTCAAAGGACTTGGTAGTGGCTTCACCCCAATTGAAATTATCATTCTTTAGTTGTTTGGTCCAAGGCCAGGGTGTTGAATTGTATCCCCTCACCAACTTTCTGTAGTAGCCTGTAAGCTCCAAGAACCCTCTTAACTCCCTCAAGCTCTTGGGTATTGGCCATCTTAGCATGACCTCGATTTTGCTCTGGTCAGTTGCTACTCCTTTCTGTGATACCATGTGCCCTAAATACTCCACTCTAGGCTGGACGAACGAGCATTTCTTTAGATTGGTAAACAAGTTGTGGTTCTGTAGAGTGGATAACTCTAATCTCAAGTGTTCTAAGTGCTCCTCTCCAGTCCTGCTATAAATCAAAATATCATCAAAGGAGACTAACCCAAACCTCCGCACATATGGCTGGAATACCTTGTTCATCATGGACTGAAAAGTAGCTGGAGCATTAGTGAGGCTAAAAGGCATCACTAAAAACTCAGAGTGTCCCTCATGAGTCTTAGATGCCATCTTGGGAACATCCTTGGGTCTTATCCAGATCTGATGGTACTCTGATTTCATATCAATCTTCGAGAAAAGCATCGCTTCATAAGGCTCATCTAACAACTCATCAATCACTGGAATAGGAAACTTGTTTGATGCAGTCTCCTTGTTGAACGCCCGGTAGACTTTGCAAAACTTCAAACTGCCATCTTTCATTTTCACTAATAGCACTAGATTGAAAAATGGATTGACACTAGGTCGAATGTTCCCTGCCCTAGCATCTCCCCGATCAATCTATCGATCTTATCCTTCTGGATTTGGGGATAACGGTACGGACAAACACTGATTGGTGAGACTCCTTCCTTCAAGATGATAGCATGCTTATATTCTCGCGGAGGAGGCAACCCTATAACTGGCTGAAACACCTCTTGATATTGCTGTAGGAGTGGATAAACCATGTCTGGTGCTTCTATCTTCTCCCCATCCTCTTCTCCTTCCAAACTATGCAGCTCCTCACCATAGTTTTGAGTGAAAACATAGTTTTGGATTGGCCAGAATCCCCTCTAATAACCACTTTCCTCCCCTCAACCTTTGTTGACGTACGTGCCTAAGAAAAAAAAAAAAGCATCGCATACCCGTCGGGACGTCCAGCCACAAACGACGTCGCATCTCGCCATATCTTCGCACGTCGCTTGCACGTCGACATCGCTTCTTCACACGTCTCGTTACCGCGTCGTTAAAAGCTCGAAGAAACGAGGCCTTTGGCCTCTTGACCATTTCCCTCTTCCTCACTCTCGCGATCCCTTTCTTCCTCCCGATTCCTCCGACCCAGAGAGACAGAGAAAGAGAGGGAGAGACCGACTCGATCTCAGCCCTTTGACGACGTTCCCTTCTCTTGGATTGGAAGCCGCGATAGGAGCTCGCTCGCCGTAAGGGTAGCCATCTTTCTTCCATTCGCGTGCTTCTTCGACTCCGCTGTTGATTGACTTCGCTCCATCTACGACGTTCCCTTCCTGATCGGATCGAAAGTTCCGACATTTTGATCGAAAGCAACGTCGGAGCTCGCTCACTTTGAAGGCAACATTCTTCCTTTCGTGCGCTTCTCCAGCTCCCTCAGCGATGTTCCCTTCCTGACAGCCGGAGGTTGCGACATTTTGATCGGAAGCAACGACTGGAGCTCGCTTGCGTGAAGGTAACTTTCTCCATTCCGCACGCTTCTTCGACCAAGTCCCATAAGCCACTGAGCTAAGTGAGGGAGAAGGAGGATTTAAATTAATTAATCAATCATTCTTTAATTATAATTAATTATTAATTATAATTAGTTATAATGAATTATTATAATTAATTTTTAATTATAATTAGTCACTATTAATTATTATTAATTATAATTAAACATCACTAATTATTATTAATTATAATAGACTAATTATAATTAACTAAGTAATTAGTATTAATTATAATCGATTAATTAATTAGTTTTACTTATAATTAATTATAATTAAATATTTTTAATTATTGTTAATTATAATTAATTATTAATTATAGATAATCATTATTATTTATAGTTAATTATAATTGAATATCATGAATTATAATTAATAGATCAATTATAACTAACTAATTTATTATAATTAATTATTTAAGTATTATTAATTATAATAAATTATATTTAATTATCGTTAATTATGATTAATTGTTGCAATTAATTATAATTAATTTTTGTTAATTACAATTTATTAAAAAAGAAAGAAGAAAAAAAAAAGAAAAAAAAAAAAGAGAGAAAAAAGAGGAATATAAAAAAAAGAAAAAAAAAAGAAGAGGGGAGAGGGGGATCCCTTTTGTTTAGTTTACTTAGATTCTCGTTCTCGTCGTTTGCGGTGGACCGGCAAACCCCCTATACGCGCTCTCGTAGCACGATGGGAGGAAACTCGGTGCGGTGTCTACGACGAGACGGGTAATCATCTAAAATCCCATTTTCGGTGTTTGCGGCGGACCGGAGAACCATCTATACGTGCTCTCGTAGCATGGTAGGAGGGAGCCTGGTGCGACGCATACGGCGAGGTGGGTAAGCCCTATACACGCTCTCGTAGCGTGGTGGGGAGTCACTTGTGTTTTCATGCAGGTGCTTTGGAGCCCCCATACACGCTCTCGTAGCGTGGTGGAATTGAAGATGTACGGCCACGGTGTCATCTGACACCAACCATACACGCTCTTGTAGCATGGTGGGGTGGCCCAGTTTCTCGTAATTTCCCCTAAATGGGGGAGACGCCGGGAGGTTGCCGAAATTCAGAGCAAACGGAGGACCTGATTTGAACTAAGTGAGGGGACTTGGACTCAAATGGACAATAAGGAGACTTGTCTTGGACTTAAATGAACTCAAATCTAAATAAATGTGAACATGAACCATGACTTGAACAATCTAAATATAAATGAGGACTTGCAATTTCACCAATGAGGACTTGAATTCGAATGAATGAACAAAGGTCTTGAATTAATTCTGAACTACAGGAAACTTTGCTTGAAATAAAATGAAATAACATTGACTTGAACAATTAACAGGAATTTGCAAAATCAAATTTGAACTACTCGAATTGAATTGAGAATTCAAGCTAAACTCAGATGAATTGAACTTGGAACGAGAACTGGATGGATTTGAACTCAAATGAATGGACAACAGGGGACTGTGCTTGCAAGCCATTGTAAACAACATTGACCACTGCTTGTCGCAATATGAAACCTCTAACAAGTGCTACAATGCATTCATTATAATTATGCCCATCAAAATGCAAATGTCAGTTGAGAATGATAGCAACATAACTACTCCTGTAATGAGCCATCAAGTGACATGGTGAATAATCAATGACATACACAATGAATTGTCTAGAAAGTAGATGATGATTTGCTAGTTAGCATATGTAACGTAGTATGTCTACAAGTGAAGCAGGAGAATTATAAAAGAGATAGCCTCTTTTCTATCGATGATGGCTAATTCGCAAATTTACGTGCTAGCAATGGCGGTTGAGGTGGTTCATTTGAGAACAACGACAATTGAAGTGCTATGAGTATGGAAAATCACATGTGGATATGAATATATATGCTATTTACAAATAAGAGCCAAAGACCCGTAGTAAATACAGATATCCACATACAATTATAAAATGCTCACTGTTCACACAATAGTTAACCTACAAGATAATGAGGTAGTAAATACAGATATCCACATACAATTATAAAATGCTCATTGTTCACACAATAGTTAACCTACAAGATAATGAGGTGGTGGCAGAAATCTGATAATGTATGAAGAGTTCCCATCGGCAAATAACGATGTTGAGTGTACTACAAATATAACGGACCCTTTATGAATGCAATGTATATAACAACACTTTCAACACGAAGGTAACACTAAGAATACAGTAATTCACTGATCGATGTATAAGAAGATTGTTGATGAAATAGCAAGACTTGTGGCAATCAAGAAACTTAACAATTACAAACTGCCACAATCTCATCTCTCTTAGATGGTTGCAAGAAGTGGAGTCGACTGAAAATTGTTAAGACTGAGCAAACTCATTATAAGTGGTTCATCCATGTTGCAAATGGTTCCATTAAGATGTATTTACTCCATCCAAAAGCTAAAGATTAAGGATAATGACGAGCTAGTTTCATTTCCAATTGATGCAGAGCAGTGGTTTCTACAAGTTAGCTCATCCCTTGTTCCAGATATATAATGGCCCCCTCAATGAATATGACGTTTGTATGAGTACAACAATTCTTTTGCATGAAGAAGAAGATTTGCAATCTAGCAAAGTAACAACATTGATCATGAAGGCTTGTAATTGTCAACATGATTCACCTACAACCAAAGTGCAAAAGACCATCAACGAATATATAACTCACTTATAACGCTCTTACGATCAACCACCATTCAAAAGCTAACAAATATGTTGATTCATTGCAAATGGAGAAGACAATATATAGCAGACACAAGCTCCCACGAGTTACTATAGAAAACCCGTCGTACACCCTGTGTGCGCCCATAAACAAAATACAATGTGACTATATCAGGTGCAAATGCCTACGAGTTACTGTGGGGAATCCCGTTATACATTTAACATGCCGTCTACAAGAAGGATGCAAGGGAGTTACAGTAGATAGCAACATCTACTAGTGAAAGCAGGAGATTTGTTAGTACTCTATAATCCACCTACAAAAAGCAACAAGTAGTACACGACAGTCTACCTGTATGAGATGCAAAAATGACCGCAATGCTACGCTACGCCATCGGATATGCAACACTTGTACAAGCAGCCAGAAGGCGTCTACGAGCTTCCAAATAGAATGCTGCATTCAAATGATAGTTGCTCGCACAACCGATCAACTGAAATGTTCCAAAAAAATGCCCCCGCACATGCACTGTAATATGTACGCACATAGGTACACATAAGGGGATGTATAATACACCTGCATGGGCTTCGACGAGCGTGTTATAGGTACACACGTGACGTCTAGGGATGCTGCGTGGGTCAACAAATAAACCCGGGTTTGAGCCCGATCCTATTGTACGAGTAGATAGGAGTCGACACAGCTCGAGCTATTGAACGAATATTCAGTCACGGTGATGATCGAAATATTTATTTTATAGTTTATATTAGGCCTTCAAAGCCTAATAAATGAATGGTTCATCACTAAAGGCATAAAGCCTACGAAACCCGATCCTCTGTCGACAGCTCAACAGAGTCAACAAGGTTCAATCCCTGAATGGAATGCCCCATACACCCCGATGATGGCCGTGTTGAACATAAAATATCAACCGGAGAGGTTAATTTCAAATATTCAAAATGCCTTCTAGAGGCCCATAAAATTCAAAATCCCAAAAACTTTCAAAACTCAAAACCCAAAATCCCAAAAATCCAAAAATCATCAAAATCTAGAATATTTAAAATTGAAATTAATCATCAACCATTTAAAGAAAAATTCATCCACCATTCGCAAAAATTTGCCGGGTGGACAAATTGAAATTTACTTCAGCTCACATAGAGCTAATGTCTAGTCGAAAATATCACTATGATCCATTCTCAAATAATCTCCTGCCAGTAAGGACGTGGTACGTGTCCTCTGACCAGCAATTTCGCCGCCAAATGACACCGCAGGATAAATGGTTATGACCAGGGGCCCTTTGAACCGAGTGGTTCTGCCGCCAAATGGCACAACTAAATTACGATTATGGCTAGAGTTAATACATTTCTTAGTGGCATCAAATCCTTTAGATATGAATCAAAGATATAATTGATAGGGCACAAAGCCCTCTGTTAGCTAAAGTGGATTTAAATTTGTCTCCTTAGACAAACACCTACCCCAGGTCTACAAGGTACCCTTGGACGAAGCAACCCATGACTGCCGATAAGGATCATTCTATCAGGTTGGGTCGACTACCTCCTCTGACTAAGTAGACCAGAGACCACAATGGCCCGGGATGACGGAACCATGGGATCTTGATCGGGCTCATCATCATTCCCCCCACCATCCGCTTTAAGTACAAGATAGTGAAATTTTCAAATTTTAAATATCAAACTTTTAAACATCCAAATCAAAGCCCATGCTGCTACTATATGCCGAATATCACGTATCTATGAATACAGTGTATTCACTCGACGATTAGCCTTAATCGAAAGTTCTCTCTCGTTATCGGGAGAGGTAATTAACTATAGGGGCTTGCGCCTATAGGAAACCAGAACTCAGATCATAAAGTTCTCATAAAATGAGGGCGAAATCTCTGGGTAGTGTCTTATCTACAAACCCATCTGCCTTCCAAAATTTACCCCGGAACTTAATTTCGTTAAAACTCCCCCGAAAAAGTAATGGGGGAGGTTGGGGCCGAATTTTCGGAGCCCACAACCTTGAACTCCATCATTAAAGCATTCCAATTAATTTTGGTCTTCCTCAACTTCTGCAGCCACTTCATCCCTAGTATCACATCTGTGCTACCCAAATTTAATGGCAGAAAGCCTTTCAATACCTGAACCTGTGAAAGGATTAGGCTCACCCCTTTGCAAATGATGTAGAACTAAATGCGTAGGTAATTATGCAATGTTGAAGTTAAACGTCTTTTAAATTAGAGCAACAATAATTAAGTTTACTTTTAGCGATTTAAACAAATCTTGAAAATAAGAAAGATGTGATTTAAGCTTAGGCCAAATTGCACTATAAGAGTTAGAATCATGAATAATCAGTTCCAATCAATCTTAGCATAGCATGGGAGATTTTCAAAGGAAATCCCTAAATTAATATTTAGACTAGTCGCTAATTGGATCCACTCACTCACACTCTTGATGTTTGGTTAAGTGGAGATAAATTGCACAACCTTTATGATGCCACAATTGAGAGAAAACTTCAGAAGGAATATGATTAGGAGAAGAGTTTACCTTCGTCAGGAGTACTGGAACTTCTGGACAGTAAACGACAACCTTTGGATAGCAGAACGGCAAAAGGATGTTGCTGAAATTTCAGGACAGTAAGCTGACATGCTCAGAAAATCTGGACAACAAATACGGGGAGGCTTTGGACAGCAATTGGAGGGGTTGAAGCAGCTGTACGACTGATTTCGCCTTGCTAGAATTTCAGGACAGCAATATAGAACGCCCAAAAAATCTGGACAGCAAACTTGGAGTCAAAATTTTGGGCGTAAGAGGTGGGTGGGGGGCCGGCCAAGGATAAGGGAAAGGGGTTTTCTTATGGTTAGTTCAGATTTTGGTGGAGATAGGGGAGGGAGATTTGAATTTCAAATTCCCTAGATTAAGTGGGAATGGAGGGAAGTGGGGGCCGACCAATTAAGGCTTGATTAGGGCTTGGTTTGGGTAAGAT
This sequence comes from Dendrobium chrysotoxum, assembly GCA_019925795.1. Taxonomy (NCBI): domain Eukaryota; kingdom Viridiplantae; phylum Streptophyta; class Magnoliopsida; order Asparagales; family Orchidaceae; genus Dendrobium; species Dendrobium chrysotoxum. Next base: position 5,680,093 of record CM034305.1, read on the forward strand.
AGGAGAGAGGAGAGGGGGTGGCTGTTACCTCCTTAATTGGAGTTCCAATTGGGGAAGAAAATAATTAAGAGAGAGGGAGAGGGGGGGCCGACTAAAAGGAGAAAAAAAGGGAAGGAGTCCTCATATGTTGAATGTGTCTACATACGTTGAATGTGTCCACATACATTGAATGTGTCCACATACGTTGAATTGGTTTACATACGTTGAATGTGTCCACATACGTTGAATGTAGATTTAAAATCAAATCCTATTTAATTTCGGATTTGTAATAATGGGGGGGGGGGGGGGGGGGCATTCTTAAAATAAGTTATATCATTTAGGAAAGAATTTGAATTAAAAAACCTTCCAAATTAAGAATGAAATATTTTAAGAAAGTAGTAAATCTAGGAGGAAAAAGGGTGGCCAGTGGCTAGGGTTTGGAGGGGAAGGTCGATGGCTATGGGAGATGGTGGAGCTTGGGCTAGTTGGGGCTCAGAGCCGACGATTTGGAGGGAGGAGGATGGTGGTAGCCGACGGTTTGGAGAGGAGGGGGGAAGATGGCCGGCGGCTTGGAGGGAAAAGAGGGGTGGCCTGCGATTTGAGGAGGAAGGAGAAAGATATCGACCGCGAGCCCGGACGCTTCCTGCGACTGACGGGTGTTGCTTTGCCCTCACCTAGAGACTTCAAACTCACCAAGAATTCTCACAAGAATTCTCAAAACTCACAAGGAACACAAATGTAGAAAATATCATAATAATCATCATCATCCCTCAAAAGATGAGGAGGAGACTTTAAATAGCCAATATATAATGAAAGAAATAAAAATACAAACATGCCCCTAGGGTTTACATAGGACTACTCCCTCAAGTAAGGATACAAATGAAAAATATGCAGTAATAAATTTAATACAAACATAATAATAAATTTAATACAACTGATGACTCAAAAGCAAAGTGGTGCAATCGTGGCCGTAGATCGTCGACCTCATCTCTGGTAAACTCTCCATGGTCGGATGTCCTCATCAGCAAATTTCTCTACTCCTCTCCACTTTTCTTATTCCCAGCATAACCCCAAAGCCCCCCATGTCCACTAATTTCTGTCTCAGTTGATCCACCATCCAATTGGAAATGAAGTTGTGGGTAGCTCCGCTATCCACCAGTACTACCACCTCCTGATGCTTGATATTCCCCTTAACCTTCATGGTGTGGTTCGATGTGAACCTGACCACTGAGTTAAGGGATAACTCTGCAACATCTAAGTGTAGGTGATTATCTTTCTCTTCTACTTCATCTTCTGCAGCATCTTCCTTTTCATCACAAACTGTCGGTACTTGTAACGAATGGTCCTTACAACGACGACCTTGAGCAAACTTCTCATCACACCTAAAGCATAAATCATTGGCCATCTTCCCCTGAATTTCTAATTCAGTCAACCTCTTAAAGTTTCCCCCGGTCTTACTAGTACTCGAACTTCTCCTGGTACTCTATCACCGTCCCCTCCTGCACCAATGTAAACTGTTCATAGAAGTCACCTTCTCGACTAGTTAGGAAACATTTTAGTAATTAGTATTTGGACTGGATCTTGCAATTCTCTCCACTGGTATCAGGACAGAGCCTTCCCTTCAAGACAGAGCGATTGCGGTGAGTTTTTCATATGTTGTCAACCCGTTTATAGCAAAATATCGCTCCACCCTATACATTCACCCGTGAGCATCTTCTCCCTAAAAATCGACATATTCAACTTTCTCACCCTAGGATCTCCACCGTCCTAATAGCATCTTCCTCTTCCAATGTAGCGGGTGTTGTGCTCCCTCCATATTCCCTCCCCCCCCACCAATCAGCTCTCTAATCTTCATCATCACAATTTCTTCGCTGTCCATACCTCTCACCTATTTCCCTCCTTGGAAGTGGCTCCAAGGGTAACATCTCCTCTTCTTACCTCAAGAATTTCACTTCCTGATGCTACCTCATTGTCCCTATATTAGGGTTTCCCCCACTTCCTTGTCCGGTCAACGATGCCCTTGCCTTCGATGATACCGTTTTGGCTTGAAACTCTAACATCCTTTTTATCATCTCTTGTAGATTTGAAAATCTGTCCTCAATTGCTAAAATTTGCTCTCCGAATTCAAATTTCAGATTTACAACTTTCCCATCAAGTCTCTCCTCCAACGCATCAACCTTCTTAGCCGCCATAAGCCCCAAAAAAGGTGCTCTGATATCAATTTGGTATGATCTCCACACAGAGAAAACAACAATAAAGAAGAGAAAACACAACAGAAATCAACGAAAAAAGAATGAGATATCAGTACAATAAACCAAGATACAAGTTGATCTACTATTCGAGAGGTAGATCAACTCTCCACAAACCCTAGGCGCTGCTAGGAACAACTCCAAAGAAAACTACAGTAAAACACCAAATCACATAATGAAAATAAAACAACCTAATTAATCCCAAATAAACATTCCTAATTCCCTCCCAAATCTGAATTCAAATCAGTCCTCTTTCCTTAAATAAACCTTCCTAATTCCCTCCCAAATCTGAATTCAAATCAGCCCTCTTACCATAAATAAACCTTCCTAATTCCCTTCTAATTTTGGTTTTCTATGGTAAGTAATTAAAGGTAAAATTAATCCCCTTTGAGCCCCCCTCTCTCTTTGCCTGCCGCCCACAATAGTGAGGCCCACTGGCTCAGCCAGTCCATCAGAGTGTAAAGTAAAAGATTTCCAAGGGATTTATGTTTTTTTTGGTGTTGATACAACATTCTCAAAATACATGCACTCCAAATGCTGGCAACTAAATAGCTCCTTAGTTTTTAAAACAGTGTATTCATTTCCAAGCAACCAACTATTATCATTTTGATATTTACTTTCTTGTTACTTATAAGTTTACTACTGGCAAACTTTCAATCATTAGAATTATATTCTTTCTTTCTCTTTCTGTCTTTCATTTTCTGTATCTTCAACCATAAGAAAATTTTTGCTAATAACTTGCCTTGTTTTTCTCTCTTAGGTAATTACATTTGATAACTACGGAGTGTCAGGCCATCCAAATCACCGTGATGTTCACACTGGAATTTGGTTAGTTGTTATGCATTACATATAAAATCTTCAGAATATTACATTTTACTGATTTTTTTCAATATTGCTATTTAATTCGATGATTGAATCTATTTCCTCTGTAGGGATGTGAATGCTTCTTCTTGTTCATAAAGAAATTTGTTAATGACCATTCCGCTAAACTGCCAAGCAAATTTTTTAAGTTTAAAAAATTGTCATATGTTGATATATAGTTTTGTGTATGGTTAAAAAACAACATCCTATGTTGCACCGATACGGATATGGCGACACAGATACGGCACGATACAGATACAAGACGCATCAATTATTAAAAATATTGGATACGGGTATGGTGCGGACACGACATTGTAATTTATAAATCAGTCATAAAAATTAAGAAAACAATCAAAGCATAATATTTGAAATAATAAAAAAAATTAATGCAACATCATTTGTAGTCTTGTAGCTTATAACATCAAAATGAAAGTGATGTGAAACATGCAAGTAAACAAGAATTGTTTTAGGAATTAATAATAGTTTGTAAGCGTTGCTAATTATAAGCTTTATGTTTCACCAAGTTTGATCCTTGAGGCTTTTCAATTGGTATTCATGTAATAGTATGCGGTTACAATCTAGATTAATAGATGCTCACAATATAACAACAATACAAGTCAAGTAAAACTAAGGCAAATATAATAAAAATTCACGGCTTAACAATTAGAAATGCTCACCTTGAGTTTTCTCACTCTCGCTTATGAAAGTAGTGCTTATCGGAGGAAGAATACAAGCAACTCTAGTGATGCCACTAAAAGACAAGTGGTACCTACAATATAGCTCGCCAGAGAAGTAGTCGGAGGGGAAAAAGTCGGTGGTCGTCCAATGATTTGCCATTGCCTGGATGGTTGTTGCTCGTCGATAACCTCAGCCAAGTTGAAGAGGATGCGGTCGACGTAGTCGTGAACGGAGTCTTCTATCTCTCAGTTGGGGTCAAAGAAAGGAGATAGAAGGATGTCTATTCGTCCTTGTGAATCATATGCAAATCCGTGGTCGATTTCAGGATTGGCCATACACGGAGGAGAGGCCGGTGGAGGAAGCTTGTTCCCTGGCGGTGCTTGGCGAATCAGAGAAGAAAGGAGGTGGGGAAGGAGAGGTGGAGGATTTCGGCTAGGGTTGTGGGTGGAGGGCTCTTGGACTTTGGGTTAAGGAAGTGGAGGGAAATTAGAAAATCTGAATTTTAATTTCAGATTTCCTAAGAAGGGGAGGGTTAATTTTGAAATTTAAAATCACCCCAAGATAGGGCTAGAGGGGGCCGGCGGTTTAGGAGGGATTAAGGGAATTTAATTAATGAGTTATTAATTAAATTGGAGAGAGAAAAGGGCAAGGGGGGGGGGGGGGTAGGGCGGCTTTGTGAGAGATGAGAGAGGTAGTCTAGTTTCAATGTATGTGGGCCCAAAGGATTTAATTGTTGATTGGAATCAAATCTGAATTTTAATTTCAGATTTGATTAATTTATGGAGGCTTCTTAATTGAGCTTTACTAATAGGAAAGTATTTGAAATTCAAATATTTAATTGAATTCAAATAAGGATACTTTCCTAAGTAGCAATGGGTTATTTTAGGAAGGTATTTAAGATAATTTGAATTTTGAAAATTCAAACTTTGTGGGCAAGATAGGCCGGCGGTTAGACTAGTGGGGGTGGGATTTCCGGCGGCTTGGAGTGGATGTAGGGGGGCCGGTGGCTGGAGGAAGGGAAGGGAAGACTAGGGAGGGGATTAGCCGACAGGTGTGCTGTCAGAGGGGAAAGGGTAGGCCGGTGGTGGTGTAGGAGGGAGGTGGAGAAGGAAGAAAGGAAAATAGGACCGAGAGCCAATACCTTTCGGTGGCTGTCGGGTATTATGTTGGCCCTCTCCTAGGGTTCTCTCGTCTCTCCAAAGCACACAAGCAACCAGAGCAAAGAAAAGCTGAATTTTTTTTATTAATTATCATTAACCTCATACAAAGCAAAAGATCTCTATATATAAATCTCAATAATAAAGAAAAGAAGAAAGGCTCAAATGCCCTCGGGGCTACAATAAGAACTCACTCCCCATATGGGTAAAATAGGAAAACTGAAATGCAAAATAAACAAAACATAAAATACATCAAAAGTAAAGGCTCCGAATCGTAGCCGTCAATCTACGATTCCGTCGATGGTACACATATCGAAATCTCTGGCTGATGTCCTCATCAGAAAGTAAGCATTAAATGTCTGGTACAACAACAAAAACATAACTATAAATTGTCTTACACATGAAGTTTCGACTATTCAATGGAAGGAATGATAGGATTAACTTCTTCAGGGGTTTGTCTTTGAACTTCTATATCATCTTCAATAAATATCATAGCTTCTAATTCAGGCTCATCAAGTGAAAGATTAGCAATTTTTAATATTCTCATATCATCAAGAGACTCAAATCCATCTCCAACAACATCCCACATCTTGTTATCTCCTTCCATATAAGTTGGAGTTTTTCTTGATAGAAGTCGAATGTTTGTATGCACATAAACTAAATCTTCAACTCGTTGTGGTGTCATGGATGAAAGAGTATGTGCTTCTATTTCTTTCAGAACAAGAGGGTTGATGAATAATAATTTTTTTATCAAGAAAAAAAAAAAAGATAAAAGTGATCCTTAACTCATGTAAAATATTCACGAAAAGGCATACTATAAATTTAAAATTTTAAAAATTTAAATAGATGGGATCTGTGTTGATCATTCTTCCAAAAAGAGCAGATTCTTTAATATTATAAACACTTGGGGACACCTATAAGATATGCTCTTAATAAAGAAATGTGCTTGTAATTGCAAATATTATCTATGAGAAACATTTTGATGTCAGCTTTAAATTGATTTTTTATCATAGGAACAAAGATAGGGAGAATGAAGTTGTCAACAAATTTTTATTTGATAAGGTTTACACACATCATCTAAATGCAATCATCAATAAAAATGACTAATCCTATAACTCTAGAAGCGTTGGAGATTCTTGAGACTCTCCAAATATTAGAGGGAATTAACATAAACAGAGTAAAAGATCTAGAATCACTTCATAAAAAGAAATATATATATTTTTTTCAATTTCACAAGCCTCACAATGGAACTCTTTAATTTTAATATTCATATAAAGAAGAAGAACATATACACTATAAGATTTTAAAAAGGAGATGTCCTAGCCTATAATGATATTCCAAAATGATTTATATATTGAGAGTGGATATGAAGGAACATGATAGATATTTTCTATCTTTAAAAAGGAGAAAATGAACAAAATGGTTACTCAACTCTTTGTGAGGGGCCAAAATGGTCCCCAACTCTTTTGAGGGGAGGGACTAATTTGGTCTGTCAACTCTTTAACATGGGACATTTTTTGTCCTAACATCCAATGTTCGAGTTAATGGTGTTAAATGTAAGAGTATTTTGATTATTTTTAATTAAATATTTATTAAATATAATTTTCATGTAATTATATATTTTTCAAGAAAATTTATTAAATGTTTCTTTAATAATTTTTTTTAATTTTAATTTAAATAATTTTAGTCATATTTTATAAAATATGATTAGTAAAAATATGTGTGACTAAGTTAAAAATAACATCTATTTGTACTTGATTTCTCTAAATCAATAAATATCATATTTTATAAAATATGACTAAATTTTTTGAAATTAAAATTAAAATTATTATTATTATTTTATTAAAGAAACATTTAATAAAACTTTCTAGAAAAAATTATAATTATCTAAAAAATATATTTAATAAATGTTTAATTAAAAATGACCAAAATATCATTACTTTTAACATCATTAACTCCAAATTTGATGTTAGGACAAAAAAGTCTCATTTTAAAGAATTGAGGGACCAAATTGGTCCCTTAAAAGAGTTGTGGACTATTTTGGTCTCTCACAAAGAGTTGAGGGATTATTTTGGTCTTTTTCTCCTTTAAAAAGATATAACACATCATTTTTTTAGTTTGCCTGATCATTTTTCCTATAGTGAGGCCCTAAAATTCATAATGATTATGAAATTGTGTTTTTAGTGATTTTATGTATTCATAAGAAAATTTCTGTAAGATAAGCAACATGTAGTATATTGTTGATAGCAAATGTGAGAGATGAATTTTTACTTGACCTGTGATAGTTCTTGGAGAATCATCAACTTTTTTTATTTTATTTTCATATGGCTTGGGCATGATTTGTAGGTTTGGAAACTATTGGCAAGATTTGTCATGCAATGGGTTGCTCTTGAATTTAGGGTCTAGGTGTGCAGAGAATTATTTGAGGCATTTAGAATACAAGTGTTATAATTCGTATCATTTTGGGCTAAGAGCATGACCTTGATGATTTTTTTAGGAAGTTGAAGAAGTTCCTGAGTTTGTCAATTTCTTTTGAGTTATGCTATTCTGATTTCATATGACAAGTCTACCCTTTCAAGTAACATTTGTTTCTACCATAATTTTGGGGCTTTTCATGGAATTTTCAATATTTTTCTTTGATGTCTTTTTTTCTTTTAGTAGTTGCACCATAGGTTGACTTTAAAAGGATTTTTGTCTTTTTTGGGAAGAATGGTAGCAACAAGTCATTTAACTTGAGGTTTGATGGTTTTCATAGCATATGTTTTTGAGATATGATTGTCAAGCATTAACATCTTTCTTCCTTCTTTGGCTTGTATGATTGAAAGACTTCATTAATAGATTATAGGTTTTCTTTGTTAGGATATGAACATGAACTAGATCAAATTCATTATTGGGACTGGCAAAATGCTAAAAAAATCTCTTTCTGCATACATATTGAGAATCACCGCATTATAGCTACACTTCATCTTAAGATCTTGGTAATAGTCTAGTTCAAGCCAATACACTTGTATTGCATTAAGATTTTTTAATGACAGGGAGGTTATTTTGTTTGGTTGTTAAGATTTTAGTTTTGATCTCATAAATGAGAGCTATATCTTTAACTTTTGAGATCTTGCTTGATGGCGTTCCAAGCATTTTTTGATATTGTTAGGAACATATATGATCCACTGATTTTCCAATCATAGAATTTACTTTATCCTAAAGTGTAAACTTATTTTTTTTTTTTTGCTATGAGATGATGGATTTTTCATTTTCCTTTTAGGAAGATTGTCTCATTTTGGGATCATTTTAGGTAGTTTCTTTCATTCATGCGAAGTGAAGCATGTAGTTCCTAGAACTCTCCTTTAGTGACTTAGTCTAGTTTTCACCATTCATGATAGTTAACTCTTTACTCTTTAGAAGGAAAGTTACCGGACATAATGAAGAGAAGAAATAATAAATGAGAGGAAGAAAAAATATGCCCTGCATTGATACCTTCAAATGTGTTTGTTCCTGTAATTATTTATGCAGCCTTATGCATAAATACTCATTGAAATAATGAACAATCTAAGCTTTTCTAGCCACTTCTTTTTTATAAGGTATCAATGCAAGGTTAGGGTTTTCTTTTTCCAACAAAAAGAAAATTAATAATTACAGTAACAAACACAAAAATAAAAATCCTGGGAGTTGTCTGCCTGTCTTTTTATCTATCTAGGGGATGCAGATTGATGCCAAGGGAGCAATTTGTGGGCTTTTTCTTTTCTTTCTTATATACAAATCCGTGGGGGAGGTATTTTCTTGTAAGCAATAAATTCAGCATCTAATTTTTCTTATCTACCACTCCTCCTGGCCCCTCTTGATCTGATGGCTCAGCAATATATATTTCATGCCATTTGACCCGTTCTTTTTGCCTTTTGTGTATACTGGGAATTCGATGATAATAGGATTGACGTTGAATATTGCTGATTTGGATGGAAAATTTTTGTGGCACTCAATTTTGATATATCCGTCTTGATTATTTATAGATCATTGCTCTTGGATGTCTCCTGCTGCCCTTGTAACCAATCCGGTTCTCGTAGTTCCTAAATGCCTCCATGCTTTTGCTTTTCTTCATATTTGTCTCCCAATCCATATGTGGGCTCCGAAAATTCGGCCCCGGCCTCCGCCCGATATTTGCTTCTTCGGGGGGAGTTTTAACGAACTTAGTTCCGGGGTAAATTTTGGAAGACAGATGAGATGGTAGATAAGACACTACCCAGAGATTTCGCCCTCATTTTGCGAGGACTTTATGATCTGAGTTCTGGTTTCCTATAGGCGCAAGCCCCAATAGTTAATTACCTCTCCCGGTAACGAGAGAGAACTTTCGATTAAGGCTAGTCGTTAATCAGATACGTAGAGATACGTGAGTCTGGCATACAGTAGCAGCATGGGTTGGGAATTTGAAAGGTTGGAGATTGAAAAGGGTTAATATTTAAAATTAGAAATTTTCACCATCTCGCACTTAAAGCGGATGGTGGGGGAATGGATGATGGACCCGATCAAGATCCCATGGTTCCGTCGTCCCGGGCCATCGTGGTCCCTGGTCTACTTAGTCAGAGGAAGTAGTCGACCCAACCTGACAGAAGGATCCTTGTCGGCAGCCATGGGTTGCTTCGTCCAAGGATACCTTGTAGACCTGGGGTGGATGTTTGTCTAAGGGGACAAATTTGAATCCACCTTAACTAACAGAGGGCTTTGTGCCCTATCGATCATATCCTATTGATTCATATCTCAAGGATTTGATGCCATTGGGGAGCATACGGGCTCTGGCCATAACCATAATATAATGGTGCCATTTGGCGGCGACCACCTGGTTCAGAGGGCCCCGAATCATAACCGTTTATCCTGCAGTGCCATTTCGCGGCGAAACTGTCGGTTAGAGGACGCGTACCACGTCCTTGCTGGCAGGAGATTGTTTGAGAATGGATCCTAGTGATATTTTCGACTAGGCATTAGCTCTATGTAAGCTGAAGTAATTTTCAGATTTGTCCACCTCAGCAAACTGTTGCGGAGGGTGGATATGTTTTGCTTTAAGTGTTTTGATAGTTGGATTTCAATTTTTAAATATCTTGGTCTCGGATGATTTTGGGATTTTTGGAGATTTGGATTTTTAGGGAATTTTTGTAGAGTTTTGGAGTTTTGGGTATTTGGGTGGTATTTGGAATGATCTGCGTGGACCCCTCCGGTTGAGATTTGCATTCAACACGGCCATCATCGGGGTGCATGAGCTCATTTATATTTTATTGATTGGACCCTGTCGACTCTATCTACTGGTCGATAGAGGATCGAGTTTCATAGGCTTTGTGCCTTTGTAAGTGAATTCTCTTGATTATAGGCTTTGAAGGCCTAATATGAACATATAAAACAAATATCTCAGTCGACCCCGCGACTGTACATTCGTTTAATAGTTCAAGCCGTGTCGACTCCTATCTACCTGGATAGAAGGATCGGGCTCGAACTTGAATTCACTTATTAACCCGCGTAGCATCCCTAGACGTCACGTGTGTACCAATAACACGCTCGCCGGGGTCCATGCGGGTGTTTGGGGCATTTTATAATTATTGATTGAGCCTTGTCAACTCCTATTTTCCTGCTTAGGAGGATCGGGTTTAAATTTATTGACCCGTGCAGCATCCCTAGACATCACGTGTGTACCAATAACACGCTCGTCGGGGTCCATGCGAGTTTTAGATTATATTTTCCTCTTTTAGTGTACCTATGTGTATACAAATTAAAGTGCACATGTGCGGGGGTATTTTTGCAATATTTGTAAACGCCTTCTGTCCGCTTGCATGAAAGTTACGAATCCGGTGGCGTGGCATTGTAACTTGTGGACGCCTTCTGTCTGCTTGTACGAGTATTGCAGATCCGGTGGCGTTGCGTTGGGATTTCATTTAGGGATTTGTATGCCTTCTGTCTGCTTGCATGGATGTTGCAGATTCGGTGGCATTGCGTTGGGATTTCATTTGGGGATTTGTATGCCTTCTGTCTGCTTGCATGGATGTTGCAGATCCGGTGGCATTGCGTTGGGATTTTATTTGGGGATTTGTATGCCTTCTGTCTGCTTGCATGGATATTGCAGATCCGGTGGCATGGCGTTGTACGACCTCCCCAACTGTTGTTGGTAGGCAGGTAGATATTTTCATTCATAGATTGGAATTGACTTCAGGATACTGCATTTACTGAAGTCTTCCTGCATCTACCCACGAGTGACATGTTTTACATACATCTGTATTCGTAGAGAGATTGTATGTATTGCAGATCTTTCAAGGTTGTTTACAGATGTTGTGTGTATTTGTTTCCACAAGGAGTTCATTGTACTTATGATATACCCACTATTGCTATCCACAAATATTATATTATTTACCACTGCTCGCAAGGGATATTCATGTTCACTATAATCTCCTAAATGTGCTTATAGGAGAATCGTTGTACTTGCATCATGTCCACTTTTCACCAATCTCAGGTGGTATGATGACTGTACTTGCTTATAGGGACGGGTCTGCCACCCTAAGACAACTGTCACTGGTTTGTAAGGGACTAATATACTTGCTTGATGCTGCACTATTGTAGACTGTAAGAGTGTCGTAGTGTTCACCATATGCTGCATATTGATCGCTATAACTTGCCAGTGTTTCTTGCATTTGTTTGACATTGGATTGTTACTGCTTGTGGGAATGTCACTTAATAGTGTTTGCATTCCAATTATCATGACGGTTCTTTGACATTTGTTGGAGATTTCATGCCATAACTTACATGTAGGAACTTTTGTTCATTTCTCTTTTGTAAGTAAGTTGTACTTGGAGTTCCTTGTTCAACACAAATTCAATTCGAGTCCCTCGTATTTGCTCATCTTGAATTCAAATTGAGCTCACACCTTTATATTCGTTATTCAAACTTATTGCTCTTTGATTGTTCCTTGATAAATGCATCTCCATCTTGGTTGCTACTTATAGATGGGATGTAGTAGGAGCCCTCCTTGTCCACTATACGCCTTTATCTGCTCATTTGCATCTGCTTGAATGATCAAGATATACTTATTGAGCCTTTCCATTTTGATTTCTCACTTATCGGATCAAGGTCTTATTTCAAATGCTTTAAGTCTTTTAGCATTCCCTTGAGTTCTTTTTGATTCACTTTCTATCATTTGCATAATTGCAAATAATTGGATTTAGGGCCCAATTCCTTGTAGCTGCTAATCCTGTTGCATATTCAAGTTGTTCAAATAAACTCAAAGTCCTTTGAATTCAATCCGAGTTTGCTTGAGTTTAGGTCTTGTTCACTTGATGTTATAGTCAAGTCAAAGCCCTCTGTTTTGTTGTTCAAACTGAAATCCAAATCAGAGTCCCCTGTTACTTTTTTGAGTTCAATCAAGTCCAAGCTCAACTTGAGTTTGAGTTTCATGCTCAATTCAAGTTTATTTTACTCAAACTTGAATCAATGTTCACTTTAAGTTCAAATCATTTAATATTCATTTCAAGTTAGCTTTGAATCTCATTCATTTGTTCTTTTGAGTTCAAATAAAGTCCTCCTCGGTTGAGTTCAATCCAAATTCCATGTGCAAGTTCAAGTTCATAAGCTTTGCTTGAGTCCAAATCATATTGAGTTCATGCTTAAGTCAAGCTCTTTGTAGTCAAATTGCAAGTCCTTACTTGCATTCAAATTGTATTCACTTGATATTCAAATCAAGTTCAAGTTCTATGTACCGTTTGGTTCAACTCAAGTCTTCACTCGAGTTCAAATGTTCAAACTGTGTTTTTGTAGTTCGTGTCACATTCGATTCTAAGCCCTTTCGTAGTCGAGTTGCAAGTTCTTTTACTTCCATTCAAGTTCAGTGTCGAATTGAAGTCCTTCTTGGTTGGGTTTTGATTCAAGTTCTTTGCAATGCAAATCTGAGCCCAATTCAAACCCATATCCACTGTAGCCTTGTTCAATTCAAGTTCAAACTTATATTCGAATCATGGTTCAAATTATTAGAGACTTGATTAGCTCAGAATTTGGTTTAAATATTTCATTTATTTATTTGAATTTAGTTCATTTGAGTTCGTTGTGCTCAACCAAATTCGGTCCAAATGTCCCATTTCGTTCAAGTCCTCAAAATCTTCAAATGAAATTTCGGCAGCCTCCCGGCGTCTCCCCCGTTTAGGGGAAAAACCAAGAGGCTGCCTTCCCCTCCACGCCACGTGGGCGTTTCAGGTAGATGTCCGTAGACACCACGGCAGCAAATTTTTCTTCAATCCCCGCCCGCTGCATGAGAGTTTAGGGGTCTTGGGCACCTGTTGCAAAGAAACACAGAAATTTTTCCACATGTGGGTACTTAATTTTTGTCCCCCTCGCGCTACATGAGCGGTCCGGGGATTACCCGTCTCGTCGCGGGCGCCGCACCGGTTTCCCACCCTACTACGCTACGTGAGCGCGTAGGGGGTTTGCCGGTTCGTCGCAAGCGTCGAGGGCGGGGTTTAAGGCGATTGCCCGCCTCGTCGTAGGCGTCGCGCTAGCTTCCCTCCCCACTACGCTACGTGAGCGCGTGGGGGGGTTTGCCAGCTCGCCGCTAACGACGAGAAGGGGGATCTAAGTCTAGGAATCATACCTTTGCAAGTGTGGACCGGTGGTGGAGGCTCGTGGATCGAGGCAAGAGAAGGATCGCATTTTATAATTAATCTCAAATTAACTATAACTAGTTATTAATACATAACTAATTACATTTAATTTAAAATTATTTATATTTAATTTATAATTAATTAGAAAATAATCATAATTAATTATATTGAATATACAATTAATTATATTTACTTTAAAATTAATTCTAAATTAATTAGATCTAATTTATAATTAATTAGAATTCAACTATAATTAATTATATCTAATATATAATTAATTATAATTTAATTTAAAATTAATTATAAATTAGCTAGACTTAATTTATGATTAATTAAAAATAGATCATAATTAATTATATTTGACATATAATTAATTATATTCGTTTTAAAATTAATTATAAATTAAAAAGAAAATTAACTAATTATAACTGACTTTGATTAATCATAATTAAATATAATTAATTAAATCAATTATAACTAAGTTAATTAAACAAATTTTAAAAGAAGATTTGGGCATGATTAATACAGGATTAGAGCAGGATTAATGCTAAATCTTGCCAAACGGGATTTGAGCGACCCGTAAATCTCACGGCGGAATAAATCCTCCGTTTTCCTCTTTTGCTGATCCCCCAGTTCGGCGGATTTACAGGATTTGGCCGAAGAAGCACGCGAGGGGAAGAAAGTTACCTTCACAGCACGAGCTCCCGTAGTTGTTCCGATCAAAATGTTGTATCCTCCGATCCCGCAGGATGGGAACGTCGTTGACGGAGGCGAAAGAGGGGCTCAGGGCTTCGGCTAGGGAGGAGGAGCCGGGGTCCGACGTCGGTCTAGGGCAGAGAAGTGGTAGGTGGCCTCTCTCTCTCTCTCTCTCTCTCTCTCTCTGAGGATCGGGAGGACCAAGAGGTTGGGTAGGCCTCGGTTCGACGGGAGCAGCGGGATGGAGAAGATCGCGAGAGGAGAAGTGGGGGTTCGGAGGTCTTGGGGATTTCGCATGTCTGGGAGTAGCCGAGAGCGGGGCTCTCGCTTGGCTTTTAAAGACCTCAAAGAGCAGCGATCGAGGTTGGCCGTATGCGGATATCGCGGAGAAGAGACGGGAGCGGCGCCGATTTGCAGGTCAGTGGGATTTCGGGGATCCGACGGAGCAGAGGTACCTATCTTCCTTTTATGATTTTTTTTTTTAATAGGGGTCAACACCATACTATCTAAATTGTAAAAAAAAATATGGATAAAGCTTTTGATGATGATAGAAATCAAATATTTTTGGATAGAACGGTACAAATCAAGAAACTATAATGCGTCTGTGCTGTTTTTTTGGGAGTAAAACATGAAAAACTTAGGGCTTCCATGATTCAAGTTAAGATGCAAATTCTGTAATTTCATATTTGACTCATAAAAATAATTTCCATGGCTTACAATGGTAAACCAATTATACAATCTAAAAAATCTTTTCAATCACAATTATTTGGTTTAGTCTACTGTATCATCAAGTCAATTTGGTTGATTGAGAGGAAGTATCCATGGTGCATTTTGTTTTTTATGGTAACTATAATTACTGAGAACTAGATCAGATCTTGGTCAGGCTATATTAAAAGTTTTAAAGCCATTTGACTGGTACTAGACTTGCTTGAGTATCTGTTGATATTTCTATAGCACGGCACTGCTTGTTATTTCCGTTTTGCATTCTATTACTGGTGGCATATAATTTTCATTTTCTATATTTAGTTATATTTTGTTAATTTTTAAACAGTATGCTTCTTCGTGAAAATCTGGAGCTGAACATTGAAGCCTGGGAACTGGTAAGGTCGTTTTCCTTATATTGCTTAATTAATATTATCTGTCTACATGCTTTTATAGCATTTTTCAAGTTACTTAGTTCCTAAAACTTGATCTTCCAGTCATAATTGAATTTCTTTTATTGATTGGTCGTTGCAAAAATGTGCCCAAATAATCTTCTCCTCTTTGTTTCAAGAAATTGGCATCCCACATTTATCTTGTTTCTTTCTTTGGGTACATCCACTTGACCATGTTTCTACTTTATATTTAATTCTTGGATATGGCTTTTATGTTGATATTTTTGTTTTTGAAGAAAGCTTTATTAGCTTAAGACTTCATTTGAGATAACTTTCTTACTGCTTTCTAAAACAATTTTAAGAAATTTTTGTACTAAAAAATTATTTTAGAAAGCAATAAAAAAGTTTCCAATTGAAAGCCTATGATTCTGTTGAAGCTATTTATAACTGGAATGCCAAAAAAGTTAGTTGATGTAAAGATGGAGAAAGACTGCGTGAGTTTATGATTGTATGCATGTTTGTTTTATCTGCTGTGTGATATATGAGTATGTTTGAGTGTCCTGATGAAGTTTAAAAATTTCTAACAATTAGTATTTTTTTTTTAATATGTTCGTAGGGATCACACGTGAAAAATCTTCTGCCATAATATTATGCTAAAATATCATATTTATTATGGATGCTTACTAATTTTCTAATCATAAATTGTGAATAGTTTTGAGGTTTTATGAATCTGTAAACAATGTTTAGGCTTTTGATATTTTGGTATTTTTTTGATAGATGATCTTCTATTTGAAAGGATTGTTCGGATTATATCACCTCTCCTCCTATGAACTTTGCAGATTAGCACGAATATTTTTCGCAAATATATCGGCCCTGTGGATATATGGAGTTCAATATTATCCGCTTTATCTGATCACAGTGGGAGCATCTGTTGTTTGCCAAACCAACATCCCCTGAAATGTTATCAAGCAATGGCTGAGCATTATAGCCAGTGGGTGTGGTAAGTGTTCATATATATATAATTATTGTATGATTCTTTAGATAATTTATTCCCTGCATCTATTTTTTCATCTTTATTATAAAGATTTTAAAGCAATTGCCCCCCCCCCCCCTCCCAAATCCAAGTTTTAAAATACTATGATTTTTAGAGAAATGCCCCCAGCAAATAGTAAATAGAATTCATCATTTTATTTTTTAGTAAATAAAATTTGTTCCGAGGGTGCCGCCCCCGGAAACCCTCATAGGGGCGCTGCCCCTTGACTCTGCGACCTGACTGGTCAGGTTGAACCCCACCAAAGGGCGCTGCCCCTTTGGACCCTGATATATCTGCGAAATGTACGACGATCATGGATATGAATAAATAGGGGTTGTTATTAACCCATTTTCTTGTAATGAATGGTTGAGCCAAATTCGAGGCAACACCAATAGTTATTTATAAGTATGTCCTTCCTAAAAATTAAGGTTGGTTTCGCCTTTATATATATATAAAGTTTAAAGCTTCCAAATAGAAGAGAATTTGTTGTAAGAACGAGTAAAAGGTATAAATCTGATAGAATGTTCCTCAGGTTTCGGAAGTTGTTTGTGCTGCTTTCCAGATACACGTACGTGAACACAGTCAGAAGGATCGTTTACTAAACGGCATGATTGGAAATAATGATGGTCTTAAGTGTGAAATTAACTGCCCTCTTCTCCCCTCAAAACTTGTTTGTTTGCTACTTGCTTACAGTGCTTCAATTCAATTAAGATGGATTCAGGTGATAACATGTATCTACTTGATTGTCGCATATCCCAATCAGGAAAAACAAAGATTTAGGTTTTGTTTGAGATGATGTTTTTACTGTTTTTTAAAATAGAATTTTTATTAAAATTCTATTTCAAAAAGTAATAAAAAAATTGTCCCAAACGAAGCCTTATTGTTGTCATTTTTTTTTTATAACAAATGAAGTAGTTTATAAGATTTATCGTTGAGTTAGTAGAATTGAGTTTAATTTTGTAATTGATAAAATAAATCAAGCTGAAGCATTAAGTTGGGATGATTCCTGCATAAACCTGTTATTATGAGCACCAATTTGTTTCAAGTTTTTCTTAATATTCATTTTAGTTATTTTATACATTATGAATCATTTGTAGATAGTGGGAATAAGCCATGTTGATTTGTTTTTTATATCATGTTAAATCGAAGGTTATCTATTGCTTGTTTATGCTGTAGCTTATCTCATGTTTAGTTTTTCTTCATTTTAAATCCCCGAAGCTCTAACATCATCTATAGCTTATTTGAGACCAACTTAATTTCGCCTTTCGAAATATCTCCGAAAGTGTATTTGGAAAAGTGACAAGTTTCTTAGCTTTCGGAAGCCAGTTTTTATTTTTTTTTCGTATATTTGGCATACGTGATGTAGAAAAAATTACATTATAAGTTCTAGCAAAACAATTAATAAGTTTAAATTTTTATTCACTGCCTTTAAATGTTAAAAAAAAAACAAAGTAGCTTTAATTCAAATGATAAGAGTTATTACTGCCTATAAACTAATTAAACAATTTACTTATTATTTTCTTTTTAGACTACAATTATTATTTCATTTGAATATTACTTTTACTTTGACAAAAAAACTACCTATAATTAAATTTAATAATATGTGAGAGCTGTATGAAAACAATTGTCCAACTATTTTAATAAAAATATTTATAATATTCACAATAGATTACTAAATACTGAATTCCCTAAAATTTCACAATCACCTCTACAAAATACTGAAACCATTCCAAGTTAATGCAACAGAATAAGGTTATATCTATAACTAGTTTGACAAAACATAATTTACCTGCAATTAATTACAAAATATAACTAAAAATAAAAGTTAAAACTATTAACTTTTAAGAAAAATAAATATAAAAAAATAATACCATTAAAATTTCATTTGAAATAATTTTCTTATTATTTTTGAAAAGAACTTCCTAGTTAAAAAATTTTTATACCAAAAAACTACTTAAAAAACAGTACCAAGCAAAACCTTAAGACTTCATTTGAAATGATTTTCTTGCTACTTCTTAAAACAGCTTCCAAGTACAAAAGTTTAAATTTTTATTCTAAAAAACTATCAAGAAGTAGTAATAAAACCATCCCAAACAAAATCTAAGTTGTAAGAGAAATTTTATAAATCTATGACTTTGTTTGGAACGACTTTCTTACTGCTTCTCAAAGTATCTTTTTAATATAAAAAATAAAAATTTTATACTTAAAAATTACTTTAAAAAATAATAAGAAAATCATCCTAAATAAAATATAAATCTAGCACTTCATCAATCTCAGAAGAACTTGAAGCATTCAAAGTGATTCTTTCATCAATTATATCTGTAATACTGAACTAAATAATCAACTCAACAGACACTCGAATAAAAAAACAGAAACAAATATGAGAACCAGAATCTGAATCTGAATATGGCAAAGCCGAAAAGTTGAACAGCCTACGTACAGCTATAATACTAAAAAGGATTAAGAACAAGCTACGGAGAGCAGTATACTCGAGAACAAAGTATCAGTTCATATCTGCAAAAAAAATATTCTACACTTGTCATACTATCCAATTCACAGGAATGATTTTCAAACAAACTCTCCATCTGTATATCGCAGCTGCCATGGATAATTTTTATATCCATCAAAGACGAAGATCTCCCAGATAAAAGCAGATAACTGAACATAGAATAAACAGTACAGCAGTAGAGAACTTCTCAACCATCTGTTAACCTGCTTGTTAAAGCTTCAGTGTTACAAGTTCTTAAAAAAGCCAATGGGTTGAGGGTTTGCAAACAAAGGATACTTTAGAACTTGAAATCCCTCTTCTTAGATTTCCCTTCCTTTTCCTGCATTTTTCGCTTCCTCTTTTTCTCAGCCTGAAAAAGATCTCTCCATGCACAGTTATGAGAGAGAGAGAGAGAGAGAGAAGCAATATAAAGTTGAAACGTGGATGGAAAATATGTTTGATGGAAAACAAACCTCAGCAACCATGTCACTGAAGTCTTCCTTCTGGTTCCTTAGTTTCTCTTCTTCGCGGGCTTCCTCGTACCTGTACAATTTGAGACGAGCAATTCAGATTAAAACCAAATATAAAGCAACTATTAAAAATAAAAAGGATAAGAAATTCCGACATACTTGGCAGCCAAAACGTCATCCATGACTTCCAGCTCCTCTGGTTGTATGGTGACATCTACTTTGTCTGATTTCTGGCCACGAAGAAGATCAACCTGAAGGAGAGAAGCATAAACACCAAATGATTCATTAATTTACTTTTTTTTTTTTTCTGAAATAGTTTTGCCTTTGGGCTGATTTGGTTAGTTTAACTTATAAATATGTTTGTTAAATCTATCATTTGATTCGGCGATGGATTTAAATCCAAAGATTTCAAACTATCACAAAGCCATCTAAAAATGATAATTTTATTTTCACACTCATAATAAATGAAAATGAAACATCATTTTTAAAAATATGTTTTCTATTTACAAGCAAACAAATCAGCTCTTAGCAGAAGAAAGAGTTACTCAAGGCATGAAGATGCCTACAGTCACATCTGTCTCTCTCCTTCATTACTCTTTAAAAAGGTTGACATCAATACTTAAAATGGATTTGCTGGACATTTATTTATTTCAAAAGGTAGCTAGCAGAATTCTCTATCCATAAGTTTTCTAAATGAATTGTGATCGGTTTATTCCAATAATATATAACTAAGTAATGACACATGGATGTCAATCTCACTCGAAAAACCCATTGAATAATAAAAAAAAGAAGGGCAAGGATCCAAAGAACGTATTTACTCACTCTTTTAGCACCTGCTTTCTCTTGAGTTCCAAGTACATATCTGGATTTCATAGAAGATAAAACAAACACTATAGAGTTGATGGTACGCAATGAATAATATTTCAATGACATGAAAACCATAATTGAAATATAAATTAAATCATTCAACAACTAATAATAGACAGTAACAACAGCACATACGTGTGACTTGTTCCAAGCAAAGTTCCAGGGGCAATTCTTTCTTCTTTCTCTTCCAAAACCTTCACACAAAAAACTCAATAAGGTTGACTAAAAAGCGATGTAAAAGAAAAGAAAATTCATGTAAAAAAAGTGCATTACTTGGTACAAAGGTTTTTCCTTTTCTGGTTCTTTTCTTTGTTGCTTGCGGAGGTCAATCACATCAGGTGTTTCCACACCAGTAGGAGTGCTGTAAAATAAAACATTAACAATAGATTATGTTATAAAGCCCAACCTAAAGAATCATAGGATGTAAGGCAAAAGAAAAGCACCTTGAAAGGCTATCAACTGATTGAATGCCATCTTCCATCTCCTCTTCTTCAATTTCTTCTTCCTCTTCCTCTTCTTCCTCCTCTTCCTCTTCCAAATCTCCCCAGTGTTTTGAACGATCAACAGGTTCTTCCTACAAAATTGAAGTTGAAGAAAATTAATGTTTCAGAAGTGACTACATGATTACTTGAGCCTGAGCAGAGATATACAATGAGAAACAAAGAGATGAGTTATATTAAATGATCATATGTCCAACAACAATAAATAAATAAAAGTTAAAATTTACATCATAATTAGGTTGATCTTGTTGTTGAACCCCAAAAACATCTCCATATAATGGGCGCCCAAACTGTTCAAACCAAGAAAAAACACATTGAAAAATACAAATTGTGAATAAAACAGGGAAACTAAGAAAAGATCAAGAGAGGTTCTTTAGACTCACTTCATCAACAGGAGGTTTACCCCAACCTCCAGGATGATAACCGAAACTGGCTCCAGGAGGAATGGGGGCATTTAATCCCGGTATTTTCAGTTGGGGATATGATGGTGGAGGACCATATCTCTGACAAGGAAGTTTTCATTAGTTAAGGTGGAGGAAAGGCATATTAAAACTTAATAAATTAACAAAACCATGAACAACATACCTGCATATTAATAAGCCAAGGTGGCGGAGCACCCTCAGGCATACCAAGAGCTTCCTTTAGTTCATGAGACAACATTCCTGGTTTCATTTCCCTTAGTTTAACCTGGCCAATTACAGAGGTGAAAAACGATCAACAAACCATTCACAACTACAGAACAATATCAAAGCATGAAAAAAGTGAATGATGGGGCCAAATATCCAAGTCAAGTTCAAATATGTAAAACAAAATTCCCTGAAACCAGTTGCCCAATCATCGTGGTTCAAGTGTTGATTTCTAAAAATATCATAGGCACATTAAGGGTCTGCTATGGACAGTTTTTTGTCAACTTTATTTTCAAACCTCAATCACACCGGTGTTTGACTACCTGCCTTTTGACTGTGCTTTAAAGAATCTTGTTGTTTAAAAAAACTATACATGACCAATCTCATCATCTTGCATTCTAGATTGCAGTTTCTCAAACCAAGATTTTATAATTCTCCATCTATATTTTAAAGAAGTCATATCATAACTTCAAATAACGACTTTTATTATATTAGTTTCACAACCAAATACACAGACAATTGTAACCACCTCAAACAAACCTTGAGTTTGGATCAATCAATATATCCTCATGATTAAATCAGTACAGTTACACATGGTCCAACAAAATCCCAAACCAATGAAAAATTATTGGCCTTAAAATCCCACTGGAATCAACAAAACCTTGAATGGGCCACTGTTTGGACCTGAATAACACCACCAGGCTTATTGCCATCCTGGTCAACTCAGACATTTATTTCTCACTTGATATGACAGTATTCCAATAAATTGGGTTACTCCTGATTGACCTAAATATATCCATTAAACTAGATGTTGGTTCAATTGGTCCCAATTGAATCAGTCGATCCTTTGACCTGTTTAATGGGCTCAATTAGCCATATTGAACTGAATTGACTCATACAAACCTAAGTTGATCCATGTTGATCCCAATTGGCCTAATTGGCCACCAACTCAATGAATCTTGGATGAACCACCTTAGACCAAGGTTGGCCTACAATAATCTAGGTTGACCAAATTGGTCATGAATGACTCGATAGAGCTAATCAAACTTCACAAGGACTTATCAGCCTCAATTGATCCTTGCTGAAATAATCAATGTGCTACTTGACCTGATGAGTTCAATTAGAGCAAGTTAATTTGAATTGTTCTCAATCAAGCATCTGATTCAATCAATTGGATTTCTTGGCTCAACAGTTAGGCCAACTGACCCCAATTGATCAAATTGGAGTTGGCCAATCACAATTAGACCATGTTCGTATCAATTGAGATCAAATATTGGAACCCATCAACTTGACTGAGCAGCATCCTCGTCAAGATAAATAACTTTACATCGGTTCTTTAGATGCTTTCTTCAAGTGAGCCATCCTCCAACCCATAACTCAAAGCTTTATGCTCAAAATAACTCGTGAATACGACAAGATGACCTCAATAATACAATATAATCACCTTAGCATCAAGAGATGAACCATCGAGAACTGCTTGAATCAAATGTCAGATATGGACTATGACTTCAAAAGATGTGGTGTAAATCCATTTCCACCCATATTCTTTAGGATTCTCCCTTTTAGGATGGATTTGAAATTCATGTAATATGATCTATGGCAGCACTCGTGGAAATTTTGAATTGGTAATGTCACCTATGTCACACCTCCGAGCAAGAGACCATCACGTACTGAGACCTATGAATGCACTCGGAGACACTTTGTGCTTTTGAGCCAATCTCCATATGAATCAACCAAACCTACATGTTGAACAATTATTTGGTCAGATGCTAACACCTATGAACTAAAATCCAGTAATATTGATACTCCTAAGGCATTTTTTTTATTGATGTTTAAGTCTTTGAACCTCACTCAGAGAGCACGATTCTCCTTTTGTATACCACCACCTAGAGGTTGGGATAGTAGAGAGGAGGCAATGTTGTTAATCAAACTCTCTAGATGACGTGACCTCTTAGTCTTCTGTAATTAGTAGGCTTGGTCCACCAGATCAACCCGAGAAGACAAAACTATGTAATTTAAATTTTGTTAACTATTCATGCCCATCTATTCACCCAATAATCCTGAACACCAAACCACCATACAAAGAACAATAACAACCTTAATTGAGAGTGTTCTCAAACATCATGCTTGAGATATAATTGACATTAAGGCTTATGCTCATGACCTTAATCCCCTAGAATTAAAATAAGCCCTAACTATGTTATCTTCTTTTAAGATAAAATCTCTTGAGATATTGTCCTAACCTGCTTAGAAACAACATGATGCTCTCATCCTTACGAAGACTCCCAAACAAAGCATGAACAGGATAATCAAACCAAGCTCATAAGTACTTCTAGAGCCCAAATCTAATTCAAGGTAGGGGCATTGATAAACATAACCAATCTAAAGCATACATCCATAACGTAGTAATAAACACTAACATAATAGTTTTTATAGGATTTTTTGTATTTGATTTCAAACTTTAGTCAGCCTGTAATAGGAACAAACTTAAAAAAATAAAACAAATTGCATTATTCTCATATCCAATCTTACAGAAGTGGCAAAAATGAAAATTATTTAGACCAGCTTAAAGAGTATACATCCTTATATTTAAGACTTGAGTTTTAAGCATCACAAGGTCGTTGCTTTAATATGTTTATGTTTTGGCTCAACTTTTAGGTAGTAGTTCAAGTATAATATTCAAATACTAAAAGATTGAACAGTAATATTACCTCAAATTCTTTTCCTTCATGATAGAGATCACCATGTGTTGTCAGTTTTGGTTTAGTTTGGTATTTGAAGAAGGCGTCATGAAGAACCTGGAAGAAAGCAAATCTCTAAGTTAAGATGACTTCTTTTTTAGAATTCTTTAAGTTTCACAAGTAAAAAAGCTAAGGTTAGATCTTATTAGAAAAAAAAAGTATAGCCAACTACTGATACGTTACTTAACTATTAACTACATGGAAGGTGAAGAACATCATTGAGCCAAGAGACATAATAGAGTTAAAAAGAGCGATTACCCCAAATTCAAAATTGATGGCTTTAATTCACAAACTGACCTATGCCACCCCTCTACCGGCTCCAAATACACTCCCCCACAGCCACTGCCCACCTCACACCACGCATCACCCACCACCCATCCCCAACAACAAAATTATGAATTAATTGATACAAGTAAAAAATGAGTACCCTAACCTGATAATCAATGTCCATCTTTCCCATCTTTGGTTGCATGCGTTCACGTTGCTTTTGTTTCAATTTCTTGCTGTCCTCTTTCTCAATGTATGCCTGTGCAGAAATACAAGAACGAAGTTTATAATGCCGGACACAGTGGATACTTTAACTGAAAAGGATGATGCTAGAAACAGATTAAATATTGCAACAACACTTGAAAATTCATTCAACTAAAACTTGGAATACCTGTCTTATCTTTTCTATTCCAGTAGCAGCAATGAAGTCAGGAAGTTGAAATGGTTGTTTCTCAATACCACGCTTGCCCTGCAAAAAAATTAAATATAAATGAAATCTAAATAGAATTTACAAATTGGATAATGCTACTAAATATCTTAGAAGAATCTAGTCAAATGGATGCCAAGTTAAAACTATAGAGGAGGTGTCACAGCCACAACATCTGCAAAGCCAAAAGGAAATGATTCAGTCTTAGCTTGATCGACAAAGTTTATTTTTCTAAGGCAGACTCTAGGAGAAACTTTTGTAAAATTATATCAATATCAGCAACTCCATATCCCAATTTTAAGAGGCCATGGGATAGACCCCACATCTCAGCTTTGACATGAAAAGCAAAGTATTTATCTACCTCTACCCCACCACCTAGCATTTATAGCAAAAGAGAAACCATTCAAAGGTCCCCTTCAGAAAAATACCATCAACTCTTGGCTCCATGACTGTTACAGCTGGTTCCCTGCAATAACCACATTAATTTATAAGAGGGGTGTAACCTTACTGGCTTTACCTTCTCTCACATTATCAAAGCCCCTCCAAAGAAACACACAAATTCCCTCATACAAATATGCAAAAAGCTTTTAAAAATAAATAAATAAATCTGATCACTCACCTGTAAAAATTTTCGCTTTTGACACCAATGTCGTGGTACAGGTACAGTGTTTCGATATGATTTCAGAAATACAAGTAACTTTGGATCGGCTGCTGTCGCATCCCAGACCTAAAAAATGGTGAAACAAGAATTTTGAAAAAAGAAAAAAAATCATTTTTTATGGACAGATAATTCAATGTTCAAATATAGTTCTATAAGCATCAATGCAAGCATCATCATAGGGTAGCATTTCGAACAAAACAAATCAAAAACATGACACCAACATTCTCAGAAAGTCTCTCAATTTAATAAAAAAACTTAACGAATGACAAGTAAATTAGAGCATCAAGTGCTACCAGTTGTTCCTTTGTTTTAGTTTAGATGCTAGTGTAGTAAATCAAAGATTATAACAGAATATAAACAAACACTGCTATTAGGTCCAAAAATCTAATCGACTTTTTGAAATGCTTCATCCAGAGATATATTAACAAATTTAAGCATGCAAATAGTGTCTAAAATTACTCATTGGGCATGTTCAATAGAGAGCAGCAGATACATCCATAAGTCAAGGAAATAAAACAAATGCAAAATGAATGGAAAGGATAAACAATGATAACAACATTCTCACTGAAGGACATGACAAAGAGGGATGATAAGAACATTTGAAACTAAAAAAAAGCCTCAAACTCACTAAAATTTTCTTGTTGAAAAAAAATTTACTGGAACCTATTGATGTTAAACATGTAGGTAAACAATAATTGCTTTGGAGAAGTAATAATAATTTGAACAACAACTTTGCAAAATGTAAACTTAGGTTTCACTAAGATAGATTCTTAGAAAAAGTCCGTTAGAATTTGATGTAATAGCAAGCGATTACAAACGAGATTAACAGGATACTCGCAAGAACAACAACAAAAACAAAGAAGTAAAACTGATGGCGATGATTAACAATAATCCACAGTTTAATAACTAGAAGTGTTCACCTTGAGATCCCTCACTCTTACTCTTGAAAGTGATGATTTAGCAAAAGAAGATTGCAAGCAACCCTAGAGACGCCACTAGGAGACAAGTGATGCCTATGGTATTGTTCGCCAGAGAAGTAGTCGGAGTTGAAGAAGGTGGTGGACGTCCAATGATTTGCCACGACCTAGATGGTTGTTGTTCGTCGATGACTTTGGCTAAACAGAAGAGGATGCAGTCGACGTACTCCTCGACAGTGTTGTCAACTCCAAAGCCGAGATAAAAAAAAGGAGATTGTAGGATATCTAATTGGCCTTGTTCGTCGTATGCAAATCCATGGTCAACCTCAGGAGCCGCCATCCATGGACAAAGAGTTCTTCTTACTCTTGGAGACACCTGGTGGTCGGCAGCTCGGGGAGGGAGAGAGGAGAGAGGGGACGGTGGTGGGGTTCTCGGGTAGAGAGGGAGAGAGAGGGGCGGTTAGGGTTTTTATTTGGGTTAGGGGAAATTTTAGAAACCTGAAATTAATTTCAGGTTTAAGTGGATTTGGAGGGAATCAAATTTGGAATTAATTTCAAATTCAATTGGGGTTAGGGAATTAAAGTAGAGAGAGGAGGCAAAGCCAAGGGAGGGGGCCGGCGGCATTAAGAGAGGGAGAGGGAATTTTGGGGAGGGATTTAAAAGCTTCCAAAATGAATTATGTAAATTAGGAAGGGAAATAATAAATAAGATCTAATTTAATTTTAAATTAGACTTGGATTTATGCACTTTCCTAATTTAGAATGTGTAAATATGGAAAGTATTTGAAATTCAAATTTGAATTTCAAATAATACTAAATCCTTTCCTTTCTTGCTTGAGTTAATTTAGGAAAGCAATTTATGATGATTGAATTCATCAATGGGAGAGGGAAGTGGGGTGGGCCGGCGGTATAGGGAGGGGAAACGGGTGGCGTCGGGTAGGAGAGTGAAAGGGGTTTTAGGCCGGCAGGTGGGGAAGGCTTTGGGGAGGAGGCCGGCAGGTGTAGGGAGGATGGGGGAGGTGCTAGGATATAAGGGGAAGAGGATAAGATCGGCCGCGAGTCTCGGACTCTTCCAAAGACTAATGGGTATTGCGATTACCCTCACCTAGGGCTACTCTTCTCTTTCAAGTGATCTCATAAGAAGAAAAAAACAAAGCTGAATTTTTTTTTATTCAACAATCATCATCTCTTTTACAAACCACAAGGCCTCAATAATAAAGACAAGAAGAAAGACACAAATGCCCTCAGGGCTACAATACGAACTCATCACCCATAGGGGTAAACTAGGAAAACTGAAATGCAAACTAAATAAAACATAAAATACATCAAAAGTAAAGACTCTGAATCGTAGCTGTCGATCTACGATTCCATCGATGGTACACATGTCGAAATCTCTGGCCGATGTCCTCATCACCTATTCAACTCAACTTTTAACCAAGAATAGTTGGCTCGAATATTCAAGTTGATTTCAAGTTCACAACTGCTTGTTTAAAATTAGATTTGTGCATGCACAAGAATGTTATATATTTATATACTTGATAAATAGTATAAATAAAGCCATACTTACTCCATTGGTAAGTGTTTTGTGAATTGTGATGCTTGCAGGAGGTCATGCGTTCAATCACTCACTGAAAAACCTATGTTCATTTTAATTTTAACTCAAACTTAACTTCAGTCAAGTTCAACTTGGGTTGAACTGAAAAACTTCAATTTCAAGTTTAATTGGAACTCACTCAAACTCAACCTTAGCAACCTTAGAAGAGCTGAGCAAGCTAGTAGGTGATGTCCTAACTTTAACAACAATGGTCAAAATTTAACTTGACATGAACATCAACAAAGATAAATTGGACTGAGTGCGATCAAACATCAAACCTCAACAGGATCAGATAGGTCAATGGAACAACACTACACTTATCCATCATGCCCTCCCCGAAACAAAGCATAAATTTCCTAATGATTAACCAAAATCATCACAGTAATTCTCAATTCTAGTGTATAGTTGTTTACTCAAGGACCAAGGTTATAGCAAACCAAATATACTACATACTAGATATTCAACTTGCTATTCATTGTCAAATAATTAAAAGAATAAACCAAATGGCTTTTGTTAAAAACAAATCTATATCCCTTAAGCTGATGAATTTCTTCAATTCAAAAGATCTCTATGACCAGTTCAAATGAGTTTTGATAAAGCACAACTCAGATAAACAATAGAAATATTATGCATAGTAAATGGTAAACGGGTCATGGTAGAACCCAAAAACCGAAAAAAAAAACTAATATAAATAAGTCGTAGCATATAACAGTACCTCAACCACATCAGGCCTTGTACATATCTGTTTCAGCTCAGCAATTTTCATCCTCCTTTGAAGCTAAACAAGGAAAAAATGCTTAAAAATTCAGCAAGTGAAAGAATTAAGTAAAACCAACAACAAGAATAATTCAACTACAGGATATAACCTTTTTCTTCTTATTAGAGAGCCCTTTGTCCTTCAATTGAGTATCTGGCTCATCCTCCGAATCAGAGTCCTTTTTCTTAGCCTCTGCATTAGCAGCTAACTCATCCTTCTTCTCATCGTCCTGCAACAAAATATGAGCAGAAATTCACAATCAAACAGAAAAATTAATACACAATAATCCAACCAACCAGCGTCCCCTTTTCCTACCTCGTCAGCAGCAGAATCCTTAAAACTGAACTTCTCAAACACGCTCTTAAACTCTTCAAGAAAAGTATCATCCAAATCTGCCTTCTCCGGAACATACTCCACCTCCACCGAAACATCGATCTGCAACACATCGCAAGAGCATAACAAATAATCGAGCCGTTAATCAAATCAAACCAGCTTCAAGTGAAACCCTAGTTTTTAAGCAAACGCAATGAAGAATGAAAGCGAACAAAATTAGCAAGATCGTGCCATAATAAGAAGAATAAGAGTTTTAAACCCGACCAATTAGCGATGGACTAAAGTTAGGTCGGAAGGCGTACCTCCTGGCGAGGATCGGCGTTCTCCTTATCTTCATCGCCGATTCCCCCATCATCGCTCTCTTCGCCATCGTCAGCGAGGGTTGATTGCTTGTTGCCTTTGTTCTTCTTCTGCTTCCGGCGGCGGCGGCGTCGGTCACTCTCGCGTGCTTTCTTCTTATTGGCGACGGATCCGCCATTGCTCTGCGGATCTGGCTTGATAAGACGGCCATTCGCGATGGCAGCGGAGGCGGCGGCCTCAGTAGCCGATTCCGATACGGCCATTGCTTCGCGCGTGATTCGAGTGATACGAGGGTGGAAGGGAAGCAATGAGAGGATTCAGTTTCGTCGTCCTCTTGATTTCTTAAAAAAATGTTGGATCGAACTATAATTGATAAATAACCCTAAAACCTGATGGGCTCTTAGGTTTTTGCTTTGGTTGCGATGTTAGAAAGCAATCCCACCTTGCACTTAGCTCCCAAGTCCCAACTCAACGGAATAGGATGGGCACGTTAGGACCTTCCTTAAATCTTGTTTTGAGATATTAAATTTTTTTTTGAAACGGGATATTTATCTACTGTTACTTTTTATAGAGGAGGTATTTGACAGAGTAATTAATTTCTCAATAGGTCTAGCGGCAACCAGTCCTGCAGGTGTCGGACTACGCACTTATTTTCTCTCCACTTAAATAGTCGCGCCATTTAAGATAGAAATTGAATGTGAGTTGGGGGGTTCCCAATCACACTCGCCTACCAACCCAGTTAAGCCCAATGGGATTTGAGATATTAATTGGATGCCTAAAAAGTTTCATTTGGGATTTTTTTTATAATTTTTTAAAGCAAATTTTTTAGTACAAAACTTTTTAAACTAATTTTTTTATTTATTAAAAAGTTACTTTAGAAAACAATAAGAAAACTGTCACAAATGAAGCCTAATTTTTAGTATAAAAAATCTTGAATTAAAAATTTTGTACTTGAAAGTTATTTTAGAAAGCAATAAAAAAGCTGTTCCAAATAAAATCTAAATAATTGAAAATTTTTGCTTGCTTAGAGTCGACTTTATTGTCTCGATGACAATAATCTAATGAACCAAAGAACAATTGAGTTTGACATCTTAAGACACTAAAACATATAAAGAATGGCCTACATCAGAAGAATCAATATAAATTTTTTGATGGAGTTTTTAGGATTTTTATCTTAATTATCCTCCTCCAATGGAGGAATTATTCTGTGCGAACACCGGATGGTTCTCCCATTCGGTTACACTTAGGTACCGAGCGGTATCGAGCGCGGTACATTTTGGGATGACATGACGTATTTTTATTGGTCTCTGGATGCAATCCGGACTCCGCACAGAATAAAAAATCCCTCCTCCAATGGGCCACCATCATTCATCCACCATTAACCGACCACCTATATCGAACCATTGCCAACAGATCACTTCCATCGGACCACCATTGACCGACCTCCTCCTTTGAATCATCGCCATCCATCCACCTTTTTTAATTTGCCATCACCCAATCACAACCATTGAGCAACCATTGTCCAACCATCACTTTTGAGCACTGCCCAACCAATCATTGATGAGGAGATTTTGATCGATTAGTAAAAGATTATTTATTTAGATTTAGGCTTTCTAATTCAAAAAATTTTTATACTAAAAAGTTGTTTTAGAAAGTAGCAAGAAAGCTATCCCAAACAAAGCCAATTTGAAATTTTAACAATTAGAAGAATTTTAATTTCTTAATTTTGATTTAAACTAAGAAAAAAGAAATAAGTACCTTATGTTAAAGTCTAAAGATGATAAAATTATCTTTTTGTCCTTTAAACATTACAAATTAAAATTAAAATTCATTAAAAAATTATAATAAATAAGAAACAAAAACTTTTTTTTCTTTCACATCAACTCTTTTATGACTGTTAAAAAATAAAAAAATTATCAGAATCTTGAGAGAGCACCACCTCCAAATGAAACTCTCTTAGCAGCTGTATCACTACTAATTAAAAGTTTGCGGAATATAAAAATGTAATAAAAATATAAAATAAATCGTTAAATAATAAATTAAATTATTATTAAATGAAAATATTTAGTGCACCGGTAAAATAATTAAATCTTTTCTTAGACCAAAATAATCATCTAGGGACCATTTATGATCACTTTATATTTTAATTAATATTTTAACTTAAAAACATATTTAACAATTAACTTACAAATAATTTTTATTTTTGGTAAATATCAAATAAATTAATGCAATAATCACCATCAATCAAACCACAAGAGCTAATAAGGCAATGGCAACGACATTACCGATTAAGATTTTGTTTGAGATAACTTTCTTATAACTTTTTAAAATAACTTTTTGGTACAAAAATTTATAGTTCAAGAAGTTTTATCCTAAAA
This sequence comes from Dendrobium chrysotoxum, assembly GCA_019925795.1. Taxonomy (NCBI): domain Eukaryota; kingdom Viridiplantae; phylum Streptophyta; class Magnoliopsida; order Asparagales; family Orchidaceae; genus Dendrobium; species Dendrobium chrysotoxum. Next base: position 5,711,784 of record CM034305.1, read on the forward strand.
AGCTGTTTTAGAAAGTAGTAAGAAAGTTATTCCAAACAAAATATAAAATAGCGAAATAAAAACATCAAGTAAGCTCTTAGCTTACGTAAGCCGACCCCACGGAGTGAGATAAGGGCTTAAGCTCAGCATTATAGTTTTAGTTCTCTTGCACCTCAAACCATTACCATTCTATGGAAGCGGCTCTATAAATTTGATCGGAAATAGAGTAAAAGGATATACTATCTAATTATTAATCTACTAATAATTTCTTAAGGCTACATTGCATTTGAGATGAACTCATTTAAGATCCCATTTGAGCTGTTTGGAACAATAGCAACGGAAATCTTAACAAACAAGTCAAAAGGCTTTTATTGGGGGATTTACATATATACCACTTTATATTATATTATTTACAAATCTAAAATTTAAAATTTTAATATTTCATATCTACCACCTATAAATAACTTTAATATCAAATATGTCACTCATATATTTCATTCCTACCACCCATACCACCCTATAAACTTTAATATTTCATTTCTTGCACCCATATTTGATTTATAGATGGTAGACCTAAAATATTAAAATTTTAAGTGTTAAATATGTAAATAGAATGATATAAAATGATCTATATGTAAATCCCCCTTTATTTTTTAAAATATAAGCAGCCAAGCACAATGTGCAAAAAATAGGGTCACAAATAAAGTGAGGGCATGATTAACTGAATGGAAAGTTGAAAACTAAAATACACCAAAAAACATAGCTCATCTTGATCTATTGATTGGAAGCTTTTGCTATTAACCAAAAGGTCTAGAGTTCAAATTTTGTGATGTGTATATGAATCTATCTTAATTGACCTAAATCCCCAAAAAAATATGCTAAAAAGGCTAAAAGCCTGCATGTGCGGCACAAATTACGAAAAACTAGACTCTTGCTGGTGGCTCTTGGAGCTATTTGGAGGGATAACTTGGAAATAAATATGTTGAAAAAAACTAACAAAAAGATATATTTTTTAAGAAAAAAATAAATAAATCTAATTTCAAAATCATTAGATTTATTGAGACGAGTTCAATACATACTAAAATAATTATTTATATTACACTCATCTCAAAATAAATTCAATAATTTTGAGAAATTATTGTATGTGATCACCAGACCGTCCGAAGGCGAATCAGGATGCGCCATATCACCCGGTACACAACAAAAAAGTGACGTGACGCATCCTGATTCGCCTCCGAACGGCATCCGATGACCGCATGGAATAATTTCTGCCACTAGTTTATTCCTCAATTATACATCATCAGCTATTTTATTGCATCATCTAAAGGAAACAAAGTATCTATAATTACAGTAACATCTCAGGTCTCCAAACAACAACTATTTCTAAATGAATCTACATTTCTCATATACGCGTACGTGCAAACTATAAATAAGCTATAAATGGACATCAATAATAACTGATACAACATAAAAGCAAAAAAAAAAAAAAAAGAATTGATGTGAAAGAATGTGAATGTTTTATTGTTAAGAATGCTCGAAACTAACCAAACCCATGGAAGCTTGTAGGAGTACTGGAGCTTGAAATTGTTGGTAGCTTTAAAATAGCCACAACAACAGACACTAAGGAAAAAATGGCAGCCAACGCGAAGGCAGGGATGTTACCACCTCCAAAAAAGGCATCCCAAGGCCCAGCACAAAGGGAGACGATCATCTGTTGACATAAAAGAGACTGGTGAATAAGCATACATAGACTGTCCAAATCATGATTTGTCTAAGTTCATAGTAGTTGAAAAAGCCTTGTAAGGATGGAAAGCAAGTGAAAACAATCATATTAAATTCAGGCAGTTTATCTCTTTCTTGTCAATCTGCAACCTTCCATTTTTCTCAGATTCTTGCTTTACTTATTATCACTCTAGTTCTTAACATCCAAACAAAGCCCAAGTCTCATACCAAGACAACTAAATGCTAATAATAGAAGTCCCTGCATTTTTTTTTTTTGCTTGGAAAATGCTTTATTCATACATTCATTCTTAATCATACAAAATGAATTGCATGGCTAAGATTAGAATAATAAAAGAGAATCCCCTTCCACCCAATTTTAGACCATCATATTGCATTGATCAGAATTACTGTAAGATAACCTTTCCTGCCTGCCTTTGTACAGGAAAGTAGAAGGATTTTGCAATACATGACGAGTGAAACTAAATATTCAATTAAGTAAAATATGAAATGTAGACTTTACCAGTAAATATACTTTTATTAAACATAGTAGAGATTGTAAATTAGAATTGAGGTCTCATTCGGCATTCAACACAAGAGGAGGAATCATACAGCCAATTCCAAATAGTTAAGAATATGAGCGATGATAATGAAATAAAAAGATAAATTGAGTCAGACTATTATCTCTCGCATGCTTTACTCACAAAGCGTTCAACACTCAGATTTCAAGTCTTGCTATGAAATAGAAAATATTTTGCAAATGCATTTCCAAATGACAACATATACTGCGTGCATTTAACTTCCTAGTCCGGTTGGCAGACAACAACAATATTAACTAATTAACAAACAAAACTTTCTATGGATTCTTTTTTGAGGTTAAAAAAGAATTCATGACAAAAAAAAAAAAAACTTTTCAATTGAGTTCTTAGTAAAACCCACAACTCCAAAAGTGCAAGCTGAAAAAAGAATTCTATAAACCATATATGCATGAAAGCGTAGATCTATCTAAGCTCAAGATATCCAAGAACACAAGCATGAATCTTGCACGAAAAAAACGGAAAGATCACGGGCTTCATCTGGATGCAAAATATTCACTAGTTTAAATTTGAACAAATATGGTCAATCTTAGGAACTCCAACATAAGTTTTCACTTAGGCAATAAGAATAAGTGATTAAGGCACCGTGGGAACTAAGTTAATTGAGAAAAGCACAATAGAGAAGAGCAACGCCAAGGACAGTCCCTAAGCCACAAACATAATTTCAAAGTTGAAACTTTGGGCAGTATGAAAACCTATTGACGTACATTGATTGTTAAAGTCTTCAGCACCATGTATTTGACTAAATGTCATAATTGCGCTAGCATAGCTAATGCCTTGGTCATTATTGATTAGTTGCAATGAACGGTGTGTCAATCATCAACTGATGTGACGATCATAGATACAGAGTGAAACAAATGCCATGTTTGTTCCAACCTATGATGCACAGATGTGGACACGGGACACGTCAATTATTGAAAATATAGGATACAGACACGGGTTGGACATGATATAATTTTTATATTTTAAAAATAGAGTATAAAAGTTGAATAAATATAATATTAAAAATAATTTAGAAATAATAAACCATTTAATTAGAATTTGAGCTTAAAATGATTTATATTATAATGTCGAGATTCGGTCGTAGATGCTGTGTATCAGACATCGAGAGAAAAGACGACAATGCTGTCGAGAGTCGGGCATCATTCTAGTCCAATAATCTAATTTATAAATGTTGGCTTGCAAGCACCTTACAATTTACAACTCTTACCCCCTATCACCACCAATACACTCAAGCACGCCACATGATTGACATGCTTAGATTCTAAATATCTAGTACAAGCGTAAAAAATTGAGGAGGAAATAATTACATTCTTACCTTTTGTAGCAGTTTCAAACTCATAATCCATTTCCTTTTTTTTCCTTGTCATGTCAACTAGATAAACAGTAATCCTAACAAAATTTAGGATCGCTTTTGTTTAACACTCTAAGAACAAGAAACATGGCATGCAACTCAGTCAGTGAAGAAAAGAAGTCTGACTACGTCAACATAGTCTGCTAACCAAATGATTTTTATAGGAGATGAATGAGCAGGAATAATATACTTTCCAGTAGAAAACATTAAACGTAAAAGGTGACCGAAAATTCAGATAAGAATTTGTTGAATTCCTGAATCAGTTTAATATTGCAGGTAAGACTTCCTCATACAGTTATGCAGTCACAATATCCATTTATGATAACACAATGCTTGGGATAGAGAACAGCTTAAAAGCAAATGTTCATTAAGCCACAGGTTAAGAACACGTTGGAAAAGTTGAATTATTAAGTATAAAATTAAGCCACGTTAGCAGCGACTCTAAAAATCAACTTAAATGGACAAAGTTAGCATACCTGAGGAACAACTATTGCAAGATTTAAAACGCCAGTAGCCAATCCTGAGCATTCATTGTTAATATACCATAGTTTAGATCAAAACTGAAAGATGTTTATATTGAAAGGCATTGGTGCAAATACAAACCTTGGCCGCCTCCTGTATCTGCCGTCAACTCAGCAGTAACAGAAAATGGTACGCTATATGTTATCTGCAGCACGTTAAAACAAGAAAATGAGTTATCTGGAGAAAGGAAATCAGACGCGGCACGGTAGAAAGAAGTGGTGGCTGGTGCTTACAGCTAAGGGAAATCCGAGAAGTGAGAAGATGACTAATGCTGCAACCTTAATGGCCTGGTTCGCTCCAACTGCATGCTGAATTCCTTTGGAATGCTCACTAAATGACAACAAACTTACAATTGTTGTTGCTGTCATGCACACAAAAACTATGAAGTTGCTCAAAGCCCAAAGTAATTTTGCACCCATTTTCTGACACATTGGCTCAATTAGGAGGGAGGCCACCCCAAGGACAACCTGATTTGAGGTTTAAATTGCCTTTTAGTTTCATTCAAGTAATTTATCTATCTCATAAAGTATATATATATACATACATACATACACCACTGTATAGTAAAAGCATGGGTTCTTACTGAATTCAATAGTAAACCGAAAGAACCTTCTCTAACACCATGTTGATAAGCTTCCATTTCATTTGCATTCCCCTTTGGATTCCCATGGTAGACTTCACGTCCCATCCAATCAGTATCAAAAAGGAAAAACGGGAACCATGACAACTGTTTATATAAGATTTCGTGGCAGTTACAACATAAAAATACACTATCTGAATTGAGAAACTAGTAAGTCAAATATCAGGGGAAAAAATGATGGAAAATGGAAATTTATAAGCCTTTTAATAGATATAAAAATGATGCAAATCCCTAGTGAAATATGCAATGTGGAAATACGCACCCAGGTAAGAGCCATCACGATGAGCACTGAATGCATTCCTGGCGGCAAATGCCTCAAACTTGTCAAAATGTTAACTAAGACTGCTGACGGCCCATTTTTAAATGCTTCAAATTCATCCTTCTCAACACTAGAATCGAATAATGAAACATCACCAGTGTTAGATTTATGAACTCCCACATTGTTTTCATAATTTTGATCAACCTCTGCCCTCTCAAATATTTCATTTGGTAATACGAAGCCATTTTGCTGAGTTTCTTTCAGTAAAGGAGCAGAATCAGAAAGCATCCGTACAGGTCTAGCTCCAGGTGGAACTTCTTCAAGGTTATTTTGCTGATTATCACTCAGTAGTGGGGATGAGTCCGACAACCTTTGCAGGGGCCTAACTTCTAGCGGTACTTCTTTAGCATAATATATCGTCATCAGCATACAAAACATGAGAAAGGCCTGGCATGAGAAGAAGAGTTTACTTAAAATGTTTTTAGAGGATTATAAACGGATTGCTCAAATTGAACATAAAAAACTCATATAACCTTCCTAAATTCATGCTTCATAATCAGCCAAAAGAAATAGGAGAAAATATTAAAGAAAAGTATCTCAAACTCATTATGGAGACATTAAGTATAATTTTGGAAATAAAACACGTGGTGGCACCACCTAAATTTTATTTTAAATTTTCTTGGATTTTCTAGTTTTCTGTGAGCTTTAAAAACCAGAAAAGGAATATTAAAAAAATACATAAAACAGGATTATCCCAACCCATCAGGCCTATCATCATTCTTCATCTTCATGTAGTATATTAAAACACAGAGAAAGGATGCATCGTCTTGCGCCATTTCTATTGCACTCTTTAATCCTTTGATGCCTCAATGTAACGCCAACAATCCCTCCAGTCACTTTCGGCTGCCTCTCCAACCACATCGTGCACTTCTACACCAAAATTATGCTTACTCCGATCTCACATATGACAATGAGGGAGAATCATTAGGTCACCGAAGGAAAAGACAGGACCTCTCTAATGTCTATATTATTCAATCATACATCATCTAAGTTCTCTAGTGAGTTCCCCGCACAAGGAAACCTCCTTCAGCTCCTTCCCCTCGATCTCTTGCTTCGTTGTTCATTGATGCTTCCTAGCATCTTGGCCTTTGTCATCACCAGATAATAATCTGGCACTACCTGACAACCTAGTTGATGCAAGGGGTGATTCCTGTAACCAAAAACTGGGTTCAGGCTATCAGGCTCAACTATTACCCACAATTAGCTCAATTGAAGGTAGGTAATAACCCTAGCTTTCAATTGCAATAAGACGCCCAAATACTTGGATACCCACTAGCTTGTTTTATAAGTCTCAATGCTCCACATGAAAAGGTCAGAACTAGAATTAGAAAATTCACCCAACACTCTTAGCTTATTATCAACCTGAAATCAACATTAAAATTATACAACATTCGTTAAAAATATGAAAAAAAATACTCAATAAAACATGAAAAACCTTTAAGATCAAATCCAGTTCCTTGAACCCTGGACAAATTTGGCTCTCTCTCATAATTCCCAAACCAATCTCTTGAGAAGCCTCAAAAAGTATGTCAAATTTGTATACAAAACAAGGTTATATGAAAAGCATACCAACTCGCTAAAAAATTTGTAAGGCAATTTTGCCGAGCTAGTATGGCAATACTTTCATCCTAGAGATTTGCGTTAAAATTGTGTTAAAGCACAGAAAAAGCTGTCCGCCAAGATAAATGCGTCAAGGCACAGAGGACTTTATTTTGGAAAGATTCATGCATAAAGATTAGCACCGATGCAAGGATGATATTGATAGGAAATACTTGAGTTCGCAAGTAACCCGAAGGGAATACTTGAGTTCGCAAGCAAACCTAGTCCAAATCGGAGTTCCAACAGCAACACTAGGGCTGTCTACAGCAGGAAAACAGCCAAAACAGTAGGAAAAACTGTAGAAATATGAGAGAAAACTTGTAGGGAAATCAAGCAAACGTGGTATTCCACTAGACGATGGATAAAAACAACAAACGATACAATAATCTTCAATTCGAGAGGAAGATTAACTCTCCAAAATCTCTAGACAAAGTCGTCTAGAGCCCAAGCCTCCAAAGAACCCTAATTCTCCACAAAACATCACATAACCTCCTCCTAATCCTCTCCCCCCTTCTAATACAAAAGCTTTCCTAATTAATTTCCCTCCCAAAGCCCTAGCCGCCCCCTCCTTTGAATTTTGAATTTACTTAAGTGGGTGGGACCCCACTTGTTTGGGCGGAACAGGGAGAGGAGGCGGAACCAGTCCGCCTCCTGTAGGTAAACCGGACCGGCCCCCTTTGGGCCGGTGGAGCTTGGGCCGGTTCAATGGGAACCGGCGTAACAATACCGCCCTCCCAAAGAATCACCTTGTCCTCAAGGTGGAAGTCTGGAAACTGATGTTTCACCCTCTCGTATGGCTCCCACGTGGCCTCATAGTCCGGAAGATTCTTCCACTTGATCAACACTTCCTTCGTCCCCTCCTCTCTATGGCGAACCCCCATCAGTTCTAAGGGTTCCAGAACCACCTCCAAATCCTCAGTAAGTGTCGGCGGTAACTCAGGGTTGGCCCAGTACTCCCTAATGGCCTTTCTCAATTGTGATACATGAAAAACTGGATGTATAGTCGCTGTGGGTGGTAGTTTCAGCCGATATGCTACTGCTCCGATCTTCTCCAGCACTTCGTAAGGTCCAAAGTACCTTGGGGCCAGCTTCTCATTCCTCCTGTTAGCGACTGTCTTCTGTCGATAGGGTCGGAGCTTCAAGAACACCCTCTCCCCCACTTTAAACTAGATGTCCTTCCTATGCCCATCAGCCTGTTTCTTCATAATTTGCTGAGCTCTCAGTAGATGCCTCTTCAACTCTTCTAGCACTCTATCTCTCTCCTCTAAATACTCCTCAACTGAAGAAACTGGGGTACTGCCACTCCCAAAGTGCACCAGGTGGGGGGGATCCCGTCCATACAATACCTTGAATGGGGTCATCTGTGAAGCAGAATGAAATGATGTGTTGTACCAATACTCTGCCCATGATAACCACTTGGCCCATAGCTTAGGTGTCTCTGACACAAAGCACCTCAGGTAAGTCTCCAGACTCCTGTTGACTACTTCCGTTTGGCCATCTGTCTGTGGATGATAAGCTGTGCTCCTCTTCAGAACTGTTCCTTGTAACCTGAACAACTCCCTCCAAAAATGGCTGAGGAACACCTTGTCTCTATCTGATACTATCGCTTCTGGCACTCCATGCAACCTGACCACTTCTCTGATGAAAACTGAAGCCACTGTCACCGCTGTGTAGGGGTGTCGGAGGGGGATGAAATGAGCATACTTGCTCAATCTGTCCACCACCACTAAAATCACCGTGAACCCTTCTGAACGGGGTAGCCCATCTATGAAGTCCATGGATATCTCCTCCCATACCCGTCCCGATAGAGCCAACGGCTGTAGTAGTCCCCCCGGCGACATAGCCATGTATTTGTTTCTTTGACAGATATCACATTTGGCTACCATCTCTTCTACATCTTTACGCATTCCCTTCCAATACAGCTCCGCAGCTAGCCTTCTGTATGTCTTCTGCACGCCTGAATGGCCCCCCACCGAGCTTCCATGAAACTCCTGGAGCAAATTCGGGATGTGGATCGAGGTCCGGGGCATCACAAACCTCCCCTGATACAGCAGTTTGTTTCCCTCCAATGAGTACCCTGGGTGGCTACCCTCTTCCTTCAGCAATCCTGTCCTGATCTTCCCCAGTGCCTCATCCTTAGCACTTTCTTCTCTGATGGCCTCCCAATCAAGCATCAAAGGGACAGATAGCGTCACTGTCTGCAGCTCCCCCATACACCTGGACAAGGCATCAGCTGCCTTATTCTCCACCCCTGGTCTATACTGAATCTCAAAATCATACCCTAGCAACTTGGACAGCCACCTCTGATGCTCCTCCGTAACCATTCGCTGCTCCAATAGGTATTTCAAACTCCGCTGATCTGTCCTGACGATGAAATGTCTCCCGAGTAGGTAAGGTCGCCACTTCTGGATGGCCAAAACGATGGCCATTAATTCTCTCTCATAGACTGACTTCAACCTGGCTCGAGCAGTCAACACCTGGCTGAAATAGGCAATGGGCCTACGACTCTGCATAAGTACGGCCCCCAATCCGTATCCGGACGCATCCGTCTCCACTATGAAAGTCTGGGTGAAATCTGGCAAGGCTAGAACCGGCACCGTAGTCATAGCTTTCTTCAAACTCTCAAATGCTGCGGTGGCTGCCTCCCCCCATAAGAACCCATCCTTCTTTAGCTGCTCCGTGAGTGGCCATGCTATGGTGCTGTATCCCTTGACAAACCTCCTGTAGTAACCTGTCAGTCCTAGAAATCCCCTCAACTCCTTTAGATTTCTTGGCACTGGCCACTTTAACATGGCCTCAATTTTAGACTGATCTGCTGCGACTCCTTCCTTCGATACCACGTGGCCCAAATACTCTACACTGGCCTGTGCAAAGCAGCACTTCTTCAGGTTGGCCCTCAACTGGTGCGCCTGCAGCACTTCTAATACCTTTTTTAGATGCTCCCAATGTTCTTCCTCTGTCCTGCTGTAGACAAGAATGTCGTCGAAGAATACCAGTACAAATCGTCGTAGATAAGGTTTGAAAACCTTATTCATCAGTGCCTGAAAGGTGGCTGGAGCATTGGTGAGGCCAAAGGGCATCACCAGGAACTCATAGTGTCCCTCATGAGTTCGAAAGGCAGTTTTAGGCACATCCTCCTTCTTCATCCGGATCTGATGGTATCCTGATTTTAAGTCTATCTTGCTGAAGACCACTGTCCCACTCAATTCATCCAACAGCTCATCAATCACGGGAATAGGAAACTTATCCGGTACAGTTTCCTTGTTGAGTGCCCTATAGTCCACACAGAAACGCCAACTGCCATCTTTTTTCTTCACCAATAGTACCGGACTAGAGAAAGGACTGACGCTCGGTCTGATGATGCTGGCCTCCAACATCTCTCTGATCAGCTTTTCGATCTCATCTTTCTGAAACTGGGGGTAGCGATAAGGTCGTACGCTGATGGGTGAAACTCCCTCCTTCAGAATGATGGCGTGCTCCTGCTCCCTCTGCGGTGGCAATCCCTGAGGCGACTGAAATACCTCATGGAACTGCTGAATCAAAGGCTGTACGGAGAGAGGTATGTCCCCTCCTTCTTCCAATCTAGCTCCCTCCAAACTGTGTAGCTCCACCAAGTATCCTCCACCCGCCGACTGTATGTCCCTCACCATAATTTTAAGAGAAACTAAGGATTTGGAAAGCCCCGTATCTCCCTTAATCACCACCTTTTTCCCATCAACCGTCAACTCCATCGTGAGTGCCCCCCAATTCACTTTGGTGTCTCCCAAAGTCTGTAACCACTTCATCCCAAGTATGATATCTGTACTCCCAAGTTCCAGTGGAAGAAAATCTTCTCTCACCTGGATCCCCTGAATGGTCAGTAGCACTCCTCTGCAAATCCCCTGGCCTTTCTCCACCTTCCCCGTACCCATCATCACCCCGTAACTACCGGTATCCACCAATCTCACGCCCAATTGGTCAACGACCTGAGTGGAAATAAAATTGTAGGTGGCCCCACTATCAATCAACACCACTACTGCTCTGTCCTCTATCTCCCCTTTCACCTTCATGGTATGATTCGTAGTGAATCCGACCACTGAGTTCAGGGAAACCTCAGCCAGGTCCAAGTGCAGCTTCTCTTCATCCTCATCCGCTATCCCGCTCTCTCCTCCCTCTTCAGTTTCCTCGTCATCACAGACGGTGAGAACCTGAAGAGTTCGGTCCTTACACCTATGCCCTGGCATGTACTTCTCATCACATCGAAAACACAACCCCTTGGCCCTCTTCTCATGTACCTCTTTTTCAGTCAGTTTCTTAAAATTTCCCCCAGGCCCTCCTCCTCCAGACTTCTCCCTCGGTACATCTCGTGAACCCCCCGGTGCGGCTCCTTTGGGAGCTAGAAAGGTAGTCGTCATCCTGTAGGACCCCCCCAGAGCTGCTGCCTCGAGCCCCCCTCTCCAGATGCTTTTGGTCCTCGACCAGCTGCGCCAACTCCATGGCCTCCCCCAAGTCGTGTGGTCTCATCACTCTAACAGCTGCTCTGATCTCGGGCTTGAGCCCCTTCATGAAATTCCCCTCGAGCACAGTCTCGGACAGGCGATCCAGTCTGCTAGCTAGGTACTCAAATCGGTCACGGAACTCTGCCACTGACCCCTCCTGCGTCAAAGCAAAGAATTGCTCGTAGAAGTCTCCTCCCCGACTGGTTCGGAATCGCTCTAACAAACAGTCTTTGAACTCCCTCCAGCTCCGAATGGGTCGCCTCATGTCCCGCCACTGGTACCACGCCAATGCCTTCCCTTCCAAGCACAGTCCCGCTGCTGTCAGTTTCTCCTCCTCCGTCAATCCGTTGACGGCAAAATATCGCTCCACCTTGTAGATCCAGCCATGGCCATCCTCGCCCTCAAAGATGGGCATCTTCAGTTTCCTCACCTTCGGATCTCCTCCGTATCCCCGGTATCCTCCGTATCCTCCCGCTCCTCGAATAGGGGGAGCTCCCCAAGTGTCCCGATCGTCCCTCCGACGATTGTACCCAAACCCTTCCTCGTATTCCCCTCTTCTCCCTTCAAAATCAGCACCCCTGCGATGTATTTCTTCCCTTCTCCCCACAAAATCAGCACCCCTTCGTTCGTACCCCTGGCTCATCTCCTCCCTAGAGAGCGGTTCTAGAGGCGGCATGTCGTCTTCCCCCTCAAGGATCTCCACCTCCGGATTTTTCCTTCCCCTAGATGGGTTCGGATTTCCTCCTATGCCATGGCCGTCGATGGTCTCTCTTACTTCTGATGTTGCCGGGTTTGTCTTCATCTCCATTAGTTTCTTCAACATCTCCTCCACCACGGTGAACTTTCCTTCCAACCTTTCATTGTTGGATGTGATTTGATTTTGAAAGTCAAAAAATTTTCCTTCACAAATCACAAGGAGTTCTCTTCCGGATGCCCAAAGGTTTGCTGAAATTTCTGGATTTCAGCCGCCGATGGTCCCAAAAACGATGCTTTGATACCAATTTGATAGGAAATACTTGAGTTCGCAAGTAACCCGAAGGGAATACTTGAGTTCGCAAGCAAACCTAGTCCAAATCGGAGTTCCAACAGCAACACTAGGGCTATCTACAGCAGGAAAACAGCCAAAACAGTAGGAAAAACTGTAGAAATATGAGAGAAAACTTGTAGGGAAATCAAGCAAACGTGGTATTCCACTAGACGATGGATAAAAACAACAAACGATACAATAATCTTCAATTCGAGAGGAAGATTAACTCTCCAAAATCTCTAGACAAAGTCGTCTAGAGCCCAAGCCTCCAAAGAACCCTAATTCTCCACAAAACATCACATAACCTCCTCCTAATCCTCTCCCCCCTTCTAATACAAAAGCTTTCCTAATTAATTTCCCTCCCAAAGCCCTAGCCGCCCCCTCCTTTGAATTTTGAATTTACTTAAGTGGGTGGGACCCCACTTGTTTGGGCGGAACAGGGAGAGGAGGCGGAACCAGTCCGCCTCCTGTAGGTAAACCGGACCGGCCCCCTTTGGGCCGGTGGAGCTTGGGCCGGTTCAATGGGAACCGGCGTAACAGATATACACTTTTGGCAAGAAGAGACTACCGCATTAATAATAACTTTCATTGACACACTAAGAGGTGATATGAAATCAAATTTGGCTTCCATCTTAAAGTGTGATACTTAGTTTGCTCAGTTATTGCTCCAAGAGATGATGTAGTTTCAAATTAAATTCTGTTTTGGGTGATATGAAACCTATATCAACTTCTATCTAAAAAGATAACACAAGATTAGTTACAAATTGAAGATGTGCCTATGAATTAGCATATTCTAAGACAAATTAATCTCAACCTTGAGAGACTAACCTTCCAACATCATGAATGATAACAAATTCTTTTACAAATCATTTCACTCCATCCTCGACCAGGCTGGTCCTTATATAGTGGCTTTGGATAAGGTAACCTATGATATAATGACTTATAATTATAACCAAAGGTCACTAATTCAAAAGCTTCAAATTCACAACAAACTCAATGGCTTTATGCAAATTGTCACAAGCCTTGAACCAAATGCCATTAGTTACAACACAACTCCCCAATTTTAAGTTATATTGTCATAATCAAGGCTCCTTCATCATTCAAACTGAAATCCGCTCATTACACTCGAGATAATCCTAAGATTTTGATAAAGTTTACCATCCATCCCCACTTTCATAACCCTATAAAAATATGACATGGGGATAAAAATTCGAGAAGGCTAATTTTAGAAAGCAAAATTTTAAAAGGTATAAACTCGTGATCTCCATAATCGAGAATACTCTCCCAATAAAAAGAGAAAAATTAACTATAAATATTTGCACCCACAAAAATTTTAAAACCACAAATCTAAATAAAGCATGACGTCCTGAATAGAAGAAACGTAGTTATATCAGCCTAACTATTGAGAAAACTTCTAAGATCTCCTTCATTGAGATGTAAGCTAAGAGAGAAATATCACATCCACCTTCTCTGTAAACAATAGCATTTACCAAAAAGACATAACAGAATTCTAGTTTCTCAATCGGATGCTTCATAGCATAAAAAAATCACAGCTAGTTGTTAACTAGCCTCCCTAAGGAACCCCAATCATTTGGTCTTATCTTCTTGTTTTAATGATAAGGAGTTTTCCTTGGGCTTGTAACGCAAGTAATAGAATATCAGCAGCTCAATTCCACTTAGCACAACAAGAATACGAGTTTATTTCAACATATGTCATAAACCTGTGAAAATTTGTTTACTTTAAGGATCAAAATTAATTTGAATATCTCTCAAAAGGTTCGTTAGCTTGAGGATATGAGAATAAAATTATGCACAAACATGAAAAATACCATGCAACCCCCTCAATCTCAATTTTATGAGAATCTGCTGAATATGCACATAACTATAGCCATCAAAATAACTATATAACTTCTATTTAGTGCCTTGCTAATATGGAAGATCCTTCTCTGAGCTAATTGGCTTACACCAACGCAAATCAGATAAAAAACAACAATTCTGACTTCTATCAAAATAGGAGGGTATAAAGACTATTATCCCATTCAGGTCCAGATTGTAATTTAACCGCTGTCACTATAAAGGTGTCAACACCACATTGTTAAAAGCTATAATAGGTTTGAAAGATGTCTAGTGAATGCTCACCCCATATTTGATGGATCTGTTGACCAAGACCCGATCTGTTGCCTCAAGTGCTAACAATAGATTGTGAATTCCCATCATAGGTTTAAAAAAGGTTGTTGGCTCAAGAAAAATGGCGTGTCGGCATGAATCACGCTTTGCAGATATGAGATTCCATTCCCCTTAAGTCAAATTGTAGTTAACCAGATTTTTCCTTAGGGTAGTGTCAGGGTTTAATTAGATCTGGGTCCTTACTTCCCATGAACGCAAGCACTCATAGTTAATTACCCCTCTTAGCATATAAGAGAGAACTCTCGATTAAGGATGAATAAATTTTGAATGTTTTAGTCTCAATTTGTGGGGAAAATGGAGGTAAACTCGATCAAGATCCCATGGTTCTGTCGTTTTTGGTATACGGTGGGTTTCAGCCTACCAACATTAACAATCATTGATCGCAATGTCTAAGGAATCTGATTAGCAACTATGAGTTGCCTCCTCTCAGGGATACCGAGTAATATGAGGTGGTTAGATGTGGGTTATAGTTTTAAAAATGTGGTTTGGGATTAACATCTATTAGAATACCCAGAAGTTATTTTGGTTTGAGATTTATAACTTCGTTTAGAAGTTACCCAGAAGTTTGAATTGAAGTGGGTCTTACGGCTTCTATTAGAAGTAGCCCGAGTGTTTAAATTTGGGTTGAAACTCACGACTTTCATTGAAAGTAGCCCGTAAAACGAGTCTTACAGCTTCTATTAGAAATAGCCCACTGATGGGTCTTATGACTTTACTAAGAAGTTGCCCATTAGTGGGTCTTACAACCTTGCCCTATAGGTTAAGCTGCCTATTAATTTTATTTTGGATTTAGTTTAGGGTTTGATATATATATATATATCAAATGATAGGTCTTACGACTCTTATTTTAAGTTATTTGGGTAGGACGAATCTTATTGCTTTCCTTTAGAAGTAGCCCGATGGTGGGTCTTACAACCTAGCCCTATAGGCTAAGATGCTCATTTTGTTTTGATTGTTTGGATAGGTCTTATGACTCATTTAGAAGTTGTCTATAGATGGGTCTTACAACCTAGCTCTACAGCAAGGCTGCTCATTAGTTTTAGTTGAGGGTTTTATGCTTTGTTTAGAAATTCCCCATAGAATAGATCTTAGGATTCCCTTTAGAAGTTACCTATTTATTTGGGTAGGATGAGCCTTACTGCTTCCCTATAGAAGTAGCCCAATGGTGGGTCTTACAACCAAGCCCTATAAGCAAGGCTGCCCATTAATTCAGGTTTAATTTGAGAGTTTAATATTTCTCCTAGGAGTTTCTCTTAACTAATAGGCCTTACAACTTCTTTTGAAAGATACCTGAAAGTGGGTCTTATAACCCAATCCTTTAGATTAAAATGCCCGTTTGATGTAGAACATACATGCAAGGAAGATTAGATTAAGGACTTTGCACACTTAATGTTAGAAGCCATAATAACTATATATTTATATTGATTATAAACGACAAAATAAAATACAAAGAGCGGTAAAACAAGCTTAGGCTAAATCACATACATAGGAGTTAAGATCGTAAAACAGTTAATTTAATCTAATGTTGCATACATGATTGATTTTCAACGATGATCCCTAAACTAACAATGAGTTTAGTTACTTCAGGGCAGCAAATGAGAGCCTTCCGGATGGCGAAACAGCACTAGAAAACTGCTGGAATCTTGGAACAGCAGTTGTGACTCTTCAGGACAGCAAACAGGGGTTCCTGGAGAGCAGGACAGCAGCTCGTCTTGTTGGAAATTTTCAGGGCAGCAACCATGAACTTTCAGGACAGCAAATAGGAGGTTTCTAGAGAGCAGGGCAGCATCTCAACTTGCCGAAATCTCTTGGACAGCAAGAGTCTTGGCTGAAATGTTCTGCACGGTAAGGATAAGTCTTCCAATAGAAAGTTTGGACAGCAGTGAGAGTATTCGGGCAGCAGGACAGCCCCTGATCTTTGCCGAAATTCCCTGGACAGCAACTGTAGGGTGCTGGAGGTCTTCTGGACAGCAAGCTAATAGATTTCTTAATTAAGGTAAGAAATAAAAGGAGAGGGGAGAGGGAGAGGGGGCCGGCCCAATGGGGGAGGAGGGAAAGGATTTCATTAAATTAGAGGTGGGCCCAAGCAATCAATTAGCTATCTGATTAAATCTGAAATTGATTTCAGATTTAAAAGATTAGGAAAGTTTCTTAAATGAGTTTTCTAATTTAGGAATAAGAATATTCAATCACATCTAATTTAAATTTAAATTAGAATTAGATTGAAGAACCTTCCTAAAATAGAATTGGTAAATAAGAAAAGAATTTGAAATTCAAATAATTTTAGATCCTTTCCTTTCTTGCTTGGTTTAATTTAGGAAGGGAATTGTGTTGATTGAAATCATCATGAAGGGAGGGAAGAGGTGGGAGGGCCGGCGGCTGGTTTGAAAGGAGGATGGTGGACGGTGAGAGGGGGAGGTTGTTTGGCGGCTAGGGAGCAAGGGGTTTGGGTGGTCGTCGGGTAGTGGAGGATTGGTGGGTGACAGACGTGTGGAGCTAGGGAGGAGAAGACTTTCGGCTAGGGCAAATGAAGGAGGGCCGGCGGTGGTAGCAAGGGGAAGAGTCGGACCACGAGCCCCAAACGATTCCGGTGACTGGTGGGTATAGCTTTTCCCTTCACCAAGGGACTTTCTCCAAGTAGTCTCCAAGAATCCTCAAACTCTCACAAGAGTAAAACGCAGAAATTTCATTCATAATCATCATTAACCCAAAATACAAGAGAACTAGCCTATAAATAGGCCTCATGACAAGAAAAGAAATAATGACTAAAATGCCCTTCGGGCTACAACACCACATGACCACCCCTAGGGGTAAAATAAGAAAAACAAAAATATAAAATAAACTAGTACATAAAACACATCAAAAAAATTAAACTCCAAATCGTAGCCGCTGATCTCCGATGTCCTCATCATTCTCCCTGGGTGGGAGAAAACTCGACTCCGTCGAGTGGGTGTCTCGAGAACTCTCGTTCATCTGGGTCGTTCTGCTGTAGCTCCTCGCGCTCTGACCATGTATTCTCTGACTCTGGTTTACCTCTCCACCTTATTAGATATCTTCTTCATCCACCCTCTTTTGTGAAAATAATGTCATCACTCAGAATCATGTCAACCTTATCCGCTATAGGTAATTTGGGAATATTTGAGAGTGGAGGCAGCCTTGGGTTCTCATAGGGTGGGGTCGCACAAGGCTCAGTTTGAAGTGGATTTGGTGGGTTAAACTCTGGACTCTCATAGGTTACAAAATCTTCTATGTTAATAAAGGACTGAATGTTGAACTCTGAAGGCAGATCCACCACGTAAGCGTTGTCATTGATTTTCATGACTATTTTAAATAGACCCGCACTTCTAACATGTAATTCCTTTACAGTTCCTTATGGGAACTGCTCCGGATGAATCCGCACCATCACTGAGCCACCAACCTTAAAAGTTTTAAATTGTCGTTTAAATTCAGCATGAAGTCTATAATTATTATCGTTCTGTTCAATTAGGCGCACAAGTTCCTTAAGTAGTTCATGCAGATGCGATGTAAATGCAGCATATTTTATGCGAATTCATATGTATAAAATTCAAGACTCAACAAGATAAATAATATGGGAATGATGTGATGTAAGTGACTTTATATGCATGATGATTGGCACGAACTGTGGGCTCACACAAAAGTTTAAAACGGAGAAAAATTTTGGAAGGAAACAGATTTAAAAACACCACAAACATACTGACTCACAAGCACACATAGAAATGAATAAAGACGGATCAGTCACAAAATGAGAGGACATAAGGTTTCCATGTTTAAGGGAACTGGTGTAGGAGGAGCAATGAAAACATCCTTAGCTACAAGGGCATTTCTATAGGGAGTTTCAGATAGGGTCACATGTAGTCTCCTAGGGGCAACAGGGTAACCTAGCAAATTTATCCAACGAGGAAAGAGATGGTCCTTAACAGGGAAGGACAAGAAAATAGAGGGCATAATAGGGAAATCAAGAACATGATAAGACGATGGGTCCTAACTCACAACCATAATGGGATATTCCAAAGAGTCACCAGCAGGTATGAGACTCAAGAAATGGGGTAAAGTATCCATAACAGAAGTGGACACAATAGTTAGAGAGGTGACATGAAAGTATGGGATAAGACTCTCTCTAACATTAAAGTCGGTACGAGGAATGGTGAGATAAGTCCAATCAAGAAAGACACCCTCTTTCAAGCATAATTCTAAAGGAGCAACTCCTAAAATAGACTCCAATAAAACACGAGGAGGCTCATTTTTCCAATTAGGCTCAGAATCATTCAGATTCAAATTACTGTCCTCCAAATTCATATTAATAATCTCAATAGGATCAGGCTTTGTTATAACCCTAAGATCAATGGATTCAGGGTCAACTAAATCGGGATCTGAATTGGGTAGTAAATCCAGTCGAATCACTTTCAACTCGAGATTATAGACATCACCATTTGAATTATTCAAAATTAACTCAGAATTATTTGGAGTCAACTCAGTAGGAGACATAAGTAAATAAGAATCTTCCGAATTTAATTTCAAAGAGCTTAAGGTCTGATCAGTTTCTTTTGAGATCAACTTAATATCATCCAGGCAGACCTTATCCAAAGGGATATCCTTGAAGAGACTAGGATCAGGGTGGGCTAAGGTATCAACGTTTAAAGGTTCTAAATCTCCTAACTCAGGGTTTAAGTTATGCATGGAGTCTAATTCAATCTCTTCAGTTTCATGATTTCATCCTCAAAGAAGTCCTCGTTATCAGTGATATCATTAGTATCTACGAAATGGATGCACTCAGTTTCAAGTTCAGGGGACTTTTTCTTTGCAATGCAATTTTTGGTTAAAATTATACTTGCAGGGTCAAGGACTGGGGAGGCCAAAGGTTGGGTAGCCTCAGAATTCACCTTACACTGAAAGGTGGTAAAATCATCTACGAGGTGAGGTGAATCGGGATCCACCATGCAGGGAGGACGTGTGTTCATACAAGGTTGATTGGGATGGCTAGGGGTCGGCCCAAGTGGGGAGTCATATGGGACCGATCCAACAAAAGACCCAATAGAGGGTTGGCCATCAAGGCTAGGTGAAGACCTATGGGGTGGGGCAACAACCCTGATGTTACTAAGGGATGGGTGGTCTCAACCATAATAATGTCCACGGTTTGCCCCAACAAAAGAGGTGGGGTGGTGTTCCAGATGAAGGTCACTAGGTGTTGGGGTCACTCCTTGATTACATACGTGAGTGGGAGTGGTATGTCGGACAGGTTCAAGGGTGACCACAGAAGTAGGGAAATGAGTAACTGACGTGTGGTGAGGACTAGGAGTCACGATATCAGGTTTGAGTGTAAAAGGTGAATAGGACTGACTTTCACGTGTAGGGCTCTTGAGACTACAGTACCCAAAAGTTTGACGAATAGGGGGTGACCTGATCTTAAAATCAGATGGTTGGTCACAAGTAGAGGGGAGATATTTTAATTTAAGTTCCAGTCTCATGTCTTTTCAAACAGAAGTAGGGTATTCACCATGAGACTCTTTATGATCTTCCAACTTCAACCAAAATTGACGAGCACTACCGTTCAGGCAAGACTTAGCAATGCTAACCTGGTGAGACTTAGGAATATCACATGATTCAAAATAGTCCTCTAATTGTCTAACCCATTCCCTAAAGTAGTAAGGGTCTGAGGAACCATCAAAGGTGGGTAGATGGTAATGTGACTCTAAGTGAGGTTGTTGTGGCTTAGGCTCAGGTCTAGGTTGATAAGCAGAGTGGGGCATCTTCCGACTAGCATGATTGACTGAATGGGGCGCATTCCTAGAGTGGGGAGAGTCAATATGTTTCTCCTTCATGATTCTAGTTATGGAGCCCACTAGATTAACTAGGTCATCTAACTTCCTTTGAAGTCCTATCAGGTCCATTGGGAAGCTAAGTGAAACCTAATGAGGAGTGGGTGTAAGGGACAACACTTAGACACTAAGTTAGGCTCACTTAAACTCACTAAAGGGTGCAGAAATTGAATGGACAGCAAGCAAAAACAGTAATTTAACATAACGATGCGATGGTACGCATGCAAACAAGCTTTGGAAAGGTAAAATAGACTCCTAGGAACTTCTAGCACATGTAACACATGCCTACCATGCTCTGATACCAAGATGATGTAGAACATACATGCTAGGAAGATTAGATTAAGGAATTTGCACGCTTAATGTTAGAAGTCATAATAATTATATCTTTATATTGATTATAAACGACAAAATAAAACACAAAGAGCGGTAAAAAAAGCTTAGGCTAAATCACATGCATAGGAGTTAAGATCGTAAAACAGTCAATTTAAGCTAACGTTGCATACATGATTGGTTTTCAACGATGATCCCTAAACTAACAATGAGTTTAGTTACTACAAGAATCCACTCACTCAATTATCTAATTCACTAGGTTATAGCGGATGAGAATTAACATTATCTTTGTGAATCAACTAAACCATAATTGAGAGCGGCTAGGGAGATAGGAAACTTGGGGAAGAGTTCACTGTTGTCAAATTCTTAGATCTGATTTGAGGTGCGAGGGAGAAGATCCGGAGTCCGGTGGCTGATCTCGAAGAAGTCCTGTGTGTGGACAGCCGTGTGGGATCTTCTGGGCAGCAAATGAGAGCCTTCCGGATGGCGAAACAACACTAGAAAACTGCTGGAATCTTGGAACAGTAGCTGTGACTCTTCAGGACAGCAAACAGGGATTCCTGGAGAGCAGGACAACAGCTCGTCTTGTCAGAAATTTTCAGGACAGCAGCCATGAACTTTCAGGACAACAAACAGGAGGTTTTTGGAGAGCAGGGCAGCATCTCAACTTGCCGAAATCTCCTGGACAGCAAGGGTCTTAGCTGAAATGTTCTGCACGGTAAGGAGAAGTCTTCCAATAGAAAGTTTGGACAGCAGTGGGAGTATCCGGGCAGCAGGACAGCCCCTGATCTTTGCCGAAATTCCCTGGACAGCAGCTGTAGGGTTCTGGAGGTCTTCTGGACAGCAAGCTAATAGATTTCTTAATTAAGGTAAGAAATAAAAGGAGAGGGGAGAGGGGGCCGACCCAATGGGGAAGGAGGGAAAGGATTTCATTAAATTAGAGGTGGGCCCAAGCAATCAATTAGCTATTTGATTAAATATGAAATTGATTTCAGATTTAAAGGATTAGGAAAGTTTCCTAAATGAGTTTTCTAATTTAGGAATAAGAATATTCAATCACATCTAATTTAAATTTAAATTAGAATTAGGTTGAAGAACCTTCCTAAAATAGAATTTGTAAATAAGGAAAGAATTTAAAATTCAAATTTGAATTTCAAATAATTTTAGATCCTTTCCTTTTTTGCTTGGTTTAATTTAGGAAGGGAATTGTGTTGATTGAAATCATCATGAAGGGGAGGAAGAGGTGGGAGGGCCGGCGACTGATTTGGAAGGAGGATGGTGGATGGTGAGAGGGGGAGGTTGCTTGGCGGCTAGGGAGCAAGGGGTTTGGGTGGCCATCGGGTAGTGGAGAATTGGTGGGTGACAGACGTGTGGAGCTAGGGAGGAGAAGACTTTCGGCTAGGGCAAATGAAGGAGGGCTGGCAGTGGTAGCAAGGGGAAGAGTCGGACCACAAGCCCCGGACGATTCCGGTGACTGGTGGGTATTGCTTTGCCCTTCATCAAGGGACTTTCTCCAAGTTCTCTCCAAGAACCCTCAAACTCTCACAAGAGTAAAACGTAGAAATTTCATTCATAATCATCATTAACCCAAAATACAAGAGAACTAGCCTATAAATAGGCCTCACGAAAAAAAAAGAAACAATGACTAAAATGTCATTCGGGCTACAACACCACATGACCACCCCTAGGGGTAAAATGAGAAAAATAGAAATATAAAATAAACTAATACATAAAACACATCAAAAATATTAAACTCCAGATCGTAGCCGCTGATCTTCGATGTCCTCATCACCGTTAGCTTTTGTTTGGATTTGGATAGGTCTTACGACTTGATGTATCTAGTTTTCTTAATTTCTGTTTTGATGTACTATGAACAATTATAGTTGTGTTTTCTATTTTTGTTTTATGTTTGTTTTAAGCTATCCAATGATGGAAAGCATCCCGTGATCTATGCGCAGGAATTGTTTGGCTTGCTTCCCTTGGGTGTGCCGGCTTTGGGGTCCTTTGGGATGTTGCTGCTGTCGGTTTGGTCTTGGGCTGCTCTCAATTTTGAGCTAATGTTGGAATTCTGGTTTGGGTGAGCTGAAGTTTAGCTCATTAATTCCTAAAGGCATGAAGTAGAAGCTCATAAATGGGAAAAGGTATGTGGAGTGGCTTGTGTCTCTTTCCCTTCCCTTGTGTCTTCTCGGTTTCCTTCTTGCTCTCCTCGGTTTCTCCCTTACCCTCTCGGTTTTGGTGGCTTTTTGCTCTTCCCATGCTTTGCTGGTTGGTTTCCCCTTGTTGCCTCTTCGGATCCCTCATTGGGTGGGTTTTCCCGTGGTTGCCTTGCTGTTTTCCCTATGCTGCTTCTCGGGTTGCTCCCCTGGCTGGGTGATCCGTGGCTTGTGTTGTGGGTTCCTGTGCTGTTTTTCTTTGCTTCTTAATGTGGTTGTTGGCCTTTCATTTCCCCAATGCTGATTGGCTTTGGTTGTAGGTGTATGGCTGTTTGGTTTCCTTCTTGTGCCTATATATATGAAATGTTTTTGGATGGAAAAGGTGGTTGAAAATTGTTTGGCAAAGCCACTAAACCTGAGGGTTTTCTTCTTGGAAGAGCTTGAGAGCTTGTTCTATCTTCTTTCTCCTCTAGGAAAGCTTGCGAGCTTCTCCTCTTTCTTCTCGGCTTCTAACCCCTTCTTCTCTACACAAGTTCCACTCCACCTGTATCCTTCTTCTGGTTCCGATTGGTGAAAGTTGTGGCTGTTTTTTGTGGTGAATCGTGGCTGTTTTAGTGGAGAAGTGGTGGCTGTTTTGAGGTGACATTTGTGGGCTGTTTTGGAGGCATTTGCTGGAGGAGTTTGGTAGAACGTTGGCCCTTTGCCTTGGTGGACCCCTAATTTGCAAGCTAAGCATTTTTCATTTTAATTTCCTACACCCGATGCATGTGAGGAGTCCGTTTCACGGATGTTCTGAGGATAGCGTTGTTTTATTTTAAATTTGTTCTTTGCTAACTTTCTTTTGTCTAAGGTTTGTTGGATGTCGGTTTTCTTTCTAAGTTGAAGTGAAGTCTTATTCTCTAGTCTATTTTGTTCTCCAATTGTGGTTTTAAGTTGGAAGGTGAGTCTTGTTCTTTTTTTTTCGTAATATTTCTTCTCTCTTGGTTTTTGTTTTCAAGTTGTCTACATCACGACTTCCTTTAGGAAGAAGCCTATTAGATTTCGTTTGTTGGTAGATTGGACAACAGTTGTTTGCTAGCTTGACACCCAATAGTTATTTTAAATTTTATCACTCTTGAATTTTAATTTTGCTCTCAAATTTTTTAAATTGCTCACGGATTTTTAATTAACCAATTATATAATTTTTTGCTCTCATACAATTAATTAAACAAGTAATTAGAATTAACTAGTTAATTCTAATTAATTAATTTTGATTAATTAATTTTAATTAACCAACTAATGTTAATTAGTTAATTAAAATTGATTAACTAATGTTAATTAATTTTGATTAATTAATTTTAATTAATCAATTGATTTTAATTGATTAATTTTAAACAACCAATTAATTTTGATTAATTAATTTTAATTAATTATTTATTTCAATTAATTAACTTTTATTAATTAAATTTTAATGAAAAAAGTAGTCAATTGATTAATTAAAATCCAACTTGCTCTCCAATTACTTCAATAGAGAATTTCCATAGTCTCCCGAGGGATTCCGGCAATCTCCTGGCATCCTCTACCCTCGTGGTGAGGTCGAGGCGGTACTTGCCTATAATTTCTTCCCGGCCGAACCTTAAATTGACGACGCGATGTCTTGATTTTGAAACCATCCCGGCCAAACCTAAGATCGACGGCGCGAGGTCTTTGATTAAAAACATCCTGGACGGACTTAAGGTTGACTGCGTGAGATATTGATTTGGATTTTCATCCGGCTGGATTTAAAATCAACGGCATGATGCCTTCATTTAAATTGCATTCCGATCAGATTTAAAATCAATGACACGAGATCTTGAATTTGATCTTTTCATTTACTAGATCTGATAATAACATCTCAGTGTCTTTTAAAATTAGACATTCATGCTTTCCTTGTATATTATATAAAAATCAAGCTTTCCACCATCGTGCGGCTTCACAGTCACAGAATAGATTGAAGTTGTGATTACTGCTTTTAGAAACGAATGTATTAGAGGCATTTAAACGTTGTAAATAGAAGTAAAGATGTAATTGTTTGGATCTAGAGAAACGAAGTGCAGGCAAATCATTGCAAGTAGTGTGCGTGCTTGAACGCACGGGGCATAGGCTTTTGCTTAATCGGAGCAAACATTGGAGTTCGTTCGGTTACTTACACACAGTGAGCAAGATTGTGCTCGTAAGATTGTGCATGAAAGGGAGAGATTGTGCATGAAAGGGAGAGAGGTGACGGACGCTAGGTGTGATCGGAGTGGACGAAGGCCTTGGATGCAAGAAGCTCGGCCTGATCGCAAGAGGCCTGTTGTTTGCAGGTGATGACGGAGGGTTCACGCACGGGAGGTTTGAGGCGAAGGGGTTGATAGGAATAGGCAGGTGTTTCATTCGAATCAGGTGTAGGCTAGTCGCAATCGAAGTGGGCTGTGGATCACAGGATCGAGAAGAGGCAGAGGTCTAAAGTTCGAGCAAGAGGCGGTTCACGCAAACGAGAGGCTAGTTGGGCTCACGCAATACGGAGGGGGGAGCGAGCCTAAGCTTTCGATTGAGTTTAGTCGGCACGGACAGAGCGGGTTCAGCGGAATCGAACGACGTTCAGCCGGAATCTAGCGTGTGGGTTCGATATTGCAGCCGAAGTAGAAGCGGAATTGTGGATTGGTGCGAGAAGAAGCAGGAATCGAAGAAGGCACCAATAAGAGAAAAATTTCAGCGAAGATTAAAGAGTAGGCTTTTTTTTATTTCCTCGTATCTTTATCACTGAATTGTCGAGAGGAAATTATAGTGCAAAGAGCTGTGTCGTTTGGCGATCAACAGCTCAAAATGGGCCGGATCAAAAAGATGCATTGGAGGATATTTCGTGAAACATTACATTTGTTCAGTCAATTTCTATATTTTTTTTCTCTCCTTTTTTTTAGTCAACAAAGGCCAAGCGGATTTTTGGTCTGTGATTGATGCATCAGTTGTATTGATGTAATTACAAACAAGAACATCTGAATTTTAATAGGACAATGGTAAGTACTATAAAATGAAAATATCAGCTCTAAGATTGCCCAAAATGATTGTTGTTAGCACAGGTACATTATCGTACATTCGTACTAGGTATGTTTGTTTCCTTGATCTTAATTCTACACTACATTTAAGCAGGGTTTGACAAAGTTAGAAATTAAGGATGCCACAACCACACAAAATAGAGGAATTTCGTAGTTCACAAACTCTAGTAAAATGTTAATATTAAAGAAAAACTCAATCCTGCAAGCTATTACAGAAATTTAACTATGAGATTTATTAGCAGATAACTGCCAAAGGATAGATCTATTGAAGTTTTTCTTCATCTTTCAAGTGGTAAGAAGCACCTATCTATGACTACAAGAGATAATTTCACAACAATTAGAAAAAATTTCTGGTTTGCAGCAAAAACTAATGAAATTTATGACAGAACAACTCATCTATATTAATGAATTTACCACAATGACTTCATGTCCTTCATACTTCTAACATAAATTGATGAGCACGGAAAACAACTCAACATATGGATATGCCAAGCAGAGACAAAAAAAAAAAACCTATGCCAATATGAAAACCACCACTCACCACAGCAACTAAGAAAGCTGCCTTCAAGTTCACACATGCCTCACAGCAAGCTCTACTAGCCAAAAAAGGGAACAACCTGCTTAAAAGGAGGAATAAGATTGTATTTTGGATGACAAAGTACGTTCTTAAAAAAATACTAAATAGGAAAGAACTATTACAATAAAAATGCTGCATTTTACTGCATGGCAAATAGGTGATTTTAAGCATTGAACACGACAACATTGGAGTTGTCTTTGTGAGATGTCATGGGAGATTATCATCTTTGTAGTCGATTTTACAGCCATTGGTGAATTCTTGACTTGGGCGCACCAAAACAAAAATTCAGGGACTTCAATATATATAAAAGAGGATTAAGCGGGCAAATGAACGACATCAAGTGCCAAAAAGCAAACAATGAAACTCATAGGGCCATTGATGGCCTCATCTACATTCTGGTTCGTTACATCAAGAAGTTAATCTACATAATACTAAGGAAAACCTAATCAAGCTTAGAATACATGTAAACATATTAGAAAAAGGAGTGCAGGGTAAATAATTATCTTTGTTGTCACATCAACACTCTATCTAAAGATTTGCAACAGGGAATTAAATTCAAAAAGCATGCATTTGTTAGCTCCTGAAGAAAAGTTCTCAAGGCCATGGACTTATGGATTAATAAGATCTAGCAATGCTCAGATTACACATATGATGCTCTATTATTGTTCTAACTATTGTGGACTACAGCACATGTTTAAAATTCATTAAGTAAATAATTGTGGCTCCTTAGATAGAGGTGTCAGACTATCAATTGATGTTGGTGGTAGATACTAACTGTGTAGGGGTCATGTACCACCTAGATTATGAGTTATGATTGGACCTAGTGTAAGATCTGGTTTAGACTGGCCGGTTCAATTGAATCGGCCAGCCTCTCAATAAACCACGAATCAAGCAGGGGCGATACAGCGGGCAAGCCGCGACCTGAGCTGGCCGAACGCGAGTGCGAACGTGACTGGAGGGCTCGGTTCGCTGTTTTGAGCGAAGGATCGTATACGTGGGAGAAAAATAACTACCCCTCATAAGAGATAAGTCCATTTCCATTCATTCCTGTAGAAAAAAACGCAAGAGAGAGGTGTTCTCTCATGAGAGGCGGCTAAGAGGAAAAGAACGAAGGTTTGTTGATTTTCCCATTTTCTGTGTAAATCCTTCCGTATTACCTCTTTTAAGCAATGAGGGATGTTTAATTAAAGGCAAAGGAAGAGATTGAAAGTGGAAAGGAAGAAATTTGGAAGAGGAAGAGGAAGGAAATTGGGATTTTGAATTTTTCTTCTACTTCTGACGACAGAGAAAGAAGTAATTTAACATTATTAGAATTTACTTAAGTTTTTTTTCTAAATGAAAGAAAATATTATTGTGATAGGAAGAATTCAAATGACATAAACTTTGATTCGACAGTGAAGGAAGGGAAAATTCATTTGGAAGAAAAGATTTTGTGAGGTAATTTATATTATAAGATAGATAGTGTAATAACTGTGGAGGAAATTTGATGTTTGTTTTTGGATGATATTTAAGACATCCAATTTTAGTATTATATTTCAGGCATTCAAATTTAGTATTAATTAAGATATTATTGTGTAATTTTGAACATTGAAAGATCTTCATAATTGAGTTGAAACGAGTATTGAAAAATCCACAGCAAAGCTCAGGGTTTGGAAAGAATTAAAGCTTGGAAATATTCAAAGTGCGTAATTACAGTTGTATAAAATTTCAATATTGTATTTTCCTTTTAAATATTAAAGTAGTATTTTATATAATTGTTTTACTTATTTTTTGAGACTATTATAAGTAAGGCAATGTAAATTCAAATGCATAGATGATGGTGAAATTTTGATATAGAAATAGTTATAATTGAAAATGACTGAAAATATATATTGATATTATGAGAGTATAAAAGTGTATGAATATGTGAAATATATATATATATATATATATATATATATATATATATATATATACATATTAAAATATATACAAATGAAATAGAAAGTGAAGTTGGAAGGTATTTATATATACATGATACTTATATACATATAGCAATACAAGTAAAGAATGAGGAAAGTTGATCTAACTTATAAATTATAAATAAAAGCATAAATGAAGAAATAAAAAAGGGAAAAGAATATGCGTGCAAATTATAAGAGTTCACCCCCGTATGATACTGGCTGGGGAAGCAACATACCTGTGCACATTAAAAGAAAAATGAAATGAAAATGGTTGTACCTTTATTGGTACATTTAGACGGTACTCCTGTACTAATGAAAATGAAAATAGAAATGAATTAAATGTCAAATTTGTTAAAAAAATATTAAGTGGAAATAAATAAATGAGACCGAATATGAAATAATTTATGTGAAATTATAAAACCTATAATACATGAAAGAAGATGCATATATTAATTATGTAAAGTTGAAGAAAGATGTATATTTATTTTATATGACTATTTTACATGATTTACTATTATATATTTAATGATGATTACCCACTAAGTTTACTTTGTAAACTCATTCTATTAAACTAACATTTTTAGGTAAGTCTCCTTATAAGTGAAATGGATGAAAGAGGAGTATGTCTATAGAATACGACGCTCAAATGAAAGCATGTAAACTGTGTTTATGTTTAAAAGCATATTCAATGTAATAGTAGTGTTAGTGGTTTTTCAGTGTTTGAGAAATATTAGTCATTTACTGTTATGTGTAATTGTGGAAAAAAAATATATTGACAGTTTGACTATTCGTTCCCACCTCATTAGTTCAAGTCTCCGAGCCGGGTTGTGACACCTAGTGACTTGTGCAAGATTTTTTACCACAATAATCTTTCTAAGTAAGAATAATCAAGATGAATGGTTTTGAAGGACTCGATGCAAGAAACAATAAGTAGCAAGGCAAGATGCTTGATAGCTTCATGTGTAGCATTGCCTTTGTGTTTGTAGTCCAAGGGGTAGTCTCAAGGAGGATGAGAGAGGTAATATCGACAATGAAGATGTCAACATAGTTGTGGTCAATGGTGACATGTTAGAGGAAGCAAAAGTGGCTCGCAAAGGGATGTATGCAAGTGTTAAGTATGGAAAAAATAAATTGTGCATGTTAATAAGGCAACATAAAAGAAGAATGGAATTGGAGATAACTATGCATTTCACATATTTGGCAATGAACAAATTTTTAGGTACTAGATCAAAATTAAAGATGCTTTATTATCATAATTTTTTTGCAAAAATATGCATCTAAACCTATGAAATTAAGAAATCTCAAAACTCTAAATCATATTTTTGTAAAATTAGTGGATTTTTCCTAAAAATGACAGATATTATTATTACTTGTTCAAACAAGTCTCCAATCCATCAAAATTGAAAATTATACTGAAGAAGACAAATGCAGATCATGTAGAAATTATCATAGCTCTGACATTTAAAATATGATGCATGGTAGAGTTTTGAATTCTCCTAATCTACAAGTCAAACAACTTATGAAAAGCACTACAAGATTGTTTGATATCATTATTTTTTTCTTTTGTACAAAACTTCTGATGAGGACATCGTCAGTGATTTCGACACGTGTACCATCGGAGGCACCAGGGATCGATGGCCACGATCAGGAGTTTATATTCTGAGTCATTTTATGTAGTAGTTTATTTTATTTTTCAGTTTTACTGTTTTACCCTTATGGGTGGTCACTTGATATTGTAGCCCCGAGGGCATTTATGTCTTGTACTGGGGGATGATTGATTTATAAAATTTCCCTTTGTCTTCTTCTTCATCTTGTGTGAGCACTAGTGGAGAGAAAGAGAGCTCTAGGAGAGAGCAATCGAAATACCCATCAACCGGTGGAAGAGTCCTCGGTTCGTGGTTCTTGTGTTTTTTATTTCTTTCATCTATTCTTCTTCTCCTCCCCGCCTCCCACCCGCCAATTCCTCTTAGTTTCCCCCCCACCGCCGGTCACCTCCCTATTTCCCATCATCTCCACCTCCAACCACCACCTCCCCCCTCCTTTTTCCCCTTGGACCGACCCCACTCCCCCACCACCGGCCTCCCCGGACGCCTGAACCCGGCGGCCACCCCACCGCCAGCCGCCGGACCTCCCCTCCCCCACCGTTCCCCTCCTCCCAAGCCCAAAGCCGCTGGCCTTCCTAATTTCCCTCCAAGGATTTGGAAATTTTCAAAATTCAAAGCCCATAAATACTTTCCTAAAATAACTCTCCCCATTAGGAAGGATTATCAATTTGAATTCAATTCAATATTTGAATTCAAATAATTCCCTCCCTAATAAATTCCAATATTAGAAAACCTCCCTCTAATTACTCAAATCTGAAATTAATTTCAGATTTGATGTCAATTAGCATTTAATCCTCATGGCCCACATACAATGAATCTAGACACATTGCTCCTCCTTTATGTGGCCGGCCCCTCCCTTGCCTTTTCTCCCTCCTAATCAACTCCCAATCACAATTAATTGTTCCCCTAATTCCCTCTCTAATAATTGCTCAAGCCCTATTTGAAATTTAAATTTAATTTCAAAGTGTTTCCCTCCAATTTCACTTAACCTGAAATTAATTTCAGGTTATCTAACCCCAACGCTTTCCAACTCAAACCTAGCCTCCTACCCTCTCTTCCTCCCGCCATCCCAAACCCCCACCCCTACCCAAACCGCCGGCCTCCCTCTCCACCCGCCACCTCCTTCCCCTCTCCTCCCCACTTCAATATGCATGGAGGAACCCGAATGGAACTTTGGATTCGTGCATGACGATCGAGGTCAAGTCGACATCCTCCAATCGCCCTTCTTTGACGTGGGCTTTGATTTCGACGACACCGTTGAGGAATACATCGACCGCATCCAATACGACTTAGTTGACGTGATCGACGAGCAAAGATCAAAGGGACGTTGGATAATTTACGGTCATCCACCACCTCCTCCAATTCCGGCTACCTCTCCGGCGACTACTACCCTCCGCGCCACTTGTCTTCTAGTGGCTTCGCTAAGTGTGCTTGCAACGTTCATCCGCTAACCTCCACTATTAAGAGAGCGAGTGAGGGATCTCAAGGTGAACGATCTAAATTTTAAACGTGGGGATCTTGTTAAACTTGTTATTTGCATTACTTAGTAGTTGTTAAAAATTATTTTGCAAGTCCTACTAATCTCAACTTGTAACCCATTGCTTTTACCGAATCTCTCATGACACATTCTTAAAGATTAACTTGAGCACGCAACAGGTTTACTATTAGTAAGCAAAGTTCAATAGTTACATTAATCTCTTATGTGCAATTCTTGCTTCCATGCATATGTTTCACATCATCTTGGTATCAGAGCATGGCTAGCATGCATTATATGTGCTAGATGCATCCTAGGAGTCTACTTAACTATCCCTTAGCTTGTTTACATGCATACCATCGCATTATTATTTTACATCACTGTTTTATTTTGCTGTCCACTATTTTCCTGCACTCATTTAGTGAGTTGTAAGCCAATTTCTTAAATGTTTAAGTGCTGTCCACATCCTAAACTCATTCCCTTACACTTAGACTACTTAATTCATTAGGTTATGCTTGCTGTCCACTCATTTTCTGCACTATCTAGTGACAATTTGGAGAGTCTAACTTAGTGTTTAAGTGTTGTCAACACTCTAGAGACCTTCCTAAACACTTAGATAACTTTATGCCCTTTTGTAGTTTGCTGTCCACATCATTCCTACACACATCTAGTGACTGTAGGCTAGTTTCTTAAGTGTTTAAGTGTTGTCCTCAACCTAACAACCTTCCTAAGTGCCTAGGTTACGTAACCCACCGGTGTAGCTTGCTGTCCAAACAATTTTTGCACCCTTAAGTGAGTTTAAGTGAGCGTAGCTTAGTGTCTCAATGACGTCCCTTACACCCAATCATCTTTGAGTGTCACTTGACGTTTCCCATGGACTCGATAGAACTTCAAAAGAAGCTAGATGACCTAGTTAGTCTTGTGGGTTCTCTAACTAAAACCCCGAAGGAGGAACATGTTCACTCTCCCCACTTTAGGTATACGCCCCATTCGATCAATCATGATAGTCAGAAGATGCCCCACACTGCTTATCAACCAAGACTTGAGCCTAAGCCACAACAACATCACTTGGAATCACATTAACGTCTACCCACCTTTGATGGTTCTTCGGACCCTTACTACTTTAGGGAATGGGTTAGACAATTAGAGGACTATTTTGAATCATGTGATATCCCTAAGTCCCACCAGGTTAGCATCGCTAAGTCTCACCTAAAATGTCGGGCTCTTCAATTTTGGATGAGGTTAGAAGATCATAAAGAGTCTCGCGGTGAGTACCCTACTTCTAATTGGAAAGACATGAGGCGAGAACTTAGTTTAAAATACCTGCCTTCTACTAGCAACCAACAATCCGGTTTTAAGTTTAGGTCACCCCCATCCGATATCATGATTCCTAGTCCTCACCACACATCAGTTACCCATTTCCCTACCACTGTGATTACCCCTAAACCTGTCCGACATACCACTCCCACCCACATAACTAATCAGAGAGTGACCCCTACGACCGTCATCCAGAGCACCATTCTACCTCTTTTGTTGGGACAAACCGTGGACATTACTATGGTCGAGACCACCCATCCCTTAGTGACATCAGGGTTGCTGCCCCACCCTGTAAGTCTTCACCTAGCCTTGATGGCCGACCCTCTATTGGGTCTTCTGCTGGTTCGGTCCCACATGACTCCCTACTTGGATCAACTCCTAGCCATCCCAGTTCACCTTTAGCCTCCCCAGTCCTTAACCCTGCAAGTATAATTGTAATAAAGAAGTGCATTAAGAAGAAAAAGTTCTCTGAACCTGAGACTAAGTGCATCCATTTTGTGGATGCTAATGATATCACTGATAACGAGGACTTCTTTGAGGATGAAACTGAAGTAAGCGAGTTAGATTCCCCGCATGACTTGAACCCTGATTTAGGAGATCTGGAACCTTTAAACCTCAATACCTCAGTCCACCTGACTCCTAATCTCCTCAAGGATATCCCTTTGAATAAAGTCTACCTGGACGATAGTAATATGATCTCGAAAGAAGCCAATCTAACCTTGAACACATTGAATTTAAATTCGGAAGATCCTGATTTAGTTGTATTACCTACTGAGTTGACTTTAGATAATTCTGGTGGTAGTAATCTCGAGTCAGAAGTGGTTCAATTGAATTTACTACCTAAGTTAAACCCCGATTTAATTGACCCCGAATCCATTGATCTTAGGGCTATCACCAAATCTGGTTCTATTGAGAATAATAATATGATTTCGGAAGACAGTATTTTGAATCAGAAAGATCTTAAGCCTAGTGTGAAGGAAGAGCCTCCTCTTGTCTTATTGAGGTCTATTTTAGGAGTTGCTTCTTTAGATTTGCATGTGAAAGAGTGTGTCTCTACTAATTTGACTTACCTCACCATTCCTTGTATCGACTTTAATGCTAGAGAGAGCATTGGCCCATGCCTTCCTATCTCCCATCTAACTGTGGTGCCCACATATGCTCTGAAGACTCTACCCCATCTCTTGGGTCCCATACCTGCTGGTGACTCCTTAGGCTATCCTATTATGGTTGTGAGTCAGGACCCATTGTCCTCTTATACTCTTGACTCATACTTTTTGCCCTCTATACCCTTGTCCTTCCCTGTTAAGAACCTTCCCTCTCCTAGTTGGATGATCTTACTAGATTACCTTACTGCCCCTAGGAGACATTCTGTGACCCTAGATGAGACTCCCTGTGGAGACGCCCTTTTAGTTAAGGATGTTTTCATTGCTCCTCCTACACCAGTTTCCTTAAATACAAAAGTTTTATGTCTTTTCATTTTGTGACTGATCCATCTTTATTTTCATCTATGTGTGTTTGTGAGTCAGTGTGTTTGTGTGTGCTTTGTAGTCTGTTATCTTCCACTATGTTCAATAATATGTGTGAGAGTCCACGATTATTCTTCAGGCATATCAAGTCTCTAGCATCACATTTTCTCATATCATTGATCTTGTTGATTCTTGAATTTTGGGCACATGATCTCGCATTTAACATGCCGCATTTGCATCGCATATTCAAGAATTGCACAAAGAAATTAATAAAAGAATTGAACAAAGCAACGCTAACTATAAACTTAATGCGAACTGCAAGAAAATATTTAAAGAATTTAAACTGGGAGATTCTGTAGTGGTTCGGACTCGTCCGGAGCGGTTTCTGCAAGGGACCGTTAAGAAGTTACATGCGAGAAGATTAGAACCTTTCAAAATAATTTCCAAAATAAACAGTAATGCTTATGTGCTAGACCTCCCTGAAGGTTTTAACATTAGCCCCACATTTAATTTCGAAGATCTTGTAGCCTTCGAGGGTCCAGAGTTTAACCCCACTAATCTACTAAACAATAAGCCTTGTGTGACCCCACCTGGTAAGAACCCCAGCCTACCTCCACTCCCAAATATTCTCACTTTACCTATTGCGGAGAAAATTGAGGTAATACTTAGTGATGACATCATCTCCACTAAAGACGGTGGTCGCCAAAGGTATTTAGTTCAATGGACAGGAAAATTGGAGGCGGAGAACAGATGGATTGATCGGGATGAGCTACAGAGATTGGACCCCGACTTACTAGAGTGGTACGGGAGCTCCATAGATGATTTCTCGACGGGGTCGAGTTTTCTCCCACCTGGGGAGAATGATGAGGACATCGTCAGTGATTTCGACACGTGTACCATCGGAGACACCAGGGATCGATGGCCACGATCAGGAGTTTATATTCTGAGTCATTTTATGTAGTAGTTTATTTTATTTTTCAGTTTTACTGTTTTACCCTTATGGGTGGTCACTTGATATTATAGCCCCGAGGGCATTTATGTCTTTTAATTTTTGTTTGTTGTTTCGTTTGGCCTATTTATAAGAGGCCTCATGCATTGTACTGGGGGATGATTGATTTATAAAATTTCCCTTTGTCTTCTTCTTCATCTTGTGTGAGTACTAGTGGAGAGAAAGAGAGCTCTAGGAGAGAGCAATCGAAATACCCATCAACCGGTGGAAGAGTCCTCGGTTCGTGGTTCTTGTGTTTTTTATTTCTTTCATCTATTCTTCTTCTCCTCCCCGCCTCCCACCCGCCAATTCCTCTTAGTTTCCCCCCCACCGCCGGTCACCTCCCTATTTCCCATCATCTCCACCTCCAACCACCGCCTCCCCCCTCCTTTTTCCCCTTGGACCGACCCCACTCCCCCACCACCGGCCTCCCCGGACGCCTGAACCCGGCGGCCACCCCACCGCCAGCCGCCGGACCTCCCCTCCCCCACCGTTCCCCTCCTCCCAAGCCCAAAGCCGCTGGCCTTCCAAATTTCCCTCCAAGGATTTGGAAATTTTCAAAATTCAAAGCCCATAAATACTTTCCTAAAATAACTCTCCCCATTAGGAAGGATTATCAATTTGAATTCAATTCAATATTTGAATTCAAATAATTCCCTCCCTAATAAATTCCAATATTAGAAAACCTCCCTCTAATTACTCAAATCTGAAATTAATTTCAGATTTGATGTCAATTAGCATTTAATCCTCATGGCCCACATACAATGAATCTAGACACCTTGCTCCTCCTTTATGTGGCCGGCCCCTCCCTTGCCTTTTCTCCCTCCTAATCAACTCCCAATCACAATTAATTGTTCCCCTAATTCCCTCTCTAATAATTGCCCAAGCCCTATTTGAAATTTAAATTTAATTTCAAAGTGTTTCCCTCCAATTTCACTTAACCTGAAATTAATTTCAGGTTATCTAACCCCAATGCTTTCCAACTCAAACCTAGCCTCCTACCCTCTCTTCCTCCCGCCATCCCAAACCCCCACCCCTACCCAAACCGCCGGCCTCCCTCTCCACCCGCCACCTCCTTCCCCTCTCCTCCCCACTTCAATATGCATGGAGGAACCCGAATGGAACTTTGGATTCGTGCATGACGATCGAGGTCAAGTCGACATCCTCCAATCGCCCTTCTTTGACGTGGGCTTTGATTTCGACGACACCGTTGAGGAATACATCGACCGCATCCAATACGACTTAGTTGACGTGATCGACGAGCAAAGATCAAAGGGACGTTGGATAATCTACGGTCATCCACCACCTCCTCCAATTCCGGCTACCTCTCCGGCGACTACTACCCTCCGCGCCACTTGTCTTCTAGTGGCTTCGCTAAGTGTGCTTGCAACGTTCATCCGCTAACCTCCACTATTAAGAGAGCGAGTGAGGGATCTCAAGGTGAACGATCTAAATTTTAAACGTGGGGATCTTGTTAAACTTGTTATTTGCATTACTTAGTAGTTGTTAAAAATTATTTTGCAAGTCCTACTAATCTCAACTTGTAACCCATTGCTTTTACCGAATCTCTCATGACACATTCTTAAAGATTAACTTGAGCACGCAACAGGTTTACTATTAGTAAGCAAAGTTCAATAGTTACATTAATCTCTTATGTGCAATTCTTGCTTCCATGCATATGTTTCACATCAACTTCATTAAGAATATATTTTTTATTTCGTTTACATTTTTCTACAGAATTCTTGAGTAGCATAGGCTTGATACTTATGATTATTAAACTTATGAGACCAAAGCAGCTGAAAACCAAGATAAGCTATCAGTTTTCACTCTTTCAAGGTTGCAAATTTATGTTCTATTAAAGAGAGAGAAAATGCATCTAAGTAAATCAACCACTAGGAAAAAGCAAAAAACATGATTTACTTCATTATATTTCAAGTTTTCAAATTACCATTATCATTAGACATTGACATGGCTGTGGAGGATCTATCCTACCATGCACATCACCTCTAACTGGTTGCATCCACCACACCAACTAGTTAACAGGCCGTAATAAGATAGGTGTAGTTGGGAACCCAAATTTTAATGGATGAAGGCAAAGCCGCATGACCTCGAGGGGTGAGCCAGCTAGCATTGCCATACTACCCATAGGCGGCAAGCCACACCAAATAATCTCATAATAAGAGTCTTTGGAAAACTATAAGTTGATAATCTTGTGTACCTGTGCCAATTCCCACTAGCACCAGATGAAAATCCTAGTATATTTCCCACAGCCATCCAAGAGCAAAATATTGCATTTGCTAAGCTGCGCTGGTCAGGACCTATAATAAGACATACATCCAATACAAAGGGTAAATTTTTTGAGATCACAATGAAATTTATCTCAAGGTCATCCAATGATGATAATTTAATCTGAACTAACCAACGAATGAGAAAGATCACCTGAAAGATCAGCCAACAGTGCACGTGCAGGGCCCTATAGCATATGATAAATGATATTAAGAATACATGAAACTTTAGTTATTTTGGAATTCAGAAGTGTACCTGTACTGTATTATTTGCAAGATCAAGCATCCAAAATCCAAAAATGAACACAGCAGATGCACGCCATCGAGGACCTTTATATTTGCTGGTCGTATAAAAGCTTAGATTATAGAATAAATAATTCTAATCAATCATAAAAAAGAAGAAGAAAATTGAAAACTTACTCGCAATTTTCTTGTGTATCTCCTAAGAGGTATCCAATGTCTGCAGCAAAACCAATAAAGAAAACCTAAAAAATACCAAAGCCTGCATATGTTTAGACTAATGATTGTCCATAACAAAAAAAATTAGAGCAAAAGCTTCTACAAACAAATAATTGTGCTCACAGCTAGAGTTATCATCATGCACCCTGCAACAATAAAAGGTCGCCTTCTTCCATATTTAGAATTACACTTGTCACTCCATACACCAACGCATGGTTGGACCTGTGGAATAGAACTAGATTACACAGTTGACAATAAGAGTTACCACAGAAGCCATGTAGCTTTGTGTTTTTAAGTAATAGTTTACCCTAAACTGTCATAAGCATCGACAAAAAATAATACAATGAAAAATTTGTTCGAAACTCAGAGTAAAGTATCATTGCTAGTACAAAAATAAGAATGGAATAGGAACCATTAGCAATTAAGGGTTTGTTGATACAACTTGAACACATGGATGCTTAGAGTACAACATCGGATGAACATGTTGTCTGGCCTATAATTTGTCTATTCTTTCAAAGATTTTTTTGACTCTCGTTTCTAATAGATGACATGTTTGCATACAAATTGGATACAATGTGAACCATACAAACATAAAAAAAATGCATTCTCTTGGTCATAAGAAGATGATTGAAAACTTGGTGGGGTTGATTACCAAACACATTTTCTAGAATTAGTTGTCAAATCATCACTTCAACAAGTAAAAGAGAAAATTTAATGGAGCTCTGCCATGGAACTATAAGAACGGGTATCTTATATGGTCAAAAATAATTAAATATTAGACTTTAAAAATAAAAGTTAGCAAAACTACAAAATAAATTGAAAATAAAAGGAATTCTTACTATGAAGCCGGTGATTGGTCCACAAAGCCAAATGAAGGAAGAAAATGCATGCTCTATTCCAAGAGTCTGCAAAACAAATTAAAATTATGTTCACTTTTTCGCTTGATGAGGTGATATATCATATAAGAAATATCAAAGTAGAAGATTAATGCGCTTTGCAGTCATCAAAGTAGGTTATAGGGAAAAACAGTGCACGAGAGAGCCTTGAAATATAAAAATTATTAGCAACTAACAGACTATATTAACATAAAATCGGGGTCTTAGGTTTAAATGTACATCAATGAGCAAAGTAGAAGGAAAAAAGAAAAACTCAAACTACAACATACGATAAGTGCAGGCTGCATGAGTGTATGCTCACTTTTTTTAGGTATCAAAACCACAACAAAAAACAATTTTCCTCTAGGTTCTATGGTATATCCGAAAACAAGTATAGCCACAGAATAGTTTAGTAAACAGTTGATCACAAAATTCTTAGCCTAAGCTTGTCTAAGCAATACAAATAACACTTTATCCCATAAAAAATCACATTTTTTTCAGAAACCTCCTTAAAATCCCATAAAAAATCACGTTATGCTTCAAACATATTATTGCAAGAGGATTCTACCACACGTTTACAACCAGCTAAAAATAAATGGGCTGTAAAATTTATCTTAAAACTCTCCAAGAAAATGTATAAAAATTAACTCAAGCAATCAGCAACGGTAAACAGAAAGAAATTCACATAAAGAGCAACACTTCATCAGTATAAAATCTCATCAAGGCTCCATAATGAGATCAGTTTCAAGACATTTGTAAAAGAATGTTAGGCAAACCTTAAAAGAATAGGATTCCTTATCATTCATTGTTCAATTTATAGGTTCATGACTAAAGGTATAAATGCACCTAATCAATCACAACCAAACTTATTTCCATACACTTCTGGTTCATTAGCAGCATAAAGTCGGTTAACAAAAGCAAAGTAACATCAAATTCTACGAACACCCATCACACAGGAGAATATCAAATACAACTTCTTTGCTTTACCTCCTACTAGTTTAACTTAATTTACTCTTCTGGATTTCTCCGTTATCAAGGGGTTGTTTGCTATACTAGGTTAGGATTTAATGCCTCAAAAACTTACAAAATCTAGATTTACAGTAGTTACTAAATTCTACTTGGATTCGATCCTATTTGTAACCAAATAAACCTTAAATATGGCTACACTAAATCCTTCTTATAGCCAAAAAACCCTCTAAATCATACCGTAATCTTAAACGTACTGATGCATTTTCCGAAACAGTTGATTCCCAAATTCTTCCAATCATAAAAAAGATGAAAACTTGCAAAACTGGATCAAGATAACAAGAAATTACCTGAATGTAGGGAGTCAATAGCGATAACTGCAACGCCCAACCGAATTGGACTCCAGCGCCGACCATCGAACCAAAAATCAGCGTCTTCAAGCTGCTTCCCTGGCTCCCGCCGGACTGCGAAGCAGAATAATCGAAATGCGTGGACGAAGACGGCGACGAATCAGACACCGGGAGCCTCGTCGGGGACCTGCCGGTGTTCCTGTCCTCGATCTCTCCATCAAGTTCAACAAGCTCCAGCTCCGCCTCATTCAGGTGGCGGTACGGTACGCGGATCGAGACCGCGCCGTCCATTCCTCCGCGTATTCGTTATCCAGATCTGTAGTACCGAAGAGGAAGAAGCAACGAAACGGTAAAGTTTTGATGGATCTAGGGTTATGATTTCCCGAGCTGCTGATCGGAAAAGGAAGAGGTAAGGATAGAGGTGATGAGGTTCTTCTTCGTTCGAGTGTCAATTTTCGCCGTTGGTCGCAAATTTTGTAGCTCGGAGGGAAGGGAGAAGCGACCGCGCAGCTCAACGGGGTCCAAGAAAATTCACTTTGACTTATTTAAATTTGACCAGTAACCTGTCATATTTAAAGATAAATTTTAATATTTAAAATTTATATTTAATTATATATCATTTTAATACTTAAATAATATAAAAGCATATGTGTAAAAAAATGCTTTATTTTAAATAGATTAATAATAATTCTAATTTTGATGTAACTTAAACATTTAAATATTTTATAAATAAAAAGATTTAGATGTTAAATATCCAAATAAAAATATTTAGATGTTAGATATCCAAATATATACAAATTTGAGTTATGTGTGTAAATTCCCCTCAAATTTAAAAAGAGCATATATTAGGTTAATTATGTAAATGCCCCTTTTATTATTTGAGAGTTGATCACAATTAATTTAAATTGAAATAAAAATTCTTGTTGAAATATCAATAAAGGCTAAGCATACTTCAACATTGTGAGTAGGGGGGTTCAAAAGTTAGGTTTGGGTTCAATCCGAAATTGACCTGACTCGAATCTAGTCAACTTGGATCCGATCCATTTAATAAATGGGTTAAAAACACAAACTCAAACCTGACTACTAGCAACTCGAATGAACTGAATCATGCATGTTGACTCATTTTAGTTTAAAAAAATTGTTATGACTCATTAAATATTAAGCTTATGATATTTGATCAAAAATAGGAAGATTATACCCACAAGTAAAAAAAATTAAGCAAAAAAATATATTAAACTGATCGTTTTGGGTTAAAAACAGGTTCGCAGGTCAACCTGATCCCAACCTATTTAATAAATAGGTCAAACAATCCAACATGAATTTAACCCGTTTGTTAAACTGATCAACCCGAACC
Source organism: Dendrobium chrysotoxum (assembly GCA_019925795.1). Taxonomy (NCBI): domain Eukaryota; kingdom Viridiplantae; phylum Streptophyta; class Magnoliopsida; order Asparagales; family Orchidaceae; genus Dendrobium; species Dendrobium chrysotoxum. Next base: position 5,753,238 of record CM034305.1, read on the forward strand.
TAAATTTTTAGATCGAATCATTTATTGAGACCCCTAATTGAACTTATATCCTAATCAATAGGCTTAGATGACATGTTTTCTTTTGCCACCACATAAACATTATAAAACCCATATCAAATGTCTTAAGGTATCATATTTTTATATGTAAAAATTAATGGTCTTACTTATACAATTGAATCAACCATGCTTTTGGCACATTCAATCTATTTGGTAGGACAAGCACTTTGTTAATAGAGAGAATTCAAATTTTCATCATAAAAAAATCATGTAACTTGATTATTGTCTCACTTATCTTTAGGGAATCACCTTTGATTAGATAACCCACAATTTATAATAATATATGACAATCAAAATTAAAGCCCTATTACTCAAAATTCATGTCTTCACAAGCTAAACAAGTTGGTACCCATTGTTGTAATAGGCTCAATGTCTTAGCATTAATGGTCAAAACAAGCTCATTAATGTAATACCCAAGATTACAACACAGTTCTCTTTCGACAATGATTCGCTCGATAATACACTGCATGATGGGATTATGGGATCTTGATAAGATTAGCCTATAATAAAGTTATTTAGTAAGATGAATAGATGTGATGTTACCTTCAAATAAATAAAAGTTGAGCTTAGTTGAGTTTCTTTATGATCAATAAGATCATTGTAATTATCATGCATATGATTGTCAATCACACTGATGATATTCAAGATTGTAATAGATCAATATCGATTCAAACAGATCAATATCGATTCAAACTTTTGACAACTTTTTAAATGAATTTTAGTTAAAATTTTCTTAAAACCTAACAACCCTAAATCTTACAGAGCAACACATCGACGCTCCCTTAGACCCCCACTTGTCAAAGCTAAGCTCAAGATAATGGATGTGGAGGTGCAATGTGCTCAAGGATGGACATGTGGCTAAACTTAAAAGAGGATTAGTGTCAAGGATGATTAATAGAAGGAAAATCATATTATAGGAGCTTATTCTATAGAATTCTCTTTAAGCTTCCAAAGAGAAGCCAAGTTAAAATCATGCTAACTTCATACTCAGTCTATTTATTAATTTGGCAATTTAATCCTTCTTTGCATCTGAATCTAATATGAGATGGTCATATTTCATAATAGTGATAATTAAATGCAAGAACTTTTTAATAGGAATTTAATTACTATCATGTTAATTATATTTGCTTGAGTTTATGTAATGAATATTACACTAGCAAAATAGTTTGTTGATTGAAGAAGTTACTTTTGTCTTTATCTTACATGTTGTAGAAAACTTGCAGATTGGTTCAGAATTCATTAGATGTTATTTGCTTACTACTATGCTTTATGATTGTTGCGTGTTAGAAAATTTGTGGTGATAGAGATAGAGTTTTTACATCTTAGTTTTTCACAAATATCCAACACATATAGATAAAAAAAAAGATGCAGCACATACCAAAATTCTTAGATGGAAAGCCCAAAAAGGAAAAAAAAAAACACGATGTCTGGTCCAAATGAAATGGTGCACTACATTGATAAGTTGCACGAGTCCACTATTCCCCTCAATTGGAGAAGACGGGATCATAAGTTTGTGTTTATGCAAATGTGAAGGAGAATATTAGAGATGTAACAGTTAAATGATTTTAGTCGAGTGAGGATGTTAGCCAAATGATGGTGGATCGGATGATGACGAATGGATTATAATAATCCAATGACGGTGGTTAACGATGACAATTGGGAGATGAATATAGGATGATGGAAATTGAGCGAAGGTGGTCAATTAATGGTGGTCAAACAATGATATTCATACAATAGTGAATAGATGACAATTAAGCGATAATAATCAGGGGACGGTGGCGGATTATGGCAATTAACTGATGGAAATCAGACAATGGTAGTCGACAACGATGGTGGTTGACAATGATCATTGGTGTCAAACGTCAAATGAAGCTTTAGAGTTTTTCAAATCTACATGCTCTCTCCAAACTCAAGTCTAAATCCCTATCATGTGGAGATTGGGGTCCATTCATAGCGCTAAGAGTGCATTTTAGTAATTTTAGCAATTTTAGCTAAAATTTTATAATACTTTATTTGACAACTCATATTGAATCATAAATCATAGATCCTTTACACAACAACTATCTATAAGTGCTTTATTGACCATAGATTTTAGAGATCTTGGTCTTGTCAGATTCATCTTGTCAAGCCGTTAGATTTAACTATAAGTATACAAGATTTATAAACTGCTTGGCCCTCCCATTAATATCCTAAAATTTTCAAATATATTTCAAGTGTTTAATTTGAGTTCATTTGGACTCGAATTGGATCACATTTGGTGTCATTAGGTTAAACTTATGGAGATGTTTAATTTCATTATAAATTTATTGAAATTAGGTTCATGTTCTAGAAAATATTAATGACAACCAATGAGTTATTTGTTTTCTTTCTAAATCTAGAAATTACATAAGAATTTTTTGGTTTGGCATAAGTGACAAATCAACATGTAAATTAAAATGAATTATTATATAGACATAATTCTATTTTTTAATAATTTATCTGTTAATCATTGAAATAACAAATTTTATTGACTATTTTTTGTAATTTTCATATACTTTTAAAGAAAATATTGTGTAAATAAAATTTTACATGAATTTATAATTTTTAAGTCTATGAAAAATTAAGAATTCTATTTTTATTTGAAATATTATATTAACTAAAGTGTTGAACTTGTAAATTTTGGAATATAATAAATTACTTGCTGATTTTATAAGTTTTGAAAAAGAAATGAAAGGTTTAAAATAATATATAATGCTTATTACATAGCTTTGTTTTTTTTTATGAAAGTTTTCTTAAAAAATATAGTGAATTTGATATTTATTTTTAAGAGAATATATTATCATCCATAACACTGCCATGAATAATAAGAGAAGATAACAATGGATGATAATATAATAAGATTGTAATGAAAAGTCATAAGTATGTATAGGTGCTAAATATATAATAATATTACAAATTGTGTCATGCTTTGTGATATGATGAGCTATTACTATGAAGTCCTCTTATACTAAGGCTTCGTTTGGAACAACTTTCTTACTACTTTTTAAAGTAGCTTTTTAGTAAGAAGTTAAAAATTTTGTACTAAAAAGCTATTTTAAGAAGCAGTAAAAAAACCGTCTCAAACAAAGTCTAAAATTTTATTTAGGATTAACTTTCTTATTATTTTTTAAAGCAGCTTTCTAGCACAAAAATTTCTAATTCAAAAAATTTTTATACTATAAAATTACTTTAGAAAATATTAAAAAAGCTGTCCCAAATAAAATCTTAATAAATTGGGGCCAACAACTTCCCATGAGTCTTTAAAGAATCTACCACTGAATATATCAAGCCCCAAAGATTTGTCATCACCTATAGCAAAAAGACTTTTTATTTCAGAGTCAGCAACGGGAGCAACAAGATTTTCTTTTGCTGGGGAGAAAGATCTGGAAAAAGTACTACTAGCTCAGTGATATTTGTATCAATGTAATTATAATCCCTATTATACAGCATAGATTCAAAATTGGATGAATATATATACAAAATATTTAACATGATAAAAATTTCTATATAAAGACCAAAGCCGATGGATGAAAGCTCTGATAGAGAAGCACTTTCTAATCAATTTCCTCAACTTCTAACATGCGGTGGATCTGTCATACTTCCATTTCTTGAGAATAAAGAGGACAAATCACCTTGGAGCCATTTCAGTGAAAGTATCTAGAGTAGAGGATAATTCAGGCATGGAACTTGCACTTGTGGATACAAAAGTTTTAGAACCTTTTAATCCTCTAGTGAGTGTGGCTGGGTCCTGAATGATACCTGGGGGAAGTAGTTCCTTCTCATTGAGTTTTATAGGCTTTGATAGCATATGCAAGACTTCAGGCATGGAAGGCCTCCTTCCAGCTATAGCTTGAGTGCAGAACAATGCAACTTTAATGTATCTGAGAACCTCCTCTTCTGGGTAATCTTCAAGGCTTGGATCAACTAATTCTGTAAGCTTTCCTTCTTCATACAGCTCCCATGTCTGTGGGTAGACAATCGGATGTAAAGCAGATGCTAGTTTATAGTAAAAACATTCCATTATGGTCAAATACTCTTTATTTGTGGTTAGAATGAGAAAAACAAGTTATTCCCTCGTGAAAAGGATTCTAGATAAAACCAACTGAAGTACTCATACATAACTATAATCCTAATTCTCAGATGATGGTTGATGATGTGGCTCGTTATGATGGTGGCATGCTTGCACCTATTATTACCATTCTCAATCCTTTAGTCGGTGGATCTTGTCATTTACATGCTATTGGTGTGGGTAGTATTGGTAGTGGCCTTATTTCAGCCATTGATGATGTGTAGTTGGATTCTCAAGGCAATTTATATGATATATTGGTGGCTATGAGTGGATCGATTCATATTCTATAGATCATGCTGACGAACTCTCTTATCACCCTTTGGTCTTATCCAAGAGTAAATCAACTAATGAATTGAATCTACCAGAGTAATTATTAAACAAGGTTGTTAATCATAGGAAGGGTCGTGAGAAGAATAAGTAATACCGAAGGATTGGTAGAAGTACCCACTCCTCCTATAGGCTCCACTGATAATTGTTCTCATCTGCTTTTGTGAGTGATCCTTTTGATTATATTGGACTGGCTTATTAAGTTTCCATGTATATAGTGCTTCATTGCATTCATGTAACTCTTTTAAAAAATAAACGGGTAGGATGCCTAATCGCCATCAAAGTTTAGTTAAACAACAACGACGACAACAACAACATCGAGCCTTTATCCCATTACTTGGGTCGGCTGCATGAATCCTTTTTCTCCGTTGTGTACTGTTAAGAGTCAAATTCTCATTTAAATCTAATAAAGAAAAAATCATTTCTAATATTTTCTAACCAAGTCTTTTTAGGTCTACCTCTACCTTTCTTAACATAGGCTAAATTTAACACATCTACTCTCCTAACAGGGTCATCGGAAGGCCAACATTTTATATGACCAAACCATCTAAGGCAACTCTCTCTAACCTTATCTATCACTGGAACTACTCCAACCTTTTCCTGGATATGCTTGTTTCGCATCCTGTCTCTAAGAGTAAGTCCACTTATCCACCTGAGCATCCTCATCTCAGCAACACTTAACTTAATATTATGCTTCGCTTTTAATGGCCAATATTCTGTGCCATAAAGCATTGCAAGTATCACCACCATCTTATAAAATTTTCCCTTAAGATTGAGTGCTATGATGCACCGACACTCCGTTTTAAGAGGGTATGCAGTGTCGGACACGGACACGCGTCCGACACAGTGGGGACACGTGTCGGACACGTTATTAGTGTCCCATTTTTAAAATAAAAAAAATTCGGACACGCGTGTCTAGCTATTTGATAATTAAATTTAAAAAAACAAAAGAAAAACTCTAGTCCCGCTATTTTATATTAGCCGATTCATGCCCGAGTCTTCATCTTCGCCCTAATCCCGTATTCCTATTCGTATTCGTGGTCTTCCCGAGCGATTGAGGCGAGCAGCGGTCAACTGGAGATCTTTCCCGCGAGCAGTGATTGCCTGGAGATCGCACCTTTAGTCTTCCCTTCTGGCCGTAAGCAACAAGCCTTCCTCCTTATTTTCTGTGCGCAGCCGAGGAAAGGCGACACCAAACTGCATAAAAATTTTCAAACCTGTAAGTTGATTTCGCCATTTTTTCTCCATTCATCATTTTTGTCCATTTAGATGCCTTTTTGCTACGCTTAAGCTATCCTTTTGCAAAAGCGCAGCAAAAGTGCAGCAATAGGGCAACTAAAGTGCAAAAAAAGAGTAAAATTTTTTCCTTAACTGCGTTTTAGTTGCGCTTTAGGTGCGCTTTAGCTGCGCTTTAGGTGCGCTTTAGCTGCGCTTTAGGTGCGCTTTAGGTGCGCTTTAGTTGCGCTGCCCCCGAAAACCCCCGCAGGGGCGCTGCCCCTTGACCCCGCGACCTGACCGGGCAGGTCGAACCCCGCCAGGGGGCAGCGCCCCCTTGGACCCCCGGCTGCCCGGCATTTTGTTGTATTCATCATCTTTAGGATAAGTGAAACATTATGTTTAGGGGTTTTATGAGATGTGGGATTCTATGTTAGCAAAAGTAAAAGAAATTATATATAGACATGAAAGAAAGTCACATAATGAACACTCAAGTTTTTGGAGTATTGTCTATACCATTCTTGAGGATAGGTGGACCAAAAGCAACACACCTCTGCATTGTTTGGCCCATTCATTAAATCCAAGGTACATTTGTATTCATCTTTTCAATTAATTTTAAATTTCTTAGTAAATGAATAAATAATTTTATATGCTTTGTATTGTTTGAAGGTATTCAAGTAAAGAATGGCTTCAACAAGACCCTCAACATGTCTCACCACAAAAAGATTTAGAAGTGTCAAATATGAGAAAGATATGCTTGAAACGATATTTTTCAAATGAGGAGGAGAGAAGAAAGATTAATATAGAACTTGCAAAGTTCTTTGGATATTTAGAGGATTTTGGTGATCAAGAATCTTTGGTTGATAGATGGAGGATAGATCCAAAAATGTGGTTGTTGATTCATGGAGCTTCAACACCGCTTCTTTAAACAATAGCAATAAAACTTCTTGGTCAAGTATCATCCTCTTCTTGTTGTGAGAGAAATTGGAGCACATACTCATTTATTCAATCGATGAAGAGGAATAAAATAACTCCACAACAAGCTGAAGATTTAGTTTATGTGCATACAAATCTTCGTCTTCTATCAAGGAAGACCCCACTTTATATGACAGGTGATAACAAGATATGGGATGTTGCTGGAGATGGGTTCGAGTGCCTTGATGATATGGGATTATTGGAGGTTACAAATCTTTCTCTAGATGAACCAGAATTGGAAGCAATGATATTCAATGATGATGATATTGAAGGCCAAAGACCAACCTCTGAATCTAATTTTATCATTCCCTCTATTGAGTAATTGAACCTTCATGTTGTACTAAATGATTTTTGGCTTATATTTTTGTGATTGTACCAAACATTTTAATGTTATAAGCTAAACAAGTCCTCATGACATTGATTTATTATTGCTTACCATTTCCAATATGATGTCACCTTTATTTCTATATATTATATTAAAAAAATTATTATGCCGTGTCCACGCCGCACCCGTGTCCTATATTTCTAAAAAATGCCGTGTCCCGTGTCCGTGTCGTGTCCGTGTCGGTGCATCTTAGATTGAGTGGTACTTTTCTGTCACACAACAAACCCGAGGCATTCCTCCACTTCAACCATCCAACTTAAATTCTACTATTAATATCCCTATCTATTTTACCATCACTCTGAACAATAGACCCAAAATATTTAAAACGAGTACACTTATTAATGACTTCATCGCTCAAAGTCACAAATCCCTCACTAGATCTATTACTACTAAAATTACACTCCATGTATTCAATTTTAGATCTACTCAAACAAAAACCTTTAAACTCTAAAGTTGACCTCCATAATTCGAGTTTACCTTCAACTCCCGCTCTAGTCTTATCAACAAGAAGAATATCATCAGCAAAAAGCATACACAAAGGTACATCCTCTTGCAAATGTCTAGTGAGAACATCCATTACTAAAGCAAAAAGATAAGGGCTTAAGGCTGATCCTTGATGTAATCCAATTGAAATAGAAAAATACTTGGTCAAACCACCTTGTGTAATAGCTCCTGCATACATATCTCGAATGAGTATAAGCATTATTAACCCCTTTCTTTTCTAGAACTCTCCATAGCACTTCTCTTAGAACTTTATTATATGCTTTCTCTAAATCAATAAATATCATATGTAGATCCTCCTTAGTCTCTCTAAACTTCTCCATCAACCCTCTCAATAAATGAATAGCCTCCATGGTAGACCTACCCGGCATGAATCCAAATTGATTTTGAGAAATATTAGTATCACGTCGTAACCTATGCTCCATAACTCCCAAAATTTTAAAGTATGACACATCAACTTAATTCCTCTATAATTCACACAATTTTGTGCATCACCTATATTCTTAAAAATAGGAATCAACACACTCATTCTCCACTCATCTGGCATCTTTTTAGTCTTCAAAATAATATTAACAAGTTTAGTAAGCCAAGAAATTCCTTCATCTCCTAAGCATTTCTACACATCTATTGGAATATCATCAAAGTCCACTAGTTTTTCCACACTTCATTTTCTTTAAAGACTCTCTAACTTCAGTTTTCCTAATACACCGATAAAAATAAAAATCTCTATTTTTATAGAGTAAGGTCACTAAAGTCAATCATATTCTCATAATTTTTATTGAAAATCTTAGCAAAATATCTCATCCACCTTTGTTGAATATCCTCTTCTAAAAAAATACTTTTTGATCTTCATCATTAATGCACTTCACTTGAACTAAATCCTTACTACTCTTATCTCTTTGTTTGGCAAGCTTATACATACACCTTTCTTCCTCTTTAGTATCTAATCTATTATATAAATCATTAAAAGCTAAAGTCTATGCATGGCAAATTGCTTTCTTAGACTCCTTACGGGCAATTTTATATCTTTCTCAATTTTCAGAGTGTTTATATCTAAACCAATTATTAAAACAAAGCTTCTTATTTTTTATCTTTTCTAGCACATTTTAATTCCACCAACTATTTTTATTATTATGATCTTTTCCTTTTGAAACACCAAGAACATCCTTTAACACTGCCATTGCCAAGTCCCAATCTTGGAAGAGAAAAGTGGAGGGTTGAGCTATGTAGTCGACAACCAGTATAAAACTTGTCGAATAATCATGTCATGAATCTAAGTTTAGTTAAAGCTAATATTTATTACCAAAGAAGAAAGAGTTTTGCTTGTGACAAGATTTGGAACAGTTTTATTACTTTATGTAGATCCTCCTTAGTCTCTCTAAACTTCTCCATCAACCCTCTCAATAAATGAATAGCCTCCATGGTAGACCTACCCGGCATGAATCCAAATTGATTTTGAGAAATATTAGTATCACGTCGTAACCTATGCTCCATAACTCCCAAAATTTTAAAGTATGACACATCAACTTAATTCCTCTATAATTCGCACAATTTTGTGCATCACCTATATTCTTAAAAATAGGAATCAACACACTATTCTCCACTCATCTGGCATCTTTTAGTCTTCAAAATAATATTAACAAGTTTAGTAAGCCAAGAAATTCCTTCATCTCCTAAGCATTTCTACACATCTATTGGAATATCATCAAAGTCCACTAGTTTTTTCACACTTCATTTTCTTTAAAGACTCTCTAACTTCAGTTTTCCTAATACACCGATAAAAATAAAAATATCTTATTTTTTTAGAGTAAGGTCACTAAAGTCAATCATATTCTCATAATTTTTATTGAAAATCTTAGCAAAATATCTCATCCACCTTTGTTGAATATCCTCTTCTAAAAAAATACTTTTTGATCTTCATCATTAATGCACTTCACTTGAACTAAATCCTTACTACTCTTATCTCTTTGTTTGGCTAGCTTATACATACACCTTTCTTCCTCTTTAGTATCTAATCTATTATATAAATCATTAAAAGCTAAAGTCTATGCATTGCAGATTGCTTTCTTAGACTCCTTACCGGCAATTTTATATCTTTCTCAATTTTCAAAGTTTTTATATCTAAATCAATTATTATAACAAAGCTTCTTATTTTTTATCTTTTCTAGCACATTTTGATTCCACCAACTATTTTTATTATTATGATCTTTTCCTTTTGAAACACCAAGAACATCCTTTAACACTGCCATTGCCAAGTCCCAATCTTGGAAGAGAAAAGTGGAGGGTTGAGCTATGTAGTCGACAACCAGAATAAAACTTGTCGAATAATCATGTCATGAATCTAAGTTTAGTTAAAGCTAATATTTATTACCAAAGAAGAAAGAGTTTTGCTTGTGACAAGATTTGGAACAGTTTTATTACCATATGTTTGGCATGTCTAGGTGATGACTATTGAATTTGGGATCATAAACAAACCTTATAAAAAACACATGGAGAATTTAAATAAAAATATATGTTCATTTGGGGGCTAAGATTATGATCGAGAGACACATAAAAGAAATTGAAAGCTTAAAAGGTGACTCTCATGTGCGCATTGGTGTTTGGAATTTATATTAATAACTTTGTGAACTGCTTTTTGCAAACTAGAAGAAAACAGAGAGTTGCCTAGCGTAGTTGGCTAAAGTTTGTTGGTTGATCAAGTTCAAACCATAGTTTTAAAATTTCATTCCGAACATTTTGAGGGATCAGGTCTCAATTATCAGTTTATCACAAGTGGATGAGATCAAGTCAACTAAGAAAATTCTATATATGAGATCATATTCCTAGGAGGAGAATATTCATTCTCATACCAAGTAAAATTCTAAATATAGCTTTTAATATAAAACCAAGAACATGCATCCTCTTTAACATCATTAAAACTAATGGCATTCATAATTTCATGCAATTTTTAGATCATTTAACACTTCATTGAAAGCATCACAAATTTCTTGACTAATGGGTTTAACTGCATGAGAAGATGATTATGATTTTCATAAGATAGAGTTACAAATAATTATATATATATAACTCATATTGTTATTGATATTAATAGCACTTTCAACAATTTTATTTTTTAACCATGAGTAAAATGATCTTTTTAATAGAGCAGCTGCATGCTATCTGATCATATTATTTTTTTAAATTACTAAAGAATGGTTAGAACCTTTGAAAACTGATGAGTTTGATCCATAAGTACTTCATGTATCATATATAAATATGAATGGTGTGATTTTGTGAAGATCAAAGAAGATGATATAATTAGAAAGAAGTACATTCTCATCTTAAAAAAGGAAGAATCATTCATATAAATATCTTTTGTATATGAATATCATTGAAGATGACAAACTTAGTAGACGAATATATAGAGCCCTAACAAATCAGCATAGATCTAAGCAGTCAGAGAAGATAGTTTTACCACACAAGGCGATCAAGGCAAAAACAGGTGTTTAAGTCTTCCCTGCATATCTTGATGAATTCTAATGGTTGGCACATTAAGAAGGCAATAGGCAAAAGCATGCATTTCTCCACCAGCGACTAGCTTTGGTCACTACGAAAAAAAGGATGATTGGGATCAAGTAATAAACCAACTAAATTCTACTTCACAAGTTCTACCAGGATTGAGTGATACATTCTCAAATGTTAAGTGAGCTCCTATATTTTAGATTCAGTGAATCACCAAACAACTTACATAATTTACTCAATTATTAACAATAGAATATCTTCCAATCGCTTTCATTTCTATTCAACTTTTAGCCTAAATCATCAGGCAAGCTAAAACTAGTTGTGTGACAACTTTTTATGCCAACATTGGTTTGGCACAAGTTGGACTAGTGAGGTCGGTTTCTCCAACTTCTTGCAACAGCTTCTGGCTCAAGCTTAAAAGATGCTGCACCTAACTGAGGTGTCTGAAAGGATATGGGCCCTAATATTACATTTGCCGATATGCAATGCCACCTCCATTATGGCCAAAGTCCTATGCTACCCTCAATAGTTGTAATCAAGGGTTTAAAGACCGGACCGGACCGGCCGGTTCAACTGTGAACCAGTCAGTTGTCCGATCCAGTCCAGTTTAGAAACCAGCTTCACAGCAAACCGGCATGAACTGGACTGAACCGGTGGTTCAACCGGCGAACCGGTCAAGGTTCAAAAGAACCGGCCGGTTCTACAATTTTTTTTTAATTTTAAATAAAGTATAAACAATATATTTTACTTTATTACATTTTTAAACATAAATTTTTTTATTACATATTGAGATTAATTACACCATAATATTTGGATGTCATCTCATAAAATGAGCTTTGTTAAAAAGTGTGAACTTTACACTATATAAAGAGTTAAAAGGCAGCCATCTCAAACTCCCCCATAATGTGGGACTAAAAAGTTGCATGAATGCTACATGAGCTTGAATGTGAGTTTGGGCTTTATTGAGCTATTAATTTGGGCTGATTGAGCCACGAATTTGGGTTGGTTAGGTGTGAAGTTTTTTAATTTGTATTATAAATTTATATATTATATTAAATATTATTCTTACAACACATTTGTAAATTTAATATTATAAATTTATATATTATATTAAAATTTTAAATTTGTTATAACGTATATTATAAGAATCTCATTTATTATCACTATAATTAAATGTAAAAGTTAATTATAATTAAATTATTAGTTATTCATAAATATAATATAATTAAAGTCTTATAATTTAATTATAGTATATAATTATATTCATCATTTCAATTTAATTTAATTATTTAATAATTGAATTATATTGAGAGATAATCTACTAAAATTACGGAGTTTATATTCTTAGAATTATGAGGTTTAAGGTTAGATTGCCATAATTATTATGTTAATTTAATTAATTTTTAATAATATTGTTATTTATTACGTCATCCAGTTCGATCGGTCGAACCATGAACCTCTCCTTCTTCCGGTTTGTTGTCTGGTCCAATTTTTACAACCTTGGTTGTAATAGACTAAAGAGTGTTGCAGTAGAAGGGACACCCTCCTACTACCTCTATCACATTAGCTCAATATATCAAGCATGGATTTAAAGAACCCATCAACTACAGTGGCAAATTATAATGCCCAATTTTGTTCTGGATGACCTAGAAGTTGTCTGAGTTTCTTCAATGAATCTTCAAATATGGAAGCCCTTCTATAATCTATATAAAGGAGGTGACAATAAGACACCCTTAAGAAGAGGTTGCCACGCTTGGTTGGGGCTTATTCTCCAACATGAATGGTTGCCCAACTGTCTCCTAATCCAAGTCTCACTAAGAACTGTAGGAAGACCTCACCTCTTCCCACACGCCTAAGCAAAACTAGCTTGATCGTATTAGTCAACTTGAGTCACCCTAACATGAACAATAGTCCAAAATCAGACTGGCTCAACCAAAGACAACGAATCAACTGCCTCAAAATTCATGTATACCATCAATTCTAACCATGAATCCTAACGCACTTTGTGATAGATCCATGTTCCCTTCCATCAAAGGGCACAACAATTTTTTTCCCTTCACAAACCTCTCAAAGCTAACATGGCATGGCTAGTCTACATCTAATCACATATTTCTTCAAAAAATTTGGAATTCCCTGAGATGGCAACGAGTAGAGCCATCATGGCGACATGAAATGATATTAGCCGGATTAGAATCTCCACCAAATTACTTGAATTCAAGAAGTAACCCGAGTTTTGCTTATAAATTGGACTAAGGTGTTCCTACATCATTTCATCCTATTGAAACAACAAATAGAGAGATCTGAATAGGGCTCCTGTACCTAAAAACTATAGTTTCCAGCATCAAAGCAAACTTGATGGTCATAGTGAACCCTAATGGCCATCACTGCATCACACCTGGGCTGGTTCTGACTTCCGTTGGCAGCTAATGATAGTTTGAAGAATAGTCTATTCATTTGAACCACTAAACTGGCACATTAGTGGTGTTTCCAACACACACACACAAATATAAACGTAACTCTAAGAAAATGACTAAGTGGCAATGCTAATTTAATACAAGTATTGATTTGATATTAAGATTTAAGAGAATTTTTGATATTAAATTTAGAATCAATGGTGCTATTTAAAATGTTAATAAAACAATGCACAATCATCAACAATAAAGTGGCTCACTGCTTGTTAGTACTTTAGTTTACTAGCGTGGCTAGCATTGATTATTCTCAATAGCCTTCAGCATAATAATGCTTCTCCATAAACCCTGTCTAACTTTTGACCTACGCACTGATAGGTTGCTCCAGTTTTCATCTACTATTTGCTCAAACAATCCAACACCATTACACCAAGGCTATGGTCCGGGTTACTGCTTCCTCCGATTAGAATGCAGGGTTTCCAAACTATGGTGCATACAACAATACAACAACAACAACAATAACAAGCCTTTGTCCCACTACGTGGGGTCGGCAACATGAATCCTTTTTCTCCATTGTGTCCGGTTCAAAGTCAAATTCTCGTTTAAATCTAATAGAGAAAGATCATTTCTAATATTTTCTAACCAAGTCTTTTTAGGTCTACCTCTACCTTTCTTAACATAAGTCAAATCTAATACCTCTACTTTCCTAACTGGGTCATCGGAAGGCCGCCGTTTTATGTGACCAAACCATCTAAGGCGACTCTCTCTAATCTTATCCTCCACTGGAGCTACTCCAACCTTTTCACGTATATGCTCATTTCGTATCCTGTCTCTAAGAGTAAATCCACTCATCCACCTAAGCATCCTCATCTCCGCAACACATAACTTAGTATTATGCTTCTCTTTTAATGGCCAACATTCTGCACCATAAAGCATTGCAGGTCTCACCACCATCTTATAGAATTTTCCCTTAAGTTTAAGGGGGACTTTTCTATCACACAACAAGCCCGATGCATTCCTCCACTTCAACCATCCAACTTGAATTCTACTGATAATCCCCATCTATTTCACCATCACTCTGAACAATAGATCCAAGATATCTAAAACGTGTACTCTTATTAATGACTTGATCGCCCAAAGTCACAATCCCCTCACTAGGTCTATTACTGCTAAAATTACACTCCATATATTCAGTTTTAAATCTACTCAAGCGAAAACCTTTAGACTCTAAGGTTGATCTCCAGACTTCAAGTTTACCTTCAACTCCCTCTTTAGTCTTGTCAACAAGAAGAATATCATCAGCAAAAAGCATACACCAGGGTACATCCTCTTGTAAATGTCTAGTGAGAACATCCATGACTAACGCGAAAAGATATGGGCTTAAAGCTGATCCTTGATGTAATCCAACCGAAATAGGGAAATACTTGGTCAAACCACCTTGTGTTTGAACACAAGTAGTAGCTCCTTCATACATATCTTTAATGATTTGAATATAAGCATTATTAACTCCTTTCTTTTCAAGAACTCTCCATAGCACTTCTCTTGGAACTTTATCATATGCTTTCTCTAAATCAATAAATATCATATGTAGATCCTCCTTATTCTCCCTATATTTCTCCATCAAACCTCTCAATAAATGTATGGCTTCCATAGTAGACCTACCAGGCATGAATCCAAATTGATGTATGGTTTCCAAACTATGGTGCATACCAACATTAAAATCAAAATTTTCTTCATGAAAGAGCAATACATACCAACCAGAAGCCAGCTCACACTAACCCATATCCTACCAAATACCGCCACTGAAAAAAATAAGTAAAGAGTTGCCTAAATAGGAAGTTATAAGTAGCCAAATAAGAAATAGCTTACCCTTTCCAGGAGATCTTTACCAGCCATAGACAAATAAGACTTCGAACAACTCTTCCCACTAATTATCTCTAGTACAAGAACCCCAAAACTATATATGTCTGCCTTTCTTGTCAATTGGCCTTGCATTGCATATTCAGGAGCCAAATAACCCCTGCAGATGATAATGAAAGTAAGTGTTCATTAAGAATAAAAACACAATTTTACCTGGCTTCAAAACAAATCTGGAAATATTTTGATAGAGCATAACTGAGAGTACATATAAATTCATAAATTTTGTTGCAGTAAATTAGTAAATGTCATCAAGTTCAGACAATTAGAGCCCATCCTGAGAAAATATAAAACACAAGAATCCACTTTTTAAATCAACGAAACATGAGCAATATGCGTCAAAAAAGACACATTCCTTGACAGTACATAGAGAGAAGACTATTTCCAAATTCAAGCTTGTGATCCCAAAGTTACAATGGGACAACCTAAATATTATGTTATTTCTAGCTCTCCCATGTTGGATAATTCGATCACCAAAATATAATCCATTTGACAAGAGACATTTTCAGCAATAATGTAAATATCTTGTTCAAATTTGTTATACTTAGTAACTATTGTTGATCCCCAGCTCCATCCATACATAAACCTTGTTGACCTTCATATAACTCATATGATCAATTTGACAAAACACGGCGAAAACAACGATCAATGGGCATGGCATCATGCAAGTCCAGTTCGAATCACCTCAACCACAATAACAGTTGTCTAATGGTCACCCATTTTGTAAAACAAACTATGCCAACCTACCCGGAATAACGAAATTACCCAGAAAGGACACCTACATTGCCTATGACGCCCAACAAGAAAAAATTCGTAAATTTATCTGCGTGTAAGACAACAAAATAAATTTGACAAGGGCAAGCGATGAATTTAATGAGAGTGATTCAACACACACTTTATATGTATGTATGTATATGTATGTATATGTATATATATATATATATATATATATATAATGTTTCCCATGATGCGCCCCCAAAATTCATTCCCCTTTATTTGGTCAATCTCCCACAATCGGAACAAAACTCATCTGCCTTCTCTTGCCCTCTATTTTCCTTCACCTATCAACTTATGCACTCACCCCCCTCATCGATCCTCCCTCTTCGCTTCCCCCAAAAATACTTTTGATCATATAAGAAGTGAGAAAGTCGCGGTAGCATCCCATGAATGAGGACATCATTTTGCCAAAGAAATTAGAGGAAGAGTTCATGTAGATCTTGCTACAGAACAACTCCTTTAACTAGTATGATCCCATCATTCCCTCTCCATAAGCTGTTTGCTACTCCTTTGCGCGTTGTAGTTCAAGCTTTTGATCACATCTCCACCTCTCTCTCTCTCTCCCCCCCTCCCCTGGCCCATGCCTTCTCCCACTTCTGCTCCTACCCCACATTCCAAAACCGTCAAAAATAAAGGGGCAAGGAAGCCATGAATAGAGCTCGCTGTAGAGGGCTTCTACAAAATTTAGGTAGAACAGGAGAGGGGAGAAGCCAGATTTAAGATTATGTGGGATTTTAAAATTATCATATGGTTGTTTGGTAGGATTTAAATTAAACATTTCATAAACCATACTTAAATCCTGCTGCCTCACACCCAGCCAACCACCTTTCTCTCTCACTCTTCCTCTTTCTCTCTATCTCTCGTACTCCTCTCTTCTAACTCTCTCTTTCTCCTTCTCTGCCACATTCTCTATCTCTTCCCCTTTTCTCACTCTTACTCTCTCTTCTCTATCTTTCCTCTCCCTTTCTCTCTCTCTTTCCAAAATAAAAAGGAGATAGTTAAAAAAATAAGAAAAAAAAGAGAGTAAAAAAGAAAAGAAAAGAGAGAGAGGGGGGAAGAGCAAACAAATAAGGGAGAAATTTCAGAAAAAAAGATTTTTGTATTTTTGCCTCGCCACAAAAACTCATCGCTTTTCTTCAACAAAGCTATTCCTCACGCAAAGGTAAAAAAGGAAGGAAACGATTGAAAAAATTTAAGAAATCATGCTCGTTGTTCCAACACAATAGAAGAATTTGTACATAATTACTTGTACGTTTCAATTCAGCATGGAAATCCCCATGCATTTCGTCGTACAGGTGATAAAATAGATATAGACACTTTTTTAGGTGCGGTGGATATGAAAACCCCTAGGCTGCGGTGTCTTAGACAACAACCATGCACTCTTTAAGTATGGTGGTAAGGTCTAGCACTCCTCATAGATGTCCCCTATTCGAGGAAGATGGCTAGAGGCTATCAAAATTTGCAGTGAAAACACCTAACAAGAACACTTAAAAGGTACATTCTGAACTATAAACATGATAAAAGAAAAAATGAATAAAAATTAAAAATATATATTTATAAAAATTGTCAAAATAAGAACAATATTAGACACTTAAAATGCACTAAATGGCGCATCAAATGAATTGCAATAAAAATAATTGAACACAGAATTGGACAATAGAGAACCGACTAGTTTACCAAATGAGCATGAATAAGATCTCTCACTGACTTTTAAAAGACTCAAAATCATGAGCTATAATTGAACATAAGAGCTTTTATTTGAACACAAAGGAATATCCTTGTTAGGTCTATCTAAACATGCGAGTAAGCAAAGGTTACTATGAATACACAACAAAAAATTAAACTATAAAAATTCGACAGCATGTACACAACAAGTTAATGTAGAATGATAAGGCAAGCTAGAGATGGGGACATTGATTTGAGGAATTAAAAGACTTGCCAACATAGGAATTTTAAATAAGGAAGGATTTTGAATTAACTCCTAATTAAAAAAAATTCAAATTAGCCTGATTTGAGGGGGCTTCCTTAAATAACTTATCTTATTTTAGGAAGGAATTTCAAATTCAAATAGATTGGAATATGAAATTAAGAACTTTCCTAAATTAAGATTCACCCAATATGGAAGATAATGAATAACCAATTTGAAATTGTGGAGGCAATGGAAAAGGAGATTTAAATTTGAATCCTCTCCAAATAAAGGAGAGAGGGAAGAGTGGGTCGGCCCCTTAATGAGGACTTAATTGGATGATTAAAAAGGGGTTGCCAAGTTAGGAAATTTAAATTAGGAAATGATATTTTAAATCATCTCCCATTTAAATTTAAATAGACATGATTTGAGGGACTTTCCTAATATAGGTTTCCTCCATTAGAAAATAAAATTCAAATTCAAATTCAAATTCAATTGAATATGAATTTAGATAGTTTTCAAAATTAAAGGGAGCTATTTTAGGAAAGGGTTTGAATGCTAAATTTTGAATTTGGAGCCAAAGGGAGGGGGTGTTGGCCGGCGGCTTTGGGAATGGGATTGGGGCCGGCGGTTGGTTGAGGTTCAGTCTTGGCCTTGGGTGGAAGGTCTCGGCCAAGGAAGGAAATGAAAAGGGGGGGTGGCGGCTAGGGTTGGAGAGGGGAGGGAGGTTGGTTAAGAGTTTGGGTCAAGGTGGCCAGCGGTTTGGGATGGGTGGGTCTCGGTCAAGGGAGAAAGAGGGAGTTAGGGGTGGTGGCTAGAAGAAAGAAGAAGGGGAATTAGAGAAGAAGATAAACCACGAATCCGGACGCTTCTTGCGGCTGATGGGTGATACTTTGCCCTCACCTAGAGACTTTAAACCATGAGCCCGGGCTCTTCCTGCGGCTGGTGGCTATTGTGTTGCCCTCAACTAGGAACTTCCACTCTCCTAAGAACTCCCATAACTCTTAAAAATAAAGTGCATAAATTTTTTTTTTCATAATCATCCATTAACCTCAAATGATGAGGAGGAGGAGGCTTTAAATAGCCAACATACAATAAAGGAAAATAAAAAGACAAACATGCCCCTAGGGCTTACATAGAACTACTCCCGCAAGTGAGGGTAAAAATGAAAAAAATGCATAAATAATTTAAAATACAAATAATAACTCAAAATAAAGTGGGGCGATCATGGCCGTCGATCTTCGACTCCTCTGATAAACTTTCACGGTCGGATGTCCTCATCAGAAGTACATGAAAGCGTACAGAAAAGGAAAATATTCAGCTTTACAATGAAAAGCTGCGCATGCATTTTAATGCAATACATTCACGCAAATAATTAAATCAAGATATTTTCAAATCATGTGCATGCACCACAAAACAAATTCCAGACTCAAATAAAATGCTTAGAAAATCAAGTGCATTCTACAAACACATAGTTTAAGTGCCCTATACAATTGAACCATACAAGTACATTAATAAGTATGAAAATGCATTGTGCAAGCACATTTAGAAGCACACAAATATATTGAGCAAGTGTAACAACAACTATGCAAATGCTACACGTAATGAACTATGCAAACTCACCATACAAGTGCATTAATGAATATGCAAATCCATTGTCTAAGTGCATTGAATAGCATGCAAATACATCATGTTAGTGCATTGAACAAAGTTGTAGGGTTTTTTACTATATTTTTTTTTATGGGAGAGGAAGTCGTGTTGGGCTGGGGCTGAAGGCAAAAAAGGAAATCAAATTCCTGCCATCTTCAAATCTCAAAAAGGGGAGAAAATAGATCCTTTGTATTTTAAGTATGGATAAGAGATTTTATAAGGAACAGAAATAGTTGAATTATGCATCAAATAGAAGCCAACATATCTCAAAATAAGATTTTTTTAATCAACTTTCATTACATGTATATAAATAATTCAAATGATATTTAAATAATGATTTGACTTTAAATGATGATTTAAATAATATTTAAATGATTATTTAAATAATACTTAAATGATTATTTAAATATTTAAATGATGAAATCTATCCAACACTCTCAACACAGCTCAAATCAAACACAATCCAAACATGGATGGACTCGCTTGAAAGGTCTTGACGATCCGAACACGCTCGTGCAGCCCGTTTCGCAAAATGAGGACCCTATAAAAAATTTTCAGATAGGCAAAATTTCATACAAATGAAACTTCGCATGCACGGAACTACGTGGAAATGTCGATGAATGGTTATCGACTCATTGCATGCATCCTTAAACATGATAACGAATGCAATGCAACTCATGGAATCCAATTTCAAGCATGACGACAAATTGAGGTGACCATGAATGACTCAAACTATTGCTACATATAGTCACATAAAAGACTCATAAATTAGACTCAATCGATGACTCCTAAGGCCAACGACGATCACAATCGATGGAGGAATATCGCACTAAGTGTGAATGTAGGTTCAAGAAGACTTGCGCTAAAATGAGCTTAACAAAGGACCTCCAACATATGTGATGAATAACGAGCGAACCATACGTGCTAGCGTTGACCTTCTTATTATCTTGGAAGAATCAACTTGTCATGAGCACAATGAAGAAAATATGTCTAATCTTCACCTGATCAGATCAAAACATTAAAGGACAATGACTCTACACTCACCCAACTAAATTCATACAATAAAATGAAGAGTCAAAGAGGTTTGATACATACGCCATGATGCATCGGGAAAGCAAACCAACGATCATATATAAGTGCATCAAGAAGAGTGCAAGTGTTCCATGCAAGTGCATCAAAAAAACGTACAAATGCATCATGCAAGTGCGTTGAAAAGCATGAAAATGCATTATATAAATATAATGAAAAGCATGCAACCGCCTAGAGAAGCGTGTAATTGCTCTGAGAAGCATGCAATCACTCCAATAAGCATGCTAATACTAAAAAAAGTTGCGAAAAATTTTCAGAAGAGGTATGTATATAAATCATTTACAAGCACATCAAATCATTAAAATTCGAATGTCCGAATGTGCTATGAAAAATGCATTAAATATTTAAACATGAGATCAAAATGCTATGCGGACTAAAATAAGATAAACTCCAATTCACACCACTATAAGATGTATGCAAATATTTTGAAAATTTTGCACTCATTCTGAAAAATTCAAATCCTTGTTTTAAGGTCAAACTCAATCTCACTAAGTAATGTATGCTCTTAAGCGGGTTGCCTTGTCTATAGGGCAAGGTCGTAAGTCTCATATTTCAAGTCTGATCCTCCATGTCTCAAAGACTATAATCGACAAGAGTTGAAACCCCATGATAGACGCAGTTATTATACAACATAACCGAAGGGCTCTATTTTTAAAATCAAGCTCTAAAGTCTCTATTTTTATATTAAAAAAAAAAACTTAAACGTCAATCATACTCTGATGTGTTGATAAAGAATCCCAACTAGAGGGGAATACTATCATTAAAATGCTCCAAAATCTTAAAACAAGTTTGTTCAGGCACAAATCTCTCATATCCCTCCTATCTCGCTCCCTTCTCCAAGCCACCAACAATACGGGTCCACTAGCCGAGGGCTCTTCCTCAAAGCAACTCTGAAGCCTCCTTCTTCCTCCTTTAACTGAAATCTTAAATAGAGAAGATTCTTTCTTGTCTCCTTCTACTTCCACCTCGGTCAACTTAAATCAGCTAATGAAATGAGCTTCATCTTCCTTCTCTCATTCTCAAGTTTCATTTTCTTCCTTATCTCCTTTTTCTTCACTATTTCATCCATTTAACTAAAATAAAAAATAATCTGATATATTTATTTTTAATTATTTCTGTTGTATTTTAAATAGGATTGGTAGAAATTTCTATTTAATTCAAGTTCATCTTAATGGTGATTAATTCGTGTTATTATGAAGTAAATTATTTTGGCTGTGTTAAATCTATGCTTAATATTTTGTTTCTTATTTCAAGTATAATTAATTATAAGTCTTTATCATGTAGGACTTTTAAGTTGAGTCTTTATTGGTGTTGTTGTTAGGAAATCAACTAAGATTGGAGTTATGTATCATTCGCTCTAATGTATGTAATTGTTATTTATCGTGGGATAAATATACCTTTTTTATAGGCATAATCCATGTTACTTGTATTAGTTTCTCACATATTTGGTTAAATTATCAGTCCTATCTTTGTTCTACAGTTATCTATCACGCATATGCTCATAAATATCTTTTTATGCTGATAATGAAATAACCAGTTACATAAATAAATATATCTTTATTCATAGTTGCACAGTCGTGTATATTAAACTTATTTCCTATAATAGAATATCTATGTTTTTATGCACATTATTTCTATTAAATGCAATAAATTGTATTACTATAAATTATATTTTATTATAAAATAGAAATGGTCAAGTTGAGTATATAATATCTCTTGAAAATTGTTGATGACAAACATAGCAACTACATGCCTGTTTGTGAGTTGGTAGAACTCTTTTGGATATTGGTTAGCCGGGCCAACGGGCTCACTAAGTGGCAAATTCATAGGAAATCATTTGATTTCCTTGGGTTAGTGTTTACCTTTCCGGCTTCCCGATTCAGGGTGCCTTATTAAAACTAACTAAAAATATGTAAATAATATATTAAGTGAAAATAGTATAAATTGAAAATGATAAATGACTTATGAGTCATATTCTAAGAGGTATGATGATGCTTAACGATAGAATAGAACTTGCATTCATTGTAGTTACCGTACACACTGATTATGAATATACACCATATTACAAACTATCTTAAAATTTGCGGCACATTTCATTTATACAGTGAAATATTATCAGATCTTATTAAACAACATTGATTACCTATTGTTCAATAATTACAATGCCTTTTCAATTATTCATGTCGCATGCTCAATATCGTTAATTGCTTTAATAGATAGTAGTTATTTGTTATATTTGAATTCTCAAACTCACTCGTCGTTAATATTGCTCATAGCAAGTTATACCAAAATGCTTAGTGGACCAATGTCACAGGAGCAGATTTATCAGCAGTAGAATCTCATTTAATATTTTAAGTTGCTAGTAGTAATCTATTTATATTTTCTTTTATATTTGATGGTTTTATGTTTGTAGTTGTTTCTTACAATTGTTCTTTTCATTTGTTGTTGTTCATATTTTATTGATGTACTCTCATTATTATTTATAGTAATAAAATGAAATCTTAGTTTATCTTCAGTTGCTTACTTTGATATGTTTTGTTTATGTTACTTAAAAAATGATTTTTTTGTGAGTACAAAATAAATTTTTATATCACTTCATCATATCTTGTGTTGTCGAGTTATATCATCTTCTAGAGTTGAGGTGCGAAAATTATATGCACTCATATTAGTGTCATGTTATTTTTTTACCAAATGATTAGATTCTCTTAGCAATATAGACAATTTAATATAATTTGAGCAGAATTTTAACAAGCAGTTGTCTAATTTACTCGACAACACAGCAAAATATAGTGTATATAACACATCACAGTACAACAAAAGATGACAATGTCTTATTGTTCCCATGTATGATAAAAGAGTTTAGTGATAATTTAAGGCAAGGAAATATGCGTACTATGGCCTTTAAGACATTTAAACAGTATACGATTTGGTAGATAATGTAAAGTAATAATTCTCACGTTGTTCCAGCCACCCGCGTGCTGATATGGGTGACATTGTCTGGAAACAGTTTGGCCAAACCAAAGTCACCAATTTTTGGAAGAAAGTTTTCAGTAAGAAGAATGTTGCTAGCTTTGATATCTCTGTGGACAATATGTGGCTCGATGTCCTCATGGAGATATGCAAGCCCCTTGGCGGTTCCAATACAAATTTCAGATCTGATGCCCCAGTGCAATCTTGCTCTTTCACTATTCGTACCTAGAAGATACAAAGAATAAATGAAATACAGTTTGAAAAATATGTAAAAAATTTATACCAGCATAAAAATGTCATATTCACCGTTTAAAATTCCATTGCTATTTAATTTACCTATCAGTGCTCGATCAAGACTACTATTTTCCACATATTCGTACACCAAAATACGATTAACTCCTTGAACACAACAACCAAGTAAAAGGACAAGATTTGGATGCTTCACATTTGTAATCACATCGATCTCATTTAAAAATTCTTTAATGCCTTGCTTCGATTCTGCTGATAGTACTTTCGCAGCAATTGGTGTACCATCCTTAAGGATTCCCTGATATACACCAAAATAATAATAAATATATAACAACAAAATAACAATAACAAGCCTTTATCCCACTACGTGGGATCAGCTACATAAATCATTTTTCTCCATTGTGTCCTATTAAGAGTCAAATCCTCAAATATATAACAATAATAATTCAATAATGTTTTGAAAGCAATAATAACAAATATAACCAATAATAATAAATATAACAATAATAATTCAATAATGCTTTGAAAGCAAAAGTACGATATCAAGTAATAACTTCTGAAATAAGTCATGAAACATAAATGATTAGAGCAATAAAGTCATGTCTTGACAATTTATAGTACACAGAATTTCCTCCAGAAAGCAATGAGCTTTAGTTCTTAGCATAAGAAGACAACCCTACTTCATGAAATGGAGCAGTGACACGTAAAGAAAGTAAAAAAAGAAAGAAAAGAAACATCAAATCCTATTGTTTTGGTTTCAACCAACTGCGCGCTCATTCACAGATGATTAATTTTCTTTAGCTAAAAATTCTCTTGTTAAAGCTGTCATTCAAAATTTCACATGAAAAAAAGAAACACAGCATTATTGTGCAAAAAAGGCCTTATTTTTTTTCTCCAAGGAATTGCATAAACAATGTTAAAGATTTTTTCTTTTTTGCAAAAAAAGAAAAAAAGCATTTGCTGCTGATTTAAAATAGCAGGAATACATCCCAAAGTTATGCTGAGTTAAAATTTAGAATAGGCCCTTTTCCTGATAGAGCATTCAGGGCTCAATTCCATGAAACGTAATCCTTAACTTGAAATATAAAATTAGAAATCTTTTAATCAAAGAAAATGTTAAAGAAAAAACTAAAAAAGGGACAAGTAAATCAAGACAGATAAAATGAGACACAATATTAACCTTGTAAACAGTTCCAAAACCACCACGGCCTATCTTATTTCTTTGATGGAAATTATCAGTTGCTGACCTCAGTACATTGTAAGAGAAAAGCTTTATATTCTTTTCAGATGAAAGTTCTGGTAAGAGAGAACCATGATAAAAGTGAGTGAGTTGTGGAAAATCAATGAGTAATATGATAAACAAAATCTCCATATCAGAAGTATCAAACAGAATGGCTAAAAGCCTAAGTTAACAGTGAATGATAGGGAAGATCCAAAAAGAATGCAAGTATACATGACATGTTTCTCATATAGTAACCTAAAAGGATAAGAAATGCTGCCAACTGACGAGAGTGAAGACTTGCAGAGGCTGCATAATTCTCATGATAAAGAAAATCAAGAAGTGAATCAGACACAAAAAGACCTGTTATCAAAATTTTCAACACTTCTAAATGCGCAAAAAGTTATAACTTTCACGTAGGCCCTTATTTTTAATGCATAAATCTTTTTATTGAAAAAGCAAATCCAAGTTTTCCAACTTTGTAGCAAACTAGACATAATATGATAAAAAACCAAAACATAAGGCCCAACATGGAATGGTTATACTATCACATATGTCAATCATGGAATTTATCAGCTATTGCCGCAACATTTTTTTTAGAAAAAAATTCAGTTTAGATACCCTAATCAAAATTTTAGTTAGGATAGAACTCAAAATCTTTGGATATGCTTTTAGATGAGTATAATACATAGGTACTTAATATTGAACATATCTCTAAAGTAGATCTAAGAATTTGAGACCCATCTGTTAGTCAAATGGAAGCAAGAATATTACCTTTAGCCATGCTAATTCATTTCGAGATGAAATACAAAAACATTGCTAATCAATCTAAGTACTTTATATCCAATGAAATGATAAAATCACACAAGGTTATATGTTATACCAGAGATCCCCAATTGTTTGTTTTTCATATATATTTTCTCCCATCAAGAATATATATATATGCAAACACCTTTTGAATGGATAATCATAGACTTTCCACTAATGAGATATAGTAACTAACCAAATATTATGATAGTTATTCTAATTTAATGAGCCACTTAATTATTAAATAAATAAATTTAAATATTTTAATTGAGAAATTGATCAAAATGGTTCCTCGATTTTTTATGAAGGATCAAAATGATCCCCAACTATATTAATGGACTATTTTGATCCCTAAAGTCTTTAAAAATGAATCAAAATAGTCTCATGGTGAGACTGTTTTGGTTCCTTTTAAGGAATTGAGGGACTAAAATTGTCATTTAATATAATTATAGGCTATTTTAGTCTTTCATAAAGAGTCAAGGGACCATTTTAGTCATTTTCTCTATTTTAATTTTAACGACAATAAAAAATAATTTTAATTAAGACATCACTTATTTTTTTATTAAACAACATAAGCCGTTCTTGACATTTTCCCACTCATTTCTAACATCTTCTATGTCAGGGTCACATGTGGTACATATCACTACAAATGAATTACCAATTATTCATTCAAA
The DNA here is from genome assembly GCA_019925795.1 of Dendrobium chrysotoxum. Classification (NCBI taxonomy): domain Eukaryota; kingdom Viridiplantae; phylum Streptophyta; class Magnoliopsida; order Asparagales; family Orchidaceae; genus Dendrobium; species Dendrobium chrysotoxum. The sequence goes on from CM034305.1 coordinate 5,779,952, forward strand.
ATCTTTATTTATTAATCAGATCGCTATATTTTTATTCTCTAAACTTTATGTATGCAACCAAAGAGAGAAGATAAGTTAGATATTGGAGTTTCAAATTATAAATATTATAATAAAATGAAAAGGATATCTCAATTACACATTCAAATAAAAGAATCAAGTCTCATGCGCTTCACATTCTTTATACAACTTTGGTGGCAATGCTTTAGTCAAGAGATCTGCGTTCATCAACATAATGTTGATATACTCAATTGTCACTTTGTTTGCTTTGACATATTCACTAATGACCAAATATTGATCTCTTAGTTTACTTCGATTCCCACTTTTATTGTTCTTAGCCAAAAATATTACAATAGAATTATCATAATATAACCTCAGTAACCTAGAAATAAAATCAACAACTTTAAGCTCTGAAATAAAACTCCTAAGCAAAATAGCCTGCAACGTTGCTTTAAAACATAATACAAACTTTTCCAATCATACCATAATTCAAAAAGATGTTTTTGGAATGTTTTTGCTGAAACTCTATTAAACATATACACAACAATGTTTTGAGCTTCATCCCACAAAGATAATAGAAGATCAGAATTTCCAATCATACTTCTTACCATAATCATCAATATTCGATTTCTTCTGTCAACTACACCATTCTAAGATCATGTGCCAAATGAGAAATATTGTACAATGTCTTGCTCTTACAGAAACTTTGCAAATCAACTTAACTGCTATACCATATATCTGTACAAGCCAAAATATCCTCCATCTCTATTTGATAGCACATGCCAAACGTCATGATTGTTGACAAATTTTACCCTGACTGTCGACCACCTAGCGTAACCCTCCACTTTTTTCATCTAAGGCTTGAGACCTGATAATGGAACTGTTAGAAAAGTACCCCTCAAACTCAACGAAAAATTCTACAAGATGGTGGTGAGACCTACAATGCTTTATAGTGCAAAACATTGGCCATTACAAGAGAAGCATAAAATTAAGTGTTGCAAAGATGAGGATGCTCAAGTGGATGGATGGTTTTACTCTTAGAGACAGACTGCAAAATGAGTATATATGTGAAAAGGTTGGAGTAGCTCTAGTAGCAAATAAGATTAGAGAAAGTCATCTTAGATGGTTTAGTCACATAAAATCAAGGTTTTAAAAATTGGATCGGACCGGCCAATTTAACCGGTGACCGGTCCAACAGTCGGTCTAGTTCCTTCATTAGAACCGCTTAATACAAAAGCCGGAGAAAAACTGGTTTTTTTCCCGGTTGAACTGGATAACTGTTGAACCGGCGGGTTTTAGAAGAACCACCCGGTTTTTATTTTGCTTGAATCACAGCTGTCTGATGAAGATCAAGGAGTGAAAATTTAAATAGAGTGCCCTAAGAGGCAAAACACACGTGAAAATTCCCTCCCATAATGCGATTTGTGCCTTCCTTCGCCTCCGATCTCTCTGTCCCGAGCCGTTAGCGATTTCCTTCAACTCCGGCGGCTGGTTTTCTCCGTCAAACAGTTGCAAAAGATAGAAGGTATGTTCTGTGTGCTTCTCTGGTCAATCCCTTCTCAGTTTTCCCTTATCCACTCCGTGTGTTACATAGCATCTTGAATCCAAAAGATGATGTGTAGATAGGTAGTTCTTGTTGAAATCACTAAACATCTAACTATATTTTTTCTAAGATTAATATATAAATAATTATGTATGTTTGAATGAGCATTATTCAGATGTTACTTGTACTACATGGCATTTAATTAATACTCATTTTTTTGTCTATTTCATTTTTAACAGTTTCACATGTTAGAAAAAGATAACTAAAGATGGTATGTACTCCTCAATGCACAACGCACAATAGAGGCTCGATAATAGGTATGTATTGCTCCCCCAATGCAATGTCGTTTGGTCATCCTATGAGGGAATCGGGAGCCGCGAGATGGCCAGACCACCTAGTGCAGGAATCTGGAGCCGCAAGGTGTGTTATTTGGTGGTGCTGTTGCTGTTATAGTACTCTCCATTTATTAGGTTAGTTATAAATCCTGCTTAAGTAATTTGTGAAACATTTGTTTATGTTTTATAGACTTAATTGATGTCACATTTGTGTTATGTGTTATTTGTTTATATTTTATAGACATAATTAATGCCCACCTAATATGAAACTATGCTATTATTGAAACAAATTAATCTTATAGGCTGATGTGGAGGTCAATACAGTTTTTTTTTTTGTTGCAGTACTAGTCTATTTTGAATTGTCACATATGCTTAATGAATATCAAAATAGTGATGGTCAATCATTTCAAAATTTTTGATACAAAACTGTTTCTTAAATTCAAGCAAGTTATAAGAAATGCAAAGGGATTATTTTGGAAACATTTACGTGCTTTGATTAATTTGATATGAAAATAGAATTTAGAGCGAATGTAATAAGTTTCAATGAAATCCATAAGAGTTAAATGGTTGCAGAGGTGAAAGTAATTTTATTAGTTTTTAATAATATTATTATTTATTACATCATCCAGTTCGATCCCGATTTGACCGGTCGAACCGTGAACCTCTCCTTTTTTCAGTTCGTTGTCCGATCCAATTTTTACAACCTTGCATAAAACATCGGTCTTCTGATGACATTTTTTATTAGATTTAAATGAGAATTTGACTCTTAGTAGGACATAATAGATAAACACGATTCATGTAGCCAACCCAACGTAGCGGGATAAAGATTTGATGTTGTTGTTGTTCTATTTGATTGTGTTGACCACCAAAGGAAAAGCCAAAATAAAAAAAATTTTAAAAAATACCAGCTCGAATCTTTTCCATTCGGCGGCCCATACCCGTATCCCTGCAGAAATCACTGCTACAGTCGCCCATACCTCTGCAAACGGCGCCGAAGTGTCACCTCGCGTGTCTCGATCGTTGTTCACCCGCGTCGTTAAAACGAGAGCTTGAGGCTCTCGATGAGTTACTTCTTCACCCCACGCAAGAGCTCCTAGCCGCAAGCACCCCGATCTCCCTACCCTTCTCTTCCATTCGCTACCTACACGAGAGCTTCCGCTCTCTGCTTCTTCCACGGCCGCAACCTCACCTCACAACCGAAGCTTCCTCCACTCCAATCACTTCCATCTCGATCTCCTACTAGACCTGACCGAACTCCAAATCCCCTTTCCCATTCATAGCTGGCCACTTCCTCCCCATTTACTTAGCCGCAACCAGAGGGAGAGGGAGAGAGAGAGAGAGAGAGAGAGAGAGAGAGAGAGAGCTTCTCTACCTTGCTTCCTCCACGCCAAAGCCGACCCAATCTCCACATATAGCCGGTCCTCTCTGCTTGCATCCAATGACTCCCTTGCCCTCTCCCTGTCCAGTTCGTAGCCCACGACCGCACCTGTGCCGGTCGCCTCTTCCCTCCACCTCCTGCGACGACGTTCCCTCCCATTTTGATCGGAAACGACAACAGGAGTTCGCTTGCTGTGAGGGTAACTTTCTCCCTTAGCGCGTTTCTTCGGCCCAATCCCACAAATCCGTCGAACCTGGGATTTAGGCATTTTTTTTAATCTAATTAATTATAGATTAATTATAATTAATCTATAATTAATTTAGAAATGATTAATTTATAATTAATTATAGACTAATTATAATTAATTAAAAATAGTTGATTATAATTAGTTTACCACTAATTATAAGTTAAAATAATCTATTTATAATTAATTTTAAATTAGATGCAATTAATTAGAAATGATTAATTATAACTAATTTATTATTAATTATAAATTAGAATAATTAATTTATAATTAATTTTAAATTAAGTAGAATTAATTAAACATAATTAATTATAATTAGTTTATCATTAGTTATAAATTAAAATAATTAGTTTATAATTAATTTTAAAATTAAATATAATTAATTATAAATTAAATGTGATTAATTATAATAAGTTTGAAATTAATTACAAATTAAATTAATCTAATTTATAATTCATTTTGAATTAATTTAATTAATTATAGATTAAAATATAATTAATTACGGTTTATTTTTAATTAATTATAAATTAAGTTCAATTAATTTATGATTAGTTTAAAATTAAACATAATTAATTATATATTAATATAATTAATTATAATTAATTTATGATTAATTATAAATTAAATTTGATTAATTTATAATTATTTATAAATTAATATAATTAATTATATGTTAAATATAATTAATTATATGTAATTTATAATTAACTATAAATTAAGAATGCTCTTCCCTCTTGCCTCGATCCATGTGCCGACCCCACGCAGGTATAACCTCCTAAACTTGAGAAAACCCGCTCTCGACGCTCGCAGCGCGGCGAAAGACCACCCATGCACGCTTTTCTCCAGCGTGGTGGGAGGAAATTCGCTGCGAGGCTTGCGACGAGGCGGGCAATCTCCTAAAGTCCTGTTTTCGGTGTTTGCGACGCGCCGAGGGACCCCATATGCACGCTTTTTTCTAGCGTGGTGGGAGGGAACTCGGTGCGGCGCTTACAGCGAAGCAGGTGAGCCTTGTGCGTGCTTTTCTTAGCACGGCGGGGCAAAGATATAAGTACTCGTACGCGGCTCTGTACCTACGGGGAAAGCAAACTGTGCTATTTTAAAACAGGTACATTTGAAGACCCATGCACGCCTTTCTCTAGCGTGGTGGGGTTGAAGACTTTACACAGCCTCGGTGTCCTCGAAAGAGGGCACCTACCATGCACGCTTTCTCTAGCGTGGTGGGAAAGGCCCAGTTTTCCGTAGTTTATCTTAAATGGGGGAGACGCCGGGAGGCATCCGAAATTTCGGGTGAAAATATGACTATACTCAGACCTATTTGAACTCAAAAGGACTTGGACTCAAACTCAAACGAACAATGAAATAGACTTAAATGAATTTGAATCTAAATAAGTGAACAAATATAATAACTTGCTTCAAGCATTATATGGATGATAAGAAATGAACTTAAGAACTCTTGGACAGCAGGGAACATGAACTTGAGCTGAACTTGTGGACACATGCAGGAGAACTTACAAGGACTTGGTCTCTAACTTGTACTCTGGACTCAAACTTGGACAACAAAGACTTAAGCTCAATATGAACAAACAATAACTCAAATGAACTAAATACAGTGGACATAAACTCAATTTGAATTCGGACTTGAACTTTACAAGACACCAGGGGACTCATGGAGAAGGATATCCAAACACAATTAATATGCAAACAAGAAATAAGTGGAAATGCAATGACATGCTCATAACTGATAACGCAAAATCTCCAATCATCACTTCAACCGGATGACAAACGTTAATGACCCACAGTATTAAGTTCACCACGTATTTATACACATTGCAACCCATCTTTGGGAATAAAGGATTTGCAAGTACAGCTCATTCGCAAGCAACAAGAAGGTCGTAAGGGATATAATTTGAGTATTTAATCAAATCAATTCCTAAGTGAGGTTAAATGACGCTCATATCACTCACGAAATAAATGTTGAGATATCCCTATAATCTACAACGGTTCAATGACAAGAAAATACAGTAATTCCTTCGGGTGAAAAGGACCAATATACAATAAACACGATTGGACTACAAACAAAGCAAGGGAGATGCAGGAGAAGCGGATCCTTTGTTATCAATGTAGACTGATGTGTAAATGAGTATATAACAGTGTACTTTCAAATGAGTCTTGTAGCAAGAGTATTCTAGCAACCTCGTAATCGACATCAAGGTACAAGCAAGCACACTGATCTGCATACCAGTAGAGATAGAAGAGCATAGCAAAATGCAAACACCAGCTAGTAATGATGGAAAACTTATCGCAAACATAGTAATTGCCTACGAACACTTACAATCAACATATAGTGGGTGCAATAAGTTGCCAACAATGCATGTGGGGAAATTAACATTGAATGCAACTGGCCTAGGCAATCAGCATCATCTTACATGCAACCAATGCAACAAAGTCTCTTACAAACATACACAAGGCAGCATATTTGAAACACATACGAGTCCCTTTGAGTTATTGTGGGAAACTTCTTATTCATACAGTAATCTCCCTACGAGCAGGAGGGGTCAATGTGTAATGAACATGATAAACTAACACATATGTGATATGTGTAATATATCATCTACAATCCAAGGCAACAAGTTGCAATAAATGCAGATACTTGCAAGCAATGATAAAAGATTGTGAGCATACCGTAAACAAATCAACCAATATCAGTTTGCAAATGAGCATGTTAACCTACTTGCAAGCAGTAGAAATGTCGGAGGATTGCGACAAATACAAGTTCTGATAGACCACTGTCAAAGACCCTTCGTAGGTACAACAAGTTACCAACAAATATAAGGAGTAGGCGTGTGAGGAATACAAGCATTCATAAACTGTCGTAGTGGAAGGCAATGAACGCTATGACACCTTTCTGATTAGTCATTGTTCAAGGTTGAACAAATACATTGATCTATTTTAATCAAACACTGGATGATATGCAACAAATGCAAGTTCCCACGGGCTCTTGTAAGAGACCCGTCATACATGTTAGAAATCATCCGTGAGCAAAATGTGAAAGGACTATAACAAGTGCAAGCATTCTACAAGCTAATGCAAGGAAGAGGCACGACGAACATAACATCCGCGTTCAATTCAATATGTTGTTCACAAGCAAAATGCAAAGTCGCTAATTCAAATGCGAATGCCCACTAGTAGCACTAAAAGGTTGGCATTTAACGCAACATCCCTACGATCATATAGTGTCATACGATGGATGATACATGTTCATGGGCAAGATATGAAGGGCATCTGGCAGATGAAGCAACTGCTTTACAACCCTTCGGCAGTTAACAACAGAACACGAGTAACCATGTTCAACTTTGCAAGAAATAGAATAGGAGAGGGTGAATGATTTGATTGCAAACAAATCAATTTTTATGAAGACTGAAAGATATGCAAGTTAATGTGGCAGATTATCAATCATCATACACAGAGAAGCAAATACAAACTCCCACAAGTCGTCATGAAAGATCCATTATCCATACTAAATGCTACCTACGAGAAAGTGTAGAGGAACAGTAGCAAATGCAAAAGCCTACGGCGGCCCTAGAAGATTTGTATGTAGGGAGAGCTGACAACGAACAAAGGCATCATGTCTACGACAAATGAAGCCATCCACATGAACAAGAAGGAGATTCGTTAGTGTACTACAATCTACCTGCGTAAACCATACAAGTAGTGCACGACAGTCTGCCTGTACAAAGCAGCAAATAACTCAACCCACAAGCTGCTGTCCAATGCCACCGGATCTACAACATCCGTACAAACAGACAGCATGCGTTTACAAATATTCTAAAAAGTACCCCCGCACATGTGCACTTGATTTGTATACACATAGGAGCACAAAAGGGGAAAATACAATCATAACCTGTATGGGCCCCAGCGAGCGTGTTATTGGTACACACGCGACGTCTAGGGATGCTGCGCGGGTCAATAAGTGAATTCAAGTTCGAGCCCGATCCTTCTATCAGGTAAATAGGAGTTGACACGGCTCGAACTATTAAATAAATGTACGGTCGCGAGATCGACCGAGATATTTATTTTATACGTTCATATTAGGCCTTCAAGACCTATAATCAAGAGAATTCACTAACAAGGGCATAAAGCCTACGAAACCCGATCCTCTGTTAGCAGGTAAACAGAGTTGACAATGTTCAATCCATGAATAAAAATGACCCCACACCCCGATGATGGCCGTGTTGAACGTTAATCTCAATCGGAGGGGTCCATTCATAAATATTTTCAAATACCTCCCAAAATCCGAAAACCCAAAACTCCACGAAAATTCCCAAGATCTCAAAATTCTAAAAATATTTAAAAATTGAAATCCAACTATCAAAACACTTAAAGCAAAACACATCCACCCTCCGCAATAGTTTGCTGAGGTGGACAAATTAAAATTTATTTTAGCTCACATAGAGCTGATGCCTGGTCGAAAATATCACTAGGATCCATTCTCAAACAATCTCCTACCAGCAAGGACGTGGTACGAGTCTTCTAACCGGCAGCTTCGCCGCCAAATGGCACTGCAAGATAAACGGTTATGACTCGGGGCCCTCTGAACTAGGTGGTCGCCGCCAAATGACACCATTATATTATGGTTATGGCCAGAGCCCGTATGCTCCCCAATGGCATTAAATCCTTGAGATATGAATCAATAGGATATGATCGATAGGGCACAAAGCCCTCTGTTAGCTAAGATGGATTGGAATTTGTCCCCTTAGACAAACATCCACCCCAGGTCTACAAGGTACCCTTGGACGAAGCAACTCATGGCTACCGACAAGGATCCTTCTGTCAGGTTGGGTCGACTACCTCCTATGACTAAGTAGACCAGGGACCACGATGGCCCGGGACGACGGAACCATGGGATCTTGATCGGGTCTATCATCCATTCCCCCACCATCCGCTTTAAGTGCAAGATAGTGAATTTTCTAATTTTAAATATCAACCTTCAAACACATCTATACCCACGCTGCTACTATATGCCAGATACATATCTCTATGTATCTGATCGACAACTAGCCTTAATCGAAAGTTCTCTCTCATTACCGGGAGGGGTAATTAACTATAGGGGCTTGCGCCTATAGGAAACCAGAACTCAGATCATAAAGTCCTCACAAAATGAGGGCGAAATCTCTGGGTAGTGTCTTATCTACAAACTCATCTGCCTTCCAAAATTTACCCCGGAACTTAAATTCGTTAAAACTCCCCCTGAAGAAACAAGCGGGTGGAGGCCGGGGCCGAATTTTCGGAGTCCACAGATTGCACAATTTTAACTTATTTTCTTAATTATTTCTCTACTTCTGCTTTATAGATTTTAAAGGCATCAATTGCCTCACTTTTATCACAAAGTGGAAACAAGTACAAACATCTTATGACATCATCAATAAAGATAATGAAATATTTCTAACCACCAAGAAACATTTTTGAAAAGGGCCACAAATATTAGTAAGCACAATTTCTAATATGTTTGAACTCCTCCTTGCATCTTTCTTGTTCTTGTTGGTTTGTTTCCTTTTATGCAATCAACATAGGTATCAAAATCTATAAAATCAAAAGCCTCTAAGCTCCATCATTTACTAATATTTTTATTCTTTACATAATATGGAGGATTTTATAATATCATGCTTAGTGCCAATATAATCATGTATAGTCAAAAGGTTATAATCAAAAGTAGAATTCACATTAAGTTTAAACAAGTCATCATTTTAAGCACCATCACTAACAATAACATTATCTTTTAACAAATTATTAAAAAAAAGGTTATAACAAAGGTTAAGTTAAAGCCATAAGGTAACAATTTAGAAGCATACTCAAGGTTCTTTGAAAAAGTTGGAATATAAAAATTCCTTTCAAGAACTAAAACAAAACTAGAACTAAGAACAAGATGATGGATCTCAATAGCTTCCACATATGAGCGAATCCAATTTTTTGAATAGATGAAGCACTCACTAAGTGTCAATTGCCTTTGGTTTATGAAACACTAAGATATTCATAATATGAATTGTAGAACCAAAATCAATCTACAAAATATCATAGATTTAAAATATGCAAAAGATATGAGATTATTTTCTTTTCAAGCCAAATCTTACATTTGGGGCAAGCTTTCTTCTTGTATCCCTTCTTCTTGCAAAAATATTTACTGCACTCTTATTAACTTAATTACGAGATATTTTCCATTCATCCTTTTTGGCATATTTTTTCTTTTCATGAGTTCTCAATGAGGACTTTCAATTTTTCCTTGATCCAATCTTCCTTCCTTCACACACATGATCAATAGATCGTTGATTGACCTTTTCACCTTACGTGTATTATATAAAACCTTAAGAGATTATCCTAAAGGAAGTAAATTGAGAATGAAGTAAATTGAGAATGAAGTAAATTATATATAACTCAGATATCTCAATGTCCAATGATTTAGATTGTAAAGGAATCGACTCATGAATACTTTTCTAATGTGAGACTTAATAAGCATCATGCTTAAGCAACTGAATCGTTCCCAACATTCATATGATTCTTTCTTAGATTGATTAATTGATTTTATACGTTCTAGAGGATCCTCAAAAAGAAGTGCTAAATCAAAGGTCCATGCAAACCAAAGAAAGAAAAATCTTCTCCTGCTGATGTTTATAGTTATCACTACTTGGTAGGAACACGAGATGAATAATAATTTGTAACAATCCAGATTGAACAGCAAATAAATTTCACATGCTTAATAAATTTATTTTGAAGCAAAAAAAAAGGAAAATTTACCATGTAAATTACTCCAAAATGAAAATCATCGCATTATCATAATCTTCATGTGGGCAAAATTATAATATGCAATTGATTTTATCAATACTTTATAATAAGACTAGTTATTTTCTTCTAAATAAAATACTCTAGGCTTACAGGCTACAGGACACCTTACTATTTTATTTTGAATTATATCCTATTCTAATTTTAGGCTAGAATATAATGATCTCCATATAGAGTTAAATCAATAAATTTTATATCTAATTACACACATTAATGTCATTGAGAAATAATTTATATGACTACTTTTGTTAGCTTTATGTTACTCTATATTATCAAAATTAAAAATGTTATAGCTATTCTTTAATTACTCACAAACTTTTAAATATGGCATTAAAAAACTATATTTTGACTACACTTTATTTCAAATTAAAAATTATACTAATAAGCACTTGATATAAAATTAGACCTATCAGTGAATAAATATATATTCCTCAATTTAATGAATTCATATGAATATGAGAAAAATCAATCTCTACAATATGATAAATTAAAATGTTTGTTGATTGAAATTCATCAAAGAAAGATTGAATTTAAAATTTTGGGTGATTTGATATATAAATTGTTAATCAAAATCTTAATTACAAAACATAAACGGAAGTGAGAATCTTACCTCTACCCATAGTAATTCAGACTAACGTGAACGCCAAGAGATTTTCTAATCTATCCAAACAATTTATATCCCATAAAATGATGGAATCACATAGGCTTACCTTGTTAGGCTAGAGATCTTTAATTGGCTGTTACATATATATTTTCTCCAATCAAGAAATATATACATAAATATTTGCAAACAATTTTTGAATAGATAATCAAACCCTTTCTACTAATGATAAATAATAACTAACCAAAACATTATGGTAGTTTTCTTAATTTAATGGGCCACCTAAATATTAAATAAATTAACTTAAATATTTCAATTTAAATGATATAATCAAAATTCATTTTAATCAACAAGACGTCAGTTGTTTTTTAACTAAAAGGCATAAGTCATTTCTGACAACATCCTAACCACTTTTTGGTTAGAATAAACTAATAAGAACTTTTTTATTTTTTATTTAATTTCTCCAATGCAAATAAAACAAAACTTATATCAATGCTTCTCTTACCTGCTAAATCTTGTTGACTACTTTTCCTCATGCCAAAGCAACACCTTTTGAAATGCATATCGACTCCCCTTAACGCCAATCACGTTCTAGAATTTTTCATAAACAGTGCTCTATCAATTTGATGCAAACACATAATGATTGATTCAAATAAATTAAAATTTTCTTTGAGAAAAGAGTTTAAGGCTTTGTTTGGAACGGCTTTCTTACTGCTTCTTATAGCAACTTTCTAGTACAAAAATTTCTAATTCAAAAAATTTTGTATTAAAAAGTTGTTTTAAAAAGCAGCAAAAAAGTTGTCTCAAACGAAGCCTAAGTCTTTATCAAAAGTAGTGAACACTTACTATATGTAAACAAGAACTACTTTCACAAGGACAATTGTATACATCTCTACATTACTTAAATTTCGAGAATATCATGCATTTAGTAAGTTAAAATCTATTATTTGGTAGTTCATCATCAAATTAAAAAACATAAAAAATCATAACTTAAGGATATTGACAATATCTACAACATATTACAAAAATGTAATGAAAGCTTTTCAATACTACAAGAGATCAACAGACAAGCCAAAGCTCTTTCATAAGTTATATAAACCTTTATCTGTTTTTCGCCGAGGGATCATTTGATTGCTTCCCGATAGAAAATATGACCTAGAGAAATGATTAAACTTTCAGCCATTTTGTATTTGAAAACTAAATCATTACATTTGAGGGGCGTTTGTGGGAGTTTGTGGAGTTTAAAATCGCCATTGATTTCTAAAACTATCAACCAAATGAGGGATATAATAAATTTTGCCATTTTTTCAAAAAAGAGTTTTCCAACTTCAAGCAACCAAATGAGCTCTAGGGGGCTATTTCGTTGCAGATTTAGATAGGATTTATGCAAAATCTTGCCAAACAATATTTTGAGCTAATGAATTCTACAATATTCTTAAATCCCGTTTTAGGCTGATCCTATTTCTAGTAAATCAATAGGGTAATAGGATTTAAGAGATTTAAACCACTTCTTCTCCTTTATTTATTTAAATATTAAAATCTTGAAAATATTTAGCAAACTTATTATTAGGATTTAACCAAATTTATTATCAATCTTAAATATTAAATTCTTCTTTTTACCCATCCAACCTTTTAAAAGAAACCTCAATAACAAATTCAGTTCTAGTATTTTAAGCCAACTCACTCTCTCAAAGGCCCTCTGGGGAAAAAAAAAACTTCACAATCTCATCCTTTCCACCAACAACATCCACTGATAGCTCATTCATGACAGTTCGTATCACCAAGATAAAAAAATCAGCACAAAAAATCTCCATATTTATTCAAAATAACAACCCAAATAAGGTTCATTATTGCTTCCAATCCTATTTTAGCTCAGCTATGGAAAAAAATAATCAAATGGTATCTCAAGCAACGCCGAATCTCTGATCCAGTAACCACAAAAAAAATAAAATAAAATAACCAAATGCACAAACAAACAAAACCAAGAATTAGGGCAAAGTTAATACCAGAAGAACAAAAAAAACAAGTAATCAGATCAGAGAAGCCAAACCTCTTCCTGGGAAGAGACAGGAGAACAAATTGGTTTGACCACCAATCCCTTCCTTTGTAGCAGTACTGAAGCAGCAATGGCCTAATTGGTTTAGCTTACTCCGAAAATCTCTCTCTTTTTTTTTTTTTTTTTTTTTTTAACGTCTTGAATTTCGGAGACCGCATTAAATATGGCAATTTTGATTTTCAACGAAAAATAAAATAAAATATATAACACACATATTATTAAATTTGAAATATTTAATATATAAACTTTATTATTTATAACATCTAGCATTCCATTAATATAGTTATTAAATCTCAGAAGACACATTGGAACTCACAAGAATCAGCTTTGATATATGGAAGCTACCGTAGTGCTTATGCTAATTGATATAGTTACTTTCGAGCTTGCACGAGCAGAAGATAGGGCGAGCAAGCAAAGATATAAAGGGTGATCAAGCTCAGGGTTGGAACCAGTAAGAACTCAGGGTGTGGACAATTGCCCATTCTGAATTTTTTTTTAGAAGAATAAATATTTTAATTATTTTGTTCATCTTCAATAAATATAGTTGCCCAAATTTTAAGAAAAAATTTCTTTTTCTATTTCATAAATAAAATTAAGCATTTCATAATCTTTTTTTTTTTTCGTCCTAAAAGACGAGGCTGATTCCGCCCCTAACCACGCTACAAGAGGGAGCATAAAGGTAAGAGGTTTCATGGCAACAAGTTATGTATGATGATATAATGGTTGATGGGAACAATGATGAAGGACGAGATTGACAACATGATGATGATGTCTAGGGATTCTAATAAGAGTGTTATTTCTTTTTTTTAATATATATTTTGAATGCTATATACATAAATAATAACAATTAGATGTTAAATATAAAAATATTAATATTTTATGTATGTACACCCTCAACATATAATATAGTTATTTATGCGCTTTGATTAGTACATCTCAACATTCCATAATATTTGTTTAAAAAATCATTTATTTTTTATTTAAATTATTATAAATTGTTGTATTTTTTCTTACAATATTTATGACAAAGTCAAAAAATTAAGCATTAATATAATTTTATGCCATGCATATATTTATATGAAGAGTTATTTATTTTAGGCATATAATATCTTATTTAAATATATCAATTAAAAAATTGTAAAATATTATAAATATTTTTATAATCTTGGATTAAAAATGAATTAATAATTTATATAATTTGCATTTTTAATATTATGTCATTATAAAAATAGCTTGAGAGCTCTGTCACAAATATTTGGATAATATATTTTTCTAAAAAATATAAATAAAATATTAATTTGATTATATTTTTACTGATAAATCAATCCAATTTAACAAAGTTTCATCTCTTTTATTATAATTTAAAAAAATTGTTAAATATTAAATACTTGTGCAGGAATTTCAAGGGCAGTTGTTTTAGAAGAATAATCTCCCTCCAATTTTTTCCACGATAGGCCCGTTTTTGACGGGTGACAGTAACGATAAAAAGGATTCCGTGCGCGTTGGAATATAAAAATATAAAAAAAGATTAAAAAAACATCAAATAAAATGAAAAAAATTTCAATTTCAAGAAAAAAATAAGAAAAATAATTAATAATTATTAATAAAAATAATTGAAATATAATGAAATGAAAATAGATAAATATGAAATTCAATAGAAATAGAATTTAGATTTTTTTTTTTCATTGAATTGAAAATTAAAATTGTATTTTTTTAATTGAATCCTTAATTATTGAATTTCTTTCATTTCTATATTTACTATAAGATAAGAGAGATCCACAGATAACCCCTAAGAGATTGTCAAAATAAAGTTTACAAGTCATTTTCCAATGTAATTGAAGGCAAAGAAGGAAGATTTCGTGAGAGTCAGCTTGATAAACAGGTCAATTATTGGGGGTCCGTTATTGTTGATACATATATGAAATTGAGGTACCCATTCTATGATAGATTTGAACTTTGCCTCTATTTTTGTTCTTTTACTGAGCCTAATCTTTCCTGCAATTGCAATGGCTTCTTCATCTATTTATGTCCAAGGAAATAAAATTGTCACAATATTTGCAATTTATTTACATATAGAACAAATCTAAAATTGCAAGATCAAGAGACAAAGTTGGCATTTGTAGTTTAATTCTTTTTAAGAAATAAAAATTTTTATCCGAATATGGAAAAAATGGAAAGATCCCTTAACTATTTAAGTTGCTAATAGAACGAATCACACATATGCAAGAAGATGCCTGAAAAGGTACTGATACTACTGGATAAACAATATATGTATATATACACACATCACATCATAAGAAAATTCATTAATTTGAAATAAAATGTGATGCAAAAAATTATTATGATTGACTTAAGGATTATCAAAACTCCGATTTTAATAAATTTATTATCGAATTAAACTTCTTGAAAAGATGAATCCGACGAAGCAAAAATGATTCGATCTAAGCTCAAATAAGCTGGAATTATACACTATTACACTTGAAGCGCAATTAAACACTTAGGCTTCGTTTGAGAAAATTTTCTTATTGCTTTGATTTCCGACTGCAACTGTAATTTATTTTATTATATTGGTTTTTCACTACTTTCAAGAAATTTCTATACTATGAAGCCATTTTCTATAACAACTTTCAAAAAACTGTTTTCTCCACAACAATTTTATAACCACCTTTATAAAAAACTGTAGTCATCCCAAGCAGATCCATAGTAATATTAATTAGAGGATCAAACAATCTCCAAATTTTATTTGCTTATTATCAAAATGAGCAACTCAACAAGAGGAGCCTAATGTGCTCCTAAATTTTTACAGTTTTTGTATTTTTCACCTAAATTATAAAATATCATATATTATTCTCTTTTATATGTACGCAAAATTTTTATATAAAATTATTTCTCCATACATAACACCTAAAACTATTATTATTACATATCGAACATCTAAACTATCATATTTACTTATATATCACCTAAAACCATCATTTTTCATCTATTCTAATACTCCTGAGTGGTATTTCAGATGTTAGGAATATTATTTAGGTGATATATAAATAAATATGATAGTTTAGATATTAGATATATAATAACAATAACTTTAGATGTTATATATGTAAAAATCCCTTTTATAAAATATACCCTCTATATTAAATTGCGTACTTACCCTCTATATGAAGTTGCATACTTACCCTGTATATGAGAATTCAGTCTAATTAATTGAAATTGCATACTTACCCTCTATTTGAAACATTTAAGACCTAAGACCTCAAAGCCAAGTTATTAATTGACTTCCAACTTAAAAAAAAAGGGAAAAAAAGTTATGAAAAAATGTCTTATTATTATAAATTTCTCCACGCTCTAAGCGCTCATTGGGCCCAATTCATCAAAGGATAGTGACAGTTAGCATAAAATTGGAACAGCAATTTCTATGGCAAATTAATATATATTAATGAACCGTACTTTTATTAATTTAAAATAAAATATAAATAGGTCACTCTCAATGGGATCTTTAATAATATACATCTATTAATGTATTCTTTTAGTCTTAATAAATATTGATAGATCATTATAATCTTTTAAAAAGATGAAATTTTTAATTGTTGTTAGACTAAAAAGAAATTCCATTAATTAATTAAAAAAAGATGGATTAATTTAAATTTATTTATTAAAATATAGCTCATAATATTTGTGTATATTAGCGTATGCTTTACTAATATTTTAGAGGTGGTTGGTTTGCCGTAGCAGACGATCGAGCTTGCCTACTAGTAAGATTGGGTGTCACATTTCAAGATAATTGAATCTAGTAATTTAGATGGAATCACATCTAGAGGACTTTGAAGGATCAAAATTTAGATCATATTATTGAATTTCGATAATGAATTTTGTTGGCCAAATAATTATCTTTGACATTTGTCTTTCTTAATAGGGTCCCAATGAAATCATATTGATCGATGTTCAAAGGGTGGTTATTTCTTATATATTTTTTAAAATTGTAATAAATTTTTTTGAACCTAAATTACTTTTGGACAAACATATTTTGATTTATGAAAATAGGGGATAAGGGAAAATTAATTCATCTAATCATGCACGAATCTTGAAGCAAGCATTTGAATTACATACCTTGAAAATTCACTATAGGGATATTTGAATCTTTCTTTAGTTAATTTATACTCAATATAAGTATCTCAAAGAGATGAATCTAATGAGCTTAAGATCATTCAATTATGATGTTATTAAAATACTTGAATGCTAGAAAAATATCATATGATTAAAAGAGATAACTATGGACGGTTCAATGAAATTTTCTGATTTATGGTCAAAATGATTATGAAGTTTCTCTCTATAAATTCATAAATAGGCTCTAGTTCGAAACATTTGAAGATTGGGTGTGATGCATTAGAATCTAATTTGGAAGAATTATTTATTTATCCTTTAAATAAACAACAACCAGAGCTATCTAATATCATTTATCAGTAATAAATGATAAAATATATTCTATAATTCAAAACATTAATGTAAACATTTGTATTCATTCCCAAAAATCATATACACTACTCAGGATCTATACAATTATTACATATCTATCTTATTATAAGTACAAAATAACAGCTAAAATAAAAAGAACCTAAACCTGAAGGAATTAACCAGCCTCACACTCCTGCTCCCCTATCCTGACCTGAAATCATTTAACCACATATAATGAGCTTAAAAGCCCAGCAGGTCACCAAAACCTATAACTGAATTCAAAGCACGACAAAGGAGCAATATGTACGTCAACAATCAAATCACAGCAATTACATTCATATGATCTTTCAATCAGTTCAGAAATAGTAAAATTCACATACATTAGTAGTAGAATCTACATTAAAACACTACATTAAAAAAAGGCAGTAAAGTAATAAACCAGTACAAGTATCAAATCTATAAAACAATTATCGTATCCGTAATACCAATCAGTAAAGAAATCAGATAAAGTATTGTTGCGTCCTGGAGTATTCGCAGCGGTAGAGAAATATAAAGCTTAATGTCTTAGCATTGTACGAAGATCCGGCACGCAATCAGATAAGAGAGAGTGTGTGTAGTACTTA
The DNA here is from genome assembly GCA_019925795.1 of Dendrobium chrysotoxum. NCBI lineage: Eukaryota > Viridiplantae > Streptophyta > Magnoliopsida > Asparagales > Orchidaceae > Dendrobium > Dendrobium chrysotoxum. The sequence goes on from CM034305.1 coordinate 5,798,018, forward strand.
TAAGAGACACCATAATTTTTACATGGAAACCCCTGAAAGGGGGAAAAACCACGAGGCCTGGCCCAGTTTGAATGAATCCACTAGTATTTACGGTTAATCACAAATGAGGCCCTCCATTTGGGGGAAGGACTTGGCTTAATATAGCCAATATACATCATATAGAGTGCATTATATGTGGGAATTAATATATACATGTTTGTTGGGTCGGCTGACCATAGTTGGTAGACGACGAAGGTCAGAAGGATCATAGTTGGCGGGAGACAGGGGTCAGAAATATTGTTGTCTGGTGATGGAGGTCAGAATGATCGTAGTTGACAGACGTTGCAGGTTAGGAAGATCGTAGTCAGCTGGAGACGGGGGTCAAAAAGACCATAGACGTAAGGCGGTGGTCTGATAGAAGTTCGAGCCTTAGGTGGTGGTTAGGCAGATGTCTGGGCCTCAGGTGGTGATCTAACAGATGTCCGAGCCTCAGGTGGTGGTCCGGCAGAAGTCCGGGCCTTAGGTGGTGGTCCGGCGGGACTCAAGTCGTCAAGCGGTGGTCCGATGGAGCTCAAGATGCCAGGTGGTGGTCCGGCGGGACTCAGGGCGTCAAGCAGTGGTTCGGTGGAACTTCGGCGGTGGTCGAGGAGGATCAAGGAGGCAAGAGCGATCTTCTTTCTCTTCCTTCTTCTCTCTTGGCTTCGATCCCCCCTTTTTAAGAGAAAATGGGGTTCTATTTATAGAATTCTTGAGTGGCATGGCTTATAAATAAGTGGAAGATCAAGGGTAAATTGGGAGTGGTTCGGATGGACGGCCGATCTTGATTCCTACAATCATGCACCGTTCAAGGGACCTTTGACCATCTTAATGATATCAGAATTTGATGATCTTGGGCTTGTTAGATTCTTCTCGTCGAGTCGCTCAATTCGACTATAAGCATGTCACGATTGGAAACCGTTTGGTAACCCAAATTGTGATTTGATCCTTCTAAAAGTGATTTGAGTCTTTGATTTGGACTCATTTGGGCTCAGATTGGGTTGATTTTGGTGTTGTCAGGTTCATATTTCTGAGACGCTTAGTTCGACTGTAAGTTTGTAGAATTTGGAGTTCAAATGGTCACCGAATTAATTTTTGAAGTTTCCAACTTAATGTTGCTTCGAGATTTGTGCCTGACTAAGATAATTTTTTGATGATATATCTATTGCCCCCCTATTTTTGGACGTCGAATCTTACAAAGTCCAAAAATACATAATATAGCCTCTAAGGAATTTTTCGTATGATCTGGATTAAGAAAATAATCCACTTAATGATGCCCTTTTGAATTCTAAAAATTAATGAATTTTTATTAATTTTAAGTGGCTCTTCATCTCTCCCTCATCATTATTCCACTTGATGGTGCTCTTTTATATTATAAAAATTAATAAATTTTTATTAATTCGAAGTGGCTATTCATATCTCCCTCATCATTATTCCACTTAATGATGTCCTTTTGAATTCTAAAAATTAATGAATTTTCATTAATTTGAAGTAGCTCTTCATTTCTTCTCATCATTATTCCACTTAATGATGCCCTTTTGAATTCTAAAAGTTAATAAATTTTCATTAATTTGATGTGACTCTTCATTTCTTCTCATTATTATTCCACTTAATGATGCCTTTTTGAATTTTAAAAATTAATGAATTTTCATTAATTTGAAATGATCCTTCATCTCTCCTCATCATTATTCCACTTAATGATGCCCTTTTAAATTCTAAAAATTAATGAATTTTTATTAATTTGAAGTGGCTATTCATCTCTCCCTCACATAACTATAAATATCCCACTTTGGGTATGCAAATTTGCACCTCCCCCTCTCTTCTTTTTTTTCTTAAGCTGAGGCTTTCCCCTAGCTCTGTTCAGATGGGTATCCCCTGTTCAGTTCTAGGGCCCCTCACTAAGTAAAGGAAGGTGTGAGGTTGGAGGCCGGGCAGAAGACCGGTATCACTTGAAAGCCAAGCAGAAGGCCGACATCACTTAGAAAGTCGAGTGTAAGACCGGCGTCATATGGAGGCCGGGCAGAAGGCCGACGTCATTCAGAAGTCAGGTGCAAGATCGACGTCACATGTTGGCCAGTCAGAAGGACGACGTCATTTGGAGGTCGAGCAGAAGACTGGCGTCACTTGGAGGCCGAGAAGAAGACCGACATCACTCAGAAGTCAGGTGCAAGATCGGCGTCACATGGAGGCCGGGCAGAAGGCCGACATCACTTGGAGGTTGAGCAGAAGACCGACGTGACTTGGAGGTTGGGCAGAAGACCGACGTCACTTAGAGGCTGGGTGCAAGACCGACATCACATAAAGGCCGGGCATAAGACCAACGTCACTCAGAAGTCGGGCAGAAGACTGGCGTCACTTGGAGGCCGGGAAGAAGACCGACATCACTCGAAAGTCAAGTGCAAGACCGACGTCACATGGAGGCCAGGCAGAAGACTGAAGCCACTCAGAAGTTGAGTGTAAGACTGGCGTCATATGGAGGTCGGGAAAAAGGCCGACGTTACTCGGAAGTCGGGTGCAGGACCGGCATCACATAGAGGCCGGGCAGAAGGCCGACGTCACTTGAAGGTCAGGCAGAAGAATGGCATCACTTGGAGCCCAGGAAGAAGACCGATGTCACTCGAAAGTCAGGTGCAATACCAGCGTCATATGGAGGTCGGGCAGAAGGCCGACGTCACTTGGAGGTCGGGTGTGGACCTCTGAAAGGACACAAACACCATCGCCCCACGAGGGGAGACAGTATCTGGCCAAATGGAAGGGCAGATTCGATCACACATATGATTAACCATTGAGGATAGCGGCTCTCACCAGCACACCCCGATGGGTAATAATATATATGATCTGATCGTAACGGATTTCCCCCACCCGATACATTAGCTCGAATGGGGTTTATTTGAGAGTGAGATTCGATTTCCCACGGGCGCAAGCCCCCGTGGTTAATTACATCTCAAGCCGGAGCCTGAGAATACTCTCGATTAAGGATTCTATATTATACTTTCTGAATTGGGATTGGCACATAGGGCGAAAACTAGGAAGTCCTACTCGAAGGGAAAGAGAGGTTCAACTAGGCTTAGTCAACATGCACGGCTCACATCAGCATCCGGAGGGACTAAGGTAGTGAGAAGAAACTGACGAAAATAAATAAATCATGCACTCGAAGCATGCGGGAGGGAAGGATGGAGGTGGCGTCATCCGTGACGCGGATAGGGTTTAGGGTCTCTGGAAGACAGAAGACCTACCTACTGATGAGGCGTACTACGAAATAATAATAGCCTTGAATCCTAAATCTAATGGGTTTAGCGTTCAACACAACACTAACACCCGTGTCCTAACTAATGCAATGCAAAACCTGGACTTACCCCGGCCTGGAAGGGGGAGCCAGCTAACCACCTAATCGCTTTAAAACCATGATGTCCAGTCATTTATGAAAGATGGGTAGGTGGGTTATAGTTCTCGGAAATAGGGCCGACATCTAGAGGATTTCCTAATTGGCCCCGGACTGATGTCGGGTGAATGCTCCTATGACTATTGCAATTAAAATTTTGATTTAGTTAGTTTCTAATGCAATGCATGCTAGTTAAAGTATCCAAATCAGGTATGCATAGAACTTTAAAAAGGCTTATAAAATAATTTTTAGAATTAGACTGGGCTTCCCCAAGTCCGGCACCTCATCCTCATAGGTCAGATTATCCGGACTCTACCCGCAGGCGGGGAAGTGTCTTATAGAATGAAAGAGAGAAATGCAATAATATGCATGCGACCCCGGACGATTCCGGTAATTCCCTAGGTCGTTAAGTTTCTAAATTGCTTAAACCTTAAAATTTTAAATATTAGTTGCGAGTAGAAAATATTTTAGTCCTTAGAGAGCCTAACGAAATCCAGGCTAAAACAAAAGCGGCATGCGGATCGCTAATAAACTATGAAAAGCATACAACCTATGCGCAATCATCATCAAATCAAACATAATACATAATTAAACAAATCAATTAAATGTCCATAGGCCAACTACCCTTAAATACAACCCAGGGTCTGCAGAAAATTAAAGTGGCCAGGCACCACTGCCAACAACCCGGATTTTTAATCCTAAGACCGACGCAAGTTATTTTGAGTGGGATACTCTTGCTCTTCATCTCCTTAATCTTCTCTTTCTTAGACTCCTTGGATCTGAGCTTCCTTGGACTCCTTGGACCTCAGCTTCTTTGGACTCCTCGGGTAGTAGAATAATCCAAATTTGGATTCTCAAATAGAAAAGGACTATCCTCATATTGGGTGTTCTTTTCTCTTTGGGCATCCAACCTTTGGATTCCTGTATCCCCACTCAAAATAAACTTTCACAACTCTATACCAGATTACAAGTGATTTACATTAATGAAAAGCAGTAAATCTAGACTCCCCTGCAAGGTTATCCTAATAAAAGTCATCCCAAGCAGTTTAATATATCACAAGCAGTTATAAGAAAATGAAATGCTCATCACAGCCACACTTGGCCATGCTCTTAATTATTCTGAGGGCTAAGCAAGCTCTGGAGCACCTGTAGCAATTTATAATGATTTTTTTTTAATTAGCCCTCATTTATTTAGGGGGGCTGAGCAATTTCTGAAGCACCTACATAAAATGTCATTAGTATTTAAATCATGATTATTGCTCCCCTTTATATTTAGCGCTGCATGAGCATGGCCACCTGCAGAAAACATCATTAGTATCAAAATCGATCCTAACCTATGGGTAGTCTATCGTGCAATCACATCAATTCCCAGAGTGCAGTAAAAGTAAACAAACACACCAGCGTCATCTCAATCATAACATGCAGTGAAATCTCAGAAATCTCAGCACACAATAGAAAAGTAAACACCGGCCTAGCCTAGGTCTAGAAGTGGTGCCCTAACAAACCATCTAGATGTGTGTGAAAAGCTGTGTAGCTGAAGTAGATCCTAAGCTGGGTAGTTAGTTACAATTGCCTACTGTCTAGGTTTGTTGTAGGTCTAAAAGGAAATTTTAGTTAAAGTGTAAATATTAGTGAATTAAGATCCATTTTAATTAATTTAATGTGTGGATCTGTTTTAATGCTTATGGTGATGATATTTGAAGTTTAAATTACATTAGTGAGTTTTAGGGGGGTTCGGGGTCCACCTATACACTAAGCAAAAGGGGGACCAAAATTGACTTTTTGATTAAAGGGTATTTATGACCAGCTAATATTTCTATAAAATACTAGGCCTTAACCTGATCAGTTAGACAGTTAGTATGCCCGATTTGGATTCTTCTATCCAAAGTTATGAATTTCTGAAGTTTTGGTCTCGTTTTGAACTAAGTTTGACCGGATTGTTGACTTTTTTTTATTTAAGTTGATTTCTAGAATTTTAATATTTTTAATAAATACTAGACCCTAATGTGAGTTGAGTGCCTTTGAGTTTGCTGGATTTGGAGTTTCCTACGCAAAGTTATGAATTTTAGAAGTTTCGGGCCCTAGACTATAGGCTACGGTTGACCAAAGAGTTGACTTTTTATTTTAGGTTGATTTCTGGACACCTAATATTTTTTTAAAAAAACTAGACCTTAATTAGAGTTAGGTGCCTTTTAGTTTGCCCATTTTGGAGTTTTCTGTAATTAGTTATGATTTTTAGAAGTTGGGGCAATTAAATGAATTATCGGAATTGCCTAATTAGGGGTACTTTGGGGGTTTTGGCCCAAATCAGCTCCAAACTGATTGGAATCACCCCCAAAGGTCAGAAATGACCTAAGAAGGTGTTCCCGAGTGTTTGGGGAAAATTTGGGATTTTTAATAATTTTTAATGATTTAATTAAGACAAAAAGGTGATTTTTTATTAAGGTTGAATTAAAGTCCAGATTAAGGTCCAATTAAGGGGGGCCCTAATTATCTAAGGTTTGGGACTGAATTCTGGAGAGTTTGAGGTATTATGGGTATTTTTCTGATTTAAAATGAATTTATTATATTTTTCTGAAGTTTCTAAGGCTTAATTAACGGGTAAATTAGGGTTTGCCAATTAAGTGTTTTAAAGAGTCCAGAAAATTCTTAGAAAATTCTAGGGGGTTTCAGATGTCACTAAGAACTAGTGTTTAAAGTTTCATAGCAATCCGGGATCTATCCTAGCTCCTAGAAATATTCTAAGTTCGCTAGACAATCCTTAATTATTGTCCTTAGTGTGTCACTACACTAAGCAGGAATAAAGTGAGTTAGCTAACCCTTAGGCAAAACATAAAGAGGGTAAATGCAGCAAATATAAACACACCAATCAAGTCCTTAGATCTAAGAGAGCCTAGGCTAAGTGCTTGTGCAATCTACACATGCAAGGACAACGAAAACACTAAGTAAAGAAACCTAATGAAGTGATTAGTGAATGATTGGGACACAATCACCCACTAATCCTTCTCCCACATGAATTGCTCTTCACATACATAACCTAGGTTTAAGATTTCACCAAGTGGATCTCCCAAGATTAAGGATTTAATAATATATGTAGTTTTAAAAATGTTTAAAATACATATACGTATTAAGTACACAAATATATAATTTTTAAAATAAGATAGTTTGAAAATGATTTCATGTTATATCCCTAGGAGATCCACTGGCCACCACCAAGGGGTTTCAAAATATTTTCATATTTAAAATTAATTTTTAATTTTAAATTAATTAAATAATAATTAAATAATTAAGTAATTAGGTAGCACAGAAAATAATCCAAACAATACAGAATTGAATCCAGAAAATAATTTTAAATAAAATTTCATATTTTTCTGAAAAATTTAAGGTATTATACACAAAAATCCGATTTAAAATGAATTAGTTATGAATTTTTGAAGTTTAATGTATTAAAAAGGATTTTTTAAATAATTTCAAAATAATTAATATTTAAACTCCAATTCACCTTGGATCGGACGGTAGAAGCTTTGGAAGGGGAATGACTCGGGTCGCCGGAGATCTCACGGCCGGCAAGATTTTACCAACGAATTTGAGTGGAGGAAGATGTGGAGATGTTGGAAGAGCTCTCACACTAAGAAAATTAGGGTTGAGAGCGGCTAGGAAAAAGAAAAAGAAGCAAGCCTCCTTCATGAAGCCCTAAAAGAGTATTTAAATGATTAAGGCCCTAGATCTACGGCTAGGATTCATCCTAAGATTAATTAGGAGGGAATTAAGGTGATTTAATTAGTCATCCGTTTGATTGCTTGATTTAGGAATAAATTTAAGCTCATGAGAATGAAAAAATAAATAAATAAATAAATAAGTAAATTAAATTAAGCATATTAGATTAAAATCAAGCCTACAATCAGATCCGATTTGGGTCAATTTGGGATTCAATTTGATTTACTCAAATTAACCCAGTTAAATTTAAATAAAATGAACACTCGAATCAAATTAACCTCGACGGGCCTAAGGCAAACTAATCGAGCTCAATCGGATATTGTCGAGTCTACTTTGACCAAATTCAAGCTAATTCGAGCTCGAATTGGACTCAACGGGGGTTGATTAAATTAATTAAAGGCCCTCAAGGGCACTCGAATGAAAATAAAGGTCAACAAACGGACCCCCAACAGGTGCGGCGAACAAACTAGTGAACCGCTCGTGTTGGCGTTGACCGGATGTAACAAAATGAGTGAAGTAAAGACTTAAGTAAAGTAGCGCCAAAAGATGTGAAAGAGAGCGAAGGGGGATCTTCTCCTGGCCTTGCCTTATAGCAAGGGCAGAGCCGAGGAGAGAACAAAGGGTAAAGTAGTAACAGGCCACCAAAAGGCGAGAGAGTGGGGGAGATCTTCTCTTTGCCTTACCCTATAGTGAGGGAAGAGCTGAAGAGAGAAAGCCCCAGAAAAAAGTAAGGTAGTAAAGCAAACCGACTATCTGTCTGGCCGTATCGAAACAGTAGGATAGACGGTGAAAATGTGATCATCTCCTGACCTTACCCTATAGCAAGGGCAGAGCCAAGGAGAGAGCAAAGAATAAAGTGGTAGAGTAAACCAACTACCTGCTTGACCGTGTCGAAACAACAGGGTAGAAGGTGAAAGAGCGGTGAGGTATGCCTTCCAGGGACACTGTCAGGCTCACTCGACCGAGTAAAGTCTGATGTCTGCTTGATCATATCCGATTTGGGTCAATTTGGGATTCAATTTGATTTACTCAAATTAACCCAGTTAAATTTAAATAAAATGAACACTCGAATCAAATTAACCTCGACGGGCCTAAGGCAAACTAATCGGGCTCAATCGGATATGGTCAAGTCTACTTTGACTAAATTCAAGCCAATTCGAGCTCGAATTGGACTCGACGGGGGTTGATTAAATTAATTAAAGGCCCTCAAGGGCACTCGAATGAAAATAAAGGTCAACATCGGGCAGAAGACTGGCGTCACTTGGAGGCCGGGAAGAAGACCGACGTCACTCGAAATTCAGGTGCAAGACCAGCGTCACATGGAGGTCGGGCAGAAGGCCGACGTCACTTGGAGGTCGGGCAGAAGACTGGCGTCACTTGGAGGCCGGGAAGAAGACCGACGTCACTCGAAAGTCAGGTGCAAGACTGGCGTCACTTGGAGGCCGGGAAGAAGACCAACGTCACTTGGAAGTTGGGCAAAAGACTGGCGTCACTTGGAGGCCGGGAAGAAGACCGACGTCACTCGGAAGTCGCATGGAGGCCGGGCAGAAGATCGATGTCACTTGGAAATTGAGTGCAAGACCGGCGTCACATGGAGGCCGAGCAGAAGGCCAACGTCACTCGGAAGTCGGGTGCAAGGCCGACATCACATGGAGGTCGAGTAAAAGGCCGACGTCACTTGGAGGTCGGGTAGAAGACTGGCTTCACTTGGAGGATGGGAAGAAGACCGACGTCACTCGGAAGTTAGGTGCAAGACCGGCATCACATGGAGGCCGGGAAGAAGGCCGACATCACTTGGAGGTCGAGCAGAAGACCAGCGTCACTTGAAGGCCGGGTAGAAGACCGACGTCACTCGGAAGTCGGGTGCAAGACCGGCGTCACATGGAGGCTGGGCAGAAGTCCAGTAATGGGAGGACGTTCAGCATCGGGTAGAAGTCCGAGAAAAGTCCCACAACATGCAGAAGTTCAATGACTGGAGGATGTTCAGCGTCGTGTAGAAGTTTGATGAAAGTCCCGCGATAGGCAGAAGTTCAACGATGGGAGGAAGCTCGGGGTCGGATAGAATTCCGATGAAAGTCCCATAATGGGCAGAAGTCCAGCAACTAGAGGAAGTTCGACATCAGGTAGAATTTCGACGAAAGTCCCATAATGGGTAGAAGTCCAGCATTAGGAGAAAGCTCAGTGCCAGGTAAAATTTTGACAAAAGTCCTGCAATGGGCAGAAGTATAACAGCAGGAGGAAGCTCAGTACCGGGTAGAATTCTGACGAAAGTCCTACAATGGGCAGAAGTACAATGTCGGGTAGAAATTCGATGAAAGTTCATCGAGGGGCAGAAGTTCGACGACAGGTAGATGCTCGACGTCGGGTAGAAGTCCGCGAAAGTCTCACGACGGGCAGAAGTCCCTCAATAGGAGGAAGTTCGATAGCGGGTAGAATTCCGACGAAAGTCCCGTAATGGGCAGAAGTACAGCAACAGGAAGAAGCTCAGTGCCGGGTAGAATTCTGACAAAGGTCTGGCAACGGGCAGAAGTCTGACGACGGGTAGAAATTCAGCATCGGAGGCTTCTTGATGATATTAACCTGTGTGGAAGAGATCGAGAGAATCCACCAAGGATATATGACCTATCCGAGGTTGTATGTCAGAGCATTGCTCGATAATATTAACCTGTATGGAAGAGGCTGAGAGAATCTACCAAGGATGTAAGACATATCAGAGGTCATATGTCAGAGCTTTTGCTCGATGACATTAACCTGTGTGGAAGAGGCCGAGAGAATCCACCAAGGATGTGTATGACCTATCCGAGGTTATATGTCAGAGACCTGCTCGATGACGTTAACATATATGAAAGAGGTTGAGAGAATCCACCAATAATGTAAGACCTATTCTAGGTTGTATGTTAGAGCCTTTACTCGATGACTTTAACCTGTGTGGAAGAGGTCGAGAGTATCCACCAAGGATTTAAGACCTATCTGAGATTGTATGTATGAGCATTTGCTCAACGATATTAACCTGTGTGAAAGAGGTCGAGAGTATCCACCAAGGATGTAAGACCTATCCGAGATTGTATGTCAAAGCCTTTGCTCGATGACGTCAACCTGTGTGGAAGAGGTCAAGAGTATCCACCAAGGATGTAAGACCTATCCGAGGTTGTATGTCAGAGCCTTTGCTCGATGACGTTAAATTGTGTGGAAGAGGTCGAGAGTATCCACCAAGGATGTAAGACCTATCCAAGGTTGTATGTCAGAGCCTTTGCTCGATGACGTTAACATGTGTGGAAGAGGTCGAGAGTATCCACCAAGGATGTAAAACCTATCTGAGATTGTATGTCAGAGCCTTTGCACAATGACGTTAACCTGTGTGGAAGAGGTCTAGAGTATCCACCAAAGAGGTAAGACCTATCTGAGGTTGTATGTCAGAGCATTTGCTCGATGATGTTAACCTGTGTGGAAGAGGTCGAGTCGAATCCCCGTGAGATTGATTTTACCTTTATTGGGAGGGGGTGAACGCCGCGTGTATCCCGAATCAAGGGTGAAGAATGATCTATATTTAGACCATTACTACCTTTTTGAGGTTGAGATTAAGACCTTGCCCAAGGAGTAGAAGTCTAGTAAGGGACTGTATAATGCTTAAAATTTATTGGAAGCATCTTTGCATTCGCTGGAATTTTCTTGAAATATCATCTTGATATTGAAAATATTGGAGGAATCTTCTTGGAGTCAAGTTTGCCCCTAGTCCACATCTGATTCCCATGAAATGGATGCAGCGATAGCTGATGTAAGGAAGTTGGCATGAATGATCTTTTGAGGTTGGAGCGAAAATTGCCCCTAGTCGGGAACTACGTTCCCACAGACTACGCCAAACTGTTGCGTTCTGGAGTATTCGTAGCGGTAGAGAAATATAAAGCTTAACGTCTTAGCATTGTATGAAGATCCGGCACGCAATCAGATAAGAGAGAGAGTGTAGTACTTATAAGAGACACCAAAATTTTTACATGGAAACCCTTGAAAGGAGGAAAAACCACGGGGCCTGACCCAGTTTGAATGAATCCACTAGTATTTGCGGTTAATCACAAATGAGGCCCTCCATTTGGGGGAAGGACTTGGCTTAATATAGCCAATATACATTATATAGAGTGCATTACATGTGGGAATTAATATATACATATTTGTTGGGTCGGCTGACCATAGTTGGCAGGCGACGAAGGTCAGAAGGATCGTAGTTGGCGGGAGACAGGGGTCAGAAAGACTGTTGTCTGGTGATGGAGGTCAGAATGATCGTAGTTGATAGACGTTGCAAGTAAGGAAGATCATAGTCAGCTGGAGACGGGGGTCAGAAAGACCATAGATGTAAGGCGGTGGTCTGATAGAAGTTCGAGCCTTAGGTGGTGGTTAGGCAGATGTCCGGGCCTCAGGTGGTGATCCAGCAGATGTCCGAGCCTCAGGTGGTGGTCTGGCAGAAGTCCAGGCCTTAGGTGGTGGTTCGGCGGGACTCAAGTCGTCAAGCGGTGGTCCGATGGAGCTCAGGATGCCAGGTGGTGGTCCGGCGGGACTCAGGGCGTCAAGCGATGGTTCGGTGGAACTTCGGCGGTGGTTGAGGAGCAAGGAGGCAAGAGCGATCTTCTTTCTCTTCCTTCTTCTCTCTTGGTTTTGATCCCCCCTTTTTAAGAGGAAATGTGATTCTATTTATAGAATTCTTGAGTGGCATGGCTTATAAATAAGTGGAAGATCAAGGGTAAATTGGGAGTGGTTCGGATGGACGGCCGATCTTGATTCTTATGATCATGCACCGTTCAAGGGACCTTTGACCATCTTAATGATATCAGAATTTGATGATCTTGGGCTCGTTGGATTCGTCTCGTCGAGTCGCTCGATTCGACTATAAGCATGTCACTATTGGAAACCGTTTGGTAACCCAAATTGTGATTTGATCCTTCTAAAAGTGCTTTGAGCCTTTGATTTGGACTCATTTCGGTCTCAGATTGGGTTGATTTTGGTGTCGTCGGGTTCATATTTTCGAGACGCTCAGTTTGACTGTAAGTTTGTAGAATTTAGAGTTCAAATGATCACCAAATTAATTTTTGAAGTTTCCAACTTGATTTTGCTTCGAGATTCGTGCCTGACCAAGATAATATTTTGATGATATATCAAGTATCAAATCAAAATATCAGTAAAGACTATTGAAATCAAATCGATGTAGTAAAATCATATAAGATTGTATACATGATATTCAATTATTCTATATTAATATCAAATTAGTATTTTATACGTTCAGTATGTGACATGCTTATTGTATAGTGAATGAGTAAAATCAAATAGTATCAGTATTGATATCAGTAACAGTTCAGTGGTGGGAGCACTAGAATAATGCATATAACAGTAAATTCATGCAGTAACAATAAATTTGTGCAATAATAGAATAATGCATCAAAAATATGCATTTCAGTAGTCACACTAAACAAGTAAGAAGTCCTGGCTATTAAGATATTTTTCAGTATTATATTAGTATCAGTAAATCGTTGGCTCAATAAATAGAGTCGTTACTCTCTGCTCGTCGGTACAGTAATAATCTCCTTATAACTCCCAACCAGTGTATCACGTGAATTAGTAGAGGATAACACCAAACCACAGTATTTAAAGGAAAGCCCATCGGCCTACACTCCTGTATAGGTCAATCAGTCTCCAATCAATGGGTCAACCAGCCTTTACTTATTGATTATATTTTTACAGATAAATCAATCAAATTTAACATTATATTATTCATCTCTTTTATTATATATTTTTTAAATCGCTAAATATTAAATACTTGTGCAAGAATTTCAAGGAAAGTTATTTTAGGAGAATAATCTCTCTCCATTTTTTTCCACGGTAGGCCCATTTTTTATAGGTGACAGTAACGAGAAAAAGGATTCTGTGCGCGTTGGAATATAAAAATATATAAAAAAGTAAAAAAATATTAAATAAAATGAAAAAAAATCAATTTCAAGAAAAATTAAGAAAAATAATTAATAATTATTAATAAATATAATCAAAATATAATGAAATGAAAATAAATAAACATGAAATTCAATAGAAATAAAATTTAGATTTCTTTTTTTTTTTTCATTGAATTGAAAATTAAAATTGTATTTTTTTAATTGAATTCTTGATTATTGAATTTTTTTCATTTCTTCATTTACTATAAGATAAGAGAGATCCACGGACAATCTATGAGAGATGGTCATAATAAAGTTTACAAGTCATTTTTCCAATGTAATTGAAGACAAAGAAGGAAGATTTCATGAGACTGCTTGATAAACGGGTCAATTATTAGGGGTGTTCCGTCATTGTCGATACAATTATGAAATCGAGGGACATTCTTTGTACCCATTCTATGATAGATTTGAACTTTGCCTCTATTTTTGTTCCTTTAGTGGGCCTAGTCTTTCCGAGAATTGCAATGGCTTCTTTATCTTGTTATGTCCAAAGAAATAAGATTGTCATCATATTTGCAATTTATTTACATACTAGAACAAAGCCAAAATTGCAAGATCAAGGGACAAATTCAACATTTGTAGTTTAAATCTTTTTAAGAAATAAAAATTTTTATCGGAATATGGAAAAAATTGGAAAGACCCCTTAACCATTTAAGTTTCTAATAGAACAAATCACACAGATGCAAGAAGTTGTCTGAAAAGGTATTGGTACTACTGGATAAACAAAAGCATACCTACTAGGGGTAACCACTACCTATGGACGCGGCGCTTTCTCTACCTACGAAAAGCGTGTTAGATGACACGTGACATTCTTTGTTTTACTTCATTAATTAGTCATTAATATACGCAGCTCATCTTGGTCTGTTAATTGAAAGCTTTAGCTACCAACCAAGAGATATTGAGTTCGAGTCTTGCATATGTGATATGTGTGTTTGCCTTAATTGATTAATGTCCCAAAAAAATAGTCCTTAATGTTAATGACTAAAACAACCAATTGCACTGAAAATTATTGATTACACTTAATTAAGTTTACTTAAATCATTAATCATTGTTTAGTTACCAAGTTAATGTTGAGCACAATAGAAAAAAATCATTAGATCCGATATATCATCAAAAAATTATCTTGATCAGGCATGAATCTCGAGGAAAAAATCAAGTTGGAAACATCAAAGATTAAATCAGAGATCATCTGAACTTTGATTTCAGCAAACTTATAGCCGAACTAAACGTCTCAGAAACATGAATCCAATGACACCAAATTCGACTCAATTTGAGCCCAAATGGGTCCAAATCGAAGACATGAAGCAAATTTGGAAGGGTCAAACCATAATTTGGATTACCAAACGGTTTCCAAACATAATATGCTTATAGTCGAATCGAGCGGCTTGACGAGACGAATTGCGGTCCTTCTGACCTGTCTCCAGACAACGATCCTTCCGACCTCCGTCACCCACCGACTACGGTCATTCCAACCTCCGTCGCCAGACAATGATCTTTATGACCTGCGTCGCCCACCAACTACGGTTCTTCCGACCTCTGTCGCCATACAATATTCTTTCTAACCTCTATCGCTCACCGACTATGGTCCTTCCAACCAAACAAACACGACAACAGTGATTCTTCATATTTACACCATGTAACACACTCTGTATGATGTATATTTGTTACATCAAGCTAAGGCCTTTCTTCCAATGAAGGGCCTCATTTATAATAAACTACAAATACTAGTAGATTAATTCAAACTGGGCCAGGCCCCGTAGTTTTTCCCCTATTCAGGGTTTTCCATGTAAAAATCTTGGTGTCTTTTAAGAATGTTGCACCCTCTCTCTTCTTATCAGTATGCGTGCTGGATTTTCGTACAAAGCCAAGACGTTAAATTATATATTTCTCTACCGCCACAAATATTCCAGGACGCAACATGATCAATATTAGATAAGTAAGAAAAATAAAAAAATAAGTTGGATATAAATATATATATATATATATACACACACACACACATATCACATCATAAGAAAATTCATCAATTTGAAATAAAATGTGATGCAAAAAATTATTATGATTGACTTAAGGATTATCAAAACTCCAATTTTAATACATTTATAATCGAACTAAACTTCTTGATTAGATGAATCTGACGAAACAAAAAATGATTCGATCTAAGCTCAAATAAGTTGGAATTATACACTTGAAGCACAATTAAACATTTAGGCTTCATTTGAGACAATTTTCTGACTATTTTGATTTTAGACTACAACCAAAATTTTTTTATTATATTAGTTTTCACTACATTTAAGAAATTTCTATATAATGAAGCTATTTTCTATAATAACTTTCAAAAAACTGTTTTCCCCACAACAGTTTTATAATCACCTTTATAAAAAATTGTAGTCATCCCAAGCGGATTCATAGCAATATTAATTAGAGGATCAAACAATCTCCAAATTTTATTTGCTTATTATCACAATGAGCAACTCAACGAGAGGAACCTAATGTGCTCCTAAATTTTTACAGTTTTTGTATTTTTCACCTAAATTATAAAATATCATATATTCTTCTCTATCATATGTACATAAGATTTTTATATAAAATTATCTCTCTATTTCCGTAAATTTTCTAACTCATAATAATTTAAAATATAGTCATGTATTGAATGAGAATTCAGTCTAATTAATTGAAATTGCATACTCACCCTCTATATGAAACATTTAAGACCTAAGACGTTAAAGTCAAATTATTAATTGACCCTTTCCAACTTAAAAAAAAAAAGGTTACGAAAAAATGTCATATTATTAGAAAATTCTCCGCGCCCTAAGCGTTCATTGGTCCCAATTCATCAAAGGATAGTGACAGGAAGCCTTATGACTATTCCTGAGCTCAGCTGGCTTTTCGCTTTCTTTAATGTTTATTAGTAGACTCCTTTTCCTTTTATGTTTACTCTTTTTTGCTGCTTGTTTCTAGCTTTGTATTTTTGCTCTGTCCTTCTTTTGGACTTATTTGTATCCTCCTTTTTTATTGAATGGAAAAAATATTTCTGAAAATAAAAAATAAAAAAAAATCAAAGGATAGTGACATATAGCATAAAATTGGAACAGCAATTTCTATGGTAAATTAATATATATTAATGAACCGTACTTTTATTAATTTAAAATAAAATATAAATAGGTCACTCTCAATGGGATCTTTAATCATATACATTTATTAATGTATTCTTTTAGTCTTAATAAATATTGATAGATCATTATAATATTTGTGTATATTAGCGAATGCTTTACTAATATTTTAGAGGTGGTTGATTTGTCATGGCAGACAATCGAGCTTGCCTACTAGTAAGATCGGGTGTCATCTACGAATATAATTGAATGCAATAATTTAGATGGAATCACATCTAGAGGACTTTTAAGGATCAAAATTTAGATCATATTATTGAATTCGGTAATGAATTTTGTTGGCCAAACAATTCTCTACGACATCTGTCTTTCTTAATAGGGCCCCATTGAAATCATATTGATGTTCAAAGGGTGGTTGTTTCTTTTATATATATATACCTACATTACTTTTGGAGAGGCATATTTTGATTTATGAAAATAGGGGATAAGGGAAAATTAATTGATCTAATCATGCACGAATCTTGAAGCAAGCATTTGAATTACATACCTTGAAAATTCACTGCAGGGCTATTTGAATCTTTCTTTAGTAAATTTATAGTCAATATAAGTATCTCAAAGAGATGAATCTAATGAGTCTAAGATCATTCAATTATGATGTCATTAAAATACTTGAATGCTAGAAAAATATCATATGATTAAAAGAGATAAATACGGACGGTTCAATAAAATTGCCTGATTTATGGTCAAAATGGTTATGAAGTCTCTCTCTATAAATTCATAAATAGGCTTTAGTTCCATACATTTGAAGAGATTGGGATCAGGCCAAATGAAGAAATCTAGAAGAGAGAATCCAAAGCTTTGCCTAAAATGACAACATCTACCACCAATAGGTCCAACACCAACAATCGTCGTCATCAACAATGGTAGTGCCTAATACTATCAATAAAGTATACACCCATTTTTGCCAACAAAGCCAATGCATATCATCATCACCTATGTCCATATTAGCCGTCAACGCCAACATTGATGTATGTTGTCAACACCACTATGGACGTCTGCTGTTCATATCATTTTCAACGGCTTGACATCAATCCTCATGCTTGTCGTCAACACCAATATCAATACTCGTCATCACTATCAGTGTCGATGCTTGCCTTCTTGGAAGTTGATCTCTCCTCTTACAATGTATTTAAAAGAATGTAAGAATATTATTCAAATAATCACATAATTTATGATCATAAAATTTGATTGAAAATTAGATTAAGTTATTATTATTATTATTAGATTTCAATTGAATGGCTTTTTAGTTCCTTAAATGAAAAGATAAATTAGTTCAAAAATATATTATAAGTTCATATATATAACTTTAAAATAAGTTAATAATTATAATATTTTTCCCTAAAATAATTCATCTCTAGAAGAAGGTATAAATATTTTAAAAAGCATATTTAATAAGCTTTTTTGGGTGTTAGCAAGTCCTTTGGAGAAGTCTTATTCCTTAAAATATTCAAGAATTATATTTCCTTTTGAGATTTGACCAAAGACCTTTCAATTAAGTCGGTCAACTCTATTATTCTAAAAATAATAGTATTAGAATTATGAGTTAACCTCTCTCTCTCTCTCTCTCTCTCTCTCTCTCTCTCTCTCTCTATATATATATATATATATATATATATATATATATATACAAAGAAAAGATAATTAAATTCTTACCATTATCATCATCTAATTTCTTTTATTCTCAATCAACAAAAAATATTAATTTTTAGTTATCTCAAATAAATTTTTTTTATTAAACCATCATAACTCAATTTTTTTTTTTTTGTAAATTGAGTGAAATTTCTATATTGATTTTCAGTGGATAAATATAATATATTTTAAATAAGCCTAAATAAAATTGAATGAGTAACCCATCAAATTCATAATTAAATTTTAAATACATAATTAAATGAACTGAGAGTGTAATTAATCCATCCCATTTCAAAAATTAACTCTAGCAGTATGATGGGTATCAGTTAAATGATTATTTTATATAAATTATTAGTTTATATGAAAAAGGACAACTTTCAACTTCTTAAAAATAAAAAAAAAATCTGAAAATTAAAATGCATTGTTTCATTTTTTTTGTGTGGGTATTATAAATCCTCACTTTTTAAATAATTTTAATTGAGTATTGTTTAAAGTGTTAAATCAATTATTTTGAATAATCTATATTCATGTAATATTAGATTTATTTATTTATTGACATGAAATTTATTAACTCATCTAATTAACTTATTTTTTATCATTTATAATAATGCTCAAATTAAAATTTAATTTCTATTACATTATTTTTAATATTTATTTAGATTTAATTAATTTAGCCCTCTTTCATCATGGAGAAAAAATCCCTATAATTGATTTTATTCCAAAATAAGGAATGCATGATTATTTTAAGATGAATAAAATATAACATTTAAATAATTGCTCATATTAAAATTGTCTTAAAATAAATTTAAAATTCTTCATTTTTATAAAAAATTGGTTTCTAACCTAATTTTAACCCCATGATTGAGAGCTTTGGATCTCATTGCAGAGGCCATCAATTTTAGGCTTATGCAAATATATGTTCACATCAATTTTTAATTAAATTTGCTAAAAAATTCAAAGTAGAGAGAGAGAGAGAGAGAGAGAGAGAGAGAGAGGTGATAATCATAGTATGTTGCAATTTTTTAGTACAAAATTTTTAATTTTTATACTAGAAAGTTGCTTTAAGAAGCAGTAAGAAAGTCATCCCAAACAAAACCTTAATGGGTGAAAAGCCATTTCTCCTAAAATAAATAAGTTATTTAACACTGATTAAAAGTTGCAGAAAGCTATCAGTCTGAAGAGTAAAGGCTGCATTTTGTGTTTTCACAAGCAAAATATATCTTACACAAATGTGTGAGTTAATGAAAATCATTTGAAATTCAACCAGCCTGCCCATAGTATTAAAATTAAGATTAATTTAACAAGACATTACACATAGAGAACAGGGGAAATATATAGAGCAGAGCTGAAGAAGGAATGTTCTATTTGTGTGATACTATTGCTCTGGAAGTTTGTCCTTCAGATACTTGAGAATAGCTTTCGTTCCTCGATCAAGAACTGGGCGCCTGATGCTGCAAATTAAGAGACATGAACAGGATAAGAGCTTAGAAAGTTGATACCAAAATAATTGGTATCACGCAACTCAACTTGATTTGTTGGTTGGGAGCTTTGGCTACCAACCAAGAGGTCTTGTATTCGAGTCTTGCGAATGTGATGTGTGTGTGAGTTTGCCTTAATTGGCTTAAATGTCTCAAAAATAATAATAATTATTGGTGTCATGTTGATTTTGATGATGATTGTGCTTGCAACCTATTTAAAGATCTATTTGGAATGATTGTAATTATTTGTAAAAAATATTGTTGAATTGTGAAGGGAAAATAGATTTTCTGAAAGCTATTGTAGATATTATATAAAACAGTTAGGCTATAACTTTCTTATTGTAGATCTAATTATAAAAAACATCTTCCACCAATTTTTTTTTTGAAAATAGAAAGAAAATTGTAGCAGCTATTTAGAAAGCAATATACAAAAAAGCTGTCCCAAACAGACTCTAACTTACTCTACTACAAATATATCAGCAGGAAAGCAATATGCATGATTTAACAATAAAAAATAGCAATCGTCAACAATGATAGATAACATAATCGACTGGAGTCTAAAGTTATATGGTCATTTCCCAAAAAATGTTCAAATGATCCAGAGGTTTTTTCTGTCCACTCCAAAGTCTGGATAATGAGATTTATTATGACATAGGTAAGTTTCAAATTCAAGAACTTGACAACAATTTTTAATGTTCTGTTCTTACCAACCATAGGAGATGGCACATTGGCACCAAAAAATAGTACAGGGAAGTTAAAATAGTATTATACCGTTTCTTAAGTACCGTAGCTCTGAAACAACTCAGGAAAATTTCTATTGCTACTATTGCTAATAAATAAGACAGCAAAACGTAGTTGTGTACTTTTTACCTTCTCAAGGGGTTGCCATCAAGTTTCAAGACCTGGAGGTGAGACTCTAGCAAACCCTGCTCAAGAAAGTTTTTTATTCAGAACAGGCAAGTTTTCAATCATTTCCCAGTCCAAACATACACTGTAAGGTGTTTATAAGACTGGTATGGATAAAGATACTAAAAATGAGATAAAATGCTAGAAAATAAGTCATAAATGCTTTATAAGGATACTAAAACAAAGATCCTTTTAGTATGTCAGTTTTAGCTGATAAGGAATGCAAAAAATCAGACCAATTCAGAAGGAAGTGCAGCAATGTTGTTGTTTGACAGGTCAAGCTCTTGAAGACATGTCAGGTTCCTAACGTCCTGTTCAGAAATTATTTGTGAAGTTAGTCTGTTGTGTGCCAGAAATATGAAATTCACGTGCAGTGAGAAATGAATAAAGAAAAAACTCCTGGCATGGTTACATTATATGACAGTAATTTGTATCCTTGAATCCATGTTAAAAACAACGGATCAAATAGATAAAACTAATAAAGTCAATCTGCATAAGCCAGAAAATTTTGATTTTGTTATTTTCTGCAATTACTCCAGCATTCATGGCAAAAAAGAGAGCTATATGGATTGTGCACTCCGGATTGAATTCAGTGCCCATAACACAGTCAACTTACTTTTAGAAGTAAGGTAAGTTATACCTCCGGTAGCGAGACAAGCAAATTCTGGTTTAAATCAAGAACCCTTAGCTGTTGTGAGCTCAGAATACTCGTGGGAATATGAGATAACTTCATTCTTCTGTAAATCACAAAAACAGCAAAGAAATTAACCAGATGTGATTTTACCATAAAGTGAACGGATATACGAAATCACTAAATACTCACCTCAGGTGAAGTTCCTTTAGCTGTGGCAACAAAGGAAATGCAGAAGAATCCAAAAGTGAAGAGGCATTTCCACTAAGATCAAGTATTTCAAGCTTGGCGAGGGCTTCAAGGCTGCCGGGAGGAATCTGTCAGAGCCTACAATTAATGAGTGCTTTCACTAGAGAGCGAACCATGGCGAGTAATAGTTTATGAACACATCCATAAATGTTAAATTAGATGATAAGACCAGAGCTGACGAACCACTTTTCACTTTTGCAAATAAAAGTGTTAATCTCTCTCTCTCTCTCTCTCTCTTTCAATATTGTTTCCATGTAAGTTGGTTGAGTTCTAAGGATTTACTGATAACGTCAACTATATAATAAAAACCAGCTGAAATTACATATTCAAAATTCATATAATTGACATTTATTCTAACAGTAAAGAACATTATTTCACAAATATATCAATAAAGATAAAATTGTCAAAATAGTCCTTGAATTATTTATTGGGGACCGTTTCAGTCCTATAATATCTAGTGCATCTAATTTAGCCCATGGACTCCTCAATCTGAACCAACATAATCCAACAGAGAGACCATTTTGCATCATATTTGAGGAGCGGACTAAATTGAAAACATTAAATAGTCTTAAGTTAAAAATGACCCCATATAAATAGTCCAACAATCATTTTGATTTTTGCTCGATCAATAAAACATATATTAGCTGTTGAACCACACAGCAAGGAGGGGGCCTATGGCTTTGACAGGTCAACAATCCGTAGGCTGCGGTTGGAGATTTCCTCTTCTGATACTAAGATCCATGGGATATAATTATTAGAATCAATTATATTAAATGACTTTTCTCTTCTATTTATTATAATTAATTAGATTAAAAGTATTTATTTTTCTGTTTATTCTCCTAGAGTATATATATATATATGTAATGATTCCAAGAAATAAGATTTGAATTCAATTTCCCTAAATAATTTCTTCATGGTATCAGAGCTTAGGAAAATCCTAAGCCTTCTCTGAGTGCCGACGACAAACCTTCCTCCTTTTCTTCCAACCTTCAGCCGGCAGTAGCTTTCCATCATCCTGCCGATGGCCTCTCTTCAAGCACCGGTAGCCCTTGCCCAAAATTCATCTTCTCTTTCAACCGAGGAAACCCAACAATGTCCATGGATAACGAGATCTCATCCTCCTACCCAGATATTACCAGTTTAAACATTGGAAACTTTGGATCTATAGACAACTCTTCTCCTCTTCCTCCTCTCATCACAAACCACGGATTTAATGGGCAATTTTTTTGCAATTGACTCAATCGATGAGAATGTTTATTTGCGGGAGAGGGAAAGAGGACTATCTCACTGGTGAAGCCCCTATACCACTGCAAACCGATTCTCCATAGAAAATGGAATAGTAGAGAATCATCAGATCATGTCTTGGCTCATCAACTCCATAAATATAGAAATCGGTGAGAACTTTCTTCTTTACGAGATGGCCCAAGAAATATGGGAGCCCATTAAAGAGACCAACCCCAGTTCTGACAACACTTCCGAGCTATTCGCAATTAAGACCATCCTTCACGACTGCCGACAAGAGGACCTGACAGTAACTCAGTATTTTAATACTCTAACCCGTTATTGACAACAATTAGATATGTTTGAACAATATCAATGAAAATGCCCAAAAGATCACACACTGCACCGGAAGATTATTGAGAAAAAAAGAATATTCAAATTCTTGATGGGTTTGAATAAGAACATGGATGACGTTAGAGGACGGATCATGGGAACCAAACCTCTTCCAAATCTCCAGAAGGCCTTTTCTGAAGTTCAAAGGAAAGAGAGCAGATGAAAGGTCATGTTGGGAGGCCTACAAGGATCTCCAAAGGTTGAAGAAGAAAATGCTCTTATTGTCCGCAGCAATCGAAACCCCTCACATGTTGAAAATCGACAACAAAAGAAGGGAGGAAGACCATGATGTGATCACTGTGCCAAAACAGGACATACAAAGGAGAAATTTTGGAAGATTCATCAAAAACTAGCTGATTGGAAGGCAAACAAATCAGCACAAAAAAGCAAGGCGAACTCTGTCAACATCATGCAATATCAATCCAACAAAGTTGAAGCCATTCCTTTCACCAAGGAGCATTTAGAGATGCTAAAGTTGCTGCTTAACAACATCACGAACCAACAGTCTCCAAAACCTGTTACCCACCTACACGCTCACTCAGTTATAAAATAGTCAAAACTTTGGATTATTGACTCAGGAGCATCAGATAACATGACAGGAGATATTACACTCCTTCATGACTATCAACCTTATCATTCAAATCGAGTAGTTAAGGTTGTTGATGGCTCAGCATCCAAAGTTTTGGGAACTGGTTCCGCTTTTGTCACGAAAGCTATCACCCTTAAATCGGCACTTTATGTGCCCAATCTTGAGTGCAATATGATTTGCATTAGTAAATTGACTTGTGATAATAATTGCTTAATAATTTTCTCTAATAATGTATGTATTTTTCAAGAACTAGATTCGGAGAAGAAGATTGTCAGTGCTAAGATGTGTTCTGGGTTATACTACATCAAGACACCCAAATCCTTAATTGCTACTAGGAATCATCCTATTGTGAGTTAGTTTGTTGAGTCATTATAGAGTCAGTCAAGAAAGAGAGATTACATGTGGTATTATAGGTTAGGTCATCCAAATTTTCATATATATTGAAAAGTTTTTTCCCCATTTATTCATTAATAAAAATCAATGTTTGTTCAAATGTGAAACTTGCAAATTGGCTAAACATACTAGATCATCTTACCCAATTGTTCCTTACAAACCTTCCAAACCCTTTGCCTTGATCCATAGTGATATTTAGGGACCCTAAAAGGTTAAAAATATAAGTGGTGCAAAGTGATTTGTGATATTTGTTGATAATTATACTAGACTCACTTGGGTTTATTTAATGAAGGAAAAATCTGAAGTTGAAAAGATATTCAAATCATTTCAACTGATTATTTAAAACCAGTTTGATACAAAAATTCAAATCCTAGTCAGACAATGGGAGAGAGTACTTTCATTTTATCATGAGAGAATACCAATCAAACCAAGGGATAATCCAAGTGAGTTTATGTGCTTATGCGCCTCAACAAAATGAGGTAGCTGAGAGAAAAAATAGGCAACTCCTGGAAGTTGCTAGATCTATTATACTATTCACAAAAGTATCAAAATATCTATGAGGAAAACCGTTCTTATTGTTGCATACCTAATAAATAGGTTACCTACTTTGGTACTAAAATTTGAAACACCTAGACAAACTCTACTCAAAGCTTATCCTCATGCTTGGTTCATATCATCAAATCTTCCATCTAAAGTTTTTGAGTGCTTTGCCTTTGTTCATATTTATTCACAAGATAAGAGCAAGCTTGACCCAAGATAAAAAAAATGCATCTTTATTGGCTATTCCCCGATAAAAAGATGTTACAAATGCTTTTGCCCTACTTCTAGGAGGGTATTTGAAATCATGGATGTCACCTTTTTTGAAAACTATCCATACTGTTCTAAAATTCAGGAGGAGAGTGAAGGAGAATTTCAAACTTGAGAATGGAATTCCTTATTATACAACCAAATAGAATCCAATTAAAATCAACAAATATCACAAGAAATCCAAACCACGAGTATTTCCCAAGGTATATCTCCTATGACTCAACCTCCACCCTCAGACTTATTACCTCCACCCAAAAGTCCTTATCAATCCCTACAAAGAGCAACAATTAAGGAACAATAATATGTATACTCAAGAAAAAGAAAGAAAAATCAGCATATGCAAAGCAATGCGACATCTTGTACTTGTCAAATCTCTTTCAATGGATCCAGCAACTGTAGAGATTCATATGGAGGAGAACAATGAGGGAGTTCAAATGAAGATAGAGTCATCAAATGGCCATAAAGAATCATGCACCAAGCATCCAATTGAAAACTTGCTCTCTTATAGCAAATTATTAGACACTTATCAAGCCTTCCTTTCCAAGTTGGATGATGTGCAGATTCTGATCAATATTCAGGAAGCTTTGAATCACCCAGGATGGAGACAGGTTGTTAAAAAAGAAATTATGGCCTTGGAGAAAAATCAAATATGGGTAATTACGAATCTCCCACCAAGAAAGAAAGTTATGACCTGCAAATACGTGTTCACCATAAGGCATAAGGAAGATGGTAGTGCTGAGAGGCTAAAAGCTAGACTGGTTACAAGAGGATTCACTCAGTCTTATGGAATAGACTATCAAGAAACTTTTGCTCCTATTGCAAAGCTCAACACGATCAGGATTCTTCTTTCCTTAGCAGCAAATTTAGATTGGATCCTACATCAACTAGATATCAATAATGTATTCTTGAATAGGAACCTGAAAGATGAAGTATACATGGAGATTCCAGTGGAGATTCAAAAGTTTTATGGAAGGGACAAAGTGTGTAAACTGCTAAAATCCTTGTATAGATTAAAGCAGTCTCATACAGCATGGTTTTGGAAGATTCTCAAGGTATGTAAAAGGCCATAGTTTTAGACAATGTTAGGCAGATTATCCTGTGTTTGTGAAGCAGTCAAAAAGAAACAAGGTAGCAATACTAATTGTATATATGGATGACATCATCCTTACTAGAAATGATATAGAGGAAATAATGAAGATCAAACAGGCTCTATCTAAGGAGTTTGAAGTTATAGATCAAGGATTACTTAGATACTTCTTGGTATGGAGATAACTCGATCAAGCAAAGGTATGTTTATTTCCCAATGTAAGTATACCTTAGACCTACTGAAGGAGACCAGCCTGCTGGAATGCAGACCAACCATTATAGCTATGGATCCTAAGAAGAAACTTGAGATAGAAAAGGAGGGGGTTCCAGTAGATAAAGGAAGATATCAACGTCTGGTTTGAAAGCTTATATACCACTCCCACACTTGTCCAGATATTGAGTTTGCTGTGAGCATGATGAGCCAATATATGAGTAATCCTATGAAGGAGCACATGGAGGCAGTATATCAAATCATGAGATATCTCAAGAACACTCTTGGAAAGGGGCTATTATTCAAGAAAAATGAAGATAGAAAACTCATCCTTTATTCTGATGCAGATTGGGCAGGAAGACAAGTTGACAGTCGATTGACCACAGGATATTGTTCATTTGTGTGGGGGAACCTAGTGACATGGAGGAGCAAGAAATAATCTGTTATTTTCAGAAGCAGTGCGAAATCTGAACTGAGAGCATTTGCAATTACTATTGTGAAGATATTTGGTTCAGACAAGTATTGATTGAACTGAGAATAAAGATTGAAGTTACGATAAAGTTGAAATATGACAATCAAGCCGCAATCAGTATGGCTAACGATCCAGTACATCATGACAGAACAAAATATGTTACTATTGATAGACATTGTATATTGAGAAAATAGAGAACTCAAAAATTGAAGTAGTATATACCCCAACTTGCTGATGTTCTAACAAAGGCACTATCGGACTCTCTACTTGATAAGTTTGTTTGCAAGTTAGATTTGTACAATCTGTACAACCCAACTTGAGGAGTGTTGAATCACACAGAAAGGAAGGGGCCCACGGCTTTGACAGGTTAGCAATCCGAGTGTTGCAATCGTGGGCTAAGCTGCAGTTGGAGATTTCCTCTTCTGACACCAAGACCCATGGGATTGATTCCAAGATCCGTGGAATATAATTATTAGAATCAATTAGATTAAATGACTTTCCTCTTTTATTTATTCTCCTAGAGTGTATATATATATATATATATATATATATATATATGTATGTATGTATATGTAACGATTCCAAGGAATAAGATTTGAATTCAACTTTCCTAAACTATTTCTTCATTAACAGAAATAGTTTAGTTTATATTAAAAGCAATATTAGTAATATAAATAACGTATTTCATAGACATCAAGCCAATTGCATAGTGTTCTTAGGTGTTCCCATTGGCATGAACAAAGAGAAACTTAACTTTCAAATATGACAATTCAGAATTGGGGGCTTTGATATGCAGTTATGGGTGCTTAATAAGAACATTTCAAAGAATCAAAATCCATTTGAATGTATCCTATGATAGGATTCAGTGGAACAACATTGATTAAAACCAAGATCCTCAATAAAGAGTTTTTAACTTCAGGTTTTGGACATCAAGCTAGATCGGAAGGAATTTATCTAAATGTACTTTTTTTTGGATGTTTTGGTTAAAAAATAAATTTATCTAAATGTACTTCCCACTATTCTTCATCAAGCTTAGGTTTTAATTTTACTTTATTCTTTTTGTTCTTTGTTTTAGAAAAGAGGGCTTGGACCAATGATTAGGTTGCCTCCACTAAGATCTACAGATCACATGTTCGAATCACGGAAATAACCTCTTTATAACATACAATTTTTCTGCATAGAAAAAGCCAAGACATGCATGCATTGACATGAAACCTTTGAACTGGGTATGCCCTTTTTTGTTTGCCCTATCCAGAAAGTGAATGCACTAGTTTATTTCAACATTGGTATGTTTTTAAAATGTATCTCATGGTAATGTAGTGAGCTTTGAAGGATGGTTGCGGTATACTTTGCTTTTACCGTTGCTTGGTTATGCTATTTGGGAGACAATGTTATCTAGATTACAATTTTGTTTGAATTTTAATACAATCTATGAAATGTTTGTGATGTTCAATCCGATGTTTTTAAAGATTAGCATTATTTGAAATGCTCAATCGTGATTATAGCCCTAACATTTCATCATTGTTTTAGGCATTAAGACAGAGGCTATCCAGATAGTACCCATTCAGGTTCTATCTAGACTATATTCTTTCTTCCATATAGTTGTCAGCAAATCACTCCCTAAAACTATTCGTATAACATAATATTGGAGAGCAGAAAATAAAACAATCTCCTCACTAGCATCTTTCTACATTTTCTTTCTTCTATTATTGCTTTTTGTGTGTGTGTGTGTGTGTGTGTGGAACGAAGAGGGATGACATGATAATTGAATTAAAACAAACCTTCCCTAGATCTTTACACCTTCTGGTGTAAAACAAAAATTTATTTATTTATTATTATTATTGTTATTATTATTATTATCAAAGTTACCCCATCAGACTTCATATCATTACATAATCATTTTTTATTCAAGATATATTACATATTATACGAGGCATTTACTGTGCCCAAAATATTATAATCGCGAAGCTTCAGAATGCTCAAATGTGTAATCAACGCAATACTTAATCACCCCTTCACTGAAGCACAAATAATCCAATTCCTAAAAAGTCCTACCATATTCTGCCTCTTTGTATTAAATATA
This sequence comes from Dendrobium chrysotoxum, assembly GCA_019925795.1. Classification (NCBI taxonomy): domain Eukaryota; kingdom Viridiplantae; phylum Streptophyta; class Magnoliopsida; order Asparagales; family Orchidaceae; genus Dendrobium; species Dendrobium chrysotoxum. Next base: position 5,826,422 of record CM034305.1, read on the forward strand.
CAACTTAACAAAGCATAATTTCACATAATCAAGAAAACTAGATGCAACTTCCATGGTTTCTGATGAGGACTTCACTCAGAGATTCCGACATGTGTATCGGCGACAAAATCGTAGATCGACGGCTACGATTCAGAGTCTTTACTTTTGATGTATTTTATGTTTTATCGCATTTCAGTTTTTCAAGTTTACTCCTACGAGGAGTATTTTCTTATTGTAGCCCTGAGGGCATTTGAGTACTTTTCTTTTCTTTATGATTGAGACCTATATATAGCGGTCTTATGCTTTGTAATAGGTTAATGAATATTTGAATGAAATTTGATATTTGTCTTCTTCTTGTGTACGCATTAGAGAGAAGAGGAGCCCGAAGTGAGGGCGAGCGCAATACCTATCAGTCATTGGAAGAGTCCGTGGCTCGTGGTTTATTTTCTTTTCCTTATTTCTTCTTTTCCCTCCCCACCCATCGGCTTCTTCTCTCCCCTCCACCACCGGCCTACCTTCAAAACCCCTCCCCTCAACCCCAACTCCCAAACCCCCCACCCGCCAGCTCAACCCTTTTTCCCCAACCCCAACCTGACGCCAACTCCCCTCCCTCTTCCCCTTGCCGCCGGCCACACCCTTGCCTCATGTCATTATGGTGATTCCAATTATCTTAATGACTCCCCAAATTGCCTCAAGCAAGTAAGGAAGGTGTTACAATTATTTGAAATTCAAATTGAAATTTCAAAACTTTTCCATATTTGCAAATTCTAAATAAGGAAAGTTTTTAAATTTAAATCCAATCTAATTTTCATTTGGAGAGGATTTATTATTCTCCTTCCTAATTTGCATAGGCTTGTTTGAAAGCTTTTAAAAACCTCCCCAAACCTCTCCCTCCACTCTTCATGCCGCCGGCCCCATTAATGGGCATCCCCATTATTTCCCTATTGAAGCCCTAAGCCATATTAGAATTTTAATTCAAGTTTTCAAATTCATTTCCCTCCAAATTTACATAAATCTGAAATTAATTTCAAATTTATTGAAAACCCTCTTCAAACCCTAACCTAACTTAGGCCACATAAGCCACTCTCCTCTCCTTGGCCGCCCCCTTCCCCTCTCCTCATCTCCCTTGGAAACCCTAAACCCTCTATCTAGAGTGTCAGAGTCGTGGTGAAAAGACAAATTCCTTCCTCCCTTCAACCGTTGGTGCATGGCCGATCCTGAGGTCGACCACGGATTCACCTACGACGATCAAGGAGAAATCGATATTGTGCGATCCCCTTTCTTCGACCTCGACTTTGGAGTCGACGACACCCTAGTCTATTTTGATGACATTCTGATCTATAGAAATTAGGTGGACCAACACTCGATCATTTAAGACAGGTCTGTGAGGTTTTGCGGAAAGAGCAGTTATTTGCAAATCTCAAAAAGTGTGTTCCTCACTGATCATGTTACTTTTCTCGGATTTATCTTTTCATCCCAAGGCATATTCGCGGACCATGAAAAGGTGCGAACAATCAATGAGTGGCCCGAAGCAAAGAATATCAGAGATGTTAGGAGTTCTCATGGATTGGCTACATTCTATCGGAGATTTATTAGAAATTTCAACACTATAGTCGTACCGATAATGAATTGCCTGAAGAAGGGAGATTTTCATTGGACCAATTCCGCCACTAAAGCATTAGAAGAAATAAAGAGACAAATGGTGGAAGTCCCTGTCATGAGACTACCCGACTTTTCTAAAATCTTTGAGGTAACCTGCGATGCGTCTGGCATTGGCATAGGTAGAGTCCTATCTCAAGAAGGACACCCAGTCGCTTACTTCAGCGAGAAATTGAACGACATCAGACAATGATATTCCACCTACGATAAAGAGTTCTATGCCATCATTTAGTCCCTTAGGTATTGGAGACATTACCTTCTACCTCAAGAATTTGTTATCTTTTCTGATCATGAAGCGTTGCGGTACATCAACTCCCAAAAGAAACTGAATGCCCGACATGGAAGATGGGTCGAATTCCTACAAGAGTACACTTACTCTATTAGGCATAAAGCAGGCTCTGAGAATAAGGCAGCTGATGCCTTGAGTTGTCGGATGATAGTTACTCGTGAGATGAGGGCTGAAGTAATTAGATTTGAATAAATTAAAGAAGATTACAAAGAGTTCCATGATTTTAAGGATACCTGTATGCTGCTGTGTACTGGGAGTGATCGCATAATCGATGCTTTCAGTTTTGGACGATGGTTATCTATTCAAATCCTTGAAGATGTGTATCACTAACACATCTCTGCAGGATTTTCTTGTCTGGGAATTACACGCTGGTGGTTTAGCTGGGCACTTCGGTCAGTCTAAAACTATTGTCTTAGTTGAACAACGTTCCTTCTGGCCTAGCCTTAAGAGGGACGTCAGTAGGTTGATTAGAAGATGTCACACGTGTCAACTTGCGAAACAAGGTAAATAAAATACGGGTCTCTACACTCCTCTTCCTGTGCCTAACCGCCCCTGGCAAGATGTGAGTATGGATTTTATCTTAGGACTACCAAAGACTCTTAGGAAGCATGACTCAATCTGCGTAGTAGTTGATAGGTTCTCTAAAATGGCCCACTTCCACCCTTGTGCCAAAACCTTTGATGCTTCCCGAGTTGCCAAGATTTATTTTGCTGAGATTGTCTGGCTACATGGATTACCCAAAACAATAGTGTTTAACAGGGATGTAAAGTTTACTAGTTATTTTTGGAAGACTCTATGACATAAGATGGGCACCAAACTTCAATTCTCTACAGCCTTCCATCCTCAAACAGATGGTCAGACTGAAGTCGTCAATAGGAGCTTAGGCAACCTATTAAGAACTTTAGTAGGAGAAAATATTAGAGATTGGGATTCCAAATTGCATATAGTTGAATTTGCCTACAACAATTCTGTTAACCGAACCATAGGACTAAGTCCCGCTGAAATTGTTTATGGATACCAACCTAGATAACCTATAGATTTGATCCCTATGAGTCATAAGTATAGAGCATCTGAGTTTGCATCTGCATTTGCATCACATCTGCAGAAATTGTATAAGAAAATTAATAAAAAAATTGAACAAAACAATACTAACTATAAACTTAATGCGGATCTCAAGAAACGATTCAAAGAATTTGAAGTTGGAGACTCTGTAATGGTTCGGATTCGTCCGGAGCGGTTCCCACAAGGGACCGTTAAAAAGTTACATGAGAGAAGCACAAAACTTTTCAAGATAACTACAAAAATAAATAGTAATGCTTATGTGCTAGACCTTCCTGAAGGTCTTAACATTAATCCTACGTTTAACATCAAAGATCTAGTAGTCTTTGAGGGTCCAGAGTTCAACCCCTCTAATCCACTAAATAAAGAGCCTTGTGAGAACCTACCTGGTGAGAACCCTAGCCTACCTCCACTCTCAAACATCCCTACTTTACCCAATACAGAGAAAGTTGAAGCAATACTTAGTGATGATATCATTTCCACTAAAGACGGTGGCCGCCGGAGGTATCTAGTTCAATGGAAAGGGAAACCGAAGATGGAGAATAGGTGGATCGACCACGAGGAGCTGCAGAGATTGGATCCTGATCTGTTGGAGTGGTACGAGAGTTCCAGAGATGCTTACTCGATGGGGTCGAGCTTTCTCCCACCTGGGGAGAATGATGAGGACATCACTCAGAGATTCCGACATGTGTACCAGCGACGGAACCGTAGATCGACGGCTACGATTCAGAGTCTTTACTTTTGATGTATTTTATGTTTTATCGCATTTCAGTTTTCTGAGTTTACCCCTATGGGGAGTGTTTTCTTATTGTATCCCTGAGGGCATTTGAATACTTTTTTTTTTCTTTATGATTGAGACCTATATATAGCGGTCTTATGCTTTGTAATAGGTTAATGAATATTTGAATGAAATTTGATATTTGTCTTCTTCTTGTGTACGCATTAGAGAGAAGAGGAGCCTGAAGTGAGGGCGAGCGCAATACCCACCAGTCATTGGAAGAGTCCGTGGCTCGTGGTTTTTTTTCTTTTCCTTTTTTTCTTCTTTTCCCTCCCCCCACCCATCGGCTTCTTCTCTCCCCTCCACCAACGGCCTACCTTCAAAACCCCTCCCCTCAACCCCAACTCTCAAACCCCCACCCGCCGGCTCAACCCTTTTCCCCCACCCCCAACCCGACGCCAACTCCCCTCCCTCCTCCCCTTGCCGCCGGCCACACCCTTGCCCCATGTCATTATGGTGATTCCAATCATCTTAATGACTCCCCAAATTGGTTCAAGCAAGTAAGGAAGGTGTTACAATTATTTGAAATTCAAATTGAAATTTCAAAACTTTTTCATATTTGCAAATTCTAAATAAGGAAAGTTTTTAAATTTAAATCCAATCTGATTTTCATTTGGAGAGGATTTATTATTCTCCTTCCTAATTTGCATAGGCTTGTTTGGAAGCTTTTAAAAACCTCCCCAAACCTCTCCCTCCACTCTTTATGCCGCCGGCCCCATTAATGGGCTCCCCCATTATTTCCCTATTGAAGCCCTAAGTCATATTAGAATTTTAATTCAAGTTTTCAAATTCATTTTCCTCCAAATTTACTTAAATCTGAAATTAATTTCAAATTTATTGAAAACCCTCTTCAAACCCTAACCTAACTTAGGCCACATAAGCCACTCTCCTCTCCTTGGCCACCCCCTTCCCCTCTCCTCATCTCCCTTGGAAACCCTAAACCCTCTCTCTAGAGTGTCAGAGCCGCGGAGAGAAGACAAATTCCTTCCTCCCTTCAACCGTTGGTGCATGGCCGATCCTGAGGTCGACCACGGATTCACCTACGACGATCAAGGAGAAATCGATATTGTGCGATCCCCTTTCTTCGACCTCGGCTATGGAGCCGACGACACCGTCGAAGAATACATCGACCGCATCCTCTTCTGCTTAGCGGAGATCATCGACGAGAGACAATCATCCGGATTGTGGCGAGTCACGGGACGTCCACTGACTTCTTCAACTCCGACTACTTCTCCGGCGAACAAGGCCTTACGTGTCACATGTCTTGTGGTGGCGTCATTAGGGTTGCTTCTACCTTTTCTCCGCTAAACCCAACTTCACGAGCGTGAGTGAAGGAACTCGAGGTGAACACTTCTCGTTGTTACCCGTGGATTTTTGTTCTTCACCATTAGTATTACTTTTATTTTGTTGTTACTTGCAAGTTTCTTGTTAATCTGAATTGTAACTGCTCGCTATAATTTGATCTTTTAACGGAAGATTCTAAGAAAACCAACTTGAGAAAGCATCAGTTATAATTAGCAAGGTTAAGTTCAAAGAATTGTTAATTTCCTAAAAGCAATCCTTGTTCATTTACATGTTTCACATCATCTTGGTATCAGAGCATGGTTAGCATAAGATATACATGCTAGAAGTCTTCCTAGGAGTTTATCTAACCATTTTCATGTATGATTGCATGCATATCACTATCTAGAATAGTTTAACTCGCTGTTGTGCTTGCTGTCCGCACATTTCCTGCATGCATTTAGTGAACATTAGACTAGTTTCTTAAGTGTTTAGGTGCTGTCCTCAACCTAACAACCTTCCTAATTACTTAGGGTACTTGAACCACTATTGTAGCTTGCTGTCCAAACAGTTCCTGCATCATTTAGTAACATTTTAGTGAGTCTGACATTGCATCTAAGTGCTGTCCCCTATCTAGTTTCCCTCCTAAGTGTTTCGTAGTGTCTAACCATGGATCCGGAGAAAATTCAGCGGACTTTAGACCTCATTGTAGAGCAACTGGGAACGGTTACCCAACAAATTAGAGAGACCCAGGGAGAATTAGCTGATTTTAGAAGGCAAGCAGGAGGGCATTTAGATAACATTGAACGTTTAGGAAACCCATGTAAAACTCGAAATCGATAATCGTTGGCCTCGCACGCATCTCGATGCGCAGCGATGAGATTTAAGTGAAAATTTCAAAGTCGTCGGAATTCGACGCAACTAATTTTATAAAATTCTACGTAAAATTCTGAGCAATTTGGTATATAGAACTTATATGTAATTTTTTTTATTTTGAGAGATAAAATTTTTAGAAGCTCAAATATACCCAAAATACCCTTGTTAAGTATTAATGCGAATGTGTTTTAAGTGAGGGCATAGTAGTCTTTTGGATCCCCTTTCTCCCTAATATGTGTAAACCGAAACCCACCTTCCCCCTATTCGCTATTTTCGGCTGAACCGAAGCAAGAGAGGCGGAGGCGGAAGGGAGAGGCAACAGAGGAGACTAGGGCACAGCTCCGACGACGATTTTCCGGCGAGGAAATTAGTGAAAATTGAAGAGGACGTCGAGGGGAGTCTAAAGGTATGTTTTAATTGAAGCAAAGTCCTCTCATTCTCAGTTATTTGGAAAGAAAAATATTAGGGTTTTGCAAAAACTCATTATTTTCTTACGAAATCCTTAGGGAAGGTTTAGGGAAGTATTTAACTGAATGTTTAAGATATCTGAAATTAGTAGAAAAGCGTTGTACACGAATCAATTATGCATTGTATGCGACTCACTGATTTAATTAAACTTTATGAAGGATAATTAATTATGTTATGAATTGCATTTGTATGTTGATCCGGAGTACCAAATGGTAAAGGGACTCTTCGGAGTCAATGGTAAAGGGACTCTTCGGAGTCAAATGGTAAAGGGACTCTTCGGAGCCAAATGGTAAAGGAATGGCCAAAACTTGATTGGGTACCTGATCAGTACCAAAACTCTGGTACCTCCGGGACGGGTGTATTATATCATAAGCATCTAGTGCATTTTTATGAAATGATATGAATGACAGATTATGAATGTAATGTTATGATTCAAATGGTAAAGGTTATGGAATTATAAAAGGAAGATTATGTATTGATTCAAGGAATTCTCGCATATGAAAATGTTATACTGTATGACAAATACCTTTTATGATCTTTTGAATATTTTAAATCGTAAGTAAAAGATTTTATTTTATTGTTGCATGAATTTCTATTAAATATATATTACCTACTGAGTGTAAACCCACCCTGGTTGTGGGATTTGTTTTCAGGAGATAAGTGATGGCTACGAGATGACAGTACACCTACAGTCGTAGAGGACCTCAAGAAGAAAGGTTTACTTATTATTTTCTGTTGGGTCTGAGTTGAGTTGAGTTGAGTATAAGGATTGAGATATGAACTTAGTTGCTATTGATGTGAACTCAGTTGTTATTTATGTTTATGCTTAAGTTTATGTTTAGTTTATGTTTATGTTTTAATTGGTTGGATGTTATGTTGAAGAAGTTTAAAATTTTTATGTTGGAAGTTTTAGTGGCTCTTTCTTATTCTTATTGTTGGATGAAATTTATATTCATGTTAATTGTGAATTGTATGTTTTATGTTTTGAAAGTTGATGTTCTCCGTATGACCTTCTGTTCCCGCCCCGTTAATTCGGCCTAGCCGGGCCGAAACTTTTGTTGATTGGTTAGTGGCTCTTTCCTTATGTATTGTTGGAAGATATTTATATTCATGTTAATTGTGAATTGTAAGTTTTATGCTTTGAAAGTTTGATGTTTCTCCGTACGACCTTCTGTTCCCGCCCCGTTAATTCGGGCTAGCCGGGTCGGGTCGTGACAACCCAGCAATTTACATGCCCTCCAGACCTCATTCTCCCTACGTTGAAGAGACAGGAACTGAATATGGACCTCCTCGAGATCATTATCATCATAACCCTAGACCAAATCAGGAACCTGTAGGGCATGACGCACCTTGGAGAGATAACGACGCCCAACTTCTAAAAAACATCCATATAGACGCCCCTTCTTTTGATGGCACCCTAGACCCTCAAGTTTTCCTAGACTGACTTAAGGGTATAGATAGCTATTTTAAATGGTACAACATTTCGGAGGTGAGAAAAGTCCGATTTACCGAAATGAAGTTGACTGGTAGGGTTAACCAGTACTAGAATAACCTTGAACACATGTGAGAAACTCGAGGGGAATATCCCATCACGGATTGGAGGACAATGAAACAAGAACTCAAGCAGAAGTATCTTCCCCTTTCCTACTACCCCAGGCTTTTAGATCGTTGGAATAGATTAACCTAGGGTAGTAAACTTGTGAAGGATTACATAGCTGCATTTGATGATTTTATGATCCGTTGTAGCGGTGAAGAGACCACTACCCCTGCCCAACTCTTTTCCATGTTTAGAGCTGGACTTAGGGAAGATCTTAGGAATGAGTTGTTTGCTAGAGGAGTTAATACACTTGAAGTTGCTTGTAGTCTTATGTTAGACCTAGAAGAGTCTAAGAACCACACCTATTCTAGGAACCAAGACTCCCGACCTAACCCTTTTAAACTTTTATCTAGTCAACCTCAAAACAAGCCTTCGGGATCCACGACTAGCCGACCCATTGCTGGGCAACTCCCACCCCATTCTGACTTTAAAAACAAAACCCCTAATCGAGAGTCACCAAAAAACCCTTGCGGGAACCAAGTGTTTCAGATGTCATGGATATGGACACATTGCCTCTCAATGTTCCAGTCCCTACAAGGTGATTATCATCGAAGAAGTTATTGATAAAGAGGATGAACTTGACACCGAACTAGTTCATCACATCGATGACGAGGACTTCTTCTGTGAAGAGGACACTGCTGTGATCCACTGCCTCCAGAAGATGGATCACCGAGACCTGCAAGTCGTTAGGTGTGCATTATCACAACCTAAACTGAGTGACGACTGGCGTAGGACTTCCATCTTCCACACTTTTACCAAGATCAGTGACAAGAACTGTAAGGTTATCATCAATAGTGGAAGCTACATTAACGTTGTTTCATCATCAATGATTTCTAAACTTCATCTGAAGACGAGCCTGCACCCTAGCCCATACAAAGTCACTTGGATCAACTTGACTGCTCTGCAAGTAAAAGAACGGAGTCTCATCCCTTTAGAGTTTGTGGGATATAAGGAGAAGATTTGGTGTGATATTTTAACCATGGACGTCGGTCAAATCATCCTTGGACGCCCCTGGATTTCCGACAACGATGTTCACATCTATGGGAGATCAAACACCTGCGTGTTTGAGCACAATGGAAAGAAGATTAAGCTCTTACCCTCTCAACCCAAGTCTACCAGGGATGAAGTAAAGCCCACTCCCCTCAAATCCAACACGGGCCTAAATCTATTAACCGCCAAGGACCTGAATACTGAACTTGGGTTAGGATCCCCCTTATACGCTTTAGTAGCTAGGGAAGTGAGTGCTGATCAGGAAGAACCCATCCCCGAGGAGGTTAAACCCCTCCTTGAGACTTTTGCTGATGTTTTCCCTGAGGACTTACCCAACCAACTCCCACCTCCAAGGGACATCCAACACATCATCGATTTAGTACATGGAGCTTCGTTACCCAATCTCCCACATTATCGCATGAACCCAACGGAGCATGCTGAACTCAAGAGCCAAATGGACGAGTTACTGCAACGTGGTTTTATCAAAGAAAGCCTTAGTCCGTGTGCCGTCCTCGCCCTTCTAACTCCCAAGAAAGATGGGTCGTGGAGAATGTGTGTTGACAGCCGCGCTATCAACAAAATCACGGTCAAATATCAATTCTCAATTCCTCGTCTAGATGACATGTTAGATATAATGACGGGAGCCACCTTATTTTCCAAAATTGATCTCAAGAGTGGCTATCACCAATTAGAATCCATCCTGGAGATGAATGGAAAATGGCATTCAAAACTAAAGATGGACTCTACGAATGGAAGGTTATGCCTTTTGGTCTGAGTAACGCACCCAGTACTTTTACGAGAGTTATAACCCAAGTCCTCAAACCCTTCTTAGGAAAATTTATCGTAGTCTATTTTGATGACATTCTGATCTATAGCAATTAGGTGGACCAACACTTGATCATTTAAGACAGGTCTGTGAGGTTTTGCGGAAAGAGCAGTTATTTGCAAATCTCAAAAAGTGTGTTCCTCACTGATCATGTTACTTTTCTCGGATTTATCTTTTCATCCCAAGGCATATCCGCGGACCATGAAAAGGTGCGAACAATCAATGAGTGGCCCGAACCAAAGAATATCAGAGATGTTAGGAGTTCTCATGGATTGGCTACATTCTATCGGAGATTTATTAGAAATTTCAACACTATAGTCGTACCGATAATGAATTGCCTGAAGAAGGGAGATTTTCATTGGACCAATTCCGCCACTAAAGCATTAGAAGAAATAAAGAGACAAATGATGGAAGTCCCTGTCATGAGACTACCCGACTTTTCTAAAATCTTTGAGGTAACCTGCGATGCGTCTGGCATTGGCATAGGTAGAGTCCTATCTCAAGAAGGACACCCAGTCGCTTACTTCAGCGAGAAATTGAACGACATCAGACAATGATATTCCACCTACGATAAAGAGTTCTATGCTATCATTTAGTCCCTTAGGTATTGGAGACATTACCGTCTACCTCAAGAATTTGTTATCTTTTCTGATCATGAAGCGTTGCGGTACATCAACTCCCAAAAGAAACTGAATGCCCGACATGGAAGATGGGTCGAATTCCTACAAGAGTACACTTACTCTATTAGGCATAAAGCGGGCTCTGAGAATAAGGCAGCTGATGCCTTGAGTTGTCGGATGATAGTTACTCGTGAGATGAGGGCTGAAGTAATTGGATTTGAATAAATTAAAGAAAATTACAAAGAGTTCCATGATTTTAAGGATACCTATATGCTGCTGTCTACTGGGAGTGATCGCATAATCGATGATTTCATTTTGGACGATGGTTATCTATTCAAATCCTTGAAGATGTGTATCACTAACACATCTCTGCAGGATTTTCTTGTCTGGGAATTACACGCTGGTGGTTTAGTTGGGCACTTCGGTCAGTCTAAAACTATTGCCTTAGTTGAACAACGTTTCTTCTGGCCTAGTCTTAAGAGGGACGTCAGTAGGTTGATTAGAAGATGTCACACATGTCAACTTGCGAAACAAGATAAATAAAATACGGGTCTCTACACTCCTCTTCCTGTGCCTAACCGCCCCTGGCAAGATGTGAGTATGGATTTTATCTTAGGACTACCAAAGACTCTTAGGAAGCATGACTCAATTTGCGTAGTAGTTGATAGGTTCTCTAAAATGGCCCACTTCCACCCTTGTGCCAAAACCTTTGATGCTTCCCGAGTTGCCAAGATTTATTTTGCTGAGATTGTCTGGTTACATGGATTACCCAAAACAATAGTGTTTAACAGGGATGTAAAGTTTATTAGTTATTTTTGGAAGACTCTATGACATAAGATGGGCACCAAACTTCAATTCTCTACAACCTTCCATCCTCAAACAGATGGTCAGACTGAAGTCGTCAATAGGAGCTTAGGCAACCTATTAAGAACTTTAGTAGGAGAAAATATTAGAGATTGGGATTCCAAATTGCATATAGTTGAATTTGCCTACAACAATTCTGTTAACCGAACCATAGGACTAAGTCCCGCTGAAATTGTTTATGGATACCAACCTAGATAACCTATAGATTTGATCCCTATGAGTCATAAGTATAGAGCATCTGAGTCTGCATCTGCATTTGCATCACATCTACAGAAATTGTATAAGAAAATTAATAAAAAAATTGAACAAAACAATACTAACTATAAACTTAATGCGGATCTCAAGAAACGATTCAAAGAATTTGAAGTTGGAGACTCTGTAATGGTTCGGATTCGTCCGGAGCGGTTCCCACAAGGGACCGTTAAAAAGTTACATGAGAGAAGCACAAAACCTTTCAAGATAACTACAAAAATAAATAGTAATGCTTATGTGCTAGACCTTCCTGAAGGTCTTAACATTAATCCTACGTTTAACATCAAAGATCTAGTAGTCTTTGAGGGTCCAGAGTTCAACCCCTCTAATCTACTAAATAAAGAGCCTTGTGAGAACCTACCTGGTGAGAACCCTAGCCTACCTCCACTCTCAAACATCCCTACTTTACCCAATACAGAGAAAGTTGAAGCAATATTTAGTGATGATATCATTTCCACTAAAGACGGTGGCCGCCGGAGGTATCTAGTTCAATGGAAAGGGAAACCGAAGATGGAGAATAGGTGGATCGACCACGAGGAGCTGCAGAGATTGGATCCTGATCTGTTGGAGTGGTACGAGAGTTCCAGAGATGCTTACTCGATGGGGTCGAGCTTTCTCCCACCTGGGGAGAATGATGAGGACATCACTCAGAGATTCCGACATGTGTACCAACGACGGAATCGTAGATCGACGGCTACGATTCAGAGTCTTTACTTTTGATGTATTTTATGTTTTATCGCATTTCAGTTTTCCGAGTTTACCCCTATGGGGAGTGTTTTCTTATTGTATCCCTGAGGGCATTTGAGTACTTTTTTTTCTTTATGATTGAGACCTATATATAGCAGTCTTATGCTTTGTAATAGGTTAATGAATATTTGAATGAAATTTGATATTTGTCTTCTTCTTGTGTACGCATTAGAGAGAAGAGGAGCCTGAAGTGAGGGCGAGCGCAATACCCACCAGTCATTGGAAGAGTCCGTGGCTCGTGGTTTTTTTTCTTTTCCTTTTTTTCTTCTTTTCCCTCCCCCCACCCATCGGCTTCTTCTCTCCCCTCCACCAACGGCCTACCTTCAAAACCCCTCCCCTCAACCCCAACTCTCAAACCCCCACCCGCCGGCTCAACCCTTTTCCCCCACCCCCAACCCGACGCCAACTCCCCTCCCTCCTCCCCTTGCCGCCGGCCACACCCTTGCCCCATGTCATTATGGTGATTCCAATCATCTTAATGACTCCCCAAATTGGTTCAAGCAAGTAAGGAAGGTGTTACAATTATTTGAAATTCAAATTGAAATTTCAAAACTTTTTCATATTTGCAAATTCTAAATAAGGAAAGTTTTTAAATTTAAATCCAATCTGATTTTCATTTGGAGAGGATTTATTATTCTCCTTCCTAATTTGCATAGGCTTGTTTGGAAGCTTTTAAAAACCTCCCCAAACCTCTCCCTCCACTCTTTATGCCGCCGGCCCCATTAATGGGCTCCCCCATTATTTCCCTATTGAAGCCCTAAGTCATATTAGAATTTTAATTCAAGTTTTCAAATTCATTTTCCTCCAAATTTACTTAAATCTGAAATTAATTTCAAATTTATTGAAAACCCTCTTCAAACCCTAACCTAACTTAGGCCACATAAGCCACTCTCCTCTCCTTGGCCACCCCCTTCCCCTCTCCTCATCTCCCTTGGAAACCCTAAACCCTCTCTCTAGAGTGTCAGAGCCGCGGAGAGAAGACAAATTCCTTCCTCCCTTCAACCGTTGGTGCATGGCCGATCCTGAGGTCAACCACGGATTCACCTACGACGATCAAGGAGAAATCGATATTGTGCGATCCCCTTTCTTCGACCTCGGCTGTGGAGCCGACGACACCGTCGAAGAATACATCGACCGCATCCTCTTCTGCTTAGCGGAGATCATCGACGAGAGACAATCATCCGGATTGTGGCGAGTCACGGGACGTCCACTGACTTCTTCAACTCCGACTACTTCTCCGGCGAATAAGGTCTTACGCGTCACTTGTCTTGTGGTGGCGTCACTAGGGTTGCTTCTACTTTTTCTCCGCTAAACCCACTTCACGAGCACGGGTGAAGGAACTCGAGGTGAACACTTCTCGTTGTTACGCCGTGGATTTTTGTTCTTCACCATTAGTATTACTTTTATTTTGTTGTTACTTGCAAGTCTCTTGTTAATCTCAATTGTAACTGCTTGCTATTACTTGATCTTTTAACGGAAGATTCTAAGAAAACTAACTTGAGAAAGCATCAGTTATAATTAGCAAGGTTAAGTTCAAAGAATTGTTAATTTCCTAAAAGCAATCCTTGTTCACTTATATGTTTCACATCAGTTTCACTTTCAAATGTGCAATAAAGGCATGCTAACTGAGAAAGAATTTAAGAAATTCTCGTATATAGAACTATTAAATAAAAAAAATCACTCTGAAGTTCAATCATAATTTTAATTACATTCCTCTAGAGCTTTTTGTGACTCAGAAACTTTGCCAACATTCTAGAAAAGAAAGAAATGAATTCAATGCAAGCTGAATACCGTTTAATTTCGACAATACATAGAAGAGGATAATCTTCTACGGTACTACAAAGATAAATTAATACAACAAGAAAAAATTGAGAGATTTCAGACGTGACTGCAAGACTTGCGCATAAGTTTCGGCTCTCATGACATGCCGCAAGTATTGGTGTCCAGTTCCTGCACCTATCTGTGATTTTCTACAATTGGGATGCAGGAATTGGATGTTAATTATAAATGAATCACCTGTTATTCAGCTAATTTGGAATTTAAAATTAAACTGGTTGTAGTTCAGTTGATTAGGAATTTAAAATTAAATTAAAAATTAATTTAAACTTCAACTGCAACTGATTTTATGCCAAGCTTATCTATTAGCATAGATAATGAGGAATTTATAAATAGTTGATATTAGGCACGCACTTAATTAAAATTTTTTATACCAGTATGAGGCCAAAATTTTCTTCCTTTGAGTATGTTTAGCGTTCAATGATACAAGTGAGACAATCTAATTTCGGCTTGTTTGTAATTACTTTGTTAATTGTTTAGTGCTCTTGACTTTGATTAAAAATGAATGTCAGGAATCTAATTAATTCATGAAAATTAATTCATCATGCTGATTGATTTCATATGATTCAAATATTTTACAGAAATTCTCAAATCATTTCAATAATTTCACTATACTTGGCCTAAAACTCTAATATTGCTTGTTTTTTCAGAAAAAGTATTGAATGAATTGAAGACTTGTGATGTGTGAATATTCAATCTTTTTTTGCTTGAAATCATACTACGCATCATGCTAATAGAAAACTCCAAACTCGAGTTATCCTACATGATTTTGTCCAAATAAAAATAGCATCCACATGCACTTTACCTTCGACAGAGGATTATTATCCAGCTTCAAAGAAGAAAGACTGGGTAGGGATGATAATATCACACCAGGCCATTGTGTTATTTTGTTCCCGGACAAAATCAGCACCTGCAAGTTTTTGTACAACAGAGGCATGTGTTGGAAGAACCCAATGAAGTTAGCATGTCAATAATTTGCATATCTAGTACTAGAATTTATCAAATAGCTTATCGAAAAGAAGAGTAAGGTTTTTATATAGATCACCAATTACTCGTCCAATTCTATTTAAGAGATGTCATTCAACAAATGTAAAATTCTGAATGACATAAATGACCATCTGTTTGAAACATGGATGCTTATATACAAGGCGTTGATGCATCTAATAAATAGATAATATCGGATGCCTTTTATAGAAATTTGAAAGACTGCACTCGTAAAAAGCATAGGATATGAGCATTAAGTCTAGCACATCCATATTCTGAGTAATGATGTTTTCTTTAGCTGTTACATTTCATAATTTTTGTTATAAAGTTTATTTTTGAATAAAACATACCAATGATGTTTTCTCCAAAATTTTGATCACCATAGGATATGAGCACTAGCACATCCATATTCTGAGTAATGATGTTTTCATTAGCTGTTACATTTCATAATTTTTGTTATAAAGTTTATTTTTGAATAAAACATACCAATGATGTTTTCTCCAAAATTTTGATCACCTTGTTAGGTTTGATTTATTACTGCCGTAGCTTCAATTCAAACCTCGGAAAATACAGAACAATAGGGCTGCAAATGAACTAAATATTTGATAAGCTACTTGTTGTTTCACTCAATTAGAGCTCATTCAACATTTAATTAACTAATCTAATTATATTAAACAGCTTGTCACTCAATTTGTATATGATCATGAACAACATTGTTTAAGGCACATAAACAAGTTCATTAAGAAGCTCAAGTAAGGCTCGATAACAAAAGCACGATTAAAGCTCAATATAATACTTAATATAAAGCTCGATTAAGATGCCGTATATTACTTCACAAATTTAACAAATAGTTAATTAACTTATCTGTAATTGTAAAGTTCAATTAAAACTTTGTAGTTGGCTAGGCTCACTGAGTTTATGCCCTTATGTTTCCATTTCCTCATTCATTAAATTTGGATTAATAACTCACATCCCTTCACAACCCCCACTCCCAGACACCTCCCACCTACTCCTTAAACATGCACACAAACAAATCAAAAAGAACTTTAAGAGTCGAACATAAAAAAGCAAAGCTTTATAGATCAACCTCTCTTGTATTGGCATGAGCCTCATTCACTTGGTATGCCCACTGTTTTTTCTCTTGTTACTTATAATGCCCATGATAAGTTGTCTAAAAGTCCACATAATGCAAAACACACGTACAGTGAGGAACACATTGTCATATCGACAAGAAAATAAAACTTACATGTGGTTTGCTCAGAACTTCTAAAAAGAAAGCAATCCCATATCAACAAATTGATCAAGGAACTTACAAGAGTCGTGTTGAATATTTGAAAGTAAAAGTTAGTAAATTTATTTTAGGAAAGATTGATTGTGATATTATCCTAGGATTTTGTTTCATAATTAGGGATTTTATTTTAGGCAAGTATTTTTAGAAATAAAAAGAGATATTGAGAGTGATCTTCTTCTATGATTCTATTTCCTAATTTTTAGAAAAGAATTATTCTCCTATGATTTTGTTTCTTAAATTTTAGGAAAGAATTAAGTTAGATAGTTATTTCCTTTATTAGATGTAGATGTAGATGTAGATGTAGAAAAATAATGAATTAAGAAATTCTTCACGGTATTAGAGCTATGATTTTGTTTCCTAATTAGTGAATTTATTTTAGGAAGGTATTTTTAGGAATAAAAGGAGATATTGATTGTGATCTTCTCCTATGAATCTATTTCCTAATTTTTAGAAAAGAATTATTCTCCTATGATTATGTTTCCTAAATTTTAGGAAAGAATTAAGTTAGATAGTTATTTCCTTTATCAGATATTTTTTTTAGTATATATATATATATATATATATATATATATATA
The DNA here is from genome assembly GCA_019925795.1 of Dendrobium chrysotoxum. Classification (NCBI taxonomy): domain Eukaryota; kingdom Viridiplantae; phylum Streptophyta; class Magnoliopsida; order Asparagales; family Orchidaceae; genus Dendrobium; species Dendrobium chrysotoxum. The sequence goes on from CM034305.1 coordinate 5,843,393, forward strand.
TATATATGCAGATGTAGTACCAAATTTTTGTAAAAAGAATAATGAATTAAGAAATTCTTCATGGTATTAGAGCTAGTTCTCTAAATCCTAATCCCTTCAAGTCGCCTCTCTCTAGCAAGTTCTTTTTGGCCATCCCTTCACTATTTCTCAGGTCAATTCTCTCTGATCGATCCTCTCTGGTCAATATTCATCCCAGCCTTCTTCTTCTATATTTCCAACAACCTTATTCACTCGCCATTGAATTCTTCTATCTTATCTTCTTCTTCGAATATGGAATGGCATCATCACAAACATCCAACATTACGACACTAGAATCAAGAAGCCGTATAAAAATTCCAAACCTTGGTGGCAGTGATTCTTCTCATATTCTCATTACAAGACACAAATTAAATGACCATAATTATTTGTAGTGGTCACAATCTATGTTGTTGTTTATTTGTGGTAAGGGAAAGGATGAGTATCTCACGAGAGCAGTAGCCATGCCAGAGACTATAGATCCGAGTTTTAGAAAGTGGAAGATTGAAAATAGTATGCTTGTGTCATGGCTTATCAATTCCATGAACAATGACATGTGAAAAATTCTTGTTATTTGGGACTGCAAAAGAAATCTGGGATGCAACCAAAGAAACTTACTCCAACTCTAAAAATACTTTAGAGCTATCTCAAGTTGAATAAGTACTTCAAGAATTCATTCAAGGTGAGCAATCTGTTACTCTGTATTACAACACACTCACACAATATTGACAACAATTTGACTCATTAGAAACTTATAGTCTTATGGGCCTGTCCAGAAGATGCAATAATGTACAAACAAATTGTAGAACAAAAAAGATTGTTCAAGTTTTTCTTAGGACTAAAAAGGGAGTTGGATGATGTTCGATGTCGAATCATGGGCTTTCTCTGAGGTTAGGCATGAAGAAAGTAGAAAGAAATTGATGATGGGATCTAAGGAACAACCCGCATCAACATTGGATGCATCTTCTGCCCTTATTGCCCAATCATTTAACAACAATGATGGAGATCATCATAAACTAGAAAGGCCTTGGTGTGATTACTATAAGAAGCCAGATCATTACAAGGAGACTTGTTCGAAACTCCATGGCAAACCAGCTGATTGAAAACCAAAGCCACAATTTGATAGAGACAACAAAGCACATGCGGCTTCCAACTTTGAAAGTGCTCCTGTTCCTGAGCCTAGCCCATTTAGTAAAAAGCAGATAGATTTGTTCCAGAAATTGTGTAGTCAAGTTGGTAATAGTAGCATTACTGGAACAGGTTTGGCTGCTCAAAGAAACTCACATACTATCTTCTCTATTAACAGAGGAGAAACAAGGCCTTGGATAGTCAACTGTGGTGCTTCTGATCATATGATAGGAGATGCTGCTCTTCTCCAAAACTACAAGCCAAGTAGCGATCACTCATATGTTTGTATTACTGATGTTTCAAATTCCAAAATTGTTGGAACAAGTTTCATCCAACTTACTAAAGAGTTATATTTCAACTCTGTCCTCCATGTTCTATACAAACCTTCAACAGTTTTTCCTTTGATCCATAGTGATGTGTGGGGTCCCTCAAGGATAAAAAATATTTCTGGCACTCGAAGGTTTGTGACATTGGTTGATGATCATACAGTAGTAACTTGAGTTTTCTTATGAAAGAAAAGTCTAAGGTCAGACAAAGTTTTCAAACCTTCAATCTTATAGTTCAAATTCAATTCAACTTTAGAATTCAGGTACTCAAGTGACATGCCTTGGAAGCGAAATTAGCGAGAAAATAGAAGAAAAACTACATAAAATTGAGAAATGGTGCCTAATTTTGGGATTACTACTTCAACACAAAAGCAAGATATAATGGTCTACAATTAGAGAGGTAGATCGACTCTCCTGAACCTCGTAGATGCCGTTAGGAAGCTCTACAAGAAAGAAAAACTATAGCAGAAATCAAATCACACATAATTTAAAAACAACATAGATAATCCTAATTAAACTCCCCCCCCCCCCCCCCCCCCAAAAAAAAAACAACTCTCCCTACAATAATTAATTTCCCTCCCCTAATTGCATTTCAAATTCTAAATCTTTCCTTCCCTAATTCCCTCTTTATTCCTCTTTCTCTCATAATGAAATTTAATGTTATTAGACCCACAAGGGGGACCGAAATATTTGCTCTAGGTCCCGCCCCCCCTCCTACTGGACTCCTGCCTCCTCCTACTGGACCAGCTATTGGATCAGCCAACCTCCTCCCGCCGTATCAATACTCCCCTCCCCAAAATGCACCTTATCCTCAAGATGGAAGGATGAGAACTATCTCCTAATCGTCATGTATCTCATATAGCATCATAATCAAGTAGATTCTTTCATCGAACTAAGATCTCCTTTGCTCCTGTCGTCCCTTGCTATGCTCCAATGATCTCCCTGGGTTCCAGAGTCACTTCCATGTCTTCAGTCAATATTATCTGTAGTAAGGAAGAGGGTGTGTGATCTTCGATGGTACGCCTCAGTTGTAATACATGAAATACTGGGTAGATTATTGATGATATTGACAACTTCGGACAATAGGTAACTGCCCCTATGCGCTCCGCCACTTCATAAGGCCCGAAGTGGCGTGGTGATAGCTTCTCATTCTTCCTCTTGGCCAGTGTCCTTTGTCGATATGGTCTCCACTTCAAATAAACTCTGTTCCTGGGCTGGAATCGCACTTCCCGTCTGTGTTCATATGATTTCCTCTTCATAAGTTGTTGAGCTCTCAGCAGATGCCCTTTTAAATTAGCTAGTATCCTGTCACTCTCCTCCAAGTATTGGTCAACACTGAATACTGGTGTAGTACTCTACCCATGATGTGTAACAGGTGAGATGGATCCCTCCCATAGAGAATCTTAAAAGGGATTGTTTGTGCGGCTGTGTGGAAAGATGTGTTATACCAATACTCTACCCGTGCTAATAATTTAACCTATAGTTTTGGTGTGTCAGACACAAAGCGGCGTAAGTATGTCTCCATGCTCCTGTTGACTACTTCCGTCTGCCCGTCCATCTATGGGTGATATATTGTGCTTCTTTTTAAGACCATCCCTTGCTTCTTAAACAACTCCCTCCAAAAATGACTAAGGAAAACCTTGTCTCTGTTTGATACTATCGATTCTGGAATGTCATGTAAACATATTATCTCTCAAATAAAGACTGACGACTGAGATAGTGGTGTAAGGGTGCTTCAACGAAATGAAATGAGCATACTTGCTCAGTCAATCTACCACCACCAGTATTACTATATATCCCTCCGAGCATGGCAAACCCTCAATGAAGTCCATGATCACTTCCTTACAAACCTTCTCAGGTAAAGCTAATGGTTACAGAAACCCCCTGGGTGCCATCGTCATGTACTTATGCCGGTGGCACACATCACACCTTGTTACCATATCTTCTACATCTCGATGCATCCCCGCCCAATATAACTCAGTTGATAGTCGACTATATGTCTTCTGTACTCCGAATTGCCCCCCCCCCCCCCCCCCCCCCAAAAGCATAACCTGTGAGACTACTAGGATCCCTCAGCCACTCTTCCTCAACCCTTCATTCTGCTCACTCTCTTATCTCAATGCCTTACAATCTAAGCTCATGGGTACTGACAAGGCTGCCAACTGAGGCTCCTTAACTCTTTTGCACAAGGCATCCGCTGCTTAATTTTCTAGTCTTGGCTTGTACTGGATCTCAAAATCATATCCAAACAACTTGGAAATACATCTTTAATGCTCCCCTGTGATCATTTGTTGTTCCAACAAATACTTTAGGCTCCTCTAATATGTCCTGACCATGAAATGTCACCCCAACAAATAAGGCTGCCACTTCTGAATAGCCAAGATAATTGCCATTAGCTTCCGCTCATACACCGACTTGAGCCTTGCCCTGACTGTGAGCACCTAGCTGAAATATGCAATGGGCGTCTAGTCTTGTATGAGTACTGCTCCTAGCCCATAAGCTGATGCATTTATCTCCACCATAAATGGTCTCCCAAAATCTCGGAGCGTCAATATCGGTACACTGGTCATAAGCTATCTTCAGCTGCTGAAAAGCTCGTGCCTCTTCCTCTTGTGATGCCCCAGAATCTAAATTGGAAGAATTATTCTTTTAATCTTTTAATAAATAACAAACAAAGCTATCTAATATCATCTATCAGTAATAAACATCAAAATAAATTCTATAATTTAAAACATTAATGTACACATCTATATTTAATTTCCAAAAATCATATACACTACTAAGGATCTACACAATTATATCACAACTACTTTGTCCTGAGTATAAAAAAAATAACTAGAATAAAAAAAAATAGAACCTGAAGAATCCTGACCAACCTTACACTCCTGCTCCCCTGCCTTGACCTGAAATCATTTAACCACATATAATGAGCTAAAAAATCTAGCAGGTCACCAAAATCTAAAACTGAATTCAAAGCACGACAAAAGAGTAGTATGTATGTCAATAGTCAAATCATAGCAATTACATTCATACGATTATTGAATTAGTATAGAAACAATAAAATTCACATGCAGCAGAAGTAGAATATGTAAACAGTAAAACATTACAGTACAAAAGCTAGTAAAGTGATAAACCAGTATGAGTGTCAAATCTATAAAACAATCGTCGTATCCATATACTAATCAGTAATCAGATAAAATATCAAATCAAAATATCAGCAAAGGCGGTTGATATTAAATCAATATAATAAAATCATATAGGAATGTACATACTATCCAGGTATTCTATATCACGTGCTCAGTATATCTCATGCTTAGTATCAGTACATTAAATCAATGGTATCAAATAGTATCAGTATCTAAATTGGTAATAATAACAATTCAGTTGCAGGAGCAGTAGAAAAAAACAATAACAAGAAATTCGTGCAATAACAATAAATTCGTATAATAATAAGAACGTCTCAAGAATATGCATTTCAGTAATCACACTAATAAAAAAGTAAGAAGTATTGGCTATCACGATATTTTTAAGTATTGTATCAGTATCAGTAAATCATTGACTCAGTAAACATAGTCATCACTCTTTGCTCGTCGGCACAGTAATCATCTCCTTAAACTCGTAATTAGTGTATCACATGAATCAGTAGAGGATAACACCAATAGTATTTAAAGGAAAGCACGTCGGCCCACCATCCTGTACAGGTCAATCAGTCGCCAACCAACGGGTCAACCAGTCTTTACTTGTATTTTACACACACATTGTTATCACAATACTATAATAGTAATATCAATCGCATATCCACATTCATTTCCAATGCATTATAGCAAATAAAATATAATTGAGCTTAATTCAAAAAATGCCAAAAGGTCCTAACAGTAGACAACAAAAATCACACTGAGCAAAAATTCACATTTTTAGAATTTAACCAAATTACCAGATATTGCATAAAATAATATTCTAAAGCTTTAGTTGAACTAAATCACTATTTTTAGACGTTAAAATAAATTTTTGAGTGAGCAAAAATCACTGTATTTTCAAAATCACCCAGTAAAAAATTTCAAATAAATACTCAAAACGTTCATAATCTCAATCTCTATAATATATAAAAAGTTACACGGTGAAAATTTTATCAATACAAGATTATTCTCATTTTCAATAATGGAAACACAAATTTGATAAAAAAAATACCAAAAACACAAAATCTTTGAAATTAGAAATAGGGTAAAGGTTCATTATAGTGAGACGGACAATTTTTCCAACAGGCTCGATGGACAAATATCACACCGCAATCTCCAAAACTGGGTTTCTCCTTTCTCTTTCCTCTCTTTTCTCTCTTAACTCTTTTTTTTCTCTATTTCTATTTCAGCCGAAAGTCAAGGGAAAAAAATTCTTAAATAATGCATGAAGATATTTTAATATAATTATTTAATTTAGTCAATTTTTAAATATAAAATTCACATAAATCATATTGGGCTTTAAAAACTATAGAAAAATATCCATAAAATAATACATTTTATTTAAAAAATATTAGTGAAATCAGTTTGCAAAACGGACACCTGACGGTCCCGAAATCCTCACTTGTACCGACATGTACCAATTTTTTAAAGATTTTTACCAGTGTCCAAAAATTATGAAAAAATTCGTGTAAGTAAAATACTGCAATCTCATTACTATGACGAAGACGGCTTGCGATTTCGACTTATATAGACTTTAGAAAAAATTATTTACTTGGGTCAAAATACAGGTTATTACACCTTCCCCCACTTGAAGTTATCCTTCTTCAATTGCTCTATTAAAGGTCCTACAATAGTGTTGTATCCCTTCACAAACTTCTGGTAGTAACTGGTGAGCCCTAAGAACCCCCGCAACTCCCTCTAATTCTTAGAAAGAGGCCAGTCCACCATAGCCTGAACCTTGGAGTGGTCAGTCGACACCCCCTCTCTAGACACATGTCCTAAATACTCCACCTGTGATTGCCCAAACATGCACTTTTTCCAGTTGGCAAACAATTGATGCTCCCACGAGGTTTCCAATACTGTCTTCAAGTGCTCCTAATGTTCTGTTTTTATCCTGCTGTATATCAAGATGTCATCAAAGAATAACAAGACAAACCTTCTGAGATGTGGCTGGAACACTCGCCTCATAAGTGACTGGAAGGTGGCAGGGGCACTGGTGAGACGGAAAGGTATCACCAGGAACTTGTAGTGCACTTCATGTATCCTAAAGGCTGTCTTGTGCACATCAGTTGCCTTCATCTTAATTTGATAGTATCCCGACTTCAAATCAATCTCGGAGAAGATCACTACTCCAAATAACTCATCCAAGTGTTCACCAATCACTAGAATGGGAAACTCATCTAGCACTGTTTCCTTATTTAGAGCCCTATAACTCACACAAAACTTCCAGCTATCATCCTTCTTCTTCACCAACAGGACTAGACTAGAGAAAGAAGTTACAGTAGGCCTAATGATCCCTACTTCCATCATCTCCCTCATCAGACTCTCTATCCCATCTTTCTAAATCTAGGGGTAATGATATAGTTTGACACTTACAGGAGAGGTCCCCTCTTTTTGGTTGATGGCGTGCCCGTGCTTTCATGGCGGTGGTAACCCGATAGGTGGTTGAAACACGTCTTGATACTGTTGCAGAATCTGTTGAACCCCCACTAGAATTTCTCTTGCCTCCTATTCCTGGACCCCTTCTATGCTATGTAACTCCACCAAGTACCCCAGGCCTGGACCCTGGATCATCCTGAGCATGGTTTTAAGTGATACTATGGTTTTGCATAAGTTGGCATCCTCTCGAAGCACTACCTTCTTTCTTTCTACCTGGATCTCCATGGTCAAAGATTTCCAGTTCACCTTCATATCCCCCATGGTCTGTAAAAAGGTTTTAAAAGGCAAAATCGGGAATCGAGGTATTTTTTCTAAGCGAGGCAAGGCGTAGTAAGCCTCGAGGAGGATCGAGGTGTAAGCCTCAAAATAGAAAAAATAAAGTACTTTAAAATTATAAATAATTCAAAAAAATAATAAATATTAAGTAAATTATGAATATGATGATTTTTTGAAGATAATATTACTGGAACACAAGATTAAAAATAAATACTCACTTTAAAATAAAACACGCCCTTAAGGTCAAGACCTAAGGCAGTCCCATCATCACTTTGATTATCTTCAGAAGAATCCTCATAATTTATATCAAAGTCATCCTAAAAATCTTCTTCATCTATAATATTTTTTTCTTTATCCTCTATCTCAGTTAACATATCATTAGTTCTAGAATGAAACAATAAATTAATAATATAAAAAATAATTCATTATATTTAAGATTACCTTTGAATTTGTTTGAAGCTCCAATCTTACTTTATTTCTTTTTTTATATACTTGGAAAGTAAAAGATAACTCCAATTCAATAGACCTTTCAATATCTATAGTGATTGCTTCATTATCCTTATTGACATGAATTTATCCTTCAACTTCAACTTCAAGAACATCAGCACCCTTAGGAGTAACCCATTCATCATCAGCCATCAACAAGTAAAGGGTCTAATTCATTATCACTATTTCCTTGCTTCTATAATTTGAGATATCTATCTTTCAATTTTTTTGTTGAGCATAACATATACTAGTTTGTTCATTCATCCTGCAGTCAATTGATTTCTTTTCTTTATATGAATTTGATTAAAGATGTTCCATTACGCTTGCATGCAGAAGCCGAACATGTTAGGCTAAGAACTTAATTGCAAATGCTTTTAATTTTGGAACATCATTTTCAAATTGAACCCACTAATGTTCTACATTAAAATGAAAAGTATATATTATGAATATAGATTTAAGTAGGAAGCTTAGACATAAACATTAAAATTTAAAATTATAAATGTACAAATTATAAACATACCAGGAGATCGTATTTTGTAGCATGCTTTCGATGCTCTAAATCCAAACAATCCCTTCTTGAAATAAAAATTCTCAAATTGATCATTCACTTTAAGGTAGTTACCTTCAGAAACAAACCTATCCATGTATATATATAAACTAATTTTTACCTCTTTATCAACATGAAAGTCCTTATTATAATGTAATTTTTACTAACAAACCAAACCACGAACTTTTATCCCATTCTTTAGAAACAAACATAGCTTCCAAGAGCTGCCTTAACTCCTTAAATCTTTGTAATATTAAATATGCAGATGCAAATCTAGTAGCAGTAGGTCGAATAATTTCTTTTCAATAAATTTTCTCATTAAGCTGAATACTCCAATGTAATTGTAAATGAACTTACTAACGAATTTAGCTTTCAGTAGGGCTGATTTATATTGATGCAATTCTCCCAACCTCTCAAGCATTAAATCAATGCAGTGCGCAGCTCATGGAGTCGAGTAAAGGTTCTTCCTCTTCTCCACTAATAATCTCTCTGCAACTTTATATGCACTTGCATTATCAGTAACAACTTGAACTACTAATGTTTCTCCTACTTCCTCCACAACATCATACCATATTTCAAACAACAGTTGCACATCTTTTACAAAATTTGAAGCATCAACTGATTTTAGAAAAATAGTTTCATATAGATTGTTGACTAAGAAGTTAATAATACTCCTCTGTTAAATATCTGATCAACCATCTGACATTATGATTGCTCATGTCTCAACCCAAGTTTTTTTAACTTCATCCATCATCTTTGATGTTGTCCAGACCTTCTCATCTAATTTTCAGGTTCTCAACTCATACATGCTTGGAAGTTGTAGTCCTCGACCATAGCTCCCAAGAGATCGAAGCATGTTGATCTATGACGGACTCCTAGCAACGTTGCATGATATGCCATTTTTATAGAAGAACCTAGCAATATCATACAAACTTTATTCTTTAGTTTCTTCGTAGCAGTAGGAGGAGGAATATTTTGAGTGTTTATGTTGTCCTTGTCATCAACATTAACCATAAATCTATCCATTGGCCCCCAAGTGTCTCTGTTAGAAGAAATTAACTGGCTTCCACCACTGGATCCTTCATACTAGGAACCAAAATAAGAATAGTTCCAATCATCGGCTTCATATTTCTTTGTATAACTTATTTGGAGGTTGCAAACTTCTTTAAATATTCTACACATTCCTTTTCACTTCATCAGATACATTTGCACATGGTCCAACATTGACATACGTGCAAGCTAGGTGATCATTAAGCCTTTTAAAACCTCCAGTAATTCGTTTCTCACAAAAATTGCATTTTATATAAACATATCCCTTCTTTGCTCCTTCAACTGACACTTCAACTTGAGTGTCATATTTTCATGCAGGATCTTTCATTCTTGCGCCACCAGTCATTCTAATAATTCAAAAATAAATAATCAACAATAAATAAAAATGCAATATGAAAATGTAAATTAAAAATCTGTCTTAGGTAAGGATAAAGGCAATTTATATTAGTATTCAGGTATTTTTTCAATCATTCAGAAACAATCAAATTTTCATGAGAAGCACTTCTTATTTGTCATCTTTTGTTTACAGAGCTAAGAGGTGGTAAGAACTTGCACAACCCAAAGGAAGCACTAAGGGAAACCCAAGTGAAGCTACTTGTAGTCAGAAGTGAAGGCTACCAGAGCATGTGCTTTGTGATGTTAGGAATAACAAGATATATAAATGATTTATTGGCTGTGTTCATTTTCTTGTAAGGAAGAGAGAGTAGTCCTTGAAATAGGAGAGGGATATAGAGAGCTGGGAGACTAAAGCTATTTGAAGAAGCACCTTCTACATACTTCTGTTGATAAATGAATTAAGAGAGAGATCATATAACACAATAAATTATATGTGATTTTTAGCTGAGGCAAATCAAATTTTGATATGTTTAAGTATAATAAATTGTTTCTTGTTAGAGTTGACTTTGAAAATTATATGTGATTTATAGCTTAATTTTATGCTGTAATAAATCTAATTGAATCTAAATAAGTTTGAAAATTTTCATTAAATAAAGCAATCATCTACCCAATCACAAAGTTCCATTTGATCCAAAATTCAATTAACGTTTGATTCCTTAAAACCGTCCATTTGATCTTATATTAAGTTAAATAATCATAAATTTAAACAAGAATCAGTGTTAATTTAAATGTTGATTGTTCAGTTTTAATTACAGTAAGAGGATGTCATAAGGGTAAATAGGTGCAATCAAACCGTCAATCAACATCATATGAGGGAGATCAAAGCTCTCAAAGCTATGTTGTAGGATCAAATTTCAAATTACAGTAAGATAAGATAGAATTTAATTTTTTTTAACTTACTTGGGTGAACTATTTGTAGTCAACTTAAAACTAGGATAATTTATGCATAAATTATTGTTCAATTTGCAATTAATTAAGTTGTTACCATGGATAAAATTTTAGCCATTTTTCTAGTTTGCTTAGTTACAAAATAAATTAATCCCAACCATAACTGCATAGTTAAAGGCTATGGGCTCTTAAAAAAATAAAAAATTGCGGTGAAAGAAATAATATCATATGCTATTGGTTTTTTGTTTAATGGTATAAGACAAAGAATAAAAGAAATAATTGATTTTTTTATTTTTGAACCAGTTAGAAAAATAATAAATAGCTGGATGTTTACGACGTGTTTATGATTAACATTAAACAAAATCAAAATCAGTTCAGGTGAACAAGTTGGTCTTGTACCTTCATAATAAAACTCTACCTTAGCCGAAACATGTGAAGCATCGCTCGAAAGAAAAGAGGATCGTCAACTTCGTCCTTCTCGCTGTTGAGTTTGTCAACACGAAGCAAATGAAGCCGAAACAGAGCTAAAAATGAAGAAATTTTGTCACATTCGCTACGACTGGAGATCGACTCGTTCGAAACTCTATTTCATACGAAGCAGGCGAAGCCAAGGAAGAGCTCAAAAAGATGAAAGATCACTACGTTCGCACCTTAGTGATACTGATTCGACAGTCGTTGCCGAAGGAAGCTGGAGGCGGAGAGCTTCTCTTTCAAAACGATCTTCAGGCTCGCATTCGATGTCGAAACATATCCCCTAAAACTTACTATATGCATGTAATTATAAGAAAAGGAAAAAAATTACGTGCTCGAGGCGTTCCGCCTCAAGGCGTATGCCTCATTTAAGAAAATAGCACGCACTCACCGGAACGGCTGAGGCTTACGCCTCAACCCGCATGAGTCCAACTCGAATCGAAGCGCCTCAAGGCATATGCATTGAACGCCTTTTTAATGCATGGTCTGCAGCCACTTCATCCCCAGAATCACATCCGTACTTCCCAAGTCTAAGAGAAGGAAGTCTTCCACCACCTGAATGCCCTAAAAGGTCATCACCAACCCTTTCTATCTTGCTTGTCCCCATCATCACCCCACATCCTTCAGTCCTCACCAACTTCTACCTCAATTGGTCCACGACCTAATTCAAGATTAAGTTATGTGTAGCTCCATTGTCCACCAATACCACCACTGACTACTCCCCGATTTGCCCCCTTACTTTTATGGTGTGATTTGAGTTCATGGACACTTCTACCACATCTAAATGTAACTACTCTGTTTTCTCCACAACCTCCTCCACCTCGTCCCCGCTCTCCTCTTTCCCCTCACAAACCATCAAGGCCTGAAGTGCTCGATTCTTACACCTATGCCCTAGTGTGAACCTCTCATCACACTTGAAGCATAACCCTTCTACCCGCCTATCCTGCAGCTCCGCTTTTATGAGACGCTTGAAATTGCTTCTAGGGTGAACTCCAGTACTCTTCTCCTTCGGCGCTTCCCTCTGAAACGATACCATTTGGGTCCTCACTGCCAGGGTCATAGGTGTTGTTATTTCTCTTGATAAGATTCAGGTTCCTAGCACAATGCAAGAGGTATTACAAAATTTGAAGTGGAAAAAAGCAGTACAAGAGGAGATTGATGCACTTGAGAAGAATGGAACAATGACTATTATTGATTTGCCTGCTAGAAAAGGCCCGTGGGGTGCAAGTAGATTTTCACAATAAAGTATAAAGCAAATGGATCAGTTGAAAGATTCATGGCTCAGTTGGTATCTAGAGGATTAACACAATCCTATGGCATAGACTATCAAGAAACTTTTGCTCCTGTCGCAAAGCTTAACACTATCAAAATTCTTCCCTCATTAGCTGTCAACCAAGATTGGTACTTGCAACAACTAGACATAAAAAATGTTTTCTAAAAGGTGACCTTTAAGAGGAAGTTTACAAGGAAATCCCACCTACTTCGAAAAAGGTATGACAAATAATCAGGTTTGCAAACTCAAAAAGTCCATGCACAGCTTTAAACAATCTCCCTGAGCCTGGTTTGACAGATTCACAAAGGCAGTTTTGAAGCTAGGCTATATACAGGGTCAAACTGATCATACTTTGTTTGTCAAGAAATCTCACGCTGGGATAATTGCTATATTGATAGTCTATGTTGATGATATTATTCTATCTGGGAATGATGCAGAGGAATTATAGAATTTGAAGAAGTATTTGTCAGAAGAGTTTAAAGTTAAAGATTTTGGAAATCTTAAATATTTCCTTGGAATGCAAGTGGCTAAATCCAAAAACGAGCATTGTTGTTTCTCAAAAGAAATATATTCTAGATCTTCTTAAAGAGACTGGTGCGCTTGGATGCAAATCTGTTGATCCTATTGGACAATTAGAAAAAACTTAGCACTGTGAAAGAAAGTACATTTATAGACAATGGGAGATATCATAGAATTGTTGAACGTTTGATCTATCTTTCACACACTCGGCCATATATTAGTTTTGCAATGAGTATTGCAAATCAATTCATGCACGGTCCTACGAAGAACACATGGAAGTAGTTTACAGTATTCTTAGATACTTAAAGATGACACCAGAGAAAGACCTATACTTCAAAAAAACAGAGAATTGTAACATTGAAGTGTATTTAGATACAGATTGGGCAGAAAACATCATTGATAGATGATCAACTTCTAGGTCATGTTCTTTTTCCATGGGTAATCTTGTTACCTGGAGGAGTAAGAAGCAATCAACGGTAGCTAGAAGTAGTATAGAAGCTGAGTACAGAGCATTAGCACAGGGAATTTGTGAAGGGATTTAGATAATAAGGGTTCTTAGTGAATTAGGGCAAATAATTTTCTTTCCTATTCGGATGATGTGTGATAATCAGACAATTATCAGCATAGCTAAGAATCCAATGCATCATGACAGGACTAAGCACATTGAAATTGACGGAAACTTCATCACAGAGAAAGTGATTAGTGAGATTGTTAAATTAAAATATATCCCTATCCAGCAACAAACTACAAACTTCCTTACCAAAGCTGAAAGATCTACTTAGACCGAACTTTGATGACTTAATTTGCAAGCTTGGATTATATGATATTCTCCGGCTTGAGAGGGAGTGTTGAATATTTGAAAGTCAAAGTTAAAAAATTTATTTTAGGAAATATTGATTGTGATCTTATCATCTGATTTTGTTTCCTAATAAGGGAATTTATTTTAGGAAAGTATTTTTAGGAATAAAAGGAGATATTGATTGTGATCTTCTCCTATGATTCTATTTCCTAATTTTTAAGAAAGGATTACTCTCCTATGATTCTATTTCCTAAATTTTAGGAAAGAATTAACATAGGTAGTTATTTTATTTATCAGACATTTTTTTTAGTATACATATGCAGATGTAGTAACAAATTTTTGTAAGAAGAATAATGAATTCTTCAAGTCAAGCATAAAAGAGCAGAGTTTTAAAATGCAACCCCTCTCCAAATCTCTCATTGGCAGGAGCCTCATTTAACAGGTATGCCCATTTTTTTCTCTTTAAATTTCTAATGCCCATGATAAGTTGTATAAAAGACCACATATTGCAAAACACACCTGAAGATAGGAACAAGTCGTCATTTCATTTGGTAGCTCAGTGATTGAATTTCTTGAAAGATCAACTTTCACCACCTCATCCGTCTCCCAGACAGTAGATGGGACAGTGGTCAAACCTAGTCCACTTAAAGATAGTTCCTGAAATGTTAATAAGTATATGCTAATCTTTCCACACAAAATTATCTCCAAATAAGAATGTAAAATGATCATAAAATCGTGGATTCCAAAAGCTGGTGAAGCTAAACCAAGAAAATTAATAAGAAAATAAAATAGAAACATAGGAAGTACCTTTGATGACAGAGACAACCTAGTTGCCTCAGCAATTACATCAACTTTTATAGGACTGCTGCTTGATCCAGGTGCTATATGAAAAGTATTAATCAGAAAATAATATTTTTGTCATGTCATATGAGAATGAATGTTTCAATTTAGATTCCTGTTTGAATATTTTTAATTATAAATGAAAGATTTTTGAAGCAACAGGCAACTAGAATGCCTATGCTTAAGGGATTGAATAAAACTGTCTCTCTGAAAGCAATTTCACCTTCTGCAGTAGAAGAAAGTCGACTTCGTAAGTACTTCAATAATGCCAATGTAGGTCCAGAAACCAAGGAACTGAAAGAAATAAATGGTATAATGCTAGGTCAAAGGTTATATCCAAGAAACTATTCAATCAACAAACAAGAAAGATTTCACACCTTCGAATTGTTCGAATTGGGTTTCCATTAAGCAGGAGTTTTCTCAGGGAAGTCATGTTACCTATCAAAAAACATGAACCAATTAAAAAGACTGCAGAATGGGAAACAAATTTAGAAGTTGCGATTAATGCAAGTACAAACATATTAACTTCATTCGACTAAGTCTTATAAAACTACCTATGGATGAATTTACAGTCAATTCGTTTGTCAATAGGTCTACAAATAGGAGTTCATTTGAAATAGTCACAGGGTGCCAACCTAAAATAATGGTGGTGGTAATCTTTTTGTCATATTAATGGCTATAAAAGGCAAGGGATCTTTAGTTTAATATTTAAACAAGTGTTTTTAAGTTTATGGTTGAATGGTGAGAAATTTAAGGAGGCATACTAGTGAGAATGCAAAGTCTGGTCCAGATTGGGCTAATGTGAGTTGATTTGAAAAATTACTATAGAAAGTAGGTTTTATGTGGGAAAAATGACTATAAATGATGGTAGAGTGTTGGCGTAGGATGTAAACTTATAATATAGAGTTGATGATAGAGTTTGATATAGTTTAAGAGGGTATCGAAGTGTAGGGAATAAGAGTCTTAGCACTGCCTAGTTTGGTTGAGAGCTTTACGGATGGGATTGGGGCAGATGTAAGGTTTTGGTTACTGGTCTATTGGCCTTGGAGGTTGTTTCTGAAGTGGAGGACGAGATTAGAAGAGTTTGGAGCAGATGCTTAAAAGGAATGACAAGTAACTTAAGAAAATATATAAAGATAATTGTCAAATTCACCAAAGATAGTTAATTTATTTGAAGCCATCAAGCACCAAGTCAATGAAGAAGACTTCTCTATTAAAATATTTCATTCATTCATTAAAAATTATAAAATATTTTAGCCCATATTTTATAAGCATTACAAAAATCTTGGGCTTTGGAAGAAAAAAGGAGGAAAAAAGATATTAGTGGTCAATTATGCAGTTTTAATCATCTATTTTTAAATTTTCCCCAATTCCAAATGATGACATGGATGACAATATTAGTACGTAGGTGAAAAATAAAATATAAAATTACATTTAAAATGCACTAAATTATGGCTCTTTATTTGACTCTTATAATTAGGTATTTTACTTGATCGTTTCATCGGGCTTTAGCCTTAGCTCTTATAATTGAGCTTATAAATTGATTGTCTTAATCCACATAATATGCTACATCAATTCCCTCAATCTCAATAATAACAGGATGGCATATCTGAAAATAAATAAAAATGATAGGCATTAAATTTAATTTTCTTAAGAAGTTTGAATAAACCACAAGTCATTGCATGTAATTTTTTAAACTTATTGGTATGGTAATGTTCTTTGGGCAATTGTGAATCAAAACATAATCACATTCATTAAATTCCTTTGTTGACCTATTATAGCTTTCCCTTATAAGCATACATATCATTACTTGAAGTGATTTACTTTCTTATGGTGTCATAAAGGCTTTGAAATTTTTTAGCAAATGAGAATGCATAATCAAAAAAATGCATGAGATGGAGGTTGGCTAAATCAATTGGACTTCTGAGATTCTTACCATATAATATCTCAAAAGGTGAAATCTTGATTCTTCTGGAGACATTACTATTATATGCAAACTCAATGATGGGAAAATATAAGAGAAAATGATCAAAATAATCACTTAACTCTTTATAAAAGACAAAAATAGTCCCTAACTATATTAAAGAACCCATTTTGATCTCTCAACTCCTTAAAGAGGAATGAAAATAGTCTCACCATGAGACTATTTTGATTCATTTTTAAAGATTTGAGGGACCAAGATAGTCATTTAATATAGTTGAGGACCATTTTGGTCATTCATAAAAGAGTCAAGGAACCATTTTGATCATTTTCTCACAAATATAAGTCATAATTTTTTAAACTTTTTCCTAAAGGCATCTAAGTAGGTTTCCTAAGGTTCAGTTTACTAATTTAGTTTATCCATCAATTTTAGAATGAAAAGTATATAAAAATATTAATTGGTATCATATAATTTTCATAAATTCTTCCATAAAAGAAATGAATCTAACATTACGAGCAGAGATAATAGTTGAAGGAAGGTCATGTATGTAACACCCCACAGTTACCCTAAATAGTATTATAGAGTGCAACATACATAACATTTAGTTAATCCAACTTCTCTTTTTAGAAGTTCATATAAAACATCCAACCACAATTCCATTTACACATCAACAGAAGAAACTTGCAAATTAAAACCTCAATAAACATACTTACAGAGCCAATAAGGAAATCCAAATAAAATTAATTTCTGAAATATTTTCATCTTACCAGAAGACTTACTAACAAAGATAGCTTTAACATAAAAAGAAGAAATAACTTGCATAAATTAATCTGCAACAATCTTATCCTTGCCCTTTCCTGTAACAACAGCTATTAAGAAAATACTAGTGAGCTCTGAAGCTCATTAAGCTATGTAAATTCAATAACAATTAAAAATACAATAATATAATGAATTACAACTTTAAACTAAACATTGGATCAACTTATCATTATTTAGAAAACATCATAAAAATTATATTGAACATCATCCTTTATGTCATTTGAGATAGATACTGAATATTTAATCTTCTAAAAGATTTGGCCATACATTAACATATTCAATAGAGCCCAGGTAAACTTGGTATTATCACCATTGAATTTCATAGAGGTCCATTTTGCCTCTTTAGGGGTCCCTTTTACCCCACCTGCTATGCAGGTATCCATTTCCTTGGGATCCCTTTTGCCCCATGGGATTTCATGGGGTTTCTTTTGCCCCATCTACAATTCAGGTTTCATATTTGGTCCCTTTTGCCCACTTGATAATGTAGATATTATAACATAAAATAGCCAATCTTTATTAATTAAATATTCAATAACTCTCATATTCATAATTCATAACTGCCACCATTCATATAACCGTACAAATGTTGCAAGAAGAACTTGACATGCATTATCGAAATCATGAAACTTCTTTCTTTAACATATGATCAAAAGATTAAAACACATGCTTGATCATACATCAACTTCAATTTCAATTTTTCTACATAACATACAATTGGTTATACATGATTACTTCAATGTATTCTCATGATTACTATGCAATTATTCATAATACATTGAATTTCTCAAACCATTTAAAATACATGATAAATATATCTGAATTCAATAAATTAACTTTGCATAACTTACCTTCCTGATGAACTGCCTCTTCCAATTCTATACCACTTAACATTCTCCTTTGATAAACTCTCCCAAAACTTTCTTTCTGCATATATATCATGGATCCTAAAGTTTTGATGGATACACACTTCTTTAGAAACTTGAATGAATTTATATGATATAAAAGATAATGATAATCATCGCAATTCTTACCTTTCTTTCACTATTCTTATCTTCTTATGTTTTTTAAACTTCCTTTTGATTCTGACTCCAAATCTTTCCAAAATTTACTGTTCATTGTTTTCAAATCATTTTACATACATACCAACTATAATTCATTACATGAATCAGATTTGAATCTTACTACAAGTTTTTAAATAACTATATTGTTAATACCTGGACTATTGCCGAAATCTCCTGCAATGGAAGCCAATCCTTCTCTCACAGAACTTCCCAATATCACTATGCTGATTTCTGCTGATATCCAAACTGCAACAGTGTTCCCAGCCGCTGTGCCGAACAAAGGAATAAAAATTCTGAGAAAACACTGTGCTGCAAACCACTATGTTGAAGCCCACTACAGTGGATTCTGCGAATTTCTCCTTAGTGCTAGTTCCGCCTCTTGCTACAGGAATTCTTGCGAATTCCTTTACAGTTCTGCGGCTCTTGCTACAGTCCCGGGAGAACACTATGCCGAATTGAGTAATAGTGCCCTCGTATGCGAGAAATCATAGAAGTTAAAGGGAGATGTAGATAGGGATAAGGAGGGCCCACATTAACTGCTATTCAGCCAAAGATGACATCCTTTCAGATTTTCTATTAAATTGTTCTAATAATTATTTAAACTAACATAATAATAACATAATTCTTATCAATACGTATTTATTTAAACCATACCTGAAATTTCTAGTTCTTACAATGTAGGTGCACAATTTTTTTGAAGTATAGTCTGATAATATAGAAATCAACATTAGTTTAGGAGCAGGGTAGTAAAAATTGGCCATTTTTTAAAATCAATCAATTATTATAAAAATATTATCATAACCTCGAATCCCAAAATTGAATCCATTAACCAGGTAAGTCAGCTTATTATTCAGATTTCTACTTGGCAGGGTTAACCTGTTTGCATGTTAAGTAGTAGGCCACCAATTTTTCAACATCCTTTTAAAGAAGGCTCATAAAATCTTCAAACATATGATTTTATCTTTCCCAAAATGAATGACTATTCCTCCAGAAGTCAATTCAAAGATTAGAAATTCCCTAAGTGAAGTTCTAGTAATACAAAATTATTTTTCTCCTGTGCAGTTATCCATTGATTATAGAGAATATTCCATGTAGGGTCAAAAGTTTATCTAAGTGCTCAAGATAAATTACATGAAAATTGGGACAAACTGAGTACGCATCTTGAAGTCGTTCAAATTCTCGAGTTCAAGAGAATAAAGTATCAAAGCTAACTTAGATGAAACATTTGTAAGTTTGTTTTCAATTCCCGATTTACGTTTGAGGACAAAAGAATAATCTTGGAGGAACTCGACCTACTTGGCATATCTATGATTTAATTTTCGTTGGATGTTGATGAATTTGAGGGCATTATGATTAGATTTAAAAATAAATTCCTTATGTAGAAGATAGTGCCATGTCCGTTTCAAAGATTGGATGACAACTTGAAATTTTTATTATATATTGAATATCATTATTTTGTCTCATTTAGTTTCTTATTAAATCTACTGGATGATTTTCTTGATTTAAAATTCCACCAATTCCAAAAGCATGACAAGTTATTTTAAGGGTCTGGGAAAGATCAAGTGGCCTAAGGTAAGGGCAGAGATAATCATAATCCTAATCTGATCCTAGACTTTTTATGTTTCAGGAGTCTAAGAAAATTTATCTAATTTTAGAATATCAGTTATTGGGGTGACGACTAAACTAAATCCCTAATGTATCTCTAATATGAAATAGCTAGACCATGAAAACTTTGTATTTCAGTGAAAGGTGGTGGCCAGTTTAGGATTGCTTTAACTTTTAACTTTGGAAGGGTCATGTTTAATTCCAGTTATGAAAATAAAAAATCCTAAGAAAATTACCTCGATTTGTAGAAAGAAACATTTATTTAAATTGATGTACAATTACTCCTTCCTAAGAGTTTAAAAGACCTGTCTAAGAAGTTGCATATGATTTTCTTATTTGGGCTAAAAATCAGGGTATTGTCAAAGTAGAAAATCAGAAACTTTTCTATCAAGAGTTTAAGGACAGTGTTCATTAATCTCATAAACATGCTAGGAGCATTTGAAAGTTCATAGGGCATCACCAACAATTCATAGAGTCGATCAATGGTCTTAAAAAGAGTTTTTCATGTATCTCTATCAAGAGTTTAAGGACAGTGTTCATTAATCTCATAAACGTGCTAGGAGCATTTGAAAGTTCATAGGGCATCACCAACAATTCATAGAGTCGATCAATGGTCTTAAAAAGAGTTTTTCATGTATCTCTTGATCAAATCCTAATCTAGAGATAAGTACTTTTTAAACAATTAAAAAAATAGCCCATGAAATTGAATATAATGTATCATCCAATTGATGGGTAAAAAATCTATACTTGCTAGTAATTTTATATATAACTCGACTATCCATACACATTTTTTATGTGCCATCTTTTTTTAGGATTAATAAAGCTGGAACTACACAAGGACTAAGACTATATTATAGAAAATCTTTCGTAGGTAAGTCCTCGACTTGCCTTTTGATCGAAAGATTCGACCTTAAAAAAAAAAAAGGTGGTTAATTAAACTTTTTTTATATAGTAATTACAATTATGTTTATGATTCAATGCATTTACTCACATGACATTTTGTATATATATTTGCTAATATTAATAAGACTATTTTTCATTAAAATGAAAAAACAAATGACCTTTATTAAAATATAATACATCTTAAATGAAATAGTATCATGTTAAAATTCAATTATATATGTGTGTAAATTTAAATGAAAAGAATAAATTATAACATTGAAAGAAATATACTAAAAGAAAAGGTATATACAAACAAATACAGTAATTCTCCCACTTATGATATTGGTTGAGAATGCAAAATACTCGTACATTAAAAATAAAAGAAAAAATTAAAAATGAAAATAGTTGTACATTCATTGGTGTAGACGCTGCTCCTGAAATAAATGACTTATTAAAAATTTTAAATTAACAAATATAATATCAAAGAATATGTTATGTAAAATAATGTCTTATCTTATCAGTATTCATATTTAAATTTCTCTTAAATGAAATACTCAAATGATTAATTATGATAACTTATATGCACACTATTTTTATTTATTACTACATTATAGAATTATAACTAACCACTGAGTTTGATGTTAGAAATTCAAACCATTAAGGGGTCATTTGATTTACTGGAAAAAGAATGCATTGTAAAGGAATGCAATGCATATGAAATGCTTGAGAGTTGTTTGGATAAGTGTAAAATAAGTATAAGTAATTGATTTTTTTTGCTTGAAGTAAAATAAATATAGTGTAAAGCCCAATGTTGATGGTTGCATGTGGCAAGAGGCGGGTAATGGTGGGCTACAATGGCAACTTATGGGCACGATGGATGATGGCGGGCGTCAGGCAATGATAACAGTGGGCGGGCGATGGCAGTTGGTAGCTAGTGGCAGCATGCAACGACCAATGATAGGCGCTAGTGACGACGAAGGTGGTAATGGAAAACAATTTATAATATTCTTGGAACTCGGCCAAATCCAACTATTTTCAAGTACACAAAAATTGAACTACATAGTGAATTTGACTCTTAACAGGACACAATGGAGAAAAAAGATTCATGTAGCAGACTCACGTAGTAGGATAAAGGCTTAACGTTGTTGTTGAATGGTATTTTGAACTATATTTTTATCACCTAAATCATTCATACATCCATTATTTAAAATTGCGCAATATGAGGCTAGCCTTGAGTCCCGCCTTAGCGCGATTCCAGTGAAAAACATCTCGAGGCTTATGCTTCTAGCTTTTTTTATGAGGCTTACGCCTCAGCTTGGCTGAGGCATACCTCGCCTCGCTAGCATGAGGCTTACACCTGACCCTTTGTATATTCTTTTTGTTAAAACTAACAGAAATCACGCCTTCATGCACATTCGAGCTGCAAAAGCTTTCTCTCGACTGCCTCTACCTCCAGCCTGTGGACTTCGCCGTATCCAAAATTGTCGTAGCCTTCACCAACGATCACTTGAAAGCCGCACACCACCACCCTAAAAATTTTTTAGTATTACTTTCATCTTTATGTTGATGAAAAATATTTATAAAAGATTAACATGATTGAAATAAATCAAGAAAAGCAGATTGGGAGGCATTCGACTCCAACGGATGAGGCAGGAGATAGACCAATTTGTTATGGCGACAACTCAAATAAAGACCACCTCAGTGATGATAGTGCAGATAATTTCTGAGTCATTGCCAATTATTTCATCTTTCGTTAGGATTTAAATGTAAATGAGTAGGGAATTGAGAAAGAAGAATTTTGGAGTTGAACTTGATGTTATATGATACGTTTATGCAGTTTCTATATTTAATATTGTTTTGCTCTTATAATATTTGAATTTCAATTCTATTTCACGTAAATTATCACTTCACATCTTGTGCAATTTTTGTTTCATATGTATGTTAATTTATTAATTCATAATTTAATAAAAAATTAATATGTCATCATTTAACAAATTATTTAGGTATTATATAAAAAATCACTTTTTGACCTTTATTTTTAATTTAAATAATTTTTTTTTATTTTGAGGCTTATGCCTCGCCTCACGAACAAAAAACGCCTCAATACCTAATTGTGCAATTTTAAACCTTGCATACATCAAACCATCTAATTATATTAGGAACTCTGGATCCTAAGAAATCGTGCATCATTGGACCTTTAATTCCTTGTTAAGGCTGGGATTCAATAAATCCTTAAGAGCTTCAGTACACAGGTTTTTCTAGAGTCTATGACAGAATCAACAAAACCTTACGGGCCTGGGTACCAAGCAAGTCTGTTCTAGTGTTCCGGATAGAAGGATTGAGCTGTGGATTTGACATAGGGCCCCATTAATTAATTTCATGCTCTGGCCTTGTGTGTGTTAAAGGGGAGGATTACTTGATTTGATGTATGCCATTGCTAATCATAAATTTATATCAATCATGAAAAAATATTGTTGGGAAACATCAGCCAGCTTCATTTTCAGAACAAAACTATTCTGAAGCCGACAACTCATGTTCAACCGATTAAAGGAGCAAGCTACCACTACCACCACTAATGACCCTGACAGCAACAAACCAAGCAACTCATCAACCGTTAATGCATAAAAAACCATCTGCATCTTAGCCTTACACGTGTACCAGTCTATTCTATATAAACATCCACTGGACAAGAATTATTACATGAAGCAATACAAAAGTTATCTGCTGCTATATTGTTTCTGATCTTACAGTTCTTACTATGCCTCAGCTGTAATGTATTTGTTTTTATGGTATCAGAGCAGGTATAGGACAACTTTTTGCTTCTTTTCATAATGGCTCCATTGTCTTCCTCACAAACTGCCGAGGATTCCTCCGCAACTTTTCCCAAAACTACACCCATTCCCTCTTCTCTGAAGCTGATTTTGTCTACCATCAAAACCATCGTTCCTATTACCCTCTCCAATGACAACTATCCCATATGGTGCTCACAGATACTTAAGCTGCTGCGAGCAAATGGATTTGTCGGTCATCTGGACCACTTTGCGGCGAGACCCCAAAGATTTCTTCAGCAACCGGACAACACTACCCTACCAAACCCATC
Source organism: Dendrobium chrysotoxum (assembly GCA_019925795.1). Classification (NCBI taxonomy): domain Eukaryota; kingdom Viridiplantae; phylum Streptophyta; class Magnoliopsida; order Asparagales; family Orchidaceae; genus Dendrobium; species Dendrobium chrysotoxum. The sequence continues at coordinate 5,867,410 of CM034305.1, forward strand.
GTATACTCAGTGGCTCCTAATTGATCAAAACCTCGTTGCTGCCATCTACTCCACCATACCGGCTTCAATACTACCCTATGTTCTTCATTTAGACAGCTGCTCTAATATCTGGAGTACACTTGAACTACGCCTCCAAGCCTCAAACAAATCCAGAGTCATTCAACTGAAGAATGAACTCCACAACATTTCCATGAAAAATCTCACCATGGTCCAATACCTCACCAGCATTAAAACACTTGTGGACAACATTGCTGCCGCAGGCTCCATTGTACATACCGAAGACATTATACTTTACATCCTCAATGGCCTACCTCCTCCATATTAGGCATTTAAAACCTCCATTCGCACCATCCAATCACCCATCAGCCTCGACAGTCCTTACTCTTTGCTGATCAGTGAAGAAATCAATCTGGCTAATGAATCCAGCAGACACCTTCAACCAGCTGATCCCCAAACTGCTTTGTATGTCTCTCGTGGAAGAGGTCACAGAGGCAGAGGTCACTTCTCTCCAACTACCCCTGCAGTTGTTCGCACCAATCCTCAGTCCCAGACCACCTGTCAAATATGCAATAAGAGAGGCCATTCAGCAAATCAATGCTAGCATCGTCTGAATCCTAACTACATACCCACCTCTCCGGCAACCACCAAAGCACTGGTCGCAACTACATCGGCCCCTAAGGTCGACCGGTACATAGACTCAGGCGCCTCCTCCCACCTCACTCATTCACTAGACAATATAGATCAGCCGATTCCATCTCAAGGCACGGACAACATCATCGTCGGCAATGGAGGTAATCTACCGATAGCTCATACTGGCACTGGTATTCTTCCCACCCCTACTCGTAAGTTAAACTTATCTCAAATCTATCATGTTCCTAATATCTCCCACAATCTACTCTCTGTATCTAATCTTACTCAAGACAATAATGTATCTATATCATTTTCCTCCTTTGGCTTCTCCATCAAGGATATGACGACTTAGAAAACTCTCTTATGCAGATCATGTCGAAATGGTCTCTACACCATTAGATCTCCCACTTCACCTACCTCTGAAGTCACTCTCTCGGCAAACATCTCTCCCTCCATACGATGGCACAACAGGCTTGGTCATCCGCATTCCAGAGTTACCTCAGTTATCTCTCGACAACATCAGCACGTAGCTATCCCTACAATTTTTCATTTTTGCTCTCACTGTAAGGCTTGTAAAAGCCACAAATTAGTATTTCTTGTAAGCAAAAATTCTGTATCTTCTCCTTTAGAGTTACTGCATCTGGATGTATGGGGACCGTCCCCTGTTCTATCTAATCAAGGATACTGATATTATCTTTTAATTATTGATGACTTCTCTTGGTTCTCATGGTTATTTCCTATGTTTCACAAAAACAAAGTTCCTCAAATCATCATAAACTTTACCAACTTCATTGAAAAACAACTATCCAATTCAATCAAACGCCTACAGACAGATGGTGGTAGAGAATTCTTAAACTCTACACTTCAATCCTTTCTCAGAAAATAGGGCATTCATCACGAAATCTCTTGCCCGTACACACCTGAACAGAACGACACAGTCGAACGCAAAACATTCACTGAAACAGCCAAAACTCTACTACACACAGCCAGCCTTCCATATCAATTCTGGCCGGATGCAGCTCTGACTGTGGTTCACCTCATCAACCGCATGCCGTCTGTCAATACTGCTAACACCTCTCCCCTTCAACTCTTATACAACCAAATACAATATTACTCCCATCTCAAAACATTTGGATGCGCTCGCTATCCATGGCTACCTCCGACCCGACGCCACAAACTAGAACCTCGAGCCCCTCAATGTGTATTCCTGGGATACTCTGACTCCTACAAGGGCTACAAATGCCTTGATCGTACCACCAACAAACTAATCATCTCAAGACATGTAGTCTTTGATGAACAAAATTTCCCTTACAGCTCCACCTCACAACCCCCATCCACATCTCAAGAATCCCAACTCACAAATATCCTAGGCTGCCGGTGGACTTATCGCTCCAAATTTTATTCCAATGGCACACTAGCTCGGTACAAAGCAAGATTAGTTGCTCAGGGCCATAGACAACAACACGGGCTTGACTACCACAACACCTTCAGTCCAGTAGCCAAAATGCCATCTATCCGGGTCCTTCTTACAGTCGCCCTTCATCACCACTGGCCGGTACATCAACTTGATGTGGCCAACGTCTTCCTACACAGTGACCTCCAAGAAACTATCTATATGTCACAACCCCGAGGCTTTGAGGACAACCTCCATCCCAACCACGTATGTCTTCTTCACAAAGTCATCTATGGCCTCAAACAAGCTCCTCGTCAATGGTTCAATACCTTCTCCAAATATTTGCAAACCATCGGTTTCAAGCACATCAAAGCTGATCACTCGCTTCTTACTCTATCCCAAAACAATATCAAACTCTATCTTCTTATCTACATACATGATATACTATTCACCGGAAATGATCCCAATGCTATGCTCACATTCATCCAACAAATCAGTGATAAATTCACAATGAAATACTTGGGCCTGTTCACAATTTTCTGGACATTACCATACAAACCACACCTCACTCATATTTCCTTTCTCAAACAGCCTACGCTCACTCTCTGCTTCAACAGGCTAGTCTTCAAGCCTGTAAACCTCTCTCAAATCCAATCTCCACTAAACCAAATTTCAAACTCTTCTCTGATCCCGTTCTCCAAACTCCACTCATCTATTGGCAATTAACAGAATCTCTATAATATCTCACTATCACCATACCAGATATAGCTTATTTGTTAAACCTCCTGTGTCAACATATGCTTGATTTGCAGCCGGTTCATTTTCATCAGCTCAAAAGATTGTTTCTCTATATCAGAGGTACCTCCACACTCGATCTACCCATCTCTCCAGGACCACTGCAACTTACATCATTTTCAGACGCTGATTGGGCAAGTGATCCACATACACGCCGATCTACATCCAAGTACTGCTCGTTTATGGGCAACACACTCATATCCTGGTCAATCAAGAAACAACACATTGTTGCACGATCGTCTGCGGAGGCAGAATATCGGGCGCTCGCAGCTGCTACAGCCGATGTCTTATGGCTTCAAAGACTTCTTGTTGACTTTTATATAATTACTTCCCAATCAACAAATCTATTCTGCTACAATACATCAGCCAGAGCTCCATCAACAATCCTGTATTTCATGCCAGAACAAAGCATATAGAAATAGATCACCACTTCATTCGGGATCACATACAAGCAAAGCATATCACAATCATGTCGATTAGCACAGTGGATCAAGTAGCTGACCTCCTCACTAAGCCACTGTCTACAACAATATTTCTCAAGCTTTGTTCCAAATTAACGGTTCAAACACCACCGTCACTTTGCGGGGGAGTAAAGGAGCGAACTATCACTACCACCACTGACGACCTTGACAGCAACAAATCGAGCAGCTCATCCACTGTTAATGCACAACAAACCATCTGCATCTTATCCTTACACGTGTACCAGTCCATTCTATATAAACATCCACTGTACAAGAATTATCACATGAAGCAATACAAAAGTTATCTGCTGCTATACTGTTTCTGATCTTAAAATTCTTACTATGCCTTAGCTGTAATGTATTTGTCTTTACCGATCAGAAATTCAAGAAGTATCACGATAACTAGAAATTCCAAGAAAAAGATTTAGTGATACCGGAATCTTGCACTGAATGGAAAACTGGAGGAATGACAGCAGGTTGGAGAACCCCCTGCAGCCTAGAATGCATCGAGAGCCATGGACAGCCTTCAATTTACTGTTGGAGGTCTGTGAGGAGACTGGACAGCAGCTGGACTACACAGATTGGCTGGGGGAAGGAAGTGCATGGTAGTTCTGGCGCCTAGAAGATGGACAACAAATCTACAGCCTGAGAAGGGGGAGGACAGCAATTCTGGAGTCTGGGATGGCAGACTGCAGCTGGACTGCAAGTTTCTTCAGTTTCTTGGTGAAGAGCAAAGATTTTGGGGAGGGGGGTTCTAGGGAAAAGAACAAACACGTGGCTTGGCCAGGAAACAGAGAAGGATGGTAGAGAAAGAATTCCAGCATTTTTAAATTATAAAAGAACTGAATACAAGAGGGGAGATAGCTCCTTATTTATAAGACAAGGCTACCCCAAAGGTCTTTTTTTTGGAGGAAACTAATAATTTAAAATAATAATTAAACTATAAAAGAAAATAACAAAAATAAGAAGGAAAGGAGGGGCGGTTGGCCCTGCCTGCATCATTAGGAGGACAATAATCCCAGCTTCCGACTTGAATAAATTGTATAAGTGATTATTGAACAACGAACAACTTAAGCGACAAGCGCTAAGCCTAAACAACATGTATAATGTATATACAGCCTTTTCTACTTTAAACTCCTCAAATTTAGAAGTAATTTGCGGATTAAAGTTAATCAAAGGCCCTATAACTTGGCTGACAAGTTTCTAAGCATGTTGGCATAGAATAAGCATAGAAGAGCAGAGAAGTGCCCTTTTACATAAAGTGATATTTCACGTCACTTCAGATTGCAAGCATTCAAATAATAAAGGTGCTACAGAATACCATTCTTAACAATGGAATTTGAATACATGTGAAAAAAAACATCACACCAGTTATGCTTAAATTTTCAAATACTGTGGAAGATTTTATTATCATGAATAGCCAACGTCATGATAAGAAGAGATTGTCATAGAACGCTAACCAAGATGTTTCTCAAAATAAAAATAATGAAGGTATCATACTTGATGACTTTCAGTAACTATTGCAAAGCTGTTCACTATCCAAATAACAACAATATTTTACAATAGGCGTATGCTAACCTTACCAATCTCAGGTGGCAAGCTGGATAATGAATTATTGGACAGATCTAGAACCGAAAGTTGTAATTTGCAGGCTTCCACAGGAAACTCCTTCAACTGCAAATTTAATAAAATAACCAATCACCAGCTAGTAAATATTTTCAAGCAGCAGATACAAATAGAATGTAAGGAAATAATAACAAATATACATAATCATAGTACAAAGCAATTAATCAAGCATGCTAAATTTGCTTATATGATTCATAAATCCAATTGAAAAAAAAAGGCATGCTAGATGTGATATACGTAATTGAATGCCAAAAAAAACAACATATGAGTAGAAGCAAACTCATATTGGCCACTCATTCTTTTATAGATGTAAGATAGGATAGGAGACAAGTGAAAGAAACAAATCAAAATAACATGCTCTATAAGATCATTAACAATGTGACCTACAAGAAGGGTAGAAGGAAAAAAAATTTAAGTAAATGATTCATATACTTTTCAAGCAAATGCACATGCTGACACGCACACATACATATATGCGGCAGCATCCAAATACATTTCATAGATGATATATCCTAATAAAAATACAAATTATTAATTAATCATGGTTGTCTAGATAGCGGCATCAAGAATTTGTTTCTATAATCCCCAAGCAACAGTGGTAGGACAAAACAATGGTATTCATATAATCCTACATCACCGCTAATAAGTCGCCTCACAATACATAAGAACCTTCCATCAAACACATAAAGTCAAGCACCAATCCGATGATTTAGCTCAAATCACTCCCAACACTAATCTCAAAGTCATCCCACAACTTGATTTCTATCCCCAACAACACATATCTCAAATCCTAAGGGCTTCATCCTTCCACCTATCACTGCCAAGCGATGAACGGTCAAGCATGAAACTCAAAAGATGAGATGTCCTACTATTTAACCTCTGATCGGTCCGAGGATGAAAATTATCCCCCATCCAAAGGCATTTTTGCCCAACAAAGATCTTTGAGACGAAGTGTTTCATCCATTTACCATATCTCACCAAAGGTACCAAAATACCTTGCAACTTTACTTTATAAATACCCCTCTTTAGGGAAAGGTAAGTGGACTTCATCATCATTAATCTTGTCCTAACTATTTGGGGTCGGCATTATGAATCCTCATCTTTCTTTCATTCCTTTTTAGTGTTGCCCAATCATTTTGAACAACTTATATGCATGTAACATTAGGTTTACCCCTTCTCCAGCCTAACCATTTGAGGCTAACTTTTATTTACTCTTTTAATCAATGCATTTTCTACCCTGTATGGCACATGTCCAAACAATTTAAGTCTATTTTCAATCATGCTATCTTCAAAACATTTCACTCCACCTTTTTCTCTAATATAATCATTGTTTATTTCAACCTTCCTATATCAGCATTCTCATTTCTATCATACTTAATATAAATATTAATATTTTTTTACAACCCAATATTTGTATCCATATAATCTCATAAGCTTGATTATGATTTTATAAAATTTACCTTCGAGCCTCCATAATATTCTCTTATCACACAAAATTATTGATGTACTTCACCATTTTAATCATCCAAACTTGACCATAAAAATTATATCATCATCCATACCTTCATTCCCCAAAATACTTTTGTTGACGAACATTTTCGCATCGACCTGACCCCGATCGAGCCCGGCTAGGCTCGATCATGCTCGATCAATTCAATCAAGAGTCGTCGAATGTAAATTGACCCAAATCGAGTTTTAATTTAATTAAACTCAATTTCATCAAATTAAAATCAAATCGATCAAGATCAATTCAAATTGAACCCAATCGAGCCTCGTCGAGCCCCGTCGAATCAAATTCGATGTAATTCGGCACCGATTCAAGTTTAATTTCACAAAATTAACTTAATCGGACCCACTTGGACCCAAACCGACTCAAATTGGTTCGGGTCGAGTCCGATTCGGACTCAATTTCAGCCCTAATTGATCAATTGGGGCTAAATTAATTCTCCAAATCAAATTTCCCAAATCTAGGGCTCAGATTTGATCTCAAATCCCACCCAATTTCACATCAAATTCTTCGTTTCGCGCAACGAGGAAGGGGGATTGGGCGATTTGGGCGGCTCTTTGCTGGTCTCGTGCGTCTCCAAGTAGCGTGGGAGGGAGAGGGGGAGCCAGTCGGCTCCCCGTTTTGTTCGTTCCGCCCGCCCGAGCCGAAAACAGAGAGAGCGAGAGAGAGAGAGCGGGGAAGAGGCGGAAGCCCTCCGCCCCTTTGCGTGCGACCTCCCCTCCTCCGTCTGTCGCCCCCCTTCCAGCGGCCAAAGCCCCTCACGTGCGGCTCTCCTAGGCAAAGAAGGAAGGTGGAGTTAGGGATTTTGAGATCTTCTTCCTCATTCTCAAGAGGCCAATCAAAGGTTAAGACCTCCATTCACCTCCTTTCTCAAAAATCAGTGAAGTTAGTGGCTTCTAAGCTTCCTCCTTCAACTCCGGCGAGTTCGTGGTGATCGTAAGGGCTGTCGGAAGCTTCCAAACAGCAAGGGAAGCCTCTATTTCCTCCCAAATCATCTCCGGAGACTTCCAAACGGGGAAAACTGCTGTTTGGAACCCTTGGACAGCAGTTTTCCTCCTTCAAGACGCCTTGGACAGCAGCGGCAACCATCCGGGGAGCTTGGACAGCAGTTTGGAACCTTCAACGGCGCTTGGACAACGATCCGGAGCTTGGATTGGAGCTTGGGAGCACTTGGAACTTGCATTGGAGCTTGGATTGGAGCTTGGGAGCGTTTGGAGCTTGGATTGGAGCGCTTGGACAGCCCGGGTGAGGTAAATTCTTGGCCACTCAAAGCCAATGATTGTGTGATTGACGTCCCCAAGCCCTAGGTCCTTAGAAACTTCATTTTCTTGCTTCCCCAAAACCCATGTTTGCTGTCCTCTTTGTAAATTTGGGAAAATCCAGTGATTTTTGTCAAATTTCTCTCATGTGAGAGTCAAAAGGGGATGGCGATGCGCGTAGGATTGTCGGATTGGCGTTCGACAATCTCCCAATGCATGAAAAACATTCATATCATGTCCAATCCGTCGCCTATGGTTAAACCCTAAGTTAGGCAATTTCGTTCGATGACGAGTCGAATGCCGAGGTGTAGGTTTTCCTCATAATATTACAAATCATGCTTTTCTTTCCTTAAATTGAATGTTATGGAAAAATTGACATTGAATTTAGGGGTTTGTGTTTGCCAAACTTGTAATTTTCTCTATGGCTTGGTTAGATGCCCAAATGCATTTGATAACTTGTTATAGAATTTTGTATGAACCCTTAAAGGTTCATTTTACAAATCCTAGAGCAAGTAGTGTTGATTAAACTCATTTTTGGGTGTGTTGCGAAGCTTGTAAAGGAAGTAACAAGTGAACATTTGCTCTATTGTGTGAAACCCCTAAAATTGGAAACTCATCTTCACACCTTTTAGTGAGCCAATTCATGACAAAATTGATTCGAACGTTCCTAGAAGCCTTAGGTGTGCTTTCCTACCTTAACATGAGTCAAAAAATCATGCTTCCTAGACCCCTTGTTAGGATCACTAATCCTCCAAGTTTCTCCTAATCATTTTAAAATCGATTTAGGAGTCTTTTTCAAAACCTTTGGTGTATATTCCCCTTCTCCAAATGAATCCAAAATATTCATAAAAGAGTAAGGGAACTATCTTTCACATATACACCTCCTTCATGCATAATACTTTGAGCATTCTCAAAGTTCTAAGTGTTCTATGCATGAATCATTTGAACTTGGAGCCAAATTCCAAGTTCCCCCACCCTTTTGTTGGAACATGAAACCAACGAATCATCTCCCTATTTTGTTTGTTGAGACACAAGAAATCAACAAACAATTACCTTTTCTTCATCATGCCTTGTACTCATGGATTTCTCCAAAATCCTAAATACATGCTATGAGCTCTTGAACTTGAAACCAAATTTCATGTTCTTTCATCATTTGTTTGTTGAAGCATAAAATCAACAAACATTTATACCTTCATGTAATATTTTGGAGCCACCCCAAAGCTCCAAATATTCTATCATACGAATCATAGGATCTTAGAACCAAATTCCAAGCTATCCCTCTCTTGTTTGTTGAGACAAAAAAAATCAATGAACAATCATTTATTCTCCTCTTGTGTATGCTAATTTGGATTTTCCCTAAGATCCTAAATGCATGCCAAGAGACATTGAACTTGGAACCAAATCCCAAGTTCTCCTATCCTTTCTTTGTTGGAAACATAGAACCAACAAACACCCCCTTTATGTGTGATGTTTAGGAGCACCTTCAAAGCTCAAAGTTATGTCATCACATGAATCTTTAAGATCTTAGGACTAAAATCCTAAGCATACCCTTTCATTTGTTTATGATATAAAATTAACAAATGAGCAATCCTCTCTCATGCATAATGCTTGGAGCATTCTCAAAACTCTAAGTTTTAGATTGCATGAACCATTGGCAACTTGGAACCAACTTTCAAGTTTTTCAACCTCATTCGTTGGAACATAAAACCAACGAATGGCTCCTCATACAAGATGCCCTAAGGCTCCTCAAGCCTTTAAATATGTCACTACATGAATCCTTCAAACCTAGAACAAAATTCTAAGTTTCTTCATGTTATTTGTTGGAAACATAAAACTAACAAATGAATATTCATCTACTTTCATGTATGATGATTCAAAACTTTCAGGGGTTCCAAACAAAATCATCACACGAATCATGTAGTCCTAGGATCAAAATCCTAGGCTCATTTGGCCTTGTTTGTTGAAACACAAGAGCAACAAGCCATCTCCCAAGTCTCCTAATCATGCCAAAAATGATTTGGGGAATCCTTTCCAATATATTGGAAACCTTCAAGTGGAACCTCCTCAAGGTTCTAAGTGCCATGTCACATAAATCCTTGAACTTAGAAATAAATTCTAAGTTACTAATTTCTAGTTTGTTGAGACAAAAATCAATGAACAATCATTTATTCTTCCTTGTGCATGTTGACTTGGATCTCCCTAAAACCCAAAATGCATGCCAAGAGGCCTTGAACTTGGAATCAAATCCCAAGTTCTCCCATCCCTTGTTTGTTGAAAACATAAAATCAACAAACAACCATCATTTCCCCTTTCACTCTTCTTACTTAAATTAGGAGAGTTAACCTCTTCTTTTGAACGTCAAATGTTCAAAAGAACACCTTGAATTTGCAATTTCCAAATTGCTCTTTCTTTCCTTTCTCCTACAACTCAAGAAAATTGTAGGAGGACATCTAATCCTCCTCATGTTTTATATTATGGATTTCCTCAAAATCCTAAATACATCATGTTGAAAAACAATTGAGCTTAAGATTGAACCTTGAGTTCTTTCATCTCATTTGCTTAACCACAAATTAGCCAAATGAATGCTCCCCTTGAACACCAAATATTCAAGGAACTTCTTCCAACTTGCAATCCAAAGTTTGATTGTTGCCTCCCTCTTCTTACAACTCAATGGTTGTGGGAAATTCCTACATTCACTTGACCCATATTAAGTGAATCAAACATACCCAAATCAATTCACTTGTTGAGCCAAAATCAACAAGTAATTTCATCTCAAGTATAGGATACAAAAGTCCTATCTTCTTTTCACCCTTCCAACCCAATACGGAAGAGTGAGTTCCTCTCATTGAACACTTGAAAGTTCAAAGAGAATCCATGGTGGCTTGTAGTCCAAATCTACATACCACCTTCTCTTATTTACCCAACACAAGTTGGGTAGATTACCTTCTTCCTTTATCTCTTTCCACAACTCAATGTTTGTATGAAGTTCTTCTCATTCTTCTAACCTAAACTAGGAGAGTGTGCATCCTTCTTGGAATATCAAATGTTCAAAGAACTTTCAGGAATTTGCAACTCCTAAGTTGCATGTTCTTCTCTTCCATCCCTCCAACCCAAATTGGAGAGATGAACTTCCTCTCTTTGAACACCAAACGTTCAAGGGATTTTTCTGAGTTGCAACCTTTAAGTTGCATTTCCTTCATCATCTCCTATAAGCCAAAATTATAGGAGAACATTCAAATCTTCTTCCACTCTCCTAATCCCAAATTGGGAGAGTGTACATCTTTTCTTTGAACACCAAATGTTCAAAGAACGTTCATAAGTTTGCAACCTAAAATTACACACTTCTTCTCTCCTTTCTATAACCCAAAAGTTGTAGAAAGTCTGCCTTTCACCCAACCCAAGTTAGGTGAATGAGCAATGAATGTTTATTGACTTGTAGTTCCAAAATTATGGGTCATTTATCCTTTCCAAGACACCAAAAGTCTTAGAAAATTCTCTAACTCTTTAGCCTCAAAGCTATGAGTTTTGTTCCATTTCCCTCAGCTCCAAGGTTGAGAGGAAATCTTTCTTCCCTGAGAATTTGCATCCAACAAACTCTCTTGTTGGGTATAAGTTGATTAATATTCCTATACCCAATGTAGGAATATTAACCTCTTTTCTCCTTTATCCTTCTAACCCAAGTTAGGAGAATGAATAGCTTTCTTTGGACATCTAAAGGTTCAAAGAAATCATGACTTGTGACCAAACATACATGTCTTCTTCTGTGTTTGCTTACCTAAACTTAGCAAACCTATCTTTATCATTGAAAACCAAAAAACTCAATGATTTATCACATTGTTTGCTTAACCTAAATCAAGCAAACGAAGTCCCTCTTCTTGAATATAAAAACTCAAGAGGAAATACCATAAATTTGTAACCTCAAAGTTGCAAATCTCATATACCTGTTGAGCCAAAATAAACAGGTGACCCATCTTCCTTTACTTCTATAGGTTCCAAAGCTTTAGAAGATTTCCTATCTTAGCCCAAAAGCTATAGATTTTCTCTCTACTCTCCTCCAACTTCCAAGGTATAGGAGATTTCCCCTCTCTTTGGCTCCAAAAAGCTAAAGGGAGTTCTCCAACATTTAGCCTAAAAGTTAGATGTTGGATTCCTACATCTCCTTCTTAGCTCCAAAAGCTAGGAAGGATCTCCCAACATTTAGCTCCAAAGCTAAGTGTTGGATACCTTTTCTTCTCCTTCTTTAGCCTCGAGGCTAAAAGAAGCTTCTTCGTTCTCCTCATAGCTCCAAAAGCTAGGGAGAACTCTCCAACATCTGGACCAAAACTTTATGTTGGACACCCTTCCCTTAGATCCAAACTCTAAGTGAAATACCCCTAGTGTGACATACCTCACGAACCCCTCACACACTTAGGTGCACAGCCCCTTAGGCATACTAGGATTAGGATTTTTCTTTGTGTGCGCATGTGGTTGATGTTGTGGAGTGAATGCCTTTTGGATTATCTGCGTGTGGGCACTTGCCCTTAAATGGTTAGTATAGAAATATATATATGTTTTTCTGTGCAGGTGGCCATGTCTAAAAAAAGGGGGGATGCTTAAATCATAAATAATAAATTACTTGCATGACAGGTACCGTTTAAAACCCCCCTTAAGATGTGGCCAATAAGATAGAAGTAGGTGCTTGGTACTCTAAGTGCTAGGCAAATTTTGAGTGTGATATTATTATATAAACTGCCTACTCACTCTATTTTGCAGGCTTGAGTCTTTTTTCTTTTTCAAAATGTATTTGATTAGATTATGATGTAAAACTTGTGGGGGTTTGAATCAAAAGGAGAGGTGGATCGAGTAGGATGTACCTCCTGGAGGTGAAGCCCAAAGATCTATCTGGAAGACAAAGCTCGAAGACCCCACAAGTAGAGTCTGTAAATTTTAACTGGGTTGTATAATGGCAGGCAACTCAGCTGCCAAAATTGTTTGTAATAATTGGGACATTACTGGCACCTCTGTCTTGATTTATTTATTAATGCATATGTTGTTTGTTTACTGTGTGCGCACTAGAACAGCATGTTTTTTCCTAGGTTTCTTCACTTGTTTGTGTGGGTGTGGCTTGGACTGTGATGTGGTAGGCTCTTAGGACAAAATAAGTTTTCTACCCATTAAAACATAAACAACCTAAAAAATGAAATTTATGCTCCACGATTTTCTAACAAAAAAAGAAAATTACATGGCTCTCTTTCAAAGAGCCAAGTTTTCAAAACTTAAAATGATCATGCATAGCCCAAAAAAAGGAGTCACATGTAGAAGCCCTCATTTAAGGATTAGATAACAAAAAAATCTGCATCCGAGTCAGCATTATGCATACCTCGCATTACTTAGGTATCTTGGCCTCAAAGCCAAGTTGTAAGCCCTATTTCCTAAACAACAATTACCCACCACTCTTCATATGCATTGAGACCAGAAAACATGATTTTAAAAGCGATTAGGAGGAGTCTAGCTGGTAGTCCTTTCCAGGCAGGACAATAAATCCAGGGGTCGGGCTGGTTGTGCCTCTTGTGAGGTACAACTTGTAAGTCCTTTTGCATCCGTTAGATTTAGGTTCGAGGCCCTACCTCTCGGTAGGCCTTACTTTAGCTTTAGGGTCTGAAGCATTGGTTGATTTCAATCACTATATAAGCCCTCAACTGTCGGGCAATTCCTCCAACAGGTGTTGTTGGAATGTAAGCCTCAAATTTCTAATGAAAATATCAACTTGAACAAAAATCAGATTTCTATAATATAAAGCCTAACATAGGGTAGTTTGAGCACCTCTGAGTTTCCCTCAGAATCAAGTGCTCATACTTCATTCCCTTTGGCCCTCATTCCAAAAAAATCCGATTTCAAATCAATCCTCCATTCCTTGAAATTCCTTAAGGACTAAAAATTCTTCAAACAAGATTTTCATGGATTTTTCAAAATCAAAATCAAACTTTAATCAAAATTTAAATGACTCTAAAAAACAAGAGAAAACCACTAATTTAATCAAAAGTTTTCTCAAGTACCAAAACTTGAGATGTAATTAACCATAGGGGCTTGCCCCTATGGGGCATTTGTACCCCAGAATAAATAAACCCCGTTCAACCAAACATTGAACGGAGGAATCTCTGTTAAATTATAAATTTTGTCATTGAGTCCATAAGGAAACGATATTTTTACCCTTTGGGGTAATATATCGTCATTTTTATGCCGTACTCAATCATAAAGTATGCAATCCGTTAAGAGGAACACAAAAATTCTCCAACAACTTTAATCCAACACGCCAAGATATCACATAATCTTCTAATTAATATTGAACATAAGGTAATTAGAAATCCATGGGTCAGTCCACGACTATTTATAATGCTACATAATGCTCCATACAAATCTTTAATAATGCAAGCCTTGGGCTAATACGTAGAAGCAATAATACACATAAATCAAATCTCGTGATATTCGATCATACATCTTTTTAAGATCAATAAAAATCATTTGAAGATCTTTTTTTTAATCTTTCTACTTTTCCATGATTGGCATTTTTCACGTTACAATTTGTGGGAACATAAAATAAAGGTCATGCTCTTAGAAAACTACAGGAAAAATTTTCCTAGAAAATGTTCACTGCACAGGCTAATCATTAGAAGCAACGAGAGATTTCCAAGCAATAAATGCAAAAGTTCACCAAAATACCTGATTTGAATGAAGGTCCAGAGTTCCCAAACGAGAAAGTGCACCCAACTCCTCGGGTAGAGATGAAAGCAAATTGGTTCTGAAGTTTAAAGTAAATAATACAAGACAAAAGGAACCATTCAATGGTCACCAAATAATGAGGGAAATCTTAGCGTATAAATGAAACAAAAGAACCATTCAACAGCTGGAAACTGATGAAAAAAATTTTAAAGTGTAAGCATACCCCATATAAAACTCAGCTAATGAGCAGCAACCAATAATTGATGATGGAATCAACAAAATTTCTATATACAAAAACATACAAAATCAATCATTAGGAGTACTAAGCCTAAATATGGGTATCGACAATAAGTTTGAAATACGCAAAGATTATTTTTATATTTTTTTTTCAACTTACTGTTTTGATGGAAGTCAAGACGTATCAATTTTGAGAGAACCCCAATGCTATCAGGAAATGTTGTCAGAAGATTTCTTGCTGTTAATAGATAAAATTGGAGGATGCTAAGCATAGTTCATTCAATGAGGAATTTGCTTGATGACTAAATTTAAAAAATGCCACGCCATGATGAACAATAAAGTGTACAATACTATCTACATCTAAAGCTAGATAAGTGTACCGGCATTAAACTCTGTAAGTATGGTCCAACACCTCAATATGTTTTCTGGTATTACTGTTAGTTTATTTCCCTGAAATAGTATATATTATAAGATCCTTTTTAAAAATTATGATTAAATATTTTTTAGTCTTAACGAATATACTAAAAGAATACTCTTGTGAGTCAAAAAATATAACCACTTAGTGATACCTCGATATCCACTTTAATTAACTTCAAACATTTGGCAAGTTCGTCTGGAAGTCTGGCTATAGAGTTGTTTGTTGTCTGCAGATCAATTGGAGTGTCATTAGGAAAAAAAGAAAAGAAAATTTGGTTACAAGAATTTCATGAAACGGCTTATGTCGTCATATTAAGAGTAGATATAAGGATTATATCTTTGAACTTAAGATCTTAATAAGTTTTCGTTTTAAAATCTTTTCCAGTAGAATTCTATTACAGGAGAGATGAAGATGGAATTCTCCATTCCCAGAGAAGAGTGTTACCTTGAGTTCCAATAAATCAATGCAATTGCCAAGGCTGTGAGGCAGTTCATTCAAAAGATTATTCGAGCAATCAAGCCTGCAGATAAATAATTCAATATGAACTTCGCAAGTTGTCAACATGCTAAAATTCGTACATCAGATATTCTTAGCTTTTGTTGTATCTGTTGATGGACTAAAAGCAGATCCCTCGAAGATCAAATCCATTTTCGACTGGCCCACACACAAAAGTTTGATAGATGACCATAGTTTTCATGGTTTAGCCACATTATATCGATGGTTCATTAAGAATTCAATCATTAAAAGTTTTCCAATGCTGGTTAGGTAGGTAACATACTACTATCGATGCAGGACAAAAAATTAAGTTTAGACTTGTTATAATATTTTAAGATTTATATCTGATTTTTTAGGAATTTTTGATTTATTAGACTTATCCATTTGGATATCTTGAGGTCATAATTTGATTTATTATAATTCATCCCAATTTAATTCAAACTAAACCTAATAAATTCAAAAAATCCTAATAAATATTAAAATAAAATATAATAATCTAAAGCAAATTTATTGTGTTTCATCAATTAGGCATACAATTTATTGCTCTTCCTTGGCTTCCTCATCATGATGCCCGTGCATGTTGTTCTTGCTCTGGTCTTGACTAGCTTTTGCGCCTCATCGAGTGACTCGCCTCATTTCCTTACCCCCGTGCTCATGTGACAATCTCCTAGCATCTCGCGAGACTCTACCACTATAGCTTCTGTCAAACCATCTAGGGATATTGGACGGCTCTCCTTTTCTTTCTCCAACCACCACCCTCTCCCTCGAACAATGTTCTCTTTTCCTCATTCCATATTTGTTCCATTCGTATCCTCATCTGTTATGGGTTGCTTAACTTTCCCTCTCTTTGCTCCCAACTCCTACTCAATCATCTCCCTCCTTGGAGGATCCTAGGGCTTCTATGATTCCCTCCAAGCCACCTTGCCACCCCATGCCTAGTCTCTCCGATCATCTAAGAGGTACATTTGCCTATCGCTCGTAATCTCAATCATTTGCAAATCTGGTGGGTGGATTGCAAAGTTTGAGATTGCTTCCATCTTCTTCCATGCAAAACCCATTATTTTTTCAACAAGCCTCAGATATAAATGTACACAAGCAAGCTTTAACTATCCAAGCCAAACATATACTTATTTTCACAAATGCTAAGATATATGAATTTGCACGATCAGCCTCATTCTCTATTGTTGGTAAACTATCATTGAGCCATCCCAATGGATGGCAGTCCCTCACAAATTCTAGGTAGATTTATAATTGGTTAGTGAATATTCAGCTAGTCTCATTTATCATCATATCACTTTCAATCTTTCTTTATATTCAAATAACACCAAGCATTCACCTTGTTATACCTATTATGCCAGTAGCTTTTTTATGTGAATGCTAAAGTGATCCCCCCATTCTTATGCTTCTGAAGAACCACCTGTCACCCCTATATGGATGTTTTTCCTAGGTTCCATTTACAATACAATCAATCACTAAAGTCTATACACTTTGGGGTCTATTTTTGGCAAATCTTTGCAAAATAATGTTGCTATTGCTCGATTCTAGGCCATCAGAGGCCAGGGTCCTAGTGAAAATGGACGATTCTTCTCCGGTTCAAAAGGAAGTGTGTAGTGGCACATTGTTGTTTGATTACATGTATAAGGTTGAATTTGAAGGAATCCCCTACTATTACTCATTATATAAGTTATTTGGCCAAAATTAATCGGATTAATTCAAGCTCCATCCGAATTTAAGAAAATCAAATGGTAAAGCTCAAAAGGTAAATGCACATGGGCAGACCATTCCTTCCCCCATAGTGATTGCTACTTCATTAGCTTAGTGTTATGCCGGCCCAGGAGGGGCCGGCTGGACCGGTCCAACCTGGACCAGTTTGGTTCTACTCAAGGAGGGGGGCGGAACAGAGAAATAGGGAGAGAGGGGGCGGAAGCCTAGTGGGGCCCATGCTTGGGTTATTTCAATTGTGTGAGGGAAAAATTTGAATGTAAGGGCTGTTTAGGTATTTTGTAATTGTCCTTTGATGATAATTAGGAGCTTAGGAGGGAATTAGGGTTTTTTATCTTGAGATTGGTTGAATTTTGAGATCTTATCTTGTGCTTGGGCTCTAGGCTTTGCTAGAGAGTTTTGGAGAGATATTCTTCCTCTCGAATTGAAGAATATTGTATCTTTGCTGTTTTATTCATCTACTAGTGGATTATCGGTCATTTGCTTGATTTCTCTCAGATTTCTGTTCAGTTTTCTCTGTTTTTCCACTGGTTTTGGCTGTTTTTCTGCTGTAAACAGCAGATCCCTGCTGTCTCTTCCCTGATTTGGTGTAGGATTGCTTGCGAACTCAAGTATTACCTTAAGGTTACTTGCGAACTCAAGTATTTCCTATCAAATTGGTATTAGAGCATCGTCTTGGGACCATCGGCAGCTGAAATCCGGAAATTTCAGCAAGTTTTTGAGCATCCGGAAGAGAAATCCTTGTGATTCGTGAAGAAAAGATGGTCGGGAAGAAGGTGGAAGTCTTGGAAGGCGAAATCGGACAATTGAAATCATATTTGGAGGTAAATTTTTTTGATTTTCAAAATCAAATCACATCCAACAATGAAAGGTTGGAAGGAAAGTTCACCATTGTGGAGGAGATGTTGAAGAAATTAATGGAGATGAAGATAAAACCCGGCGACATCGGAAGTAAGAGAGACCACCGACGGCCATGGCATAGGAGGAAATCCGAACCTGTCTCGGGGGAGGAAAAATAGGTGGAGATCCTTGAGGGAGAGGACGACATGCCGCCTCTAGAACCGCTTTCTAGAGAGGAGATGAGCCAGGGATACGAACGAAGGGGTGCTGATTTTGTTGGAAGGAGGGATGAAATGCATCGCAAGGGTGCTGAATTTGAAGGGAGAAGAGGGGAATACGAGGAAGGGTTTGGGTACAATCGTCGGAGGGACGATCGGGACACTTGGGGAGCACCCCCTTTTCGAGGAGCGGGAGGTTACAGAGGATACCGGGGGTACGGAGGAGATCCCAAGGTGAGGAAATTGAAGATGCCCATCTTTGAGGGTGAGGATGGCCATGGATGGATTTACAAGATGGAGCGGTATTTTGCCGTCAACGGGTTGATGGAGGAGGAGAAACTGACAACGGCGGGACTGTGCTTGGAAGGGAAGGCACTGGCATGGTACCAATGGCGGGACATGAGGCGACCCATTCGAAGCTGGAGGGAGTTCAAAGACTGTTTGCTATAGCGTTTCCGAACCAGTAGGAGAGGAGACTTCTACGAGCAGTTCTTTGCTCTGACGCAGGAGGGGATAGTGGCAGAGTTTCGTGACCGATTCGAGTACCTAGCGAGCAGGCTGGATCGCCTTTCGGAGACCGTGCTTGAGGGGAACTTCATGAAGGGGCTCAAACCAGATATCAGAGCAGCTGTCAGGGTGATGAGACCGCATGACCTGGGGGAGGCCATGGAGTTGGCACAGTAGGTCGAGGATCAGAAGCATCTGGAGAGAGGGGCTCGCGGCAGTAGTTCTGGGGGATCCTACAGGATGACGACTACATTCCTAGCTCCCAAAGGAGCGGGAACAGGAGGACTACGAGAAGTACCAAAGGAGAAGTATGGAGGAGGTGGGCCTGGAGGAAACTTTAAGAAGCTGACGGAGAAGGAGATCCAGGAGAAGCGGGCTAAAAGATTGTGTTTTCGGCGTGATGAGAAGTACATGCCAGGGCATAGGTGTAAGGACCGAACTCTTCAGGTTCTCACCGTCTGTGATGACGAGGAAGCTGAAGAGGGAGGTGGAAGCGGGCTAGAAACGGAAGAGGAGGAGAAGTTGCATTTGGATGTGGCGGAAGTCTCCCTAAACTCAGTAGTGGGGTTCACCCCGAATCACACTATGAAGGTGAATGGGGAGATAGCTGATAGAGAAGTGGTGGTGCTGATAGATAGTGGTGCTACCCACAATTTCATCTCCACCCAGATGGTTGAGCTTTTGGGGGTGAAACTTGTGGATACAGGAGGGTACGGGGTGATGATGGGCACTGGAAAGGTAGAAATATGTAGAGGGGTTTGTAGGGGAGTGGTGTTGACCATTCAGGGAATACAGGTGAGAGAGGATTTTCTTCCCTTAGAATTGGGGAGTACATATGTGATTTTGGGGATGAAGTGGCTGTAAACCTTGGGGGAGACCAAGGTGAACTGGGGGGCACTGCGGATGGAACTGGTAGTGGGGGGGGAGGAGAATGGTGATACAGGGAGATGTCGGCCTGTCTAGGATGAGGGTGTCTCTCAAGTCCATGATATGAACCATCCAGGAGGTTGAGGGTGGATATTTGGTGGAGCTGCAACGCTTGGAGAGGGTCAGTGTTGGGGAAGAAGGAGACATTCCACAAATAGTGCAACCACTCCTACAGCGGTTCAGGGAGGTGTTCCAGCCACCTCAGGGCCTACCACCACCTAGAGAGCAGGAGCATGCAATCCTTCTGAAAGATGGGGTGTCGCCTATTAGTGTCCGACCTTACCGCTACCCCCAGATTCAGAAGGATGAAATTGAGAAGCTGATTAGAGAGATGTTGGAGGCGAGAATCATCAGACCAAGTGTGAGTCCTTTCTCTAGCCCCGTATTACTGGTTAAAAAGAAGGATGGTAGCTGGAGGTTTTGTGTGGACTATAGAGCGTTGAATAAGGAGACCGTACCGGATAAATTTCTCATCCCGGTGATTGACGAGCTTTTGGATGAACTGTATGGAGCAGTGATATTTTCCAAACTGGACTTGAAGTCAAGATACCATCAGATCCGGATGAGGGAGGAAGACATCTCGAAGACAGCGTTCCGGACACATGAGGAACATTATGAATTTCTGGTCATGCCTTTTGGGCTTACCAACGCCCCTGCTACATTCCAGTCACTGATGAATAGGGTGTTCAGGCAGTATCTCCGGAAGTTTGTGCTGGTATTTTTCGATGACATCTTGGTTTATAGCAGAACGGAGGAGGAGCATCTGAAGCACTTGAAATTGGTATTGGGAGTTCTTTAGGAGCATCAGCTGAGGGCCAACCTGAAAAAGTGTTGTTTTGCCCAGACCAGTGTGGAGTACTTGGGTCATGTTGTGTCCAAGGAAGGGGTGGCAGCTGATCAGTCAAAGGTGGAGGCGATGTTGAGATGGCCCTTAACTAAGAATCTGAAGGAGTTGAGAGGATTCTTAGGGCTCACAGGGTACTACAGGAGATTTGTTAAAGGGTACAGTACTATAGCATGGCCACTAACAGAGCAGTTGAAGAAGGATGGATTCTTATGGGGAGAGGCAGCCACAGCAGCCTTTGAGAAACTAAAGAAGGCCATGACCACGGTACTAGTCTTAGCTCTACCAGACTTCACTCAGACCTTCATAGTGGAGACAGATGCTTCAGGATACGGATTGGGGGTAGTGCTCATGCAGAACCGGCGACCCATTGCCTACTTCAACCAGGTATTGGCAGCCCGGGCCAGGCTGAAGTCAGTCTATGAGAGGGAGTTGATGGCTATTGTCTTAGCCATCCAGAAGTGGCGACCCTATCTGTTAGGTAGGCATTTCATTGTCAGAACAGATCAGAGGAGTCTAAAATACTTGTTGGAGCAGCGGATGGTGACTAAAGAACATCAGCGATGGCTGTCGAAGCTGCTGGGTTATGATTTCGAAATTCAATACATACCAGGAGGGGGAGAACAAGGCGGCTTATGCCTTGTCCAGATGTATGGGAGAACTACAAACAGTGGCGGTGTCTGTTCCTTTGATGCTAGATTGGGAGGCCATTAAGGAGGAAAGCTTGAAAGATGAGGAATTGGGAAAAATCAGGGCGGATTTACTGAGGGAATGTGATAGCCACCTAGGGTACTCAGTAGAAGGGGACAGATTGCTGTATCAAGGGAGGTTCGTGATGCCCAGGTCTTCAATCCACATCCCAAATATACTCCAGGAATTTCATGGGAGCGCGGTTGGAGGTCACTCCGTGGTGTAGAAGACCTACAGGAGGATTGCTGCGGAGCTTTACTGGAAGGGAATGCATCGAGATGTAGAGGAGATGGTGGCCAGGTGTGAGGCTTGCCAGAGGAACAAGTACATGGCTATGTCGCCAGGGAGACTACTACAGCCGTTGGCATTACCGGGAAGAGTTTGGGAGGAGATATCCATGGACTTCATAGATGGGCTGCCCCGTTCAGAAGGTTTCACGGTGATTCTGGTGGTGGTGGATAGATTGAGCAAGTATGCTCATTTTATTCCCCTCCGACATCCTTATACCGCGGTGACAGTGGCCTCAGCTTTCATCAGAGAGGTGGTCAGATTGCACGGGGTACCAGAGGCAATAGTGTCAGATAGAGATAAGGTGTTCCTCAGTCATTTTTGAAGGGAGTTGTTCAGGTTGCAGGGGACAGTGTTGAAGAGGAGTACCGCTTATCATCCATAGACAGATGGCCAAACAGAGATGGTCAATAGGAACTTGGAGACCTATTTGAGATGCTTTGTGTCAGAGACGCCCAAGCTGTGGGCCAAGTGGCTATCTTGGGCGGAATACTGGTATAACACCTCATTTCACTCGGCTTCGCAGATGACACCGTTCAAAGTATTGTATGGAAGGGACCCTCCTCGCTTGGTACACTTTGGGAGTAGCAGTACTCCAGTTTCGTTAGTGGAGTACTTGGGAGAGAGAGATCGAATGTTAGAAGAATTGAAGAAACATCTACTGAGAGCACAACAGATCATGAAGAAACAGGCGGACTCACACAGGAGGGACATGCAGTTTGAAGTGGGGGAGAAGGTTTTCTTAAAATTACGACCCTACCGGCAGAGGACAGTAGCAAGAAGGAGAAATGAGAAATTGGCTCCAAGGTACTTCGGTCCATATGAGGTTTTGGACAGGATTGGAGCAGTGGCGTACCGGCTGAAGTTACCCCCGTCAGCCACCATACACCCAGTGTTCCATGTGTCTCAGTTGAGGAGAGCCCTAAGGGAGCATGCAGTTAGTGCCGACTTACCACCTACGCTGACTGAGGATTTGGAAGTGGTATTAGAACCACTGGAGCTCACCGGCGTTAGATCAGATAAAGAAGGCAACAAAGAAGTGCTAATTAAATGGAGGGGCCTCCCTGATTTCGACGCTACATGGGAGCCATTTGAAAGGATGAAAAATCAATTTCCTTCCTTTCACCTAGAGGACAATGTGAGTCTTTGGGAGGGAAGTAATGTTATGCCGGCCCAGGAGGGGCCGGCTGGACCAGTCCAACCTGGACCGGTCCGGTTCTACTCAAGGAGGGGAGCGGAACAGAGAAATAGGGAGAGAGGGGGCGGAAGCCTAGTGGGGCCCATGCTTGGGTTATTTCAATTATGGGAGGGAAAAATTTGAATGTAGGGCTGTTTAGGTATTTTGTAATTGTCCTTTGATGATAATTAGGAGCTTATGAGGGAATTAAGGTTTTTTATCTTGAGATTGGCTGAATTTTGAGATCTTGTCTTGTGCTTGGGCTCTAGGCTTTGTTAGAGAGTTTTGGAGAGATATTCTTCCTCTCGAATTGAAGAATATTGTATCTTTGTTGTTTTCTTCATCTACTAGTGGATTACCGGTCATTTGCTTGATTTCTCTCATATTTTTGTTCAGTTTTCTCTGTTTTTCCACTGGTTTTGGCTGTTTTTCTGCTGTAAACAGCAGATCCCTGCTGTCTCTTCCCTGATTTGGTGTAGGATTGCTTGCGAACTCAAGCATTACCTTAGGGTTACTTGCGAACTCAAGTATTTCCTATCACTTAGGTTGGCACTTATAATCAAGGACCAATTGATTTTCATTGGAAGCTGAAATTATTGTGCCTGCTCCTGCCATTCCTGAGTTATATTATCTACACCTCTAACAAATAGCTATAATTTCATGGTACATTCAAAATGACTTGCATCCATTAAGCGAGAAGACGGAAAGAGATACATTATTAAAAGAATAAACAAATTAGGAAAAATAAGAAAACAGATCAAATTCTCTTCTCACAAAAATAATGAGAATGGAGAAAATCTCGCCAAAACTTGGAGCAACCTTTCGAAGAGGAAATCTTTTCTCGCCAAGTATCTTGAACACCAACAAAGATCTCCTTCCCTTCTTGAGTTGATCAAGAGAGGGAAGGAACCCTCTTTGCTCCTCAATTACACACAACTCAGTCACACGAATAGAGGCTATGACCTTTGAATGAGTTGTCTAATCCAACAACCATCAATTCTCTCTAATTACTAAAAGATATTGAATTTCAACCGCCCCATCAGACTTTTTTTAGGTTACGGGCATAGAAGAAGATAATGATTAAGGTTATAGGTAATTACACTATCACCCACAACTTCTTTATGTGATTGCTATAGAGTCATTGGTGTTTAAGAAAGATGAATAGAATCATATGATCACATTGCTCCTCCAAGTCAATCAATTATGAATGAAGCTTAACATGAAGAGAAATAATAATTTTATATATTCATTTTTTTTTTTTAATTTATCGTTCATTAAAATGTGGGGGCATATGACTAGTTCATTATCTAACAAAGTTGCTTCTATTTAGCTTATATTTGAGAGAACATAGTTAAACAATGGTCAAGCAGTCAATGCATATAAAGTTAACTCAATTTCAGAGCTTTGGAAGATATACAACAAACATCTCATAACTACATCTGTGCTTGAAAACTATAAATAAATGCATCTCACGGGAACATATAAAAATGGCATACTTTACTAATGAAGTTAAAGAGCCAATATCTTCTGGGATACAAGTTAGCGAGTTGAATGACACATCCAATGATTTTAGTAAAGAAAGCCTGAGCAAAAACAACTTGATTAGATATCATAGAAAAAAATAGCATGAAACATTACCTTGCTTTCTTTAATTTTTCAATTGGTAAGATGAGCTTACTCTCCTATGGCTGCTGGAAGGCTGGATAATTTATTGTGACTAATGTTCAGGATGGATAACATTGTTAAGTTTTCACATCTTCTCGTAGTACTTCTAGCTCATTATGAGCCAAGATAAGCTTTTGCAACTCCACCCCCTGCAGAAACTTAAATAACATGAGTTTGGCAAAAAAGATGCAACAAAGGGTTTTTTAAGAGATTTTGTGTATGATGATGCTTTGTAGAATTGACACGTAGCACACCTCCCACCATTTTTCATCCTCGCCGACTGCTTCCAAGTTTTTATAAACTTCATTAGGCACCTCCCTGCAACATTAAGTCCAAAAAGAAAAGGAGTTCAACAACAACAACAACAATGACATTATCATCATCATCAAGCCTTTATCCCACTACGTGAGGTCAATGAAATGTGTGAGATTACCGTATTATAATAGTTTGTATCTGCAAGTTCTCATGTGATTACTTTACAGAAACAATTTACTGATTGCTTGAGAGGCAAAAAAAATGAAAGTAAATATAGAAAGACAAATCAAATTATACACTTTGGTAAATTCATAGGATCAGATAAAGGATGTTGATCGAAACATAAAAGAACTTCATAAATTTGGCAGCACAAATTCTGTGTTGCTGCAGAAGCAGTATGTAAGAACCTGTAATTAAAACCCTGCTTATTAAACCAACCAGTCCAGCCCGAATTCATTCTCTGTCGCCTCTCATGTTTTATTATTCCATAAATGAGATCTTAAAGCAATGGGGGCTGTGAGAATGTAAGCAAGAAAGATAGTGAGGGAGCGGGAGCAAGGGGGAAGGCGAAAATATGAGGTGACCATGTGGAAATTGAGGCGAAGATTGACAATAATGGCTTCTAGGTTATAATACATTCAAGAAGAAATCTTTAAAAAAGGTATCAAGGATTTAACAAAGTCCTGATTAATGATATTCAATATAGAAGGCATTAAAAAACTCATAGACAATTTAGATGGATTACGGAGAATAAATTAGAGGAATTATTAAAAATCATTTATTACATATATTTGTTTTAATTGGATGTATGTTGTGTCATGCTTTTTATGTTGACTGCTTTAAAGGTATGAGTAATATAAATTTTTTTTAATCTAGGGTTTATTGATCTCCATGTGTTGTTGTGAGAAGATCAGTGCATGATCTTAATGCTAAACAATTTGTGATCTTTATATGATAGGTTACTCTTTACCAAGTAAAGGATAAACATGTTATTCGTTGTTAGGGGCGTATTCATAGCTATTTATTAGTATACCTTCAATGGTTGATAATATATTATGGATTGTGTCTTATTTATTAATAATATTTCAAATGATCATTTTAACATAATGTAATATTTAACTTTGTCATGTTGCATGATCATTTTAATTTCGTCACATGGATTGTGCCTTATTTATTGATAATATTTCACGTGATCATTTATTAATAATATTTCACATTTTGCACAAGATACAAGCAAAATTCATATACATTATTCCAATTGCTAAGAAATCCCTACTACTTATACAAATCAAGAACCATATTAATATGTAACAAGTTTTGATCATAAAATTGATAAAGTTTTTTCTTATGGATACTTTGATATAATATAAATTAAATAATGATATGTATGTTAGTATTAAACCCTTTGTTAATGGCTAGCCAGACTGACAGGTTCTACGAGAAATCATTGGATTTCCATGAGATTGATGCCTACATTTCCTTGTTTCAAGGTGTCATAGTAAACCGAATAAAGATACACAAATATAAAGAAAAGACAATGATGAATGACTGATGAGTCCTTTATAGAACATGATGCAGTATGCATGCTAATAAATATTTTTACATTTGGACACAATAATCATTGGTTTGTATAGATTATTATTTATGAACCTTGTTATATAATAAACACTATTAAATGATTCTCATATTTAAAAATCTGATCTTTTATACGCTATCTGTAGTTGTTATGGAGTTTACTCTCCAGTTACTTTACATGAAAACCTTTAACCTTAAATCGAATTTGGGCATATCTAAAGAACTTGGATATCAAAATTGCAAAAATGATTAATAGTTGTTTTCATGTATGTCACATTGGTAGCCAGT
The DNA here is from genome assembly GCA_019925795.1 of Dendrobium chrysotoxum. Classification (NCBI taxonomy): domain Eukaryota; kingdom Viridiplantae; phylum Streptophyta; class Magnoliopsida; order Asparagales; family Orchidaceae; genus Dendrobium; species Dendrobium chrysotoxum. The sequence goes on from CM034305.1 coordinate 5,893,926, forward strand.
GCTAATAATTTTACACTGCAAACAAGAATAGCAGTTATTTCGATTTGTGCAGTCAATAATAACACTTAAACTCTATTACAATGTAGCCATAACTAGTGAACACAACAAATGCCATGAATGTGTTATATTAAATGCAGAAAAAAGAGAAAAGCTCTTCTATTTACTTAAAACACAATAAGAAAATGTTAAACATTGATTCCCCACCTTAAATTTCCTCCTTTTAACTGGAGACTACCCTCCACACTTTTTATTTCAGGGAATCTTTTGGATTTTTCTTATTTTCTTCCTGAAAGGTTAATGAAAGGGAGTGGTGTACAAGTAATACAACAGAAGAACTTGGATTAACATAACTGAGAGCCACAATCCAGTTTCAAATCGTCATTAAGCTGGTAGATCTCATACATCTATAACCTAGAAAGCTACAACCTATGCATTTGATTAGGATCTAAAAAAAACCTATTTCAATTGGCATACAGTTTCTGCTTGGGCTGGGAACATACGAGCAAATGGTTTTGCACTGTTGCTTCCAAATTGAAATATTCAGATTTTTATTCATCAATCACTGAGAGTTCTGCCATTTATCACGCTTTCCCTGATAATTAGCCTTGAAATCTGTAACTATAAAGCTGCTTGCCATCTTTCTACATCTGATTACGCGTCTAGAAAGCCTATAGAAATCTAACGGATTTTCTCTCTTTCACTATCGCTTCTCCAGCAAATTTTATCATTCTCACTAGCAGCATTCGAATAGAAAAGTCTTGCCCGCGCAAAAAAATAACCCAAAGAATAATCAAGCTACAAACTTCCCCTAAGTTACCATTAATTAGAAAAGGAACATTTTTGAGACGGCGATCTAAAAGGATCCATATGGAAGAAGGAAAGAAGAGAAACCTAAGGGAGCGATTAGAAAGGTTGAGAGATCCGGAGGATCTTGCTTGCTTGAGGAGGCGATCCATGGCGGCTTCGATCTTGGTTTACGTCCCTGTAGGTTCAAAATCCATTTTCCTTGCGCATTTGCTCGTTCCGCCGCGACGATTTGTTCACATTATCTTGTTTAAAATTGCCGGATTATTTAGGGGATGTTTGTTAAGTAAAAAAAAAAAAGTAATGTACGTAAGAAAATAAAGGGAAATAAATACTGTACTGAACATTTTTATTTTATTTAATTGAGTATATTAGAAATATATATTTTTATTTGATTTTAAGTAAAATTAATTTAGTATGAAACTCGATGAGTAGTTATGAGGAAGCTGATGGTAGGTGGTGGTTAGTTGTGACCTCCCATTGAGACTAACTCATAACCGTATATGACACTAGCTAGTGGTACAATAAGCGATGATTGATAGTCTATAGCGCTTTAATTGATCAGAATTTTCTTTTCTTTTTTTTATTTTTCATTTGTCTCTAAATATTTTGTACATGTATAAATGCACAATTATATACTGGAGTGTGTCATAAGAGTATATATGTGCGAATCTAAATTATAAAATTTTTCCTTCGAAGCGTTGCGGCGTTGTATCTGGCGCTACGACGCCTTGCTCTTAGTTAATTGGAAATTTAATGAGAGGGCTCCAGTGCTAAGTTTTTTATAATCACGATGCTGGCATCAAATATTTTATAAATATCAAAATTTACTTAAATTTTCATTCTTTTGTTCCTTTTGCAAGTTACTCTACAAATATTCGAAAGAATTGAAGAATTAAATATTCACAAAAATATCTCAAAGCCAAGCTCAAGCTAGAACAATCTGAGCATTGGAGAAAGTTGTCTGACTCATTAGGGTGTCAACAGGCACATCTAGACCTCCTTGAATTAGTCGGCAAGCTCCCTTATAAGGGAATAACTTCACCAACAAGTCAACGACCTTATATAGTTTCTCTCTTATGGCTCTCTGATTCTTCTATTCGGTCTCTCTTTCTTCTCTTAGTTCTATTAAAATCTTTCAAAGTCCTACTAATATGGTTCAAGCATCGCACACGAAAAAATATGGATTCAATAATTTGATAAACTTATTATTCAAATTCATAATTGCCCGATTGACACAATAATTAAGAATTAGAAAAAAAATTTATATTTGAAATATTTTGATATGAATTATATTAAAATGCAATTAAAAAAATATAAATTTACTTTATGATTAATATAATGTAAACTCTTTAGTCATAATACTAATCTTAAAATAAATTGAATAAATTTTAAATTTATTGTGTTATCCATTAAAATAGGGTTTATATATTCCCCTTAGAAATATTTTTTTTTTTTTGGAACGAAGTATCTGCCCGCTGCCACCCTTGAAAGAGGCGCTTGGCGGTGCAACTAATCCCTCGGTGAGCCTACCAGCAACCAGCCCTACAGGTGCAGGACCCACTGTTATTTTCTCCCCCGTAGGAGTAGTGCCGTATGAGAGAGGATTCGAACTTAGGATGGGGGTTTCCCAATCATGCTCGCCCACCAACTCTTGTGGATTTTTCATTTAAAAAAAATAAAGGATTCTGACGCACGTGACCAATGAAGTCCACGTGCCATCAACCAGAGCCGTTTCTTCCGGTAGCCCTTCCCGGGCGGCGCTCTGCCTTCAAAGCGAAGAGCATAAGGCTCCGACAGATCGAGAGAGGCTGACGAAAACGTGAAATTAGGTTTTTCGAAGCTTGGAGCTAGGGTTTTGGAAGGAAGGGGATAGTATTTAGTATCTCCATTTGGTAGCGGACGATGGGATTTCTGGACATATTCAAGACTTACACGAAAAATCCGTTGAAGGATTCGCTCAAAGTCCTCGAAGCTGATATCTACCATGCAAATACGCTGTGAGTAATTTCTTGATCTTCATTTCTATCCCTTTCGAATCATATTTTCGTTCCATCTATTTGGTGTTTGATTCTCTTTCCATATGGAAGGGAGTTTTAGGGAAGAAAAGAAAAGATAGAGATTCTTTCATGGTGATTGGGAGTTTTAAGAATGGAAAGAAAACGACTCGGTCTTTTCTTGAATAGGAGTTAAAAGAAAATTAAGAAAACAAAAAAGTACTAAAATCTGTCGGGGAAAATCACGACGTATCTAATTTAAAGTTTAAATTTGACTTAATTCGATCTTAATTTGATTAAGGTTTTGGGCCCAAAAAAGTTCAATTAACTTATACAGGATTAGCTGCATTGGTTTTGGTTTGAAAAGCATAAAGGGGCTTGAAATCTGATTATGGTTTTGTTTGTGCTCGGCTCAAACTATCTCCATATCTTTTTTGAACTTGAGTTAGCCGATGCTCAACTTAGTGACCACTAAGGGGGGGGAGGGCAAACCAAATAGCACTCTTCTTGTTCACCTTTATTTTGGTACTCTATCTAAAGATGAGCTTAAGGATGACAATGGTGTAGAAGGAGCTGACCTGTTTCAATAAATGCCATTAAATTATCCTCTCACCCAGTGATACTTTTCCTTCTACGTACTCTCTCCATCATCTGTTTTAAAGTAGGTTGCCCTTTAAAAAATTATTCTTGATGTTCTTGTGGTTGCATGATCGGATGAGAGTAGAGGAAAGACAGAAAAAAATGATACAGGTTCGTTTCGGTTGATTGGGAGTTTTACAGGGAAAATAAAGAATTGTTTCACTGCTTGTTTGGAAGTTAAAAGAAAACAAAAGAAAGCAAAAGCAATAGGTTTGTTTTAACATAGATGTCTTATTGCTTATGACGCCACTGCACTTGCTCCGGCATTCCCATCCTTGCATGGCACTTGACCCTGACGATTGCTTACTCTACTTTCCTTTTTTTTTTTCTTCCTTTTTCTTCTCCCCAACCTATGATTCTCTCTCAGATTTATTTTCTAATCTTCCTTTTTTTCTCCTTTTTTATTTCTTTTTTAGCTAGCAATTGCTTCTTTCTTTTCTAATTTTCTGAGCCAATTAAGTTTAACTCACACACACATCACATATGTAAGCTTCAAATTCAAAACCTCTTGGTTCAGGGGCAGACCTGTGCTTATGTGAGGGTGGGGCAATGCTCACTCTCAAAACTTATTCGGTCGTTCCCTAGCGTCTGCAATCGCCTGCAATCAATGCCCAGCTCCAAGCCTCCAATCGCTTGCAATCTAAGTTATGATCTTGAGAAAGCCAGTAAAATCGAGGTTTGGCATTTGACAACCCCATTTTTCTGTTTAGTATCCTATTTTAGCTTGTAATAATTTTCAATTTATCTATCATAATAAAATACAAAATTTTGCTTTGAATTATATCTTGATTTTATTTTTTAAAATATCAATCTATTTATATGAAAATTTTGCCCACCCTAAAATGAAAGCCTGATTCCGCCCTTATCTTGGTTGGTAGCTAAAGCTTCCAACCAACAAATCAATTTGAGCTGCATTATAACAAAGTTATAAAAATAATTTATAAATGACCTCATGAATAGGAATAATTTGAGCAAGGAAAATTTAAACTGTCATATATAAAAAACGGGGCTATTCTGCATAGGAAAAATGGGGCTCCATCTCAATAGTTTTCCGTGGCAACGATTTCATTACTGTGGGTCTAATTTATATATAATTTGTGCTCCCTCTTCTAAACTTAATGTCTTCTAAGCTGCTTTACATTACCTTATATCTGTAAAAAAAATTGTATAACTTTTTTTAACTTTTGGACCTGCTGAGGGTGCTGTGTTAATAATTTTACTTTGTCAATTGCTGGGAGATTTAGGGCATCAGAATCTCCATGCAATGGCACCTGCATGCAAATCCGTATATCTTATAGTCCGGCCGCCACATTCTTTCTTTTTTTAGCGCAGTGGACGGACTGTAGTCTTGCAGAGGCCCTAGGACTGATGAGAATTTCGATATATAAGGTTTGATTCATCTAATGTAGATCTAGATATATGTTTTAGTTTTATGGTTCGCTTAAATATTCCAAATTTTTTAGATGATTTTAGTGTCTAGCAAGCTATTTTCCTACAGGTTTATATTGATGGAACAACATCAATGTTTGCCAGTGAAAAGAAAGCAAGCATTAAGCAATTTTATTGTAAGTAGTTTCTCCTATTTTTGCATTGAGGCAGAGCTCTATGATCCAGTCCGGTGCATTCTCAGCCTTTATTTTTCTTACCTTTATGTGTTAATGGCAGCTTATATATTCCCGACTTTGATGCAATTACGAAGAAAAATCACTGGTATGGAGGATCAAAATAAAAAAACTATACCAAGAGATGATGATGACCAGATGCATCTATCTGTGACTGACGCTGAAAGAGAGGAGGAATGTGGGATCTGCATGCTGCAGAATAGCAAGTTTGTGCTACCCACCTGCAACCATTGCTTGTGCTTGAGCTGTTTTAATGAATGGTATGTTCCCCAGCTACTATTATTCGATCTCAAATGGAATGTTGAGTCAAATTCATGTCTTAATAATTTTCCCCTCTCATCAGAGCTCTTTACTTCGACCATTATTCGCTCAAATGGAATATTGACGTTTCGTTTGGGACGACTTTTTTATTGCTTCTTAAAACAGTTTTCTAGTACAAAAATTAAAAATTTTACACTAAAAAACTGCTTTAAGCCAAATACTCCAACTCATTTAGATGAAAGAATTTAAACCTATAAATGAAAGCCAACCATTTGAAATATTTTTTTATTCTTCTATTGTTTGTGTGTTTTAATGCCACCATTTAATACATAACATTCATCAATTGTGTCATTTAATTCATTCTTTTTTTCTTTTGTGCTAATTTTCTTACCACTGAGTTAATTGAATTTTATCCCCTTTATTGTTAAGAAGAATTTTAATACATTGTTGACCGATTTGTTGATCATTGTATAGTAAAGCAAAATCAGAGTGGTGTCCTTTTTGCCGCAGTAGCCTCCTGGAAGTGGTAGCTGATGAACTGTGGGTCTTCATTGAGCGCAGGGACATAGTAGATTTGACGACGGTGTTTGAAGAAGATCATCGCCGCTTATCCAGCTATTTAGACATGCTTCCTCTCATCTCTTAAAACAATTCTTCTGTCTTTGTTTTCTCTGATTTTCTGCTTCTCAAAGCTGAGAAGTTCTCGTATGCGAAAGACGAGAGAGAATATATTTCTTGAAAGTTTGCTTTGTTGGAGGATATTTTGATATAAAGAAATTGTCTTTAGATCCGTTTTTTTTTTTTTTTTTTGCAACAGATGGCTTTTTCCATTTCAAGGCTCCAGCCAGAGAGCTTTAAGGCAAAAGGCTGTCACTTGCTTTCCTTAAACACTATGTAGCGTGTGCTTTAAGCCACCCAATATATTTCGCTATCAGTGAAGAAAGTTTCTCCTAATTTCTCTTAAAATGTTATCTAAATAGTTTTAGAACCCACCGTTGCTTAGCTTATTTGGTGGGCGAGTATGATTGGGAACTCTCAACCCGTGCTTGAATCCCCTCGAGAGGTAGCGCCTCTTAAGTGGGGCCCAATCAAGTGCGGGCCAGGATGTTTCTGGAGTGGGTGTCTCTTTTAGGTCAGTCGAGGTTTAGTCATGCCATCAAGCACCCTTTCGAGGGAGGGCCGTCCAAACGAAGCATCTGTTCCTACATAAAATCCAGCTTTTCTGCAACAAAAGCACCAAAGAAATTCTCATATAAAATGAAATTTTCACATGAATATTACTTCATTCACATATGGAAACCATCGCGTTAGATTTATTCTAATTATTTTAAGTTGGCCTTATGAGACCATTATCTATTTCCATTGAATTTATTTCTAGTCATACTGTTCTTAGTTGATCTTTCTTTTGGTTTACTCTCTCAGCATAAGGCAGCATTGTAGCAAAGAAGACTTAATACATTGCCCACTGTTTTATCATAACAGGGGCTTTAGAAATAAGAATGGATTGCAGATTTTCTACGTTAGACAAAACATTAATGTCTTCAACTCAACAATCACATGCTAAATTCTAAGCAGCTCAATGCTAATCATCCATATAATTTACTACACATTTGATGCGTCATCAAAAATCGCATTGATCGAACACGAATCTCGAGATACATTCAAGTTGAAAACTTCCAAAATTAAATGTGAGACCATCTGAACTTCAATTTCAGTAAACTTATAATCAAATTGAATGTCTCAGTGAGATGAACCCAACAACATCAAAATCGGTCCAATCTGAGCCCAAATAGACCCAAATCAAAGGGCTAAAGCATATTTGAAATCTTCAAAGTATAAATTGGATGACCAAATGATCTCTAAATATGGCATGCTTACAGTCAAATCAAGCGGCTCGACAAGATGAATTCAACGAGCCTAAGATCACTTAATTCAGACATCATTAAGACACATAAATGCATGAGTAAATATTATATGATCAAGGGAATCGATATGAGTCATCCGATGGAGCACTTTGAATTTGGCATGGATCTTTTCTGTATTTATCAGGCATGTCACTCACAAAAATCTATAAATAGGCCCATGCTCTCTTCATGAAGGGACCTTTTTTGCTACAGATTTGATAGAGCTTTGAGGCTTTAAGGATCCTAGAGTTCTACCCAAGCTCCACCGCCGGCGAACTTTCGTTGACCATTATCGGACCATCACTTGACTGTCGACCGTCTTTGAACCACTGCCTGTCCTCCAATTGTCGATGGACCACCGCCCTTCCACCTACAAAGTACGATCCCTCTGACCACCGTCGCCTGCTGACTACCATCCCTCCGACAATTGTAGCCCGCCGACTACGGTCCCTCCGACCACAATCGCCCATCGACTATGACCCCTCCAACCACTGTTGCCCGCCACTACGGTTCCTCCTACCACGTCGCCCGCCAACTACGGCCCCTCCGACCACCGTCGCTCGTCTACTACAGCCCCTCCGACCACCGTCACTCGTCAACTACGGCCCCTCCGACCACCGTCGCTCGTCGACTACGGCCCCTCCGACCATCGTCGCCCGTCGATTACGTCCCATCCGATCCGATCATTATGTCCCCCCCCCCCCCCCCAACACACACACACACAAAGATCCCTTTCACCATCGTTGCCTAACTACGATCCTTTCGACCTCCGTAATTTGTTGACTAAGGTCTCTCCGACCTCAATCACCCTACTATGATCTCCCTGATCTTCGTCACCGGCTAAGGTCCTACCTACCAAATAAACATGTCAACATTCTCTTGAGAACAAATCCCATATCACTAGATTCTTCCAACTCAAACTCTGTATTGTACTTTATATGATGTATATTTGTTACACTGAGCCACGCCTTCCCTGGAGGAAGGGCATCACGTGTAATCAACCACAAATACTAGTGGATTCTTTTTAACTGGGCAAGGTTTCATGGTTTTTCTCCCTCTTAAGGGATTTTCATGTAAAAACTCAGGTGTCTCTTATGAATATTGCACCTCTCTCTTTTATTTGTCTGTGTGTTGGATCTTTGTACAAAGCTAGGATGCTAAACTTGATATCTCTCTACTGTCGTGAATATTCTAGCCCGCAACAACATTATAGATCAAAGATTTTTTAGATTAAATGCAAAAAAGTTGAGGATCCTGTGTATTTTTATTAAAAAAATATATAAAAACTTGTCATAATATCATTTGGGTAGATGGAAGAATGAAATTATGTCCAAATATATGAGGAAAATACTTTTTTAATTTGATTGATTCACCTAAAATAGCGAATCTCAAATATTTTTTTTCGAGGAGATTTACATACATTTCATTTTTAACACCTAAAACATCCTATTTACCTATATACCACTCAATTATTTAAGTAACATCAAAAGTATCACCTTCCTCGCACTCTTATCATTAACTTCCGATTAATGATTCCCTTCTTAGCAATATCCCATTACAACTTCCTCAAGCCCATCGTCGAGAGTTTTAAGCATATTATAGATTTGGTTTTGTTTTAAGCATACTCTCTTAGATTGATATAGAAATATCGATAACGACATTTTTTGAAAGTAGGGAGATTATAATAACCTAAAATATCATAAAATAAAATTTAATTTAAAATTTTGAACATGAGTATTGCGGCGCTATGCCTTCGAGCGCAACGGTGGGGGGAAGCCCCTAGAAAGTGCAGCCATAGTGCTGAACTCTTTGAAAATTTAGTAATAAATTAGGCACAGTGGCACATAACTCTTTCATATGTAGCGGTGCGACACTGTATAGATGGGTGTCATGGCGCCAAATATATATATATATATATATATATATATATATATATATATATATATATATATATATATATATATATATATCCCGGCCACTACTCCTCTCCCTCATTTTCTTGGCCGGGAAGAAAAGAAAGGAAGCGAGGGGAAGTAAGAGAGAGAGAAGAGAGTGAAAATTCTTTGGATCTTTTTCGTCTGTTGTTCTTGTTACAAAATTTGCTCTACTCTTTGTAAGTTATTATACTCTTGCTCTTATTTTCGATGGTTTCAATTTCTAAGGATTTTCACTCTCCTGAATCCACTAAAAAATGTATTTTCTCTTAATATATTAAGCTTTTATCGTGTAACATTTTTATATGATAGATATGATTCTCACGAGTATTTTGACTATAATATTATAGAATTTCACTAGATAATTTGATATTTATGATTTTCTGAAGTTAGTGCATATATATAGATTTCTTTGCATTTCATAGATTATTTCATTATAGAGGATATTAACTTGCATAGAAAAAATGATATGACTGATGCAAGATAAATGTGATATTTAAATGTAAGAAAAAAAACTGATTGTTAACATTATAATTAATATATGTTGACTCTTAAAATATAATACATTGCATAGGAGGTTGGGTCGATGAATTTTCTTTAAAATAAAATGTTTGTGGTGTAATCTTGAATATTAACCTATAACTGATTGACTGAATTATGCTGACGAATAGAGGGTGACGACTTTTAATGATTTACTGAAAGTCACTTTTGAATTGACTTAAGATAATAAACAAATGATGGCAAGATAAAAACTGATGATCAATTGGTCGACAATTGGGGTTAAATTAAAGATTGATGATCAATCAGTCGACAGTTGAGGTTAAATTATAGACTTATGACCAACTGGTCCGCAGTTGAGGAAGAATGATAAAAACACTAAATTAAAACTATATGTCACGTCTTATTATTCATAATCATATTCATGATTGCATTTACATGATAGTATATATGAATTGATTGATAAATCGAACTAAAGTCATATTGATATAACCTGCATTGATGCTGATACAACATGACATGAACATCGATAGGCAAATTGATGGAGTACACAGATAAGTACACTAACATAACATATTGATTGATAGTCTTTTTTACTAATTTTTCTTATATAGTTTGATATATTTCTTTTGTCTTTATTGATCACATTGATTTTCTATTGATTGATATTTATTTATAGATTGCTTATGTCTCATACTAATAGATTATTAATTATTGATTGATATTGACTGGAACTGGAGCAGGCATGTTGATTTTTTACCTTGCATTGAATGCAGTAGTAAGTTTTAATTAGTTGCTGAGCTATGTACTCATTGCGTAATTTTTATATGATTTTAAGTAAAGGTAATAAACCTGTAGAGTGAAGCTAAACAATGATGAGAATTTAATTTTATTTTCAAATCTTTGGTTTTATATATTCTTTTATAATATGCTATGACTATCATATATATTATTTTCAACTTTAGACTTTACTCAGCATATAAATATTGATCGCAGTAATGTAATTATATTTTTATTGTTTGTATTTTTTTCTAAATGTAATTAGTTAGCTCTAATTGTCAATGATCTGATTGTTACAAACAATAACGACAGCAACAACAACAAATCTTTATCCCATTACGAGGGATCAATTACATGAATCTTTTTTCTCCATTATGTCAGATTAAGAGTCAAATTGAAAAAAACCACTAAAAAGAAGATAAATGAAATTCTTTCATTTTAAATTTCGAGACTTCTCTGTTATAGCCACTGGTCCATCAATATCCTTCTACCTTTGTTCCCACCTATTAGTCCTATGACCTCCATTGCCAGCCGACTTCGATTGTATATATAGACATAACATTATTGAATTTGCTGTCTGCTCCAAAATCTTTCTTCCATTGGAATAATATCAGTTGGTCCCGTGTTGATTAACTGTCTCTATTGAACTTTAATGATGAGTGTTCACTGCATCTTGTGAAGAGTTGCGGGGTGCTGCCTATTATATATAGGAGCGTTTAATGCCAATAGTTGTATAATTTCAGCCACATGGTTTTGAAGTCACCGACAATTGATATATAAACTTCAAAACCTCCTTTTTTTATAAAAAAATTTATTTTATAGGTCGGCTAAGGATCGCTTAGACGCATCATTTGGTTATCTGCTTAAAGTTCAAAATCACTTCTTTTTCTTTTCTGCTTGACCAGTCCTCCTTTGATCAACTTTAAAAATAAAAATGAAAAAAATCTTACATTTTCCAATAAGATCTTTTGATCATCTTCATTAATCATAAGAAGCCCAACAGCTCCAACAATAACAAGAATAGCTTACAGAAATTGCTTTTGCACAACTTTTATTCAGCAAAGTAAAACAGTTCCTTCAAGGAACTACCTGATTAGTTTCCTAGCAATCACTATACAAGTATCCATACAATTCAATATTCATATTATACTATAAGCCAAATAAGTATGCCCAGGTGGAGGAGGAAGATGAAAGCTCAAAACTTGCATGGTTTCTTGCTCTCTAGAAGAACACCAGACACAGAAGAGCGCAGCAGAAGAGGAAAAGCCATAGCTGATGCAGCCAGCTCTCCACCATCAACTCCTGCCTCCACCTCCAATTCCTCCCACTCATGGCCGGCGACTGGTTAAAGTTTGCATAGAAATTTTGATGGTTCCTGAATGCCCATGGAAGCAGAGAGAAAGCAATCTCCCCGAGCAGGGCCCCGGCAGTGGAGTGCATGACTCCTAGGTGATTCACACGATCACTGCCGTAAAAGTGAGGGTTTTGATACATATGAACACCCTGCCTCGGTGCGAGAGGTGGCTGGCGGCCGGAGGATATGGCCGGAGAAGCGAAGTGCCGGTGTTCTCGAGGTCGTTCAGGGATGCCGCTGTCATCACGAAGGTGAGGTTTGGAGTTGAGGCCGCGGCCATAGAGTGGAACGAGGGAGGATTCGGAGAGGGAGGATTTGCAGACTGGGCAATGCCGAGGGGAAGCATCGAGATGGAGCCAGCGAAAAATACAAGGCCAGCAATAAAGGTGGCCGCAGAGGGTGACGACTGGATCGGCGGCGAAGTCGAGGCAGATATTGCAATCAAAGCAGGCGGTAGGGGCGGAGGAGGTGATGTTCTTGGACGAGGGAATGAGCTCCGGCGAGGATTTAATGATGAAATCCTGGAAGTAGCCGTTCAAAGTCCTTTCCGAGTCCATATTACTGTAGAAAAGGGGAAAGTTCTATCGTAAAAAAATTAATAAATCGTCAAATCTAGAAATTGTTCGGCTAATCTACTTTAAAATCTGAAGCAATTTTGACTATTTGGATTTATGTTAGAAGATTTAGAAATTTGAAGAGAATAAATAGAGCAGTGTAGAAAATTAAACCGCTATAGACATTGCAGTAGACAAAAATTTCATCGCAGGAATAAAAAAGAAAGAAAGGAAGGAAATCAACGCCGATAAGATTGCCGTACGAGATAAGAGGAACGTGAAACAGAAGGAAGTCAAATCTAGGAAATCTGAATGCATTTGGCAGGATTTACCTGATTGTAATACCACCCAGTAAAAAGAACAAGAACTCTAGTTCCTTCTTTCGATCGGCTTTTTATCAAATGAAGAAAATACAACGGAAATCTAGAGGAATCAAGAGTGAAATTTCAATCAATGAAAAATTGGAAAACAAATCTACAAGCTCGAATTAGGGTTTCACTTATTTGTCCCTTCCCCAACTCCAAAACAACAAAATTTTCTTCAATCCCCAACAAACGCAACCAGATCCGATCGAGAGAAACGTCCGGAAAAAATCAATTAAAGAGCTAAATGTCCCGTAAAAATCCAAATTGAGAAGCTTCGTGGATACCTAACAATCACTGCCTCTTCCGCTCTCCCGAAAAGGCTAAGGGCTAGACATGCCGACTTCTCCGGCGGCGGCTGCTAAGGCGGCGAGGTGAAAGAGAAAGTAATGGAGCGACGATATCAAGGGAGCTTCGAAGCGTATTTAAAGGCGAGGCGAGGAAGCTTTCCGCGGCTTTCCTCGTACGTGTTTTAGCCACGTGTAAATCTCACCAGGGCTGCCGGCCGAAACTCCATCGGAGCCGTCCGATCCAGCGGCCAGCCATACGTACACCGTGCGTATCCGCAGCCTTATCCTCTGTTTTTTCCATTACAAAGAGAGCATTTGGCGACGTAATTAATCTCTCGACTAAATCTAATGAGGCCACCCAACTGTCGGGCCCACATTTGTTTTGTCCCACCGAAGAGATAAGGACATAGTAGAGGGAATTCGAACCTGAGATGTGGGTTCCCAACCGTGCTAGCCCACCACCCTAAACCTCGGTGAATAACTAAAATTTTGATAGTTTATGTTTTCTCTATATTGCCATATTGGAACTATTTTTAAATAAGTTTAATATAAATTATTTATATATTATATTTATTTTAAAAATATTCAATAAAATCAAAGATAACATAATATTTCTATAATATAAATTAATTATATTAAATATTATTTATTTATTATGATATATTTTAAACAAACATCTAAGAGTAGCTTCTTATCACTATTTTGAACATTAAAAGGTGATCAAAATCTATCTTAAAATTTTTAGATTTGCTTTGAAATTAATATAATATTAATTATTTATGTGTTACACTTATCTTAAAATAAATTGAAAAACTTTACAATTTATCTTAACATAATAAAAAGAAGCCATTAATTGTCTACTTGTGGTTGATAAGTAGCTTTCCAATTAAAAAAGCTAGAGAAAAGCTGGTTATTAGAAGACCTCACAAGTGCTAGAAAGTTACCAAGCAAGTTATCCAATACTAATGAGATCAAAGTTGTATTTACATTTCATCAAAATCAATATAAATAATTTTTTTTCTATTTAGTTCAAAATTATTTTTGAATTGGGCACAACTGAGAATATTGAGCGAAAAGTTAGTAGAGAAATAGAATGAGAAAAAAATTATAGAGTAAGAAGTTCTAAGATTCTTGTGAATGAAGCTTGAGAACATAAAATTATATAAACTGATATCATCCATTGACCATTGACCATGTATTTATATGTTTGGGATAAAGCTAGAGCATTACATAATTGACTGCATATATGACTACAAAAAATATGAGAAGAATGCAGCGGTCGTATAGCGTAATATAAATGACTAAGTTGAAGAAGTCGTTTGATGGAATGACTCAAACAAGACATTAACTTAAATAGTCATCAAAGTTAACTTGATGGGCCTCATTTGTGTTAGTTTTGTGTGGAATCTGATGTGTCGATCAATCGGATTGTACTGTTGACTCATACCTTAATATCGTTGGTTGAGCTAACCAGGGGGTTTGCAGGTTGGGCAGTGCTCCACCTGCTTGGGGCTTGGGGTTTGGGGGAGTGATGTTGCATTGTATACTCGAATGTTGCAGTCTTAATTTGGAGATAAAGAGCTGCGACGCTCTAAACCCTAAAGCTGTGACGCTTTCGAGTTTGGATGGAGACAAAGTGTGGAGCACTGAGGTGGTCCAAGCCTCAATGACGTGGCATTGTGGGTTGGGTTGAACAACTTTTCTTCTATATTTTTATTGTTTCTCTTGAAGTGTTGTGTCCTTTGGTGCATTGAAATGTGACTCTTTATATATTCTGAGTGTAAAAAGAAGAGAGAAGTGAAGAGAGATAAGAAGAGAGTGAGAGATAAGAGATCTATAGAATTTCTTCCATTTTTATAATAAACTTCTTGGTGTGTTGCGGCTCCATTATTTTCCCAATTGTGAGTTTTCCATGTTAAATCTTGGTATTCATTTTCACTATTTTTTGTTCTTGTTTGTTTCGTCGCGTGGTTTACTTCCCAATAATTTGCATGCTTGATATGAACTCATAGATCACATTCACCCGCTCAATCGAATGCATTTGTAGGTTGGTGAATTCTTTTTGAGTTGCATTTGAGTAATTCAGCCAATTCGATTTGACTTGAACTTGGTTTATTTTGAATATTTAACCATATATTTTGAAGGAGTAAAAGATCCATCACAACTCATGGGAAAAAAAATTATTATTCTTTTTTATAGTTACATGAGTAAATTTCAAAAATGGGTAAAGAGTCAAATGTCAAAATACTACAACTTTTTACTTACAAGCAAGGTTGTGAAAAATAGGACTGGACAATAATATGGAAGGAGATGTTCACGGTTCAACCGGGAACCAGGGTCGAACCGGATGACGTAATAAATAATAATATTATTAAAAATTAATAAAATTAGCATTTCTACACCAATGTTGCAAATTGGCTATTCACAAAACGTTCAAAACAAACATATCACTAACTTGTAGTAATATCAAAATAAAACCTACAAGTAATATTATCATGTAAAAATATGCATAAATAAAGAATAAGCAAGACATTCACAATCTACCATAAGGCTGCCACATCTAACAAAAAAGAAAGTGGGAATGAACATCTAACAAAAGATTTAAATGAACATCAAGCATTACTATAGAAATCTCAATGCAAATTATCCAGAAATGTTGCAAACGACAATAGTTACACTTTCAAGATCTACAACAGAGAATCATTTAGAGAAAAAAAAAAAAACAAGACATATAAAAATTAGGTGTACAAAAATCTTTACCAAGAGGATGCAGAGCATAGAGGAAGGAACAGAAGAGGAAGAGAAACATTACTTGTACTGGGAGGAGCTTCGCTGATACGTGGCTTGTAGCCGCTCGTCAAGCTTGCGGACAAAGAGGGAATGCCTATCGAAGAGGGAGGAACAGCAGCAGCGACCTTTGTGCAAACGAAGAAATGACGGTTTATAGAAACAGGAGTAACGGGATTGGAATAGGATCAATTTAGGTTTTTTTTTTAATCTCGGCCGCTTGATAAAAATCCAACTGCTCATATTTCACTATGTTTAAACCACTTGGTTTTGAAAAACCGTACCCAGTTGTCTGATTCTCCAGTTAAAGTGATTCTCAAGCGGTTCTTTGCAAATCCGATTTCATATTCTAATCGAATCGGTCGGCTAGTTCAGGGTTCAACTAATTGAACTGGCCAGTCCGATTCGATTTTAATAACCATGCTTACAAGTGATTTTTTTTTTTTTTTGAAAAATAATGGATACCGCCTGGACTCACACACACATCACATACGCGAGACTCATATCCAAGACCTTTCAGTTGATAGCCAATGCACTTAACCAACAGACCAAGGAGAACTACATCTTCCAAGTGATTTTAACTTAGGTCACATTTGGAGGGCTGTCTTATTACTTCTTAAAGCAGCTTTTAGTACAAAATTTTATACTAAAAATTACTTTAAGAAGCAGTAAAAAAGTCATCCAAAATAAAAATTTTAAACTTTATTTCAAACAATTTTTTTATTGCTATCTCAAGTACCTCTAGAGTACACTTTTTTTTTAATAATAAAAAAATAATGACAAAAAATATCTCAAACGAAGGTTAGTTTCTCTCACTAAATTCATAAGTATCCCTGCAGAAATTTAACTCCAGCTTGAAAAAATAAAAGAAATAGAAAATTCATTAAAATTTTATTATTAGTAACTCATGAAAATTTTTAATCACATTATTATTAAAAAAGTATTACACAAAAAATCCTGATATTATGTAAATCGGATCAATAATTGCCTTCCACTGATATGTCACATCTCATGAAAGACATTGTGGTACTTTTCACCTACCCTTATTAATGGCCTGACACAACTGATGCCAAATTCACAAGTTGTGCTTTCTTGAAAAAAAAATTATTAATTTTTATAAAAATATTAAATTAATTATATATTCAATAATTTTAAAACTCAAATTTCATTTAAATTAAAAATTTGCTTTAAAAAATATAGTAAAAAAATTATCTAACAATAAAAACCTCATTCTAAAAAATTTTATAAAATATTTTAATAGAATTGTTTTTAATATGACTTTCACAAATTAATTTAATCAAATATAACTTTTATATATATATAAATAGTTAAACTAAAAATAAAAAAATTTCTGAAATTATATTAATTATTATAATTAATATATAATTCATACTTATGAAATTATTTTAATTGGGTCAGATCTCCTAATTTTTTTTCTTATTTAAAATTTTTACTTAAAAAAACTTTTATTTTTTATACGCTAATAATAAATATTTTTTTATGAACATGTTGCGTATATATTTCTTTTTTTGACTCAACTTCTTGTTGAGATTTTTAATTTTCCCCAAAAGATAGAAATTCTATTATTTAATTTGGAGAGGGTATGATTTTGAGGAAATTTTGGATTTTGGTAAACAACTTTTAAAAAGTTCTTTCAAACAATACTTTTAGACTAATTATTATAATGTAACTTCTCACCATTATTTTGAAAACCATTTCTACAATAATATTAGATAGGCATCTAATTAAAATATCTAAATCAAATAAAGTCTTATGGTCCATTTGATTTGGTTGCAATTATCAATAAAGTTGGTTAAGAAATTATAAAAGAAAATAAAGGTTTAATTTGGAATAATTTTCTTACTATTTTTTAAAATAATTTTTTAATATAAAAATAAAAAAATTTGCACTAGCAAGCTGCTTTAAGAAGCAGAAAGAAAGCCAACCCAAACAAAACCAAAGTTGTAAGAAATCATTGTGAGTGTAATAATTGGAGTTATGGTAAAAAAAAACATTTTATTTGGTAAAAATTATGTTCATTCATTTCATTTTGTTGGGCATTATAATAAATAAAGAATATTTTATAAAAATATTATTTAATTATTAAAACTTTTAAGAACTTTTGATCTAATACATTAATCTAAATATTAAAAATGATTGCTTAAAAGTTTGAAATTTCATCATTGAGTTTATGATTAATAATTATATTTCATAAAAATGCGGCCATCTTTTTGGGCAACGATAAAACTATTTTTTTTAACTTACAACAACCGATTGTCGAGAAAGGGTATATTGGACTTTTACTAGGGCTGCAAACAAACCGAACCGATCTGAGATGCATGTTCATGTTTGAGTTCGCTTATTATCAGTTTGTTCAAGTTCAGTTCGGGTGTTCAAGCTTGATTTGTTTAAATTAATGGGCGTTCATGTTTGGTGCATGTTCGATTCATTTCGTATTTATCGAGCTTTAAACAAACGAATCTTATCGAGCTATAAACGAGCTCTACTTTTAGATGTACATTTACCTTACAAACGAGCCTTCTAACAAACAATTACATTAAGCCTGTTCGTGAACATATCTCAATATCCTCAGTTGAGCTAATAGGGGGTTTGCAGGGTGGGTAGTGCTCCCCCTGCTTGGGGCTTGGGGTTTGAGGGAGTGATGCTGCATTGTATACTCAAGCGTTGCAGTCTTAATTTAGAAACATTACAGGAAAACAACTCATTTCCCGTCGAAATAAATTCGTCACAAATTCTAGGGGGTTTTCCAGTGAATTACCGATGATTTTCGAGCAGTTTTTTTGTTGCTTTTCGACATAATTTCCAACCAAAATTATTTTTTTCTAAAAAATAGCTATAATAAATATTTATAATTAATTAATAACTTATTTTAATATAAAATTATTTAAATTTAAAATTATTAAATTAATTAATTAATTTAATAATTTATTATTAAATTAAATTAATTTAAATAAATAAATTATATTAAATAAATTAATAATTAATAATTAAATTAAATTAATAATTAACTGTTAAATTAAATTTATTAAAAGTTATAATTTAAATAAAAAAATAAAGCATCTGATGTTGTTTTGCCTTTGTGGCATGATGGTTGGGGGCTTGAGCACAGGATGGGCAGGGTTCGGGGTCGTAGAGCATGTAGGCGGGTTGGCAAATTGTCCTGGTTTACGGGCCAGTGGGTTCTTAGGCCGGCAGTTTCGTAGGCAGGCCTGGTTCACGGGAATCGATAGGTTCGTGGGCGGGCCCTTTTATGGCAGCTTAGCAGATGGGCCTGGTTCACGGGCCTGCAACTGGGTTCGCGAGCGGGCCTAAGAACATGGCAACTTAGCAGGCGGGCCTGGTTCATGGGCTTGCGGTTGGGTTCACAGGCGAGCCCGAGCCCTGGTGATGGAAGCTGACCCGTTCGGGCTAATAATAAAATTTTTTTATTTTTTTTGTAAGCAATTTTCAGCAAAATTTTTTCACCAGTGTTTGTTTTATAACGCATGAATTACCGTCAAAAATCCGTTTAAAATGTAAGTTACCTATGAATTTTATTCATTTTCCGGTGAAAAATGGCCACAAAAAATAACATTTTTCCTGTAGTGAGATAGAGTTGTGACGCTCTAAACCTTGAATCTGTGACGCTTTCCAGTTTGGATGGAGATAAAGAGAGCAGTACTGTATTATAATAGGCCGTATTTTGATCCAAGTAAATTTTTTTTAGAGTCAATATAACTCTAAATTGCAAACTGTCTTCGCCATAGTATTGAGATTGTGATATTTTAATTACATGAATTTTTTTATAATATTTGGTTACCGATAAAAATCCTTAAAAATTTGACACATGTTAGTACAAGTGAGGATTTTGAGACCGTTAAGTATCCGTTTTGCAAACCGATTTTATCAATATTTTTTAAATAAAATTAATTATTTTATGAATATTTTTTAAAATTTTTAAAGCTCTAAAAGTTCATTTATGAATTTTATACTAAAATAAATTGATTAAATAATTATATAATGTTAAATTATTATTTTAATTAAAATATCTTAAGTCACAAAATTTTTTTTAAAAGCCTTCCCTATTCATTTTTGGCTAACAAAGCTAGGGTGAGAGAAATAAGAGAGAAAAGTGAGGAGAGATAAAAGAAAAGCTAGGTTTGGGAGGTCACAGTGTAATTTTTTTCGGTCGAGCCTGTTTGTAAGGAATCTTAACCGTATTTTTGATTTCAAAGATTTTATATTTTTGGTATTTTTCTGATCAAATTTGTGTTTCCGTTACAAAAAAATGAGAATAATTTTGTATTGGTAAAACTTCCACCCCGTAACTTTTTATATGTTATAGAGATTGAGATTATGAACATTTTGAGTATTTATTTGAGATTTTTTATCGGATGATTTTAAAAATACATCAATTTTTGCCTACTTAAAATTTATTTTGATGTTTAAAAATGATGATTTAGTTCAACTAAAGCTTCAGAATTTTATTTTATCTAATATTTCATAATTTGATAAAATTCTTAAAATGTGAATTTTAGCTCAACATGATTTTTGTTGTATACTATTGGGATATTTTGACACTTTCTGAATTATACTCAATTTTGCTTTATTCACTGTAATACATTTGAAATGAATGTAGATATGTGATTGAGATTACTGTTACAGTATTGTGATAATAATATATATGTAAAAGATAAGTAAAGACTGATTGACCCATTGGTTGGAGATTGATTGACCTATATAGGATGGTGGACCAACAAGCTTTCCTTTAAATACTGTGGTTTGATGTTATCCTCTACTGATTCACGTGATACACTGATTAAGAGTTATAAGGAGATGATTACTGTGTCGACGGGCATAAAGTGATGACTCTGTTTATTGAGCCAATGGTTATTGATAATGATACAATACTGAAAAATACTGTGATAACTAGACTTCTTACTTATTTAGTGTAACTATTGAAATGCATATTCTCGAGGCATTATTTTTATTATTGTACAAATTTATTATTATTGTATGAATTTATTATTATTACATTATTCTACTGCTCCTGCCACCAGATTGTTATTATTACGAATTTAGATACAGATAATATTTGATACTATTGATTTACTATACTAATACTAAGCATGTGATATACTAAGCACGTGATATAGAATACCTGGATAATATGGGTACACTCCTATATGATTTTACTATATTAACTTGATTTCAACAGTCTTTATTGATAATTTAATTTTATCATTCTATATGATTTGTCTATTAATTGCAGTATTGATATGATGATTACTTTAGAGATTTGACACTCATACTGATTTAATATCTTTCGTGTCAAATAATTTTACTGTTTCTACTAGGGGTGTCAATATTGGACCCGACCCGAAAACACGACCCGAACCCGACCCGAAAATTTCGGGTTTGGGTTGACCCGAACCCGAAACGGGTCGGGTTGGGTTCAACAATTCGACCCGTTTCAAAAATCGGGTCGGGTTCGGGTTGACCTATTTGACCCGAAATTGACCCGAAAATGACCCGTTTTTGACCCGAAAACCCATTTTGACCAGGCAACCCGAGATTGACCCGTTTCTGACCCGAAAAGTGGAGATTGACCCGTTTTTGACCCGAAAAATAGCAATTTTTTTGTTGGAACCGGGTCATTCGGGTCGGGTCGGGTTGACCCGGACCCAAAGCGGGTCGGGTTCGGGTCATGAAAACCGACCCGTTTGCAAAAACGGGTCGGGTTCGGGTTGACCCGAATAGTGCCGGGTCAGTTTCGGGTTCGACCCGAACCCGACCCGTGACCCGAAATTGACACCCCTAGTTTCTACATTGATTCAATAATCATATATGAATGCTATTATTATGATTTAACTGTTGGCATGCATATTGCTTCTTTATCGTGCTTTGAATTCAATTATAGTTTTTGGTAACTTGCTGGACTTTTTAGCTCATTATATAAGGTTAAATGATTTCACGTAAGAACAGGGGAGCAGAAGTGTGAAACTAATCAAGATTCCTCATGTTCTGATTTTTTTAGTTATTCTTTTATGCTCAGGACAAAATAGTTATGATATCATCGTATAAATCCTAAGTAGTGTACATGACTTTTGAGAAAATGAATTATAGAATCTATTTTTGTTGTTTATTATTGATAGATGATATTAGATGACTCTGGTTGTTATTTATTTAAAGATAAAAGAATAATTCTTCCAAATTATATTTTGGGGGATCACACTAGGGTGGTCCAAGCCTCAACGATGTGGCATTGCGGGTTGGGTTGAACAACTTTTCTTCTATATTTATATTGTTTCACTTGAAGTGTTGCGTCCATTTGGTGCATTGAAATGTGACTCTTTGTATGTTTTAAGCACAGAACGAAGAGAGTAATGAAGAGAGATAAGGAGAGGGGGAGAGATAGGAGATTTATAGAATTTCTTCCATTTTCATAGTAAAATTCTTGGTGTGTTTCGGCTCATCGTTTTCCCAATTTCGGATTTTTAATGTTAAATCTTGGTGTTCATTTTCACTATTTTCTTTTCTTGTTTGTTTCGTCGCATAGTTTACTTCGCAATAATTTGCCTGCTTGATATGAACTCATGTATCATAGTCACCCGCTCAATCGAATGCATTTGTAGGTTGGTGAATTCTTCTTGAGTTGCATTTGAGTAATTCAGCCAATTCGATTTGACTTGAACTTGGTTTATTTTGAATATTTAACTATATATTTTGAAGGAGTAAAAGATCCATCACAACTTCATTTTCTTCGCAATATTTAACTTTTGGATTGGAGCTTGGGAGCGTTTGGAGCTTGGATTGGAGCGCTTGGACAGCCCGGGTGAGGTAAATTCTTGGCCACTCAAAGCCAATGATTGTGTGATTGACGTCCCCAAGCCCTAGGTCCTTAGAAACTTCATTTTCTTGCTTCCCCAAAACCCATGTTTGCTGTCCTCTTTGTAAATTTGGGAAAATCCAGTGATTTTTGTCAAATTTCTCTCATGTGAGAGTCAAAAGGGGATGGCGATGCGCGTAGGATTGTCGGATTGGCGTTCGACAATCTCCCAATGCATGAAAAACATTCATATCATGTCCAATCCGTCGCCTATGGTTAAACCCTAAGTTAGGCAATTTCGTTCGATGACGAGTCGAATGCCGAGGTGTAGGTTTTCCTCATAATATTACAAATCATGCTTTTCTTTCCTTAAATTGAATGTTATGGAAAAATTGACATTGAATTTAGGGGTTTGTGTTTGCCAAACTTGTAATTTTCTCTATGGCTTGGTTAGATGCCCAAATGCATTTGATAACTTGTTATAGAATTTTGTATGAACCCTTAAAGGTTCATTTTACAAATCCTAGAGCAAGTAGTGTTGATTAAACTCATTTTTGGGTGTGTTGCGAAGCTTGTAAAGGAAGTAACAAGTGAACATTTGCTCTATTGTGTGAAACCCCTAAAATTGGAAACTCATCTTCACACCTTTTAGTGAGCCAATTCATGACAAAATTGATTCGAACGTTCCTAGAAGCCTTAGGTGTGCTTTCCTACCTTAACATGAGTCAAAAAATCATGCTTCCTAGACCCCTTGTTAGGATCACTAATCCTCCAAGTTTCTCCTAATCATTTTAAAATCGATTTAGGAGTCTTTTTCAAAACCTTTGGTGTATATTCCCCTTCTCCAAATGAATCCAAAATATTCATAAAAGAGTAAGGGAACTATCTTTCACATATACACCTCCTTCATGCATAATACTTTGAGCATTCTCAAAGTTCTAAGTGTTCTATGCATGAATCATTTGAACTTGGAGCCAAATTCCAAGTTCCCCCACCCTTTTGTTGGAACATGAAACCAACGAATCATCTCCCTATTTTGTTTGTTGAGACACAAGAAATCAACAAACAATTACCTTTTCTTCATCATGCCTTGTACTCATGGATTTCTCCAAAATCCTAAATACATGCTATGAGCTCTTGAACTTGAAACCAAATTTCATGTTCTTTCATCATTTGTTTGTTGAAGCATAAAATCAACAAACATTTATACCTTCATGTAATATTTTGGAGCCACCCCAAAGCTCCAAATATTCTATCATACGAATCATAGGATCTTAGAACCAAATTCCAAGCTATCCCTCTCTTGTTTGTTGAGACAAAAAAAATCAATGAACAATCATTTATTCTCCTCTTGTGTATGCTAATTTGGATTTTCCCTAAGATCCTAAATGCATGCCAAGAGACATTGAACTTGGAACCAAATCCCAAGTTCTCCTATCCTTTCTTTGTTGGAAACATAGAACCAACAAACACCCCCTTTATGTGTGATGTTTAGGAGCACCTTCAAAGCTCAAAGTTATGTCATCACATGAATCTTTAAGATCTTAGGACTAAAATCCTAAGCATACCCTTTCATTTGTTTATGATATAAAATTAACAAATGAGCAATCCTCTCTCATGCATAATGCTTGGAGCATTCTCAAAACTCTAAGTTTTAGATTGCATGAACCATTGGCAACTTGGAACCAACTTTCAAGTTTTTCAACCTCATTCGTTGGAACATAAAACCAACGAATGGCTCCTCATACAAGATGCCCTAAGGCTCCTCAAGCCTTTAAATATGTCACTACATGAATCCTTCAAACCTAGAACAAAATTCTAAGTTTCTTCATGTTATTTGTTGGAAACATAAAACTAACAAATGAATATTCATCTACTTTCATGTATGATGATTCAAAACTTTCAGGGGTTCCAAACAAAATCATCACACGAATCATGTAGTCCTAGGATCAAAATCCTAGGCTCATTTGGCCTTGTTTGTTGAAACACAAGAGCAACAAGCCATCTCCCAAGTCTCCTAATCATGCCAAAAATGATTTGGGGAATCCTTTCCAATATATTGGAAACCTTCAAGTGGAACCTCCTCAAGGTTCTAAGTGCCATGTCACATAAATCCTTGAACTTAGAAATAAATTCTAAGTTACTAATTTCTAGTTTGTTGAGACAAAAATCAATGAACAATCATTTATTCTTCCTTGTGCATGTTGACTTGGATCTCCCTAAAACCCAAAATGCATGCCAAGAGGCCTTGAACTTGGAATCAAATCCCAAGTTCTCCCATCCCTTGTTTGTTGAAAACATAAAATCAACAAACAACCATCATTTCCCCTTTCACTCTTCTTACTTAAATTAGGAGAGTTAACCTCTTCTTTTGAACGTCAAATGTTCAAAAGAACACCTTGAATTTGCAATTTCCAAATTGCTCTTTCTTTCCTTTCTCCTACAACTCAAGAAAATTGTAGGAGGACATCTAATCCTCCTCATGTTTTATATTATGGATTTCCTCAAAATCCTAAATACATCATGTTGAAAAACAATTGAGCTTAAGATTGAACCTTGAGTTCTTTCATCTCATTTGCTTAACCACAAATTAGCCAAATGAATGCTCCCCTTGAACACCAAATATTCAAGGAACTTCTTCCAACTTGCAATCCAAAGTTTGATTGTTGCCTCCCTCTTCTTACAACTCAATGGTTGTGGGAAATTCCTACATTCACTTGACCCATATTAAGTGAATCAAACATACCCAAATCAATTCACTTGTTGAGCCAAAATCAACAAGTAATTTCATCTCAAGTATAGGATACAAAAGTCCTATCTTCTTTTCACCCTTCCAACCCAATACGGAAGAGTGAGTTCCTCTCATTGAACACTTGAAAGTTCAAAGAGAATCCATGGTGGCTTGTAGTCCAAATCTACATACCACCTTCTCTTATTTACCCAACACAAGTTGGGTAGATTACCTTCTTCCTTTATCTCTTTCCACAACTCAATGTTTGTATGAAGTTCTTCTCATTCTTCTAACCTAAACTAGGAGAGTGTGCATCCTTCTTGGAATATCAAATGTTCAAAGAACTTTCAGGAATTTGCAACTCCTAAGTTGCATGTTCTTCTCTTCCATCCCTCCAACCCAAATTGGAGAGATGAACTTCCTCTCTTTGAACACCAAACGTTCAAGGGATTTTTCTGAGTTGCAACCTTTAAGTTGCATTTCCTTCATCATCTCCTATAAGCCAAAATTATAGGAGAACATTCAAATCTTCTTCCACTCTCCTAATCCCAAATTGGGAGAGTGTACATCTTTTCTTTGAACACCAAATGTTCAAAGAACGTTCATAAGTTTGCAACCTAAAATTACACACTTCTTCTCTCCTTTCTATAACCCAAAAGTTGTAGAAAGTCTGCCTTTCACCCAACCCAAGTTAGGTGAATGAGCAATGAATGTTTATTGACTTGTAGTTCCAAAATTATGGGTCATTTATCCTTTCCAAGACACCAAAAGTCTTAGAAAATTCTCTAACTCTTTAGCCTCAAAGCTATGAGTTTTGTTCCATTTCCCTCAGCTCCAAGGTTGAGAGGAAATCTTTCTTCCCTGAGAATTTGCATCCAACAAACTCTCTTGTTGGGTATAAGTTGATTAATATTCCTATACCCAATGTAGGAATATTAACCTCTTTTCTCCTTTATCCTTCTAACCCAAGTTAGGAGAATGAATAGCTTTCTTTGGACATCTAAAGGTTCAAAGAAATCATGACTTGTGACCAAACATACATGTCTTCTTCTGTGTTTGCTTACCTAAACTTAGCAAACCTATCTTTATCATTGAAAACCAAAAAACTCAATGATTTATCACATTGTTTGCTTAACCTAAATCAAGCAAACGAAGTCCCTCTTCTTGAATATAAAAACTCAAGAGGAAATACCATAAATTTGTAACCTCAAAGTTGCAAATCTCATATACCTGTTGAGCCAAAATAAACAGGTGACCCATCTTCCTTTACTTCTATAGGTTCCAAAGCTTTAGAAGATTTCCTATCTTAGCCCAAAAGCTATAGATTTTCTCTCTACTCTCCTCCAACTTCCAAGGTATAGGAGATTTCCCCTCTCTTTGGCTCCAAAAAGCTAAAGGGAGTTCTCCAACATTTAGCCTAAAAGTTAGATGTTGGATTCCTACATCTCCTTCTTAGCTCCAAAAGCTAGGAAGGATCTCCCAACATTTAGCTCCAAAGCTAAGTGTTGGATACCTTTTCTTCTCCTTCTTTAGCCTCGAGGCTAAAAGAAGCTTCTTCGTTCTCCTCATAGCTCCAAAAGCTAGGGAGAACTCTCCAACATCTGGACCAAAACTTTATGTTGGACACCCTTCCCTTAGATCCAAACTCTAAGTGAAATACCCCTAGTGTGACATACCTCACGAACCCCTCACACACTTAGGTGCACAGCCCCTTAGGCATACTAGGATTAGGATTTTTCTTTGTGTGCGCATGTGGTTGATGTTGTGGAGTGAATGCCTTTTGGATTATCTGCGTGTGGGCACTTGCCCTTAAATGGTTAGTATAGAAATATATATATGTTTTTCTGTGCAGGTGGCCATGTCTAAAAAAAGGGGGGATGCTTAAATCATAAATAATAAATTACTTGCATGACAGGTACCGTTTAAAACCCCCCTTAAGATGTGGCCAATAAGATAGAAGTAGGTGCTTGGTACTCTAAGTGCTAGGCAAATTTTGAGTGTGATATTATTATATAAACTGCCTACTCACTCTATTTTGCAGGCTTGAGTCTTTTTTCTTTTTCAAAATGTATTTGATTAGATTATGATGTAAAACTTGTGGGGGTTTGAATCAAAAGGAGAGGTGGATCGAGTAGGATGTACCTCCTGGAGGTGAAGCCCAAAGATCTATCTGGAAGACAAAGCTCGAAGACCCCACAAGTAGAGTCTGTAAATTTTAACTGGGTTGTATAATGGCAGGCAACTCAGCTGCCAAAATTGTTTGTAATAATTGGGACATTACTGGCACCTCTGTCTTGATTTATTTATTAATGCATATGTTGTTTGTTTACTGTGTGCGCACTAGAACAGCATGTTTTTTCCTAGGTTTCTTCACTTGTTTGTGTGGGTGTGGCTTGGACTGTGATGTGGTAGGCTCTTAGGACAAAATAAGTTTTCTACCCATTAAAACATAAACAACCTAAAAAATGAAATTTATGCTCCACGATTTTCTAACAAAAAAAGAAAATTACATGGCTCTCTTTCAAAGAGCCAAGTTTTCAAAACTTAAAATGATCATGCATAGCCCAAAAAAAGGAGTCACATGTAGAAGCCCTCATTTAAGGATTAGATAACAAAAAAATCTGCATCCGAGTCAGCATTATGCATACCTCGCATTACTTAGGTATCTTGGCCTCAAAGCCAAGTTGTAAGCCCTATTTCCTAAACAACAATTACCCACCACTCTTCATATGCATTGAGACCAGAAAACATGATTTTAAAAGCGATTAGGAGGAGTCTAGCTGGTAGTCCTTTCCAGGCAGGACAATAAATCCAGGGGTCGGGCTGGTTGTGCCTCTTGTGAGGTACAACTTGTAAGTCCTTTTGCATCCGTTAGATTTAGGTTCGAGGCCCTACCTCTCGGTAGGCCTTACTTTAGCTTTAGGGTCTGAAGCATTGGTTGATTTCAATCACTATATAAGCCCTCAACTGTCGGGCAATTCCTCCAACAGGTGTTGTTGGAATGTAAGCCTCAAATTTCTAATGAAAATATCAACTTGAACAAAAATCAGATTTCTATAATATAAAGCCTAACATAGGGTAGTTTGAGCACCTCTGAGTTTCCCTCAGAATCAAGTGCTCATACTTCATTCCCTTTGGCCCTCATTCCAAAAAAATCCGATTTCAAATCAATCCTCCATTCCTTGAAATTCCTTAAGGACTAAAAATTCTTCAAACAAGATTTTCATGGATTTTTCAAAATCAAAATCAAACTTTAATCAAAATTTAAATGACTCTAAAAAACAAGAGAAAACCACTAATTTAATCAAAAGTTTTCTCAAGTACCAAAACTTGAGATGTAATTAACCATAGGGGCTTGCCCCTATGGGGCATTTGTACCCCAGAATAAATAAACCCCGTTCAACCAAACATTGAACGGAGGAATCTCTGTTAAATTATAAATTTTGTCATTGAGTCCATAAGGAAACGATATTTTTACCCTTTGGGGTAATATATCGTCATTTTTATGCCGTACTCAATCATAAAGTATGCAATCCGTTAAGAGGAACACAAAAATTCTCCAACAACTTTAATCCAACACGCCAAGATATCACATAATCTTCTAATTAATATTGAACATAAGGTAATTAGAAATCCATGGGTCAGTCCACGACTATTTATAATGCTACATAATGCTCCATACAAATCTTTAATAATGCAAGCCTTGGGCTAATACGTAGAAGCAATAATACACATAAATCAAATCTCGTGATATTCGATCATACATCTTTTTAAGATCAATAAAAATCATTTGAAGATCTTTTTTTTAATCTTTCTACTTTTCCATGATTGGCATTTTTCACGTTACAATTTGTGGGAACATAAAATAAAGGTCATGCTCTTAGAAAACTACAGGAAAAATTTTCCTAGAAAATGTTCACTGCACAGGCTAATCATTAGAAGCAACGAGAGATTTCCAAGCAATAAATGCAAAAGTTCACCAAAATACCTGATTTGAATGAAGGTCCAGAGTTCCCAAACGAGAAAGTGCACCCAACTCCTCGGGTAGAGATGAAAGCAAATTGGTTCTGAAGTTTAAAGTAAATAATACAAGACAAAAGGAACCATTCAATGGTCACCAAATAATGAGGGAAATCTTAGCGTATAAATGAAACAAAAGAACCATTCAACAGCTGGAAACTGATGAAAAAAATTTTAAAGTGTAAGCATACCCATATAAAACTCAGCTAATGAGCAGCAACCAATAATTGATGATGGAATCAACAAAATTTCTATATACAAAAACATACAAAATCAATCATTAGGAGTACTAAGCCTAAATATGGGTATCGACAATAAGTTTGAAATACGCAAAGATTATTTTTATATTTTTTTTTCAACTTACTGTTTTGATGGAAGTCAAGACGTATCAATTTTGAGAGAACCCCAATGCTATCAGGAAATGTTGTCAGAAGATTTCTTGCTGTTAATAGATAAAATTGGAGGATGCTAAGCATAGTTCATTCAATGAGGAATTTGCTTGATGACTAAATTTAAAAAATGCCACGCCATGATGAACAATAAAGTGTACAATACTATCTACATCTAAAGCTAGATAAGTGTACCGGCATTAAACTCTGTAAGTATGGTCCAACACCTCAATATGTTTTCTGGTATTACTGTTAGTTTATTTCCCTGAAATAGTATATATTATAAGATCCTTTTTAAAAATTATGATTAAATATTTTTTAGTCTTAACGAATATACTAAAAGAATACTCTTGTGAGTCAAAAAATATAACCACTTAGTGATACCTCGATATCCACTTTAATTAACTTCAAACATTTGGCAAGTTCGTCTGGAAGTCTGGCTATAGAGTTGTTTGTTGTCTGCAGATCAATTGGAGTGTCATTAGGAAAAAAAGAAAAGAAAATTTGGTTACAAGAATTTCATGAAACGGCTTATGTCGTCATATTAAGAGTAGATATAAGGATTATATCTTTGAACTTAAGATCTTAATAAGTTTTCGTTTTAAAATCTTTTCCAGTAGAATTCTATTACAGGAGAGATGAAGATGGAATTCTCCATTCCCAGAGAAGAGTGTTACCTTGAGTTCCAATAAATCAATGCAATTGCCAAGGCTGTGAGGCAGTTCATTCAAAAGATTATTCGAGCAATCAAGCCTGCAGATAAATAATTCAATATGAACTTCGCAAGTTGTCAACATGCTAAAATTCGTACATCAGATATTCTTAGCTTTTGTTGTATCTGTTGATGGACTAAAAGCAGATCCCTCGAAGATCAAATCCATTTTCGACTGGCCCACACACAAAAGTTTGATAGATGACCATAGTTTTCATGGTTTAGCCACATTATATCGATGGTTCATTAAGAATTCAATCATTAAAAGTTTTCCAATGCTGGTTAGGTAGGTAACATACTACTATCGATGCAGGACAAAAAATTAAGTTTAGACTTGTTATAATATTTTAAGATTTATATCTGATTTTTTAGGAATTTTTGATTTATTAGACTTATCCATTTGGATATCTTGAGGTCATAATTTGATTTATTATAATTCATCCCAATTTAATTCAAACTAAACCTAATAAATTCAAAAAATCCTAATAAATATTAAAATAAAATATAATAATCTAAAGCAAATTTATTGTGTTTCATCAATTAGGCATACAATTTATTGCTCTTCCTTGGCTTCCTCATCATGATGCCCGTGCATGTTGTTCTTGCTCTGGTCTTGACTAGCTTTTGCGCCTCATCGAGTGACTCGCCTCATTTCCTTACCCCCGTGCTCATGTGACAATCTCCTAGCATCTCGCGAGACTCTACCACTATAGCTTCTGTCAAACCATCTAGGGATATTGGACGGCTCTCCTTTTCTTTCTCCAACCACCACCCTCTCCCTCGAACAATGTTCTCTTTTCCTCATTCCATATTTGTTCCATTCGTATCCTCATCTGTTATGGGTTGCTTAACTTTCCCTCTCTTTGCTCCCAACTCCTACTCAATCATCTCCCTCCTTGGAGGATCCTAGGGCTTCTATGATTCCCTCCAAGCCACCTTGCCACCCCATGCCTAGTCTCTCCGATCATCTAAGAGGTACATTTGCCTATCGCTCGTAATCTCAATCATTTGCAAATCTGGTGGGTGGATTGCAAAGTTTGAGATTGCTTCCATCTTCTTCCATGCAAAACCCATTATTTTTTCAACAAGCCTCAGATATAAATGTACACAAGCAAGCTTTAACTATCCAAGCCAAACATATACTTATTTTCACAAATGCTAAGATATATGAATTTGCACGATCAGCCTCATTCTCTATTGTTGGTAAACTATCATTGAGCCATCCCAATGGATGGCAGTCCCTCACAAATTCTAGGTAGATTTATAATTGGTTAGTGAATATTCAGCTAGTCTCATTTATCATCATATCACTTTCAATCTTTCTTTATATTCAAATAACACCAAGCATTCACCTTGTTATACCTATTATGCCAGTAGCTTTTTTATGTGAATGCTAAAGTGATCCCCCCATTCTTATGCTTCTGAAGAACCACCTGTCACCCCTATATGGATGTTTTTCCTAGGTTCCATTTACAATACAATCAATCACTAAAGTCTATACACTTTGGGGTCTATTTTTGGCAAATCTTTGCAAAATAATGTTGCTATTGCTCGATTCTAGGCCATCAGAGGCCAGGGTCCTAGTGAAAATGGACGATTCTTCTCCGGTTCAAAAGGAAGTGTGTAGTGGCACATTGTTGTTTGATTACATGTATAAGGTTGAATTTGAAGGAATCCCCTACTATTACTCATTATATAAGTTATTTGGCCAAAATTAATCGGATTAATTCAAGCTCCATCCGAATTTAAGAAAATCAAATGGTAAAGCTCAAAAGGTAAATGCACATGGGCAGACCATTCCTTCCCCCATAGTGATTGCTACTTCATTAGCTTAGTGTTATGCCGGCCCAGGAGGGGCCGGCTGGACCGGTCCAACCTGGACCAGTTTGGTTCTACTCAAGGAGGGGGGCGGAACAGAGAAATAGGGAGAGAGGGGGCGGAAGCCTAGTGGGGCCCATGCTTGGGTTATTTCAATTGTGTGAGGGAAAAATTTGAATGTAAGGGCTGTTTAGGTATTTTGTAATTGTCCTTTGATGATAATTAGGAGCTTAGGAGGGAATTAGGGTTTTTTATCTTGAGATTGGTTGAATTTTGAGATCTTATCTTGTGCTTGGGCTCTAGGCTTTGCTAGAGAGTTTTGGAGAGATATTCTTCCTCTCGAATTGAAGAATATTGTATCTTTGCTGTTTTATTCATCTACTAGTGGATTATCGGTCATTTGCTTGATTTCTCTCAGATTTCTGTTCAGTTTTCTCTGTTTTTCCACTGGTTTTGGCTGTTTTTCTGCTGTAAACAGCAGATCCCTGCTGTCTCTTCCCTGATTTGGTGTAGGATTGCTTGCGAACTCAAGTATTACCTTAAGGTTACTTGCGAACTCAAGTATTTCCTATCAAATTGGTATTAGAGCATCGTCTTGGGACCATCGGCAGCTGAAATCCGGAAATTTCAGCAAGTTTTTGAGCATCCGGAAGAGAAATCCTTGTGATTCGTGAAGAAAAGATGGTCGGGAAGAAGGTGGAAGTCTTGGAAGGCGAAATCGGACAATTGAAATCATATTTGGAGGTAAATTTTTTTGATTTTCAAAATCAAATCACATCCAACAATGAAAGGTTGGAAGGAAAGTTCACCATTGTGGAGGAGATGTTGAAGAAATTAATGGAGATGAAGATAAAACCCGGCGACATCGGAAGTAAGAGAGACCACCGACGGCCATGGCATAGGAGGAAATCCGAACCTGTCTCGGGGGAGGAAAAATAGGTGGAGATCCTTGAGGGAGAGGACGACATGCCGCCTCTAGAACC
Organism: Dendrobium chrysotoxum; assembly: GCA_019925795.1. Taxonomy (NCBI): domain Eukaryota; kingdom Viridiplantae; phylum Streptophyta; class Magnoliopsida; order Asparagales; family Orchidaceae; genus Dendrobium; species Dendrobium chrysotoxum. Next base: position 5,927,194 of record CM034305.1, read on the forward strand.
GCTTTCTAGAGAGGAGATGAGCCAGGGATACGAACGAAGGGGTGCTGATTTTGTTGGAAGGAGGGATGAAATGCATCGCAAGGGTGCTGAATTTGAAGGGAGAAGAGGGGAATACGAGGAAGGGTTTGGGTACAATCGTCGGAGGGACGATCGGGACACTTGGGGAGCACCCCCTTTTCGAGGAGCGGGAGGTTACAGAGGATACCGGGGGTACGGAGGAGATCCCAAGGTGAGGAAATTGAAGATGCCCATCTTTGAGGGTGAGGATGGCCATGGATGGATTTACAAGATGGAGCGGTATTTTGCCGTCAACGGGTTGATGGAGGAGGAGAAACTGACAACGGCGGGACTGTGCTTGGAAGGGAAGGCACTGGCATGGTACCAATGGCGGGACATGAGGCGACCCATTCGAAGCTGGAGGGAGTTCAAAGACTGTTTGCTATAGCGTTTCCGAACCAGTAGGAGAGGAGACTTCTACGAGCAGTTCTTTGCTCTGACGCAGGAGGGGATAGTGGCAGAGTTTCGTGACCGATTCGAGTACCTAGCGAGCAGGCTGGATCGCCTTTCGGAGACCGTGCTTGAGGGGAACTTCATGAAGGGGCTCAAACCAGATATCAGAGCAGCTGTCAGGGTGATGAGACCGCATGACCTGGGGGAGGCCATGGAGTTGGCACAGTAGGTCGAGGATCAGAAGCATCTGGAGAGAGGGGCTCGCGGCAGTAGTTCTGGGGGATCCTACAGGATGACGACTACATTCCTAGCTCCCAAAGGAGCGGGAACAGGAGGACTACGAGAAGTACCAAAGGAGAAGTATGGAGGAGGTGGGCCTGGAGGAAACTTTAAGAAGCTGACGGAGAAGGAGATCCAGGAGAAGCGGGCTAAAAGATTGTGTTTTCGGCGTGATGAGAAGTACATGCCAGGGCATAGGTGTAAGGACCGAACTCTTCAGGTTCTCACCGTCTGTGATGACGAGGAAGCTGAAGAGGGAGGTGGAAGCGGGCTAGAAACGGAAGAGGAGGAGAAGTTGCATTTGGATGTGGCGGAAGTCTCCCTAAACTCAGTAGTGGGGTTCACCCCGAATCACACTATGAAGGTGAATGGGGAGATAGCTGATAGAGAAGTGGTGGTGCTGATAGATAGTGGTGCTACCCACAATTTCATCTCCACCCAGATGGTTGAGCTTTTGGGGGTGAAACTTGTGGATACAGGAGGGTACGGGGTGATGATGGGCACTGGAAAGGTAGAAATATGTAGAGGGGTTTGTAGGGGAGTGGTGTTGACCATTCAGGGAATACAGGTGAGAGAGGATTTTCTTCCCTTAGAATTGGGGAGTACATATGTGATTTTGGGGATGAAGTGGCTGTAAACCTTGGGGGAGACCAAGGTGAACTGGGGGGCACTGCGGATGGAACTGGTAGTGGGGGGGGAGGAGAATGGTGATACAGGGAGATGTCGGCCTGTCTAGGATGAGGGTGTCTCTCAAGTCCATGATATGAACCATCCAGGAGGTTGAGGGTGGATATTTGGTGGAGCTGCAACGCTTGGAGAGGGTCAGTGTTGGGGAAGAAGGAGACATTCCACAAATAGTGCAACCACTCCTACAGCGGTTCAGGGAGGTGTTCCAGCCACCTCAGGGCCTACCACCACCTAGAGAGCAGGAGCATGCAATCCTTCTGAAAGATGGGGTGTCGCCTATTAGTGTCCGACCTTACCGCTACCCCCAGATTCAGAAGGATGAAATTGAGAAGCTGATTAGAGAGATGTTGGAGGCGAGAATCATCAGACCAAGTGTGAGTCCTTTCTCTAGCCCCGTATTACTGGTTAAAAAGAAGGATGGTAGCTGGAGGTTTTGTGTGGACTATAGAGCGTTGAATAAGGAGACCGTACCGGATAAATTTCTCATCCCGGTGATTGACGAGCTTTTGGATGAACTGTATGGAGCAGTGATATTTTCCAAACTGGACTTGAAGTCAAGATACCATCAGATCCGGATGAGGGAGGAAGACATCTCGAAGACAGCGTTCCGGACACATGAGGAACATTATGAATTTCTGGTCATGCCTTTTGGGCTTACCAACGCCCCTGCTACATTCCAGTCACTGATGAATAGGGTGTTCAGGCAGTATCTCCGGAAGTTTGTGCTGGTATTTTTCGATGACATCTTGGTTTATAGCAGAACGGAGGAGGAGCATCTGAAGCACTTGAAATTGGTATTGGGAGTTCTTTAGGAGCATCAGCTGAGGGCCAACCTGAAAAAGTGTTGTTTTGCCCAGACCAGTGTGGAGTACTTGGGTCATGTTGTGTCCAAGGAAGGGGTGGCAGCTGATCAGTCAAAGGTGGAGGCGATGTTGAGATGGCCCTTAACTAAGAATCTGAAGGAGTTGAGAGGATTCTTAGGGCTCACAGGGTACTACAGGAGATTTGTTAAAGGGTACAGTACTATAGCATGGCCACTAACAGAGCAGTTGAAGAAGGATGGATTCTTATGGGGAGAGGCAGCCACAGCAGCCTTTGAGAAACTAAAGAAGGCCATGACCACGGTACTAGTCTTAGCTCTACCAGACTTCACTCAGACCTTCATAGTGGAGACAGATGCTTCAGGATACGGATTGGGGGTAGTGCTCATGCAGAACCGGCGACCCATTGCCTACTTCAACCAGGTATTGGCAGCCCGGGCCAGGCTGAAGTCAGTCTATGAGAGGGAGTTGATGGCTATTGTCTTAGCCATCCAGAAGTGGCGACCCTATCTGTTAGGTAGGCATTTCATTGTCAGAACAGATCAGAGGAGTCTAAAATACTTGTTGGAGCAGCGGATGGTGACTAAAGAACATCAGCGATGGCTGTCGAAGCTGCTGGGTTATGATTTCGAAATTCAATACATACCAGGAGGGGGAGAACAAGGCGGCTTATGCCTTGTCCAGATGTATGGGAGAACTACAAACAGTGGCGGTGTCTGTTCCTTTGATGCTAGATTGGGAGGCCATTAAGGAGGAAAGCTTGAAAGATGAGGAATTGGGAAAAATCAGGGCGGATTTACTGAGGGAATGTGATAGCCACCTAGGGTACTCAGTAGAAGGGGACAGATTGCTGTATCAAGGGAGGTTCGTGATGCCCAGGTCTTCAATCCACATCCCAAATATACTCCAGGAATTTCATGGGAGCGCGGTTGGAGGTCACTCCGTGGTGTAGAAGACCTACAGGAGGATTGCTGCGGAGCTTTACTGGAAGGGAATGCATCGAGATGTAGAGGAGATGGTGGCCAGGTGTGAGGCTTGCCAGAGGAACAAGTACATGGCTATGTCGCCAGGGAGACTACTACAGCCGTTGGCATTACCGGGAAGAGTTTGGGAGGAGATATCCATGGACTTCATAGATGGGCTGCCCCGTTCAGAAGGTTTCACGGTGATTCTGGTGGTGGTGGATAGATTGAGCAAGTATGCTCATTTTATTCCCCTCCGACATCCTTATACCGCGGTGACAGTGGCCTCAGCTTTCATCAGAGAGGTGGTCAGATTGCACGGGGTACCAGAGGCAATAGTGTCAGATAGAGATAAGGTGTTCCTCAGTCATTTTTGAAGGGAGTTGTTCAGGTTGCAGGGGACAGTGTTGAAGAGGAGTACCGCTTATCATCCATAGACAGATGGCCAAACAGAGATGGTCAATAGGAACTTGGAGACCTATTTGAGATGCTTTGTGTCAGAGACGCCCAAGCTGTGGGCCAAGTGGCTATCTTGGGCGGAATACTGGTATAACACCTCATTTCACTCGGCTTCGCAGATGACACCGTTCAAAGTATTGTATGGAAGGGACCCTCCTCGCTTGGTACACTTTGGGAGTAGCAGTACTCCAGTTTCGTTAGTGGAGTACTTGGGAGAGAGAGATCGAATGTTAGAAGAATTGAAGAAACATCTACTGAGAGCACAACAGATCATGAAGAAACAGGCGGACTCACACAGGAGGGACATGCAGTTTGAAGTGGGGGAGAAGGTTTTCTTAAAATTACGACCCTACCGGCAGAGGACAGTAGCAAGAAGGAGAAATGAGAAATTGGCTCCAAGGTACTTCGGTCCATATGAGGTTTTGGACAGGATTGGAGCAGTGGCGTACCGGCTGAAGTTACCCCCGTCAGCCACCATACACCCAGTGTTCCATGTGTCTCAGTTGAGGAGAGCCCTAAGGGAGCATGCAGTTAGTGCCGACTTACCACCTACGCTGACTGAGGATTTGGAAGTGGTATTAGAACCACTGGAGCTCACCGGCGTTAGATCAGATAAAGAAGGCAACAAAGAAGTGCTAATTAAATGGAGGGGCCTCCCTGATTTCGACGCTACATGGGAGCCATTTGAAAGGATGAAAAATCAATTTCCTTCCTTTCACCTAGAGGACAATGTGAGTCTTTGGGAGGGAAGTAATGTTATGCCGGCCCAGGAGGGGCCGGCTGGACCAGTCCAACCTGGACCGGTCCGGTTCTACTCAAGGAGGGGAGCGGAACAGAGAAATAGGGAGAGAGGGGGCGGAAGCCTAGTGGGGCCCATGCTTGGGTTATTTCAATTATGGGAGGGAAAAATTTGAATGTAAGGGCTGTTTAGGTATTTTGTAATTGTCCTTTGATGATAATTAGGAGCTTATGAGGGAATTAAGGTTTTTTATCTTGAGATTGGCTGAATTTTGAGATCTTGTCTTGTGCTTGGGCTCTAGGCTTTGTTAGAGAGTTTTGGAGAGATATTCTTCCTCTCGAATTGAAGAATATTGTATCTTTGTTGTTTTCTTCATCTACTAGTGGATTACCGGTCATTTGCTTGATTTCTCTCATATTTTTGTTCAGTTTTCTCTGTTTTTCCACTGGTTTTGGCTGTTTTTCTGCTGTAAACAGCAGATCCCTGCTGTCTCTTCCCTGATTTGGTGTAGGATTGCTTGCGAACTCAAGCATTACCTTAGGGTTACTTGCGAACTCAAGTATTTCCTATCACTTAGGTTGGCACTTATAATCAAGGACCAATTGATTTTCATTGGAAGCTGAAATTATTGTGCCTGCTCCTGCCATTCCTGAGTTATATTATCTACACCTCTAACAAATAGCTATAATTTCATGGTACATTCAAAATGACTTGCATCCATTAAGCGAGAAGACGGAAAGAGATACATTATTAAAAGAATAAACAAATTAGGAAAAATAAGAAAACAGATCAAATTCTCTTCTCACAAAAATAATGAGAATGGAGAAAATCTCGCCAAAACTTGGAGCAACCTTTCGAAGAGGAAATCTTTTCTCGCCAAGTATCTTGAACACCAACAAAGATCTCCTTCCCTTCTTGAGTTGATCAAGAGAGGGAAGGAACCCTCTTTGCTCCTCAATTACACACAACTCAGTCACACGAATAGAGGCTATGACCTTTGAATGAGTTGTCTAATCCAACAACCATCAATTCTCTCTAATTACTAAAAGATATTGAATTTCAACCGCCCCATCAGACTTTTTTTAGGTTACGGGCATAGAAGAAGATAATGATTAAGGTTATAGGTAATTACACTATCACCCACAACTTCTTTATGTGATTGCTATAGAGTCATTGGTGTTTAAGAAAGATGAATAGAATCATATGATCACATTGCTCCTCCAAGTCAATCAATTATGAATGAAGCTTAACATGAAGAGAAATAATAATTTTATATATTCATTTTTTTTTTTTAATTTATCGTTCATTAAAATGTGGGGGCATATGACTAGTTCATTATCTAACAAAGTTGCTTCTATTTAGCTTATATTTGAGAGAACATAGTTAAACAATGGTCAAGCAGTCAATGCATATAAAGTTAACTCAATTTCAGAGCTTTTGGAAGATATACAACAAACATCTCATAACTACATCTGTGCTTGAAAACTATAAATAAATGCATCTCACGGGAACATATAAAAATGGCATACTTTACTAATGAAGTTAAAGAGCCAATATCTTCTGGGATACAAGTTAGCGAGTTGAATGACACATCCAATGATTTTAGTAAAGAAAGCCTGAGCAAAAACAACTTGATTAGATATCATAGAAAAAAATAGCATGAAACATTACCTTGCTTTCTTTAATTTTTCAATTGGTAAGATGAGCTTACTCTCCTATGGCTGCTGGAAGGCTGGATAATTTATTGTGACTAATGTTCAGGATGGATAACATTGTTAAGTTTTTCACATCTTCTCGTAGTACTTCTAGCTCATTATGAGCCAAGATAAGCTTTTGCAACTCCACCCCCTGCAGAAACTTAAATAACATGAGTTTGGCAAAAAAGATGCAACAAAGGGTTTTTTAAGAGATTTTGTGTATGATGATGCTTTGTAGAATTGACACGTAGCACACCTCCCACCATTTTTCATCCTCGCCGACTGCTTCCAAGTTTTTATAAACTTCATTAGGCACCTCCCTGCAACATTAAGTCCAAAAAGAAAAGGAGTTCAACAACAACAACAACAATGACATTATCATCATCATCAAGCCTTTATCCCACTACGTGAGGTCAATGAAATGTGTGAGATTACCGTATTATAATAGTTTGTATCTGCAAGTTCTCATGTGATTACTTTACAGAAACAATTTACTGATTGCTTGAGAGGCAAAAAAAATGAAAGTAAATATAGAAAGACAAATCAAATTATACACTTTGGTAAATTCATAGGATCAGATAAAGGATGTTGATCGAAACATAAAAGAACTTCATAAATTTGGCAGCACAAATTCTGTGTTGCTGCAGAAGCAGTATGTAAGAACCTGTAATTAAAACCCTGCTTATTAAACCAACCAGTCCAGCCCGAATTCATTCTCTGTCGCCTCTCATGTTTTTATTATTCCATAAATGAGATCTTAAAGCAATGGGGGCTGTGAGAATGTAAGCAAGAAAGATAGTGAGGGAGCGGGAGCAAGGGGGAAGGCGAAAATATGAGGTGACCATGTGGAAATTGAGGCGAAGATTGACAATAATGGCTTCTAGGTTATAATACATTCAAGAAGAAATCTTTAAAAAAGGTATCAAGGATTTAACAAAGTCCTGATTAATGATATTCAATATAGAAGGCATTAAAAAACTCATAGACAATTTAGATGGATTACGGAGAATAAATTAGAGGAATTATTAAAAATCATTTATTACATATATTTGTTTTAATTGGATGTATGTTGTGTCATGCTTTTTATGTTGACTGCTTTAAAGGTATGAGTAATATAAATTTTTTTTAATCTAGGGTTTATTGATCTCCATGTGTTGTTGTGAGAAGATCAGTGCATGATCTTAATGCTAAACAATTTGTGATCTTTATATGATAGGTTACTCTTTACCAAGTAAAGGATAAACATGTTATTCGTTGTTAGGGGCGTATTCATAGCTATTTATTAGTATACCTTCAATGGTTGATAATATATTATGGATTGTGTCTTATTTATTAATAATATTTCAAATGATCATTTTAACATAATGTAATATTTAACTTTGTCATGTTGCATGATCATTTTAATTTCGTCACATGGATTGTGCCTTATTTATTGATAATATTTCACGTGATCATTTATTAATAATATTTCACATTTTGCACAAGATACAAGCAAAATTCATATACATTATTCCAATTGCTAAGAAATCCCTACTACTTATACAAATCAAGAACCATATTAATATGTAACAAGTTTTGATCATAAAATTGATAAAGTTTTTTCTTATGGATACTTTGATATAATATAAATTAAATAATGATATGTATGTTAGTATTAAACCCTTTGTTAATGGCTAGCCAGACTGACAGGTTCTACGAGAAATCATTGGATTTCCATGAGATTGATGCCTACATTTCCTTGTTTCAAGGTGTCATAGTAAACCGAATAAAGATACACAAATATAAAGAAAAGACAATGATGAATGACTGATGAGTCCTTTATAGAACATGATGCAGTATGCATGCTAATAAATATTTTTACATTTGGACACAATAATCATTGGTTTGTATAGATTATTATTTATGAACCTTGTTATATAATAAACACTATTAAATGATTCTCATATTTAAAAATCTGATCTTTTATACGCTATCTGTAGTTGTTATGGAGTTTACTCTCCAGTTACTTTACATGAAAACCTTTAACCTTAAATCGAATTTGGGCATATCTAAAGAACTTGGATATCAAAATTGCAAAAATGATTAATAGTTGTTTTCATGTATGTCACATTGGTAGCCAGTGCTAATAATTTTACACTGCAAACAAGAATAGCAGTTATTTCGATTTGTGCAGTCAATAATAACACTTAAACTCTATTACAATGTAGCCATAACTAGTGAACACAACAAATGCCATGAATGTGTTATATTAAATGCAGAAAAAGAGAAAAGCTCTTCTATTTACTTAAAACACAATAAGAAAATGTTAAACATTGATTCCCCACCTTAAATTTCCTCCTTTTAACTGGAGACTACCCTCCACACTTTTTATTTCAGGGAATCTTTTGGATTTTTCTTATTTTCTTCCTGAAAGGTTAATGAAAGGGAGTGGTGTACAAGTAATACAACAGAAGAACTTGGATTAACATAACTGAGAGCCACAATCCAGTTTCAAATCGTCATTAAGCTGGTAGATCTCATACATCTATAACCTAGAAAGCTACAACCTATGCATTTGATTAGGATCTAAAAAAAACCTATTTCAATTGGCATACAGTTTCTGCTTGGGCTGGGAACATACGAGCAAATGGTTTTGCACTGTTGCTTCCAAATTGAAATATTCAGATTTTTATTCATCAATCACTGAGAGTTCTGCATTTATCACGCTTTCCCTGATAATTAGCCTTGAAATCTGTAACTATAAAGCTGCTTGCCATCTTTCTACATCTGATTACGCGTCTAGAAAGCCTATAGAAATCTAACGGATTTTCTCTCTTTCACTATCGCTTCTCCAGCAAATTTTATCATTCTCACTAGCAGCATTCGAATAGAAAAGTCTTGCCCGCGCAAAAAAATAACCCAAAGAATAATCAAGCTACAAACTTCCCCTAAGTTACCATTAATTAGAAAAGGAACATTTTTGAGACGGCGATCTAAAAGGATCCATATGGAAGAAGGAAAGAAGAGAAACCTAAGGGAGCGATAGAAAGGTTGAGAGATCCGGAGGATCTTGCTTGCTTGAGGAGGCGATCCATGGCGGCTTCGATCTTGGTTTACGTCCCTGTAGGTTCAAAATCCATTTTCCTTGCGCATTTGCTCGTTCCGCCGCGACGATTTGTTCACATTATCTTGTTTAAAATTGCCGGATTATTTAGGGGATGTTTGTTAAGTAAAAAAAAAAAAGTAATGTACGTAAGAAAATAAAGGGAAATAAATACTGTACTGAACATTTTTATTTTATTTAATTGAGTATATTAGAAATATATATTTTTATTTGATTTTAAGTAAAATTAATTTAGTATGAAACTCGATGAGTAGTTATGAGGAAGCTGATGGTAGGTGGTGGTTAGTTGTGACCTCCCATTGAGACTAACTCATAACCGTATATGACACTAGCTAGTGGTACAATAAGCGATGATTGATAGTCTATAGCGCTTTAATTGATCAGAATTTTCTTTTCTTTTTTTTATTTTTCATTTGTCTCTAAATATTTTGTACATGTATAAATGCACAATTATATACTGGAGTGTGTCATAAGAGTATATATGTGCGAAATCTAAATTATAAAATTTTTCCTTCGAAGCGTTGCGGCGTTGTATCTGGGCGCTACGACGCCTTGCTCTTAGTTAATTGGAAATTTAATGAGAGGGCTCCAGTGCTAAGTTTTTTATAATCACGATGCTGGCATCAAATATTTTATAAATATCAAAATTTACTTAAATTTTCATTCTTTTGTTCCTTTTGCAAGTTACTCTACAAATATTCGAAAGAATTGAAGAATTAAATATTCACAAAAAATATCTCAAAGCCAAGCTCAAGCTAGAACAATCTGAGCATTGGAGAAAGTTGTCTGACTCATTAGGGTGTCAACAGGCACATCTAGACCTCCTTGAATTAGTCGGCAAGCTCCCTTATAAGGGAATAACTTCACCCAACAAGTCAACGACCTTATATAGTTTCTCTCTTATGGCTCTCTGATTCTTCTATTCGGTCTCTCTTTCTTCTCTTAGTTCTATTAAAATCTTTCAAAGTCCTACTAATATGGTTCAAGCATCGCACACGAAAAAATATGGATTCAATAATTTGATAAACTTATTATTCAAATTCATAATTGCCCGATTGACACAATAATTAAGAATTAGAAAAAAAATTTATATTTGAAATATTTTGATATGAATTATATTAAAATGCAATTAAAAAAATATAAATTTACTTTATGATTAATATAATGTAAACTCTTTAGTCATAATACTAATCTTAAAATAAATTGAATAAATTTTAAATTTATTGTGTTATCCATTAAAATAGGGTTTATATATTCCCCTTAGAAATATTTTTTTTTTTTTGGAACGAAGTATCTGCCCGCTGCCACCCTTGAAAGAGGCGCTTGGCGGTGCAACTAATCCCTCGGTGAGCCTACCAGCAACCAGCCCTACAGGTGCAGGACCCACTGTTATTTTCTCCCCCGTAGGAGTAGTGCCGTATGAGAGAGGATTCGAACTTAGGATGGGGGTTTCCCAATCATGCTCGCCCACCAACTCTTGTGGATTTTTCATTTAAAAAAAATAAAGGATTCTGACGCACGTGACCAATGAAGTCCACGTGCCATCAACCAGAGCCGTTTCTTCCGGTAGCCCTTCCCGGGCGGCGCTCTGCCTTCAAAGCGAAGAGCATAAGGCTCCGACAGATCGAGAGAGGCTGACGAAAACGTGAAATTAGGTTTTTCGAAGCTTGGAGCTAGGGTTTTGGAAGGAAGGGGATAGTATTTAGTATCTCCATTTGGTAGCGGACGATGGGATTTCTGGACATATTCAAGACTTACACGAAAAATCCGTTGAAGGATTCGCTCAAAGTCCTCGAAGCTGATATCTACCATGCAAATACGCTGTGAGTAATTTCTTGATCTTCATTTCTATCCCTTTCGAATCATATTTTCGTTCCATCTATTTGGTGTTTGATTCTCTTTCCATATGGAAGGGAGTTTTAGGGAAGAAAAGAAAAGATAGAGATTCTTTCATGGTGATTGGGAGTTTTAAGAATGGAAAGAAAACGACTCGGTCTTTTCTTGAATAGGAGTTAAAAGAAAATTAAGAAAACAAAAAAGTACTAAATCTGTCGGGGAAAATCACGACGTATCTAATTTAAAGTTTAAATTTGACTTAATTCGATCTTAATTTGATTAAGGTTTTGGGCCCAAAAAAGTTCAATTAACTTATACAGGATTAGCTGCATTGGTTTTGGTTTGAAAAGCATAAAGGGGCTTGAAATCTGATTATGGTTTTGTTTGTGCTCGGCTCAAACTATCTCCATATCTTTTTTGAACTTGAGTTAGCCGATGCTCAACTTAGTGACCACTAAGGGGGGGGAGGGCAAACCAAATAGCACTCTTCTTGTTCACCTTTATTTTGGTACTCTATCTAAAGATGAGCTTAAGGATGACAATGGTGTAGAAGGAGCTGACCTGTTTCAATAAATGCCATTAAATTATCCTCTCACCCAGTGATACTTTTCCTTCTACGTACTCTCTCCATCATCTGTTTTAAAGTAGGTTGCCCTTTAAAAAATTATTCTTGATGTTCTTGTGGTTGCATGATCGGATGAGAGTAGAGAAAGACAGAAAAAAATGATACAGGTTCGTTTCGGTTGATTGGGAGTTTTACAGGGAAAATAAAGAATTGTTTCACTGCTTGTTTGGAAGTTAAAAGAAACAAAAGAAAGCAAAAGCAATAGGTTTGTTTTAACATAGATGTCTTATTGCTTATGACGCCACTGCACTTGCTCCGGCATTCCCATCCTTGCATGGCACTTGACCCTGACGATTGCTTACTCTACTTTCCTTTTTTTTTTCTTCCTTTTTCTTCTCCCCAACCTATGATTCTCTCTCAGATTTATTTTCTAATCTTCCTTTTTTTCTCCTTTTTTATTTCTTTTTAGCTAGCAATTGCTTCTTTCTTTTCTAATTTTCTGAGCCAATTAAGTTTAACTCACACACACATCACATATGTAAGCTTCAAATTCAAAACCTCTTGGTTCAGGGGCAGACCTGTGCTTATGTGAGGGTGGGGCAATGCTCACTCTCAAAACTTATTCGGTCGTTCCCTAGCGTCTGCAATCGCCTGCAATCAATGCCCAGCTCCAAGCCTCCAATCGCTTGCAATCTAAGTTATGATCTTGAGAAAGCCAGTAAAATCGAGGTTTGGCATTTGACAACCCCATTTTTCTGTTTAGTATCCTATTTTAGCTTGTAATAATTTTCAATTTATCTATCATAATAAAATACAAAATTTTGCTTTGAATTATATCTTGATTTTATTTTTTAAAATATCAATCTATTTATATGAAAATTTTGCCCACCCTAAAATGAAAGCCTGATTCCGCCCTTATCTTGGTTGGTAGCTAAAGCTTCCAACCAACAAATCAATTTGAGCTGCATTATAACAAAGTTATAAAAATAATTTATAAATGACCTCATGAATAGGAATAATTTGAGCAAGGAAAATTTAAACTGTCATATATAAAAAACGGGGCTATTCTGCATAGGAAAAATGGGGCTCCATCTCAATAGTTTTCCGTGGCAACGATTTCATTACTGTGGGTCTAATTTATATATAATTTGTGCTCCCTCTTCTAAACTTAATGTCTTCTAAGCTGCTTTACATTACCTTATATCTGTAAAAAAAATTGTATAACTTTTTTTAACTTTTGGACCTGCTGAGGGTGCTGTGTTAATAATTTTACTTTGTCAATTGCTGGAGATTTAGGGCATCAGAATCTCCATGCAATGGCACCTGCATGCAAATCCGTATATCTTATAGTCCGGCCGCCACATTCTTTCTTTTTTTAGCGCAGTGGACGGACTGTAGTCTTGCAGAGGCCCTAGGACTGATGAGAATTTCGATATATAAGGTTTGATTCATCTAATGTAGATCTAGATATATGTTTTAGTTTATGGTTCGCTTAAATATTCCAAATTTTTTAGATGATTTTAGTGTCTAGCAAGCTATTTTCCTACAGGTTTATATTGATGGAACAACATCAATGTTTGCCAGTGAAAAGAAAGCAAGCATTAAGCAATTTTATTGTAAGTAGTTTCTCCTATTTTTGCATTGAGGCAGAGCTCTATGATCCAGTCCGGTGCATTCTCAGCCTTTATTTTTCTTACCTTTATGTGTTAATGGCAGCTTATATATTCCCGACTTTGATGCAATTACGAAGAAAAATCACTGGTATGGAGGATCAAAATAAAAAAACTATACCAAGAGATGATGATGACCAGATGCATCTATCTGTGACTGACGCTGAAAGAGAGGAGGAATGTGGGATCTGCATGCTGCAGAATAGCAAGTTTGTGCTACCCACCTGCAACCATTGCTTGTGCTTGAGCTGTTTTAATGAATGGTATGTTCCCCAGCTACTATTATTCGATCTCAAATGGAATGTTGAGTCAAATTCATGTCTTAATAATTTTCCCCTCTCATCAGAGCTCTTTACTTCGACCATTATTCGCTCAAATGGAATATTGACGTTTCGTTTGGGACGACTTTTTTATTGCTTCTTAAAACAGTTTTCTAGTACAAAAATTAAAAATTTTACACTAAAAAACTGCTTTAAGCCAAATACTCCAACTCATTTAGATGAAAGAATTTAAACCTATAAATGAAAGCCAACCATTTGAAATATTTTTTTATTCTTCTATTGTTTGTGTGTTTTAATGCCACCATTTAATACATAACATTCATCAATTGTGTCATTTAATTCATTCTTTTTTTCTTTTGTGCTAATTTTCTTACCACTGAGTTAATTGAATTTTATCCCCTTTATTGTTAAGAAGAATTTTAATACATTGTTGACCGATTTGTTGATCATTGTATAGTAAAGCAAAATCAGAGTGGTGTCCTTTTTGCCGCAGTAGCCTCCTGGAAGTGGTAGCTGATGAACTGTGGGTCTTCATTGAGCGCAGGGACATAGTAGATTTGACGACGGTGTTTGAAGAAGATCATCGCCGCTTATCCAGCTATTTAGACATGCTTCCTCTCATCTCTTAAAACAATTCTTCTGTCTTTGTTTTCTCTGATTTTCTGCTTCTCAAAGCTGAGAAGTTCTCGTATGCGAAAGACGAGAGAGAATATATTTCTTGAAAGTTTGCTTTGTTGGAGGATATTTTGATATAAAGAAATTGTCTTTAGATCCGTTTTTTTTTTTTTTTTTTGCAACAGATGGCTTTTTCCATTTCAAGGCTCCAGCCAGAGAGCTTTAAGGCAAAAGGCTGTCACTTGCTTTCCTTAAACACTATGTAGCGTGTGCTTTAAGCCACCCAATATATTTCGCTATCAGTGAAGAAAGTTTCTCCTAATTTCTCTTAAAATGTTATCTAAATAGTTTTAGAACCCACCGTTGCTTAGCTTATTTGGTGGGCGAGTATGATTGGGAACTCTCAACCCGTGCTTGAATCCCCTCGAGAGGTAGCGCCTCTTAAGTGGGGCCCAATCAAGTGCGGGCCAGGATGTTTCTGGAGTGGGTGTCTCTTTTAGGTCAGTCGAGGTTTAGTCATGCCATCAAGCACCCTTTCGAGGGAGGGCCGTCCAAACGAAGCATCTGTTCCTACATAAAATCCAGCTTTTCTGCAACAAAAGCACCAAAGAAATTCTCATATAAAAATGAAATTTTCACATGAATATTACTTCATTCACATATGGAAACCATCGCGTTAGATTTATTCTAATTATTTTAAGTTGGCCTTATGAGACCATTATCTATTTCCATTGAATTTATTTCTAGTCATACTGTTCTTAGTTGATCTTTCTTTTGGTTTACTCTCTCAGCATAAGGCAGCATTGTAGCAAAGAAGACTTAATACATTGCCCACTGTTTTTATCATAACAGGGGCTTTAGAAATAAGAATGGATTGCAGATTTTCTACGTTAGACAAAACATTAATGTCTTCAACTCAACAATCACATGCTAAATTCTAAGCAGCTCAATGCTAATCATCCATATAATTTACTACACATTTGATGCGTCATCAAAAATCGCATTGATCGAACACGAATCTCGAGATACATTCAAGTTGAAAACTTCCAAAATTAAATGTGAGACCATCTGAACTTCAATTTCAGTAAACTTATAATCAAATTGAATGTCTCAGTGAGATGAACCCAACAACATCAAAATCGGTCCAATCTGAGCCCAAATAGACCCAAATCAAAGGGCTAAAGCATATTTGAAATCTTCAAAGTATAAATTGGATGACCAAATGATCTCTAAATATGGCATGCTTACAGTCAAATCAAGCGGCTCGACAAGATGAATTCAACGAGCCTAAGATCACTTAATTCAGACATCATTAAGACACATAAATGCATGAGTAAATATTATATGATCAAGGGAATCGATATGAGTCATCCGATGGAGCACTTTGAATTTGGCATGGATCTTTTCTGTATTTATCAGGCATGTCACTCACAAAAATCTATAAATAGGCCCATGCTCTCTTCATGAAGGGACCTTTTTTGCTACAGATTTGATAGAGCTTTGAGGCTTTAAGGATCCTAGAGTTCTACCCAAGCTCCACCGCCGGCGAACTTTCGTTGACCATTATCGGACCATCACTTGACTGTCGACCGTCTTTGAACCACTGCCTGTCCTCCAATTGTCGATGGACCACCGCCCTTCCACCTACAAAGTACGATCCCTCTGACCACCGTCGCCTGCTGACTACCATCCCTCCGACAATTGTAGCCCGCCGACTACGGTCCCTCCGACCACAATCGCCCATCGACTATGACCCCTCCAACCACTGTTGCCCGCCACTACGGTTCCTCCTACCACGTCGCCCGCCAACTACGGCCCCTCCGACCACCGTCGCTCGTCTACTACAGCCCCTCCGACCACCGTCACTCGTCAACTACGGCCCCTCCGACCACCGTCGCTCGTCGACTACGGCCCCTCCGACCATCGTCGCCCGTCGATTACGTCCCATCCGATCCGATCATTATTGTCCCCCCCCCCCCCCCCCAACACACACACACACAAAGATCCCTTTCACCATCGTTGCCTAACTACGATCCTTTCGACCTCCGTAATTTGTTGACTAAGGTCTCTCCGACCTCAATCACCCTACTATGATCTCCCTGATCTTCGTCACCGGCTAAGGTCCTACCTACCAAATAAACATGTCAACATTCTCTTGAGAACAAATCCCATATCACTAGATTCTTCCAACTCAAACTCTGTATTGTACTTTATATGATGTATATTTGTTACACTGAGCCACGCCTTCCCTGGAGGAAGGGCATCACGTGTAATCAACCACAAATACTAGTGGATTCTTTTTAACTGGGCAAGGTTTCATGGTTTTTCTCCCTCTTAAGGGATTTTCATGTAAAAACTCAGGTGTCTCTTATGAATATTGCACCTCTCTCTTTTATTTGTCTGTGTGTTGGATCTTTGTACAAAGCTAGGATGCTAAACTTGATATCTCTCTACTGTCGTGAATATTCTAGCCCGCAACAACATTATAGATCAAAGATTTTTTAGATTAAATGCAAAAAAGTTGAGGATCCTGTGTATTTTTATTAAAAAAATATATAAAAACTTGTCATAATATCATTTGGGTAGATGGAAGAATGAAATTATGTCCAAATATATGAGGAAAATACTTTTTTAATTTGATTGATTCACCTAAAATAGCGAATCTCAAATATTTTTTTTCGAGGAGATTTACATACATTTCATTTTTAACACCTAAAACATCCTATTTACCTATATACCACTCAATTATTTAAGTAACATCAAAAGTATCACCTTCCTCGCACTCTTATCATTAACTTCCGATTAATGATTCCCTTCTTAGCAATATCCCATTACAACTTCCTCAAGCCCATCGTCGAGAGTTTTAAGCATATTATAGATTTGGTTTTGTTTTAAGCATACTCTCTTAGATTGATATAGAAATATCGATAACGACATTTTTTGAAAGTAGGGAGATTATAATAACCTAAAATATCATAAAATAAAATTTAATTTAAAATTTTGAACATGAGTATTGCGGCGCTATGCCTTCGAGCGCAACGGTGGGGGGAAGCCCCTAGAAAGTGCAGCCATAGTGCTGAACTCTTTGAAAATTTAGTAATAAATTAGGCACAGTGGCACATAACTCTTTCATATGTAGCGGTGCGACACTGTATAGATGGGTGTCATGGCGCCAAATATATATATATATATATATATATATATATATATATATATATATATATATATATATATATATATATATCCCGGCCACTACTCCTCTCCCTCATTTTCTTGGCCGGGAAGAAAAGAAAGGAAGCGAGGGGAAGTAAGAGAGAGAGAAGAGAGTGAAAATTCTTTGGATCTTTTTCGTCTGTTGTTCTTGTTACAAAATTTGCTCTACTCTTTGTAAGTTATTATACTCTTGCTCTTATTTTCGATGGTTTCAATTTCTAAGGATTTTCACTCTCCTGAATCCACTAAAAAATGTATTTTCTCTTAATATATTAAGCTTTTATCGTGTAACATTTTTATATGATAGATATGATTCTCACGAGTATTTTGACTATAATATTATAGAATTTCACTAGATAATTTGATATTTATGATTTTCTGAAGTTAGTGCATATATATAGATTTCTTTGCATTTCATAGATTATTTCATTATAGAGGATATTAACTTGCATAGAAAAAATGATATGACTGATGCAAGATAAATGTGATATTTAAATGTAAGAAAAAAAACTGATTGTTAACATTATAATTAATATATGTTGACTCTTAAAATATAATACATTGCATAGGAGGTTGGGTCGATGAATTTTCTTTAAAATAAAATGTTTGTGGTGTAATCTTGAATATTAACCTATAACTGATTGACTGAATTATGCTGACGAATAGAGGGTGACGACTTTTAATGATTTACTGAAAGTCACTTTTGAATTGACTTAAGATAATAAACAAATGATGGCAAGATAAAAACTGATGATCAATTGGTCGACAATTGGGGTTAAATTAAAGATTGATGATCAATCAGTCGACAGTTGAGGTTAAATTATAGACTTATGACCAACTGGTCCGCAGTTGAGGAAGAATGATAAAAACACTAAATTAAAACTATATGTCACGTCTTATTATTCATAATCATATTCATGATTGCATTTACATGATAGTATATATGAATTGATTGATAAATCGAACTAAAGTCATATTGATATAACCTGCATTGATGCTGATACAACATGACATGAACATCGATAGGCAAATTGATGGAGTACACAGATAAGTACACTAACATAACATATTGATTGATAGTCTTTTTTACTAATTTTTCTTATATAGTTTGATATATTTCTTTTGTCTTTATTGATCACATTGATTTTCTATTGATTGATATTTATTTTATAGATTGCTTATGTCTCATACTAATAGATTATTAATTATTGATTGATATTGACTGGAACTGGAGCAGGCATGTTGATTTTTTACCTTGCATTGAATGCAGTAGTAAGTTTTAATTAGTTGCTGAGCTATGTACTCATTGCGTAATTTTTATATGATTTTAAGTAAAGGTAATAAACCTGTAGAGTGAAGCTAAACAATGATGAGAATTTAATTTTATTTCAAATCTTTGGTTTTATATATTCTTTTATAATATGCTATGACTATCATATATATTATTTTCAACTTTAGACTTTACTCAGCATATAAATATTGATCGCAGTAATGTAATTATATTTTTATTGTTTGTATTTTTTTCTAAATGTAATTAGTTAGCTCTAATTGTCAATGATCTGATTGTTACAAACAATAACGACAGCAACAACAACAAATCTTTATCCCATTACGAGGGATCAATTACATGAATCTTTTTTCTCCATTATGTCAGATTAAGAGTCAAATTGAAAAAAACCACTAAAAAGAAGATAAATGAAATTCTTTCATTTTAAATTTCGAGACTTCTCTGTTATAGCCACTGGTCCATCAATATCCTTCTACCTTTGTTCCCACCTATTAGTCCTATGACCTCCATTGCCAGCCGACTTCGATTGTATATATAGACATAACATTATTGAATTTGCTGTCTGCTCCAAAATCTTTCTTCCATTGGAATAATATCAGTTGGTCCCGTGTTGATTAACTGTCTCTATTGAACTTTAATGATGAGTGTTCACTGCATCTTGTGAAGAGTTGCGGGGTGCTGCCTATTATATATAGGAGCGTTTAATGCCAATAGTTGTATAATTTCAGCCACATGGTTTTGAAGTCACCGACAATTGATATATAAACTTCAAAACCTCCTTTTTTTATAAAAAAATTTATTTTATAGGTCGGCTAAGGATCGCTTAGACGCATCATTTGGTTATCTGCTTAAAGTTCAAAATCACTTCTTTTTCTTTTCTGCTTGACCAGTCCTCCTTTGATCAACTTTAAAAATAAAAATGAAAAAAATCTTACATTTTCCAATAAGATCTTTTGATCATCTTCATTAATCATAAGAAGCCCAACAGCTCCAACAATAACAAGAATAGCTTACAGAAATTGCTTTTGCACAACTTTTATTCAGCAAAGTAAAACAGTTCCTTCAAGGAACTACCTGATTAGTTTCCTAGCAATCACTATACAAGTATCCATACAATTCAATATTCATATTATACTATAAGCCAAATAAGTATGCCCAGGTGGAGGAGGAAGATGAAAGCTCAAAACTTGCATGGTTTCTTGCTCTCTAGAAGAACACCAGACACAGAAGAGCGCAGCAGAAGAGGAAAAGCCATAGCTGATGCAGCCAGCTCTCCACCATCAACTCCTGCCTCCACCTCCAATTCCTCCCACTCATGGCCGGCGACTGGTTAAAGTTTGCATAGAAATTTTGATGGTTCCTGAATGCCCATGGAAGCAGAGAGAAAGCAATCTCCCCGAGCAGGGCCCCGGCAGTGGAGTGCATGACTCCTAGGTGATTCACACGATCACTGCCGTAAAAGTGAGGGTTTTGATACATATGAACACCCTGCCTCGGTGCGAGAGGTGGCTGGCGGCCGGAGGATATGGCCGGAGAAGCGAAGTGCCGGTGTTCTCGAGGTCGTTCAGGGATGCCGCTGTCATCACGAAGGTGAGGTTTGGAGTTGAGGCCGCGGCCATAGAGTGGAACGAGGGAGGATTCGGAGAGGGAGGATTTGCAGACTGGGCAATGCCGAGGGGAAGCATCGAGATGGAGCCAGCGAAAAATACAAGGCCAGCAATAAAGGTGGCCGCAGAGGGTGACGACTGGATCGGCGGCGAAGTCGAGGCAGATATTGCAATCAAAGCAGGCGGTAGGGGCGGAGGAGGTGATGTTCTTGGACGAGGGAATGAGCTCCGGCGAGGATTTAATGATGAAATCCTGGAAGTAGCCGTTCAAAGTCCTTTCCGAGTCCATATTACTGTAGAAAAGGGGAAAGTTCTATCGTAAAAAAATTAATAAATCGTCAAATCTAGAAATTGTTCGGCTAATCTACTTTAAAATCTGAAGCAATTTTGACTATTTGGATTTATGTTAGAAGATTTAGAAATTTGAAGAGAATAAATAGAGCAGTGTAGAAAATTAAACCGCTATAGACATTGCAGTAGACAAAAATTTCATCGCAGGAATAAAAAAGAAAGAAAGGAAGGAAATCAACGCCGATAAGATTGCCGTACGAGATAAGAGGAACGTGAAACAGAAGGAAGTCAAATCTAGGAAATCTGAATGCATTTGGCAGGATTTACCTGATTGTAATACCACCCAGTAAAAAGAACAAGAACTCTAGTTCCTTCTTTCGATCGGCTTTTTATCAAATGAAGAAAATACAACGGAAATCTAGAGGAATCAAGAGTGAAATTTCAATCAATGAAAAATTGGAAAACAAATCTACAAGCTCGAATTAGGGTTTCACTTATTTGTCCCTTCCCCAACTCCAAAACAACAAAATTTTCTTCAATCCCCAACAAACGCAACCAGATCCGATCGAGAGAAACGTCCGGAAAAAATCAATTAAAGAGCTAAATGTCCCGTAAAAATCCAAATTGAGAAGCTTCGTGGATACCTAACAATCACTGCCTCTTCCGCTCTCCCGAAAAGGCTAAGGGCTAGACATGCCGACTTCTCCGGCGGCGGCTGCTAAGGCGGCGAGGTGAAAGAGAAAGTAATGGAGCGACGATATCAAGGGGGCTTCGAAGCGTATTTAAAGGCGAGGCGAGGAAGCTTTCCGCGGCTTTCCTCGTACGTGTTTTAGCCACGTGTAAATCTCACCAGGGCTGCCGGCCGAAACTCCATCGGAGCCGTCCGATCCAGCGGCCAGCCATACGTACACCGTGCGTATCCGCAGCCTTATCCTCTGTTTTTTCCATTACAAAGAGAGCATTTGGCGACGTAATTAATCTCTCGACTAAATCTAATGAGGCCACCCAACTGTCGGGCCCACATTTGTTTTGTCCCACCGAAGAGATAAGGACATAGTAGAGGGAATTCGAACCTGAGATGTGGGTTCCCAACCGTGCTAGCCCACCACCCTAAACCTCGGTGAATAACTAAAATTTTGATAGTTTATGTTTTCTCTATATTGCCATATTGGAACTATTTTTAAATAAGTTTAATATAAATTATTTATATATTATATTTATTTTAAAAATATTCAATAAAATCAAAGATAACATAATATTTCTATAATATAAATTAATTATATTAAATATTATTTATTTATTATGATATATTTTAAACAAACATCTAAGAGTAGCTTCTTATCACTATTTTGAACATTAAAAGGTGATCAAAATCTATCTTAAAATTTTTAGATTTGCTTTGAAATTAATATAATATTAATTATTTATGTGTTACACTTATCTTAAAATAAATTGAAAAACTTTACAATTTATCTTAACATAATAAAAAGAAGCCATTAATTGTCTACTTGTGGTTGATAAGTAGCTTTCCAATTAAAAAAGCTAGAGAAAAGCTGGTTATTAGAAGACCTCACAAGTGCTAGAAAGTTACCAAGCAAGTTATCCAATACTAATGAGATCAAAGTTGTATTTACATTTCATCAAAATCAATATAAATAATTTTTTTTCTATTTAGTTCAAAATTATTTTTGAATTGGGCACAACTGAGAATATTGAGCGAAAAGTTAGTAGAGAAATAGAATGAGAAAAAAATTATAGAGTAAGAAGTTCTAAGATTCTTGTGAATGAAGCTTGAGAACATAAAATTATATAAACTGATATCATCCATTGACCATTGACCATGTATTTATATGTTTGGGATAAAGCTAGAGCATTACATAATTGACTGCATATATGACTACAAAAAATATGAGAAGAATGCAGCGGTCGTATAGCGTAATATAAATGACTAAGTTGAAGAAGTCGTTTGATGGAATGACTCAAACAAGACATTAACTTAAATAGTCATCAAAGTTAACTTGATGGGCCTCATTTGTGTTAGTTTTGTGTGGAATCTGATGTGTCGATCAATCGGATTGTACTGTTGACTCATACCTTAATATCGTTGGTTGAGCTAACCAGGGGGTTTGCAGGTTGGGCAGTGCTCCACCTGCTTGGGGCTTGGGGTTTGGGGGAGTGATGTTGCATTGTATACTCGAATGTTGCAGTCTTAATTTGGAGATAAAGAGCTGCGACGCTCTAAACCCTAAAGCTGTGACGCTTTCGAGTTTGGATGGAGACAAAGTGTGGAGCACTGAGGTGGTCCAAGCCTCAATGACGTGGCATTGTGGGTTGGGTTGAACAACTTTTCTTCTATATTTTTATTGTTTCTCTTGAAGTGTTGTGTCCTTTGGTGCATTGAAATGTGACTCTTTATATATTCTGAGTGTAAAAAGAAGAGAGAAGTGAAGAGAGATAAGAAGAGAGTGAGAGATAAGAGATCTATAGAATTTCTTCCATTTTTATAATAAACTTCTTGGTGTGTTGCGGCTCCATTATTTTCCCAATTGTGAGTTTTCCATGTTAAATCTTGGTATTCATTTTCACTATTTTTTGTTCTTGTTTGTTTCGTCGCGTGGTTTACTTCCCAATAATTTGCATGCTTGATATGAACTCATAGATCACATTCACCCGCTCAATCGAATGCATTTGTAGGTTGGTGAATTCTTTTTGAGTTGCATTTGAGTAATTCAGCCAATTCGATTTGACTTGAACTTGGTTTATTTTGAATATTTAACCATATATTTTGAAGGAGTAAAAGATCCATCACAACTCATGGGAAAAAAAATTATTATTCTTTTTTATAGTTACATGAGTAAATTTCAAAAATGGGTAAAGAGTCAAATGTCAAAATACTACAACTTTTTACTTACAAGCAAGGTTGTGAAAAATAGGACTGGACAATAATATGGAAGGAGATGTTCACGGTTCAACCGGGAACCAGGGTCGAACCGGATGACGTAATAAATAATAATATTATTAAAAATTAATAAAATTAGCATTTCTACACCAATGTTGCAAATTGGCTATTCACAAAACGTTCAAAACAAACATATCACTAACTTGTAGTAATATCAAAATAAAACCTACAAGTAATATTATCATGTAAAAATATGCATAAATAAAGAATAAGCAAGACATTCACAATCTACCATAAGGCTGCCACATCTAACAAAAAAGAAAGTGGGAATGAACATCTAACAAAAGATTTAAATGAACATCAAGCATTACTATAGAAATCTCAATGCAAATTATCCAGAAATGTTGCAAACGACAATAGTTACACTTTCAAGATCTACAACAGAGAATCATTTAGAGAAAAAAAAAAAAACAAGACATATAAAAATTAGGTGTACAAAAATCTTTACCAAGAGGATGCAGAGCATAGAGGAAGGAACAGAAGAGGAAGAGAAACATTACTTGTACTGGGAGGAGCTTCGCTGATACGTGGCTTGTAGCCGCTCGTCAAGCTTGCGGACAAAGAGGGAATGCCTATCGAAGAGGGAGGAACAGCAGCAGCGACCTTTGTGCAAACGAAGAAATGACGGTTTATAGAAACAGGAGTAACGGGATTGGAATAGGATCAATTTAGGTTTTTTTTTAATCTCGGCCGCTTGATAAAAATCCAACTGCTCATATTTCACTATGTTTAAACCACTTGGTTTTGAAAAACCGTACCCAGTTGTCTGATTCTCCAGTTAAAGTGATTCTCAAGCGGTTCTTTGCAAATCCGATTTCATATTCTAATCGAATCGGTCGGCTAGTTCAGGGTTCAACTAATTGAACTGGCCAGTCCGATTCGATTTTAATAACCATGCTTACAAGTGATTTTTTTTTTTTTTTGAAAAATAATGGATACCGCCTGGACTCACACACACATCACATACGCGAGACTCATATCCAAGACCTTTCAGTTGATAGCCAATGCACTTAACCAACAGACCAAGGAGAACTACATCTTCCAAGTGATTTTAACTTAGGTCACATTTGGAGGGCTGTCTTATTACTTCTTAAAGCAGCTTTTAGTACAAAATTTTATACTAAAAATTACTTTAAGAAGCAGTAAAAAAGTCATCCAAAATAAAAATTTTAAACTTTATTTCAAACAATTTTTTTATTGCTATCTCAAGTACCTCTAGAGTACACTTTTTTTTTAATAATAAAAAAATAATGACAAAAAATATCTCAAACGAAGGTTAGTTTCTCTCACTAAATTCATAAGTATCCCTGCAGAAATTTAACTCCAGCTTGAAAAAATAAAAGAAATAGAAAATTCATTAAAATTTTATTATTAGTAACTCATGAAAATTTTTAATCACATTATTATTAAAAAAGTATTACACAAAAAATCCTGATATTATGTAAATCGGATCAATAATTGCCTTCCACTGATATGTCACATCTCATGAAAGACATTGTGGTACTTTTCACCTACCCTTATTAATGGCCTGACACAACTGATGCCAAATTCACAAGTTGTGCTTTCTTGAAAAAAAAATTATTAATTTTTATAAAAATATTAAATTAATTATATATTCAATAATTTTAAAACTCAAATTTCATTTAAATTAAAAATTTGCTTTAAAAAATATAGTAAAAAAATTATCTAACAATAAAAACCTCATTCTAAAAAATTTTATAAAATATTTTAATAGAATTGTTTTTAATATGACTTTCACAAATTAATTTAATCAAATATAACTTTTATATATATATAAATAGTTAAACTAAAAATAAAAAAATTTCTGAAATTATATTAATTATTATAATTAATATATAATTCATACTTATGAAATTATTTTAATTGGGTCAGATCTCCTAATTTTTTTTCTTATTTAAAATTTTTACTTAAAAAAACTTTTATTTTTTATACGCTAATAATAAATATTTTTTTATGAACATGTTGCGTATATATTTCTTTTTTTGACTCAACTTCTTGTTGAGATTTTTAATTTTCCCCAAAAGATAGAAATTCTATTATTTAATTTGGAGAGGGTATGATTTTGAGGAAATTTTGGATTTTGGTAAACAACTTTTAAAAAGTTCTTTCAAACAATACTTTTAGACTAATTATTATAATGTAACTTCTCACCATTATTTTGAAAACCATTTCTACAATAATATTAGATAGGCATCTAATTAAAATATCTAAATCAAATAAAGTCTTATGGTCCATTTGATTTGGTTGCAATTATCAATAAAGTTGGTTAAGAAATTATAAAAGAAAATAAAGGTTTAATTTGGAATAATTTTCTTACTATTTTTTAAAATAATTTTTTAATATAAAAATAAAAAAATTTGCACTAGCAAGCTGCTTTAAGAAGCAGAAAGAAAGCCAACCCAAACAAAACCAAAGTTGTAAGAAATCATTGTGAGTGTAATAATTGGAGTTATGGTAAAAAAAAACATTTTATTTGGTAAAAATTATGTTCATTCATTTCATTTTGTTGGGCATTATAATAAATAAAGAATATTTTATAAAAATATTATTTAATTATTAAAACTTTTAAGAACTTTTGATCTAATACATTAATCTAAATATTAAAAATGATTGCTTAAAAGTTTGAAATTTCATCATTGAGTTTATGATTAATAATTATATTTCATAAAAATGCGGCCATCTTTTTGGGCAACGATAAAACTATTTTTTTTAACTTACAACAACCGATTGTCGAGAAAGGGTATATTGGACTTTTACTAGGGCTGCAAACAAACCGAACCGATCTGAGATGCATGTTCATGTTTGAGTTCGCTTATTATCAGTTTGTTCAAGTTCAGTTCGGGTGTTCAAGCTTGATTTGTTTAAATTAATGGGCGTTCATGTTTGGTGCATGTTCGATTCATTTCGTATTTATCGAGCTTTAAACAAACGAATCTTATCGAGCTATAAACGAGCTCTACTTTTAGATGTACATTTACCTTACAAACGAGCCTTCTAACAAACAATTACATTAAGCCTGTTCGTGAACATATCTCAATATCCTCAGTTGAGCTAATAGGGGGTTTGCAGGGTGGGTAGTGCTCCCCCTGCTTGGGGCTTGGGGTTTGAGGGAGTGATGCTGCATTGTATACTCAAGCGTTGCAGTCTTAATTTAGAAACATTACAGGAAAACAACTCATTTCCCGTCGAAATAAATTCGTCACAAATTCTAGGGGGTTTTCCAGTGAATTACCGATGATTTTCGAGCAGTTTTTTTGTTGCTTTTCGACATAATTTCCAACCAAAATTATTTTTTTCTAAAAAATAGCTATAATAAATATTTATAATTAATTAATAACTTATTTTAATATAAAATTATTTAAATTTAAAATTATTAAATTAATTAATTAATTTAATAATTTATTATTAAATTAAATTAATTTAAATAAATAAATTATATTAAATAAATTAATAATTAATAATTAAATTAAATTAATAATTAACTGTTAAATTAAATTTATTAAAAGTTATAATTTAAATAAAAAAATAAAGCATCTGATGTTGTTTTGCCTTTGTGGCATGATGGTTGGGGGCTTGAGCACAGGATGGGCAGGGTTCGGGGTCGTAGAGCATGTAGGCGGGTTGGCAAATTGTCCTGGTTTACGGGCCAGTGGGTTCTTAGGCCGGCAGTTTCGTAGGCAGGCCTGGTTCACGGGAATCGATAGGTTCGTGGGCGGGCCCTTTTATGGCAGCTTAGCAGATGGGCCTGGTTCACGGGCCTGCAACTGGGTTCGCGAGCGGGCCTAAGAACATGGCAACTTAGCAGGCGGGCCTGGTTCATGGGCTTGCGGTTGGGTTCACAGGCGAGCCCGAGCCCTGGTGATGGAAGCTGACCCGTTCGGGCTAATAATAAAATTTTTTTATTTTTTTTGTAAGCAATTTTCAGCAAAATTTTTTCACCAGTGTTTGTTTTATAACGCATGAATTACCGTCAAAAATCCGTTTAAAATGTAAGTTACCTATGAATTTTATTCATTTTCCGGTGAAAAATGGCCACAAAAAATAACATTTTTCCTGTAGTGAGATAGAGTTGTGACGCTCTAAACCTTGAATCTGTGACGCTTTCCAGTTTGGATGGAGATAAAGAGAGCAGTACTGTATTATAATAGGCCGTATTTTGATCCAAGTAAATTTTTTTTAGAGTCAATATAACTCTAAATTGCAAACTGTCTTCGCCATAGTATTGAGATTGTGATATTTTAATTACATGAATTTTTTTATAATATTTGGTTACCGATAAAAATCCTTAAAAATTTGACACATGTTAGTACAAGTGAGGATTTTGAGACCGTTAAGTATCCGTTTTGCAAACCGATTTTATCAATATTTTTTAAATAAAATTAATTATTTTATGAATATTTTTTAAAATTTTTAAAGCTCTAAAAGTTCATTTATGAATTTTATACTAAAATAAATTGATTAAATAATTATATAATGTTAAATTATTATTTTAATTAAAATATCTTAAGTCACAAAATTTTTTTTAAAAGCCTTCCCTATTCATTTTTGGCTAACAAAGCTAGGGTGAGAGAAATAAGAGAGAAAAGTGAGGAGAGATAAAAGAAAAGCTAGGTTTGGGAGGTCACAGTGTAATTTTTTTCGGTCGAGCCTGTTTGTAAGGAATCTTAACCGTATTTTTGATTTCAAAGATTTTATATTTTTGGTATTTTTCTGATCAAATTTGTGTTTCCGTTACAAAAAAATGAGAATAATTTTGTATTGGTAAAACTTCCACCCCGTAACTTTTTATATGTTATAGAGATTGAGATTATGAACATTTTGAGTATTTATTTGAGATTTTTTATCGGATGATTTTAAAAATACATCAATTTTTGCCTACTTAAAATTTATTTTGATGTTTAAAAATGATGATTTAGTTCAACTAAAGCTTCAGAATTTTATTTTATCTAATATTTCATAATTTGATAAAATTCTTAAAATGTGAATTTTAGCTCAACATGATTTTTGTTGTATACTATTGGGATATTTTGACACTTTCTGAATTATACTCAATTTTGCTTTATTCACTGTAATACATTTGAAATGAATGTAGATATGTGATTGAGATTACTGTTACAGTATTGTGATAATAATATATATGTAAAAGATAAGTAAAGACTGATTGACCCATTGGTTGGAGATTGATTGACCTATATAGGATGGTGGACCAACAAGCTTTCCTTTAAATACTGTGGTTTGATGTTATCCTCTACTGATTCACGTGATACACTGATTAAGAGTTATAAGGAGATGATTACTGTGTCGACGGGCATAAAGTGATGACTCTGTTTATTGAGCCAATGGTTATTGATAATGATACAATACTGAAAAATACTGTGATAACTAGACTTCTTACTTATTTAGTGTAACTATTGAAATGCATATTCTCGAGGCATTATTTTTATTATTGTACAAATTTATTATTATTGTATGAATTTATTATTATTACATTATTCTACTGCTCCTGCCACCAGATTGTTATTATTACGAATTTAGATACAGATAATATTTGATACTATTGATTTACTATACTAATACTAAGCATGTGATATACTAAGCACGTGATATAGAATACCTGGATAATATGGGTACACTCCTATATGATTTTACTATATTAACTTGATTTCAACAGTCTTTATTGATAATTTAATTTTATCATTCTATATGATTTGTCTATTAATTGCAGTATTGATATGATGATTACTTTAGAGATTTGACACTCATACTGATTTAATATCTTTCGTGTCAAATAATTTTACTGTTTCTACTAGGGGTGTCAATATTGGACCCGACCCGAAAACACGACCCGAACCCGACCCGAAAATTTCGGGTTTGGGTTGACCCGAACCCGAAACGGGTCGGGTTGGGTTCAACAATTCGACCCGTTTCAAAAATCGGGTCGGGTTCGGGTTGACCTATTTGACCCGAAATTGACCCGAAAATGACCCGTTTTTGACCCGAAAACCCATTTTGACCAGGCAACCCGAGATTGACCCGTTTCTGACCCGAAAAGTGGAGATTGACCCGTTTTTGACCCGAAAAATAGCAATTTTTTTGTTGGAACCGGGTCATTCGGGTCGGGTCGGGTTGACCCGGACCCAAAGCGGGTCGGGTTCGGGTCATGAAAACCGACCCGTTTGCAAAAACGGGTCGGGTTCGGGTTGACCCGAATAGTGCCGGGTCAGTTTCGGGTTCGACCCGAACCCGACCCGTGACCCGAAATTGACACCCCTAGTTTCTACATTGATTCAATAATCATATATGAATGCTATTATTATGATTTAACTGTTGGCATGCATATTGCTTCTTTATCGTGCTTTGAATTCAATTATAGTTTTTGGTAACTTGCTGGACTTTTTAGCTCATTATATAAGGTTAAATGATTTCACGTAAGAACAGGGGAGCAGAAGTGTGAAACTAATCAAGATTCCTCATGTTCTGATTTTTTTAGTTATTCTTTTATGCTCAGGACAAAATAGTTATGATATCATCGTATAAATCCTAAGTAGTGTACATGACTTTTGAGAAAATGAATTATAGAATCTATTTTTGTTGTTTATTATTGATAGATGATATTAGATGACTCTGGTTGTTATTTATTTAAAGATAAAAGAATAATTCTTCCAAATTATATTTTGGGGGATCACACTAGGGTGGTCCAAGCCTCAACGATGTGGCATTGCGGGTTGGGTTGAACAACTTTTCTTCTATATTTATATTGTTTCACTTGAAGTGTTGCGTCCATTTGGTGCATTGAAATGTGACTCTTTGTATGTTTTAAGCACAGAACGAAGAGAGTAATGAAGAGAGATAAGGAGAGGGGGAGAGATAGGAGATTTATAGAATTTCTTCCATTTTCATAGTAAAATTCTTGGTGTGTTTCGGCTCATCGTTTTCCCAATTTCGGATTTTTAATGTTAAATCTTGGTGTTCATTTTCACTATTTTCTTTTCTTGTTTGTTTCGTCGCATAGTTTACTTCGCAATAATTTGCCTGCTTGATATGAACTCATGTATCATAGTCACCCGCTCAATCGAATGCATTTGTAGGTTGGTGAATTCTTCTTGAGTTGCATTTGAGTAATTCAGCCAATTCGATTTGACTTGAACTTGGTTTATTTTGAATATTTAACTATATATTTTGAAGGAGTAAAAGATCCATCACAACTTATGGGAAAAACTTTATTATTCTTTTTTATAGTTACATGAGTAAATTTCAAAAATGGGTAAAGAGTCAAATGTCAAAATACTATAACTTTTTACTTACAAGCAACAGAAGTAAGGTTGTGAAATCGGATCGAATAACGAACCGGAAGAAGGAGAGGTTAATGGTTCGACCCGGAATCAGGGTCGAATCGAATGACGTCATAAATAATAATATTTGATACGTCATCAAAAAATTATCTTGATCGGGCACGAATCTCGAGGAAAAACTCAAGTTGGAAACTTCAAAAATTATTTCGGAGACCATTTAAACTCCGATTTCAGCAAACTTATAGTCGAACTGAGCGTCTCGGAAATACGAATCCAACGACACCAAATTCGACTCAATCCGAGCCCAAGTGAGTCCAAATCAAGTACCCGAAGTGCTGTTGGAAGCATCGAACAGCAATTTGAGTTACCAAACGGTCTCCGATTTTGGCGAGCTTATACTCGAATCGAGCGGCTCGACGAGACGAATCCAACGAACCCAAGATCGCAGAATTCTGATATCATTAAGACCTTCAAATGCTTGATAAACGGTTCACGATCAAGGGATTCAATATCGGCCGTTCATCCGGATCACTCCCTATTCGCCCCTGATCCCTCACATATTTACGGGCTATGCCACTCCAGAAAAACTATAAATAGCCCCTCATTTCTCTTAAGAGGGGACCCAAGCCAAGAAGAGAAGAAGAAGAGAAGAGAAGTCTAGGAGGGAACAGCTCCTCCTCGACCACCGCCGGAACACCATCGGAGCACCACCAGGCGCCCGAGGGACGCCGGAGCTCTGCCCGACACGGGAGCGACGTCGGAATTCTGCCCGACGCTGGAATTCTACCCGACGCCCGAGTGACGCCGGACTTCTTTCCAAGTGACGTCGGAATTCTGCTCGACACCCCGAGTGACGTCAGAACTCTGCTTGTCCTTGTAACTGATACTCATTGTAATCTGATCGTCCTGAATTTGAAGGACGAATCAGCCTTGTGTATTTCAAACAACACTAGTGGAACTTTTTCAACTGGGCGTGGCCCCGTGGTTTTTCCCTTTTCCAGGGCTTTCCACGTAAAAATCCTGGTGTTATTTCATTCTTCTGTTTGTGTGCTGGATATACGTACAACGCTGAGATGAAAATTTAAACTCTATCGCCGCGTATATTTGAGTCTGCAACAGTTTGGCGCCGTCTGTGGGAAACAAATCCCACTATCCTAAGCACCACTTTGATGGCCAACAGGCGTAGTAATCGCATCTTGGGAGCCTCCCGCTCCAATTCACATCAATCTCGGGATCAGTCTATGAATCATAGACCCCAAGTATCTGCCTCCTTTCATGCTGGGGGGCAAGACACTATGGGAGAAGGAATTTCTGGACCGTCCATTGAAGACCGCATCAGGAAGATGGAGGAGTCTCAGAATGAGATCCTACAACTCTTGCGAGAGACTCGACAACCGACCCTAGCACCTCAGGAGGAGGTTCTTCTCCCTCGAGATCCACCACGTGTCGAAGCTGTTCAAATCGAACATCTTCAAGACGAGATTCCTCTTCCTCCACTCAGGAGGCGTTCGCAGTCGCATCAAGATAATGAACTGGCTGATACAACAAGTTCTACCCATCCTTCGCACACAGGTCGGCAACCTCGTATTCCTTTGGACCTCCCCGAAGAGTTAGCCCGACCACACATTACTGAGCTCCCTCGCAATGCCCTTCGCCACGAACTGCGATGATTGGTCCGAGAAGAGTTCCCTACAGGAGGCATAAGGCAACCCCTTCGTCAGTGGGACTTGCAGGAGTCGTCACCCTTGACAGAAGCTATTCTTCAACACGCTATTCCGGCAGGATTTAAACTACCAAGCATCGATTCCTACGACGGGACATCCGACCCGTACGAGCACATCGATCATTACAGAACCATCATGCATATCCAGCGAGCTTCGGATGCCCTCATATGTCAGGTTTTTCCTACTACACTCAAAGGACAGGCGCGAACATGGTTCTATTCTCTTCCATCTGGAACGATCCCTTCATTCGTCAAATTGGCCAAAGCCTTCGTTGAACAGTTTGTAGCCAATCGAAGAATTGCTAAAGATTCTTCCCACCTCTCCAGGATTCGTCAAAACGAGGGAGAATCGTTAAAAGAGTACTTTCAGCGATTTTCCACCGAAGCACGACAGATTCCAGGACTAAACCCAGAATTGCTCCGAGGGGTCTTCCTTGGAGGCCTCCGTCCTGGCCCCTTTTATTCGGCTCTTATGTGAGATACGGTTCATTCATACGCCGACCTGATTCATCGTGTGGAGGCAC
The DNA here is from genome assembly GCA_019925795.1 of Dendrobium chrysotoxum. Lineage (NCBI taxonomy): Eukaryota > Viridiplantae > Streptophyta > Magnoliopsida > Asparagales > Orchidaceae > Dendrobium > Dendrobium chrysotoxum. Next base: position 5,960,276 of record CM034305.1, read on the forward strand.
AAATCTTCGCAGATGAAGCCATAAATGCTCACAGAAAGCAGTTCGAGCAGACAAATGGGAAGCGCAAAGGTACTCCTGGGATGGATAATTCTTCCTTACAACGAAAAAAGCAAGGGAATATCAATCTACCTCCTAGGCCCCCATTACCACAACGAGAACCTCGGCAGGAGAAAGAATACACTCCGCTCAACACATCTCAAGCAAATGTGTTAATGGCGATTCAAGATCAGGACAAAGTGAAATGGCCGCATCCTTCGAAGCCAAATACAGGAAATCAAGATCAGTACTGTCACTTTCATCGTAGTCGTGGCCACACTACTGAAGCGTGTTGGCAACTTAAGGATGAGATTGAAAGACTTATCCGCCAGGGCTATCTTCGACAGTTTATTGGGAACCCACCTACCCGAGAAGAAGCTCGCCCCACTGGGGGGCAAAATCAACAACAACAAAGACAACCATTGAATAATATTCAAATGGTTGGTGAGATTGAGTAATGCTGCAACTTGAACCTTTGTGTTAGTAATACTACTTGTCATGTGTCACCATGTATCTCTTCTATGATCAGTAGGATGTCACTCTAATGTCCTTAGTATTTCTACCAAGTCAAATGATGTGGTTGTCCCTATATGTATCTCTTCTGTTGTACAAGGGAATTATTGTCTTACAGTAATATAATGTGTTGTTCGTCCAGTTATGATATTGTCTCTTTCTTTAAAAAGAATACAAATGACAGTGAAAAACTACTGACAAATATAGTCTCTTTATCCTTGATTCAAGAAATATGCAATCTTTATTATGTCTCAATCACTGGATGATCGATCCCAGGGGGATTCGATCCGACCTCTTCCATACAGGTTAACATCGTCGAGCAAAGGCTCCGACATACAACCTCGGATAGGTCTCACATCCTTGGTGGATTCTCTCAACCTCTTCCATACAGGTTAACGTCGTCGAGCAAAGGCTCCGACATACAACCTCGGATAGGTCTCACATCCTTGGTAGATTCTCTCGACCTCTTCCATACAGGTTAACGTCGTCGAGCAAAGGCTCCGACATACAACCTCGGATAGGTCTCACATCCTTGGTGGATTCTCTCGACCTCTTCCATACAGGTTAACGTCGTCGAGCAAAGGCTCCGACATACAACCTCGGATAGGTCTCACATCCTTGGTGGATTCTCTCGACCTCTTCCATAAAGGTTAACGTCGTCGAGCAGGGCTCTGACATACAACCTCGGACAGGTCTCACATCCTTGGTGGATTCTCTCGACCTCTTCCATACAGGTTAACGTCGTCGAGCAAAGGCTCCGATATACAACCTCGGATAGGTCTCACATCCTTGGTGGATTCTCTCGACCTCTTCCATAAAGGTTAACGTCGTCGAGCAGGGCTCTGACATACAACCTCGGATAGGTCTCACATCCTTGGTGGATTCCCTCGACCACTCCTATACAGGTGTTTGATTGAAAAAATATTAGTTTTGAAAATGTGTTTAATTTTCTTCGGGAAATATTTAATTTCTGGAATTTAAATTTTATAATCGAACACTTATTATGAATGATATATCACCTCGAAAAGTGAACATATCGTTCCCTAATAGGTTCAGATTATAAATATTTGAATTTATCTGATTATCGTAGTCAAACTCAAGGAGAAACAATATATGATCCCTAAGAATCAAAATAGTGTTTAATCCATTGTTTAACTATAATAATTCAGATAAGAGATCATTAATTTCATAATTAAAATTACGATTGTAATTGATATATCTATCTAGAGAAAGAAGATATCAATCACTATCGATAGTTTAAATATGACGATAATGATCATTAGGTTTGAATTTCCCAAAGATAATTAATTAAGGGTTTTGAAAAAGCTTGATTTTGAAAATCTGGTCTGGGTTTCTAAATCTCCTACGAGCGCAAGCCCTCGTAGTTAATTACATCGTAGGAAACCAGAAAATTTCCTACGAAAACTCTCGATTAAAATAGCGATACGAATTTCATTTAAGAATTCAAAGATTGATATCAAAGAAGGTAGGGACTAGAATTTTCAACCGGGAATGGTTCAATGTTGAACAGTTCTTTCTGGAGTCAAAGGAAGAAGAGTAGGAGGTGTCTTGAGATTCTGAATTACTTCAGAAACACCTCAACCTGTCCTAAGTGTTGGGCTTGAATTTGATTGAAAGAAATTTTTAATTTGAATGGTCAATTTTATTAGAAAGTGGGAATTAGATTCCCGGAAGATTGAGGTCTTAGGATTGAAGATATGCCTCAGAACCTAAGTCTAAAATGGGTACTGAAAACCAGTGACCCAGAACTTAGCTAATGCAATGCAATCTGGACTTACCCCGGCCTGGATTAGGGAGCCAGCTAAACCACCTAAACGCTTTTAAAAAAAACATGAGTCAAAGTCTTTTAAATGTAGAGTGGTTAGGGATGTTATTTAAGATTGGTTTAAAGAATTGGGGTCGACATCTAGAGCATATTCTAATTGACCCCTTAACATATGTTGGGTTAAATGTCTAAATAAATTGCAATTAAAATTTAGACTCAATTTTTAATTTGTATCTAATGCAATGCATGCTAGTTGACTCGATGAAATGCTTAAATCAATATGAAGCAGTTTTAAAATAGGCTTAAAAATAGGTTTTATCCTAGAGATTGCACAACATCCCCTTGGACATAACTGCACCCTAATAGGTCAGGTGGTCTGCCAGAACCCGCAGGCGGGGAGGTGCCTAACAAGGATGAGAAAAGTCAAGATGTATGCATGAAAAACTCCCGGCGAGTCCGGGCTTACTTCTTAAGAGCGTTAGAGTTTCTATCTGAGCTTAAAAAATTTTTAAGTTTTGTTTAAGTAGAAGAAGTTAATGACCGTACCCTCACGAGCCTCCGATCGGGTTCCAGGCTAAATCAAAATCGACATGCAATAGCGCCAAATAAACTACTAAAAACATGTGGGTCCTTAATCGCAATCAACATCAAGTGATCAAATCAACATTTAATTAAATTAATTAAATAAATACTCATACTGAAAGTCCATAGGCAAGTGCCCTTAATAATACAACCCAGGGTCTGCAGTAAAGTAAAGTGGCCGGGTACCACTGACTACAACCCGGATTCTACTCCTAAGACTCAAGTGACTTTGAGATTTGAGATTCTTCTCGTTCTTCACTTCTTCGTCTCCTTAGAACTCCTTGGATCGTCGGGTCTAGATATCCAAATGAAAAGAAACTCCCCCTGGATAGGGGTGTTATCTTTTCTCTTTGGATACTTGAACTTCATCCTAATTTGGATCTCCAAATGGATAGGAACTCTCCCCTAAGGGATGTTCCTTCCTCTTTGGATTCCAAATTGGATGTGCAAACATCTCAATCTCAAAGCACTTTAAATAGTTTACAACTCAATTTGAATCAAATTACATCAATTGAAATTAAAATTCTAGACTCAACAACCTGCAGGGTTATCCTAATAATCAACAGTTATATTTACATCCCAAGCAGTTAATATATTTGAAATTTAAATGCTCAAACCAGCCACGCTTGGCCATGCTCTTTTTGATTTAAAGGGGGACTTAAGCATGCTTAACACCTGTGCAATTTAATAATCATGATTTTTTTTGCCCCCTTTAATTTATGCCCTGTATGAGCATGGCCACCTGCATAAGATTGAATTAGTACAAATCGTTCCTAGCCTAGGGGTAGATCTAATCGTACAATCAATCACATCACAGAGTGCATTAAATAAATAAACAATCACATCAATTCTAATACTAGCAAACAGCATGCAGTAAAAGCTCGAAAATCCGGCACACAGCAGAAAAGTAAACACCGGCCTAGCCTAAGACTAGAGTTGGTTGTCCTAGCAAACCATCTAAAGTGTGTGAGGTAGGCTGTGTGGCTTTGATGTGTCCTAAATAGGATGATTTGATTGAAGTTGTTTAAAGTTCTAGTTGGTTGAAGGCTTAAGGGAAGATTTAATTTGAATTTAAATATTAATGACTTGAAATTGATTTTAAATTTGATTTTAATTATTTGTTGGATATCACCTTTGTTTCACACCGAGGCCGTGAAGTTTATTTCACCTTCCTTGGGGCTAATTTAATAGCCTCGTAGGCCTGGGTTACCCAGTGGTACCCGATATAATTAAATGATTTGAGTTTGATTAAGGTTTAAAGGTTGATTAAATTTTAATTAGAATTAGTTGGTTGCTGGTTTTAATGTTGATTTGATGTTTTTTGGAATTTTTAATGATTTATTGAATTTTGATATTTTTTTTGGATTATTTTAATGATTTAATTAAGGGGTTAAAAATTGACCTTTTGATTTAAAGTGTTTTCTGGAAATTCAATATTTTATTAAAATACTAGACCTTAATACGATCAGTTAGACAGTAAGTACACTGAAATTGGATTTTCCTACATTTTATTATGAAGGTTTGAAGTTTTGACTTGAATTTGAACGAAGTTTGACCAAAAGTTGACTTTTTCAAATTTGTTTGATTTCTGGAAACTTAACATTTTTAATAAATATTAGAGCTTAATATGAGTTGTATGCCTTTGAGTTTGCTCAATTTGGAGTTCATTTGAATTAGTTATGAATTTTTGAATTTTTGAGTATTTAATGAATTATTTAAATTGTTTAATTAAAGCCCTTTTTGTGGTTTGAATCCAAATGATCTCCAAACTCCTTGAAATCAACTCCAAAGGTCAGGAATGACCTAAGGAGTGATTTCCAAGTGTTTGGAAATTTTTTTGGAATTTTTAATGATTTTTAATTAATTAAATTAATTAAATTTTAGATTTCAATTAAACTTAAATTATTCTTAAAATAATTGTCAAATCTGGTTGGTTTTAATTTTCATGTGTTGAGGATTGAATTCTAGTCAGTTAGAGGGGTTAATTGTATTTTTTGGATTTAAATTTGATTTATTAGAATTTTTGGAAGGTTTAAGGGCTTAATTAAGGTTTAAATTTGATTGGGTTAATTAAGGGACTTAATGATCTCAAAAGTCAGTGAAAAATTTTCTTGAGGTTGTATATGTCACTAGGTTTGAATGTTCAAAGTTTCAACTCAATTGAAAATGTATCCTAATTATTGGAATTATTCTAGATTCTCTAAATCAAGTCCTTAATTGTTGTCCTTAATGACACTAGGTTAATTGGGTTCAAATCAAGGTTTTACTAACCCTCAATATAACATATGCATGATAAATATACATATAAACACAATCAATCCTAAATCTAAGAGAGCCTTAAACTAAGTGGTGTGTGTATATCCTTAAACATGCATAGATTAATATTTAATTAAATGTGAACAATAACTATGTTAGTGAATGATTAGAGCATAACCATTCACTAACACTCCCACAAAATTTCTATTCAAATATGTTGATCTATGTTTAAAATTCCAAAGTAGATCTCTCAACCTAATGGATTTAAATACATAAATATTATTTCAAAATAAATTTAAAATATATGTTTGACTTATATAAAAAACCATATAAAAACATAGGTTTTGAATCTAAAATATTTAAGATATAACTAAGGTAAATTCAATAGCTAAATGAGAGATCTACTGATCTATTAAGGTCATTTGAAAATAAGTTTTTAATTTTCAAAATAATTAGCTTAATATTTAATTAGATATTAATTAAATATTAAAATAATTAAGTAATTAAAATAAGTTAAAATTAGTCAAGTTTTGATCTCTGAATTTGATTTCAAATTAAAGTGCTTAATTTTCTGAAAATTTTGATATATTACACTTAATTTTCTGATTTAAAATGGATTTATTGTGAATTTTTAAAGTTTAAATCAATTAAAAGGGGTTTTTTAAATAATTTTAAATTAATTAATGATTAAAATAATTTTTAAAATTAGTTAATTTAAATCTTAAGAATTTTCTGGAATTTTAAAATTATTTATGTATGTATTTAAATTATTATTCATTCATTAAATATTAATTAATAATTAGATATTTAATTAATTGAAATATAAGATATAGTTTGAATTAATTTAATTTCAAAATTAGAATAATTTAAGATTAATTAATTAGTTATTAGATATTAATTAATTAAATCAGTGGATATTAATTAATTATTAAAATATTAAAATATTATTACTCATTTAAATAATCTTAAATAGTTTAAATTAAATATTATTTAATTTTTAAATATTTTTAAGATTAATATTAAGTTTAAGATTAATTAAGCATTAATTAATTATTTAAATATTTAATTAAAATATCAAATGATATTTAGATATTTAAAATTATTTTAAACTTTTAAAATATTTTAAATGATATTTCAACTTTATAACTTATTTAATGTTAATTAAAATATTAAAAGTTATTAATTAAAATCTTAAAATTATTTAATATTAAAAAAAAAATATTATAAAGTATTTAATGAAAATATTAAATAATTTATATGTTAATAAAAGTTTAATATCATTTAATATTAATTAAAACAATAAACTGTTTAATATTAATTAAAATATTATATAATTTAATATTAATTAATATTTTAAAATCAGTTAATATTAAATAATATTATGAAATATTTAATATTAATTATTAATTAAAGTTGTACATTATTTAAATTAGTTAATATTTAATGATAAATATTTAAATAAAATATTTAATATTTGAATGTTAATTATTAGTTTATAATAATTAATAATTAATATTAATGTAAATTAAAAATATAATTATAAAATTTAAATTAATAATAACTCTAAATTAAAATTATTTAATTTCTGAATTATATTAATTTAAAATTAAAATTTAATATTTAAAAAAAAGAATAATAAAAAAAAATAAAAAAAAAAGGATAAGGCCACGTGGCAGCGGCTGATTAGCCGCTGCAAACCGCGGCCAATCATTGCCTGGCGGCGCAATGATTGCGCCGCCGGCAATGATTGGGGGAGTAAAGAAACCGCGGACGCGGTTTCACTAATCCACGTCAGCAGCGGTTCTGAGCCGTTGGATCGCCCGCGTTAATGAACGGATGGCCGAGATTGAATCCCGCGGTTCAGATTTCGTAGGGAAAGATCAGACGGCGGATGCTCGATCCCGCGGTTTGAACGAAGGGCTCAGATCGAGCCGGTCGAAATCCTGAACGACGGACGCAAACATAAGGTTTGACCGGCCCGCGGTATGACGAAATCTCAGCCGTTGACGTGATGATCAACGGCTAATATTTCGTACACCTGATCGGTTCTACGAAAACGCCCTAGGATTAGTTTTTTGACTCGTTCTCCCAACCCGATTAATCAAATTGGTTAAAATTTTAAACCTAGATAGACTAGGTGAACAGAAATCTTGTGGAAGTCTTGGATTAATTTAAAATGGACTAGAAAGAAAGCTATTTAATCTAGTGCATCCTAGACTAGGGTTTGAGTTTTTGAGATATTTTACCGATGGATTTGGGATCTTTTGGATTCTCTGAACTTGTAGACTGTCCTCGCAAATTTTTGTAGAAGAAGCCTCGGCTTGGTAACGCCTGGATCGATCTCTAAAATCCTTTGAATGGAAAACACCTTGGTTTGCCGTGGAGCTTGCCGCCGGAGAGCTTTGACCGGTGGAATTTTGGTCGGGAAAGCTAAAGGGTCTCTGGGGAGCTCAAGGAAGCAAGAGGATCGGGCTGGAGGAGTTGGGAGAGTGAGAGAATGCTAGGATTCGAATGAGGGCTCCCAATGGGGTTTTGCCCTATTCTAACTACTCCAGACCAAATAGAGGGCTAAGATTGGTTTGGCTGGACTCCAGATGAATGCCATGTGTCCAAGGAGTAGGTGGGAGCAGATGGCAAGGACTAGGGAAGGACATCCTAGTTGGAAAGGTTCTTTTGTCTTTATGCAAGCATGTGGAATGGCTAAGAGCCATTTGATCTTGATCAGAGGGCTGAGGGTAGTCCTAGGAATATTCTAGAGCCCATTTAAACAGCTGGAAGGATTTGAGCTGGAATAGGTTAGCTTAAGCATAGGGATTTAACTATTTGGAGCCAAGTAAATCACTTGTTGACTGAGTTGACTGGTCAACCAGTCAACTTGATTGATGAGGTGGCAGTCAAATGGCTATTTCAACTGGTTTGAGTGAATTAGAATTGGTTTGAGGCTGGAGGATTTAAACTTAAATGAAAATGTGAGGATTTGAGGTACTTTTGACTAGGTTTTATTGAGTTGACTAGATCAACTTGACTTGAGTTTGAATGGTCCATGGTTGAAAGAGTTTAGACCATTATTAGGAATTAATTTGGAGTTTGAAAGTGGTTTGAAGTTAATTTGGAGTTTAATTTAAAATATGGGAGCTTAAGGGTTGAATTGGTCAACCTAGGTTGACTTGGTCAACCAGGTTGACCCAGGGCCAGGGTCTGGGTTGGAATGATTTGAAAAGATAAATGGGGTCTAGTAGAGGTGGTTTCAGGGTTAGAATGGGTCATCTAGGTCAAATGACATGTTTAGGCCCTTAATGGGCCTAATGGGTCAACTAGGTTGACTTGGTCAACCAGGTTGACCCAGGGTCAAGGATTGGGTCCAACCAATTTAGAATAATATTCTGAGTCTACTGGTGGTGGTCTCAAGGTCTAGAGAGGTCATTTGGTCAAAATGACCTATTTGAGCCCTTAATGGGCCTTCTAGGTCAACTAGGTTGACTTGGTCAACCAGGTTGACCCAGGGGCTGATTCTGGGTTCAATGGGTTTGGTTTGACATTTGAAATTTGCTGGAAGTGACTGCATTTGATTTGGAGCTCATTTGACTAAAGTGACTATTCACACCCCATAGGGGTATTTTAGTCATTTTGACCCCTGGTCAATTAGGGGTCAAATTGAGTCCAAGAAAATGCAGTTTATTGCTCAATGGGTCATAATCAAGGGTTTGGAGGTGATTGGAGGCTTTGGAGAAAGCTCCAGGGTCAAAATCCACTGGGTGGTATGTCCAGTGGCATGGACTGTAAATATTTGAAGGTTTTACAGCCTTTGGATTTTAATCCAGTTTCTGGGGTTAGAGATCTCAGAATGAGGTCAAATTTGGAGGGTTGCCTCTAGAGACATGTCACATCAGTGTGGAACTGATAGATCCTGAATCAGAGGTTATTTGATAGGGTTTTGAAATGTTCAAAGATTTGCTGGAAAAGGCTTTCAGGACTTAGACCTTTGGCCTTGGATTTGAATCTGGAAATCTGGTTTTGAATTGGATTTTGAACTTGAATGATAGGGTTTGAACTATCTAAATCATTTATAATCATTTGTGTGATTTTAGATGATTAGATAGGATTAAAGTCAGGTCAGAGGCTGGAGCAACTAAATCTGGGTTGTTTGAAGGTCAGGATTGGTCAGGGATTTGAATTGACTTGAATTCTAGATTGATTTAAGGCTTGGACTGGTTTGGAGTTTGAATGGATTTGAGATCTGGATAGATCTAAGATCTAGGAGAATCTTAAGATCTAAATTGATCTAGGGAAATCCTAGGGACTGAAATCTAGGAAGATCCTAGAGTCTAGGAAATCTTAAGGTCTGAGATCTAGCAGGTTCTTAGGATCTAGAATAGAACCTAAAGTCTAGATTATATTGATCTGGGGTCAGGATTGATTTGAATTTGGATTGATCTTAAAGTCTGGATTGATCTAAGATCAGATTGATCCTAGGATTGAGATTGATCCTAAGGATTGGAAAGATCCTAAGGTCTGGATTGGTCCTACTGAGCTCATACAAAAATGAGGTCAACAACAGGTTAACGTCATTGAACAGGGCTCTGACATACAACCTCATATAGGTCAAATGTCATTGGATGATGTCTTGTATCCCAATCATTGGAAGATCATTCTTGGGGAGATTTAATCAAACATCTTCCCTTAACGTCATCAAGCAAGGGCTTTGACTTACAGTCTCAGATATGTCAAACATCCTAAAAGGATGTCTCTCACATTCGTTCAGACTAATAATACATCAAAAGCACAAAGCATGTCTTACAGATGCAATAACAATTCAGGTCTCTCTAGGGGACAAATCCTCATTTCATATACAATATCATTGGAGTTACATAAATTCAGATTCAAATATACATTTCTTCTCACCAGAAGTTGAATCAAAAGGTACACTAGCGACACTCATACAAGCTAGTATCATCCAGCAACAAGTAACTTTAACACAGTCAAATATCCTTGGTGGATTTAAGTGACTTCTCCCTTACTGCACGCAAGCATCTCCTACAACTGCTCCTTTAAAGAAAGGACATAACTGGATCATCATCAGACCTCCACTCAGTTGACAGTGTTAGTGTATTGCCAGAATATTGGCATGTCACACTACTTCAGCCTCTTGATTCAGTAATATCTGATGTTGGCACACTTCAGTATGGATGAATATTGCCTTAACACAATGTTACTGGACGCCCGCCATCATCTGCCTGTCGCCAGACCCTTGTCGAATTTCTACCCGACGTTGTACTTACGCCCGTCGAGGGACTTTCATCGGACTTCTGCCCGACGACGAACTTCTTCCCGTTGCTGGGTCTCCGCCCGTCGCCGGACTTTCGTTGGAATTTTGCCCAATATTTTCATCGGACTTCTGCCCGACACCGTACTTCCACTCGACGTAGGACTTCTGTCAGTCGCGGGACTTTCGTCGCACTTCTACCTGACGCCGGACTTCTGCCCGTCGTCGGACTTCAACCCGACGCTGTACTTCTTCCCGACGTCGGACTTCTGCCCGTTGCCGGATGTTTGTTGGGCTTCTACCCGACACCAAATTTCTACCCGTCGTGGGACTTCTGCCCGCTGACGGATTTTCGTTGGAGTTATATCCGACGCCGTAATTCTTCCCGACGTCGGACTTCTGCCCATCGCCGGATGTTTGTTGGGCTTCTACCCGACACCGAATTTCTACCCGTCATAGGACTTCTTCCCGCCGACGGATTTTCGTCGGAGTTCTATCCGACGCCATACTTCTTCCCGACGCCTGACTTCCGACCATCTTCAGACTCCCTCCGACTAACATCTCACCTCCACATGAAGGAATGAAAAAGAAAAGAAATTTCTAACTCCTGTACAAGAGGAGGGGCGTTGTCTCAAGTGGGGAAAATCACCTACTGAATAACAACGGAATGCCTCAACTGTCAGAAAGCCAGAATGAGAGAAAAAAGAGGGAAAACCGCTAACTTCTGTGCAAAAGGAGGGGCGCCGAGTCAAGTAGGGAAAGTCACCTACTCAAAAACGGCGGAAGGCCTCAAAATGCCAGAAACTAGAGGGGAGAAAAGAGGAATACTCTAACCTCTGCGCAAAGGGAGGGGCGCCGAGTCAAGTAGGGAAAGTCACCTACTCAAAAACGGCGGAAGGCCTCAAAATGCCAGAAACTAGAGGGGAGAAGAGAGGTGCAAGAAACTCATAGGCCCTAGGGGGCTATTTATAGCAAGAGGGGGAAGTTAGGGAAGTTGTTGGAAAAAAAAAAAAATTCGGCCTTAACCGCCAGCGGTTAGCTGGCGGTTAACTGGCGGTTACCCAACCGCCAGCGGTTGGCTGAACCGCCAGCCGCGGCTAAACCGCCAGCCGCCAGAGCCGCGGCTCAGGAGAGCCGCGCAGGAGCCAGGGCAGCGCGGGCAGCGCCCGCTTGGGCGCGGGCAGGCGCGCCGGGCAGGGGCGGGCGCGCGGCAGCTGCGGCGGCGGCGCGCGGGGAATCCGGCAGCGGCAGCGGCGGCCGGCGGCCGCCGGCGGCGGCTGAGCTGCCCCAACTCATTTCCGGGCCCAATTTCGGGCCCGAAAAGGTCAAATTGGACGTTTTTGGGGTCCCCAGAACTGTTTTTCGACGATCCGGACTCAATTATGGCACTTTTAAGGCCATTCGAGACCCCTACACCCAAATTTGGTTTTTTGCAAATATCAAATTGCACGAAAAAATTTTTCCCAAAGATTGAAACGCATATTTTCGGACTTCTAGAGCTTCGATGTCTGAAAATAGGGGGGCAACTGATACGTCATCAAAAAATTATCTTGATCGGGCACGAATCTCGAGGAAAAACTCAAGTTGGAAACTTCAAAAATTATTTCGGAGACCATTTAAACTCCGATTTCAGCAAACTTATAGTCGAACTGAGCGTCTCGGAAATACGAATCCAACGACACCAAATTCGACTCAATCCGAGCCCAAGTGAGTCCAAATCAAGTACCCGAAGTGCTGTTGGAAGCATCGAACAGCAATTTGAGTTACCAAACGGTCTCCGATTTTGGCGAGCTTATACTCGAATCGAGCGGCTCGACGAGACGAATCCAACGAACCCAAGATCGCAGAATTCTGATATCATTAAGACCTTCAAATGCTTGATAAACGGTTCACGATCAAGGGATTCAATATCGGCCGTTCATCCGGATCACTCCCTATTCGCCCCTGATCCCTCACATATTTACGGGCTATGCCACTCCAGAAAAACTATAAATAGCCCCTCATTTCTCTTAAGAGGGGACCCAAGCCAAGAAGAGAAGAAGAAGAGAAGAGAAGTCTAGGAGGGAACAGCTCCTCCTCGACCACCGCCGGAACTTCGCCGGAATTCCGCCGGAACACCATCGGAGCACCACCAGGCGCCCGAGGGACGCCGGAGCTCTGCCCGACACGGGAGCGACGTCGGAATTCTGCCCGACGCCGGAATTCTACCCGACGCCCGAGTGACGCCGGACTTCTTTCCAAGTGACGTCGGAATTCTGCTCGACACCCCGAGTGACGTCGGAACTCTGCTTGTCCTTGTAACTGATACTCATTGTAATCTGATCGTCCTGAATTTGAAGGACGAATCAGCCTTGTGTATTTCAAACAACACTAGTGGAACTTTTTCAACTGGGCGTGGCCCCGTAGTTTTTCCCTTTTCCAGGGCTTTCCACGTAAAAATCCTGGTGTTATTTCATTCTTCTGTTTGTGTGCTGGATATACGTACAACGCTGAGACGAAAATTTAAACTCTATCGCCGCGTATATTTGAGTCCGCAACAATATTAAAATTTTTTTTTTATCTGGATCGCTTGATCAAAATCCAACTGCTCAGATTTCATTCTGTTTAAAGCACTTGGTTTTGGAAAATCATACCCAGTTCTAGCGGTTCTTTGCAAATCTGGTTTCATACTGAAACCGAATCGGCCAGCCGACCGGTTCATGATTTAAACGGTTGAACCGGCCGATCCGGTTCGGTTTTAATAACCATGCTTACAAGTGATTTTTTTTTCTTTTTTGGAGAATTAAGGGGTATCGCCTAGACTCACAAACATATCACATACACATGACTCATATCTAAGACCTCTTAGTTGATAGCCAAAGCACACAACCAACAGACCAAGCAAAGCTATGTCTTACAAGTGATTTTAACTTAGACTTAATTTAGAGGGCTTCTTTCTGTTTCTTAAAGCAACTTTTTGTATGATTTTGAGGAAATTTTGGTTTTTTATAAACGACTTTTAAAAAGTACCTTCAAACAGTATTTTTAGGCTTCTTTTGAGATGATTTTTTAATTATTTTTTAAAATAATTTTTTAGTTAAAATTTTTTAATTTTTATACTAAAAAGTTGCTTTAAGAAGCAGTAAGAAAGTCGCCCCAAACAAAAAATCTTAGACTAATTATTATAATGGAACTTCTCACCATTATTTTGAATGAACCATTTCTACAATAATATTAGATAGGCATCTAATTAATATTCTTCTTGTTGTTGCGAAGTAGCTTTCATATAAAAAAATTAGATAATATCTAAATCAAATTAAGTCTTGTTGCGGACTCAAATATACGCGGCGATAGATTTTAATTTTCCGTCTCAGCGTTGTACGTATATCCAGCACACAAACAGAATCGAAATAGTAACACCAGGATTTTTACGTGGAAAACCCTGGAAAGGGAAAAAACCACGGGGCCTCGCCCAGTTGAAATAGTTCCACTAGTGTTGTTTGAAGTACACGAGGCTGATTCGTCCTTTAAATTCAGGACGATCAGATTACAATGAGTATCAGTTACAAGGACAAGCAGAGTTCCGACGTCACTTGAGTGTCCGGCAGAATTCCGGCGTCACTTGGAAAGAAGTCTGGTGTCACTCGGGCGTCGGGTAGAATTCCGGCGTCACTTGGAAAGAAGTCCGGCGTCACTCGGGCGTCGGGTAGAATTCCGGCATCGGGCAGAATTCCGACGTTGCTCCCGTGTCGGGCAGAGCTCCGGCGTCCCTTGGGCGCCTGGTGGTGCTTCGGTGGTGTTCCGGCGGTGTTCCGGCGGAGTTCCGGCGGTGGTCGAGCAGGAGTTATTCCCTCCTAGGCTTCTCTTCTCTTCCTTCTCTTCTTGGCTTGGGTCCCCTCTTAAGAGAAATGAGGGGCTATTTATAGTTTTTCTGGAGTGGCATAGCCCGTAAATATGTGAGGGATCAGGGGCAAATAGGGAGTGATCTGAATGAACGGTTGATATTGAATCCCTTGATCATGAACAGTTTATCGAGGATTTGAAGGTCTTAATGATATCAGAATTCTGCGATCTTGGGCTCGTTGGATTCGACTCGTCGAGCCGCTCGATTTGATTATAAGCTCGCCAAAATCGGAGACCGTTTGGTAACTCAAATTGCTGTTCGATGCTTCCAATAGCACTTCGGGTACTTGATTTGGACTCGTTTGGGCTCGGATTGAGTCGAATTTGGTGTTGTTGGATTCATATTTTCGAGACGCTCAGTTCGACTATAAGCTTGCTGAAATCGGAGTTTAAATGGTCTCTGAATTAATTTTTGAAGTTTCCAACTTGAGTTTTTCCTCGAGATTCGTGCCCGATCAAGATGATTTTTTGGTGATATATCAGTTGCCCCCCTATTTTCGGATGTCGAAGCTCCACGAGTCTGAAAATACTTGTTCCGGTATTTTACATTGGCCGAATCGCAAAAAATTGCGTTCCAAAAATTAAATGTTTACTCGAACCCAATCATAGAGGCTCCGTTGAGCTTTGAAAATGTCAAAATTGAGTCCGGAATGTCGAAAAACGTGTCCGGGGACCCCAAAAACGTCGAATTTGGACCGTCCGGGCCCGAAATCAGAGCCCGGGAACGCGTAGGCGGCCGAACCGGCCGGCCGGCCGGCTGGCCGCCGCCTGCCGCCGCCGCCTGCGGCGGCGCCCGCGCCAACAGGCTCGTCCGCGCAGAACCGCGTGGTTAGCCGCGCGGTTACCCCTTTTTTAAAAAATATATATATATATATATTTTTTAAGTGGCGGGGCCCAAAAAATTCCGAAAAAATCTCAAAAAATTCCGAAAAATTTGAAAAAACTCAGGGAATTTAATAAAATTTTGGAATCCCCCCCCCTCAAAAATAATATAAATAGACCCCCAGGGCCTAGGAGAAACTCGCCCCTTCTTCCTTTCTCCCTATGGCTTTTGGCATTTTGAGGCTTTCTGCCGTTTTTGAGTAGGTGACTTTCCCTACTTGACTTGGCGCACCTCCCTTTGCGCAGAAGTAAGAGTATTCCTCTCTTCTCCCCTCTAGTTTCTGGCATTTTGAGGCCTTCCGCCGTTTTTGAGTAGGTGACTTTCCCTACTTAACTCGGCGCCCCTCCCTTTGCGCAGAAGTTAGAGTATTCCTCTCTTCTCCCCTCTAGTTTCTGGCATTTTGAGGCCTTCCGCCGTTTTTGAGTAGATGACTTTCCCTACTTAACTCGGCGCCCCTCCCTTTGCGCAGAAGTTAGAGTATTCCTCTCTTCTCCCCTCTAGTTTCTGGCATTTTGAGGCCTTCCGCCGTTTTTGAGTAGGTGACATTCCCCACTCGACTCGGCGCCCCTCTCTTTGCGCAGAAGTTAGCCGCTTCCCCTTTTTAGGAAGGGAAGCGGAATGGGAGTTAGAATTTCTATCCTTTAAGAGATCATGTGGAGGTGAGATGTTAGTCGGAGGGAGTCTAAAGATGGTCGGAAGTCAGACGTCGAGAAGAAGTACGGCGTCGGGTAGAACTCCGACGAAAATCCGTTGGCGGGAAGAAGTTCCACGACGGGTAGAAATTTGGTGTTTGGTAGAAGCCTGACAAACATCTGACGACGCGCAGAAATCCAACGTCGGGAAGAAGTACGGCGTCGGGTAGAACTCCGACGAAAATCCGTTGGCGGGAAGAAGTCCCATGACGGGTAGAAATTTGGTGTCAGGTAGAAGCCCGACAAACATCCGACGACGCGCAGAAATCCAACGTCGGGAAGAAGTACGGCGTCGGGTAGAACTCTGACGAAAATTCGTCAGCGGGCAGAAGTTCCATGACGGGCAAAAATCCAATAATGGGAGGAAGCTCGACTTCGGGTAGAAGTCAGATGAAAGTCCCGGGAAGAAGTCCAACAACGGAAGGAAGCTCGGCGTCGGGTAAAAGTCCGACGGAAGTCCTAAAACGGGCAGAACTTCAGCAACAGGAGGAAGCTCAGCATCGAATAGAATTTCGATGCTATTTTAACAGAAGTTTTTCGATGATGAACGATCGGGTGGAAGTCTGTTAGCAGTTAACGACCAAGTGGGGAGCAGAAGGAGAGAGTTCAAGGGTGCTGCTATCAGTGGTTGAACGAGAAGCCGATGATGGTTCACGATCGAGCAAGAATCCGATGATGGTTGAGATGAAGTAGAGGACCGCCGACAGATATCCGACAAAGGGCCGACGATGGCGGGTGTCCAGTGGCATTGTGTTAAGGCAATATTCATCCATACTGAAGTGTGCCAACATAAGATATTACTGAATCAAGGGGCCGAAGTAGTGTGACATGCCAACATTCTGGCAATACACTAACACTATCAACTGAGTGGAGGTCTGATGATGATCGAGTTATGTCCTTTCTTTAAAGGAGCAGTTGTAGGAGATGCTTACGTGCAGTAAGGGAGAAGTCACTTAAATCCACCAAGGATATTTGACTGTGTTAAAGTTACTTGTTGCTTGATGATACTAGCTTGTATAAATGTCATCAGTGTACCTTTTACTTTCAAATTCTTGAGAAGGTGAACTAGATGTACAATCTTTCACAATATAACTCCAATAATATTTATATGAAGTTGAAAACTTGCTTTTGCATCTTTGAAACATGAGTTGATATATTGTGTAACATGCTCTTGCGAAGATTTTTTGCCCGCCAAGAATCTCTGTGGAAGATGTCCAGAGAATCCATCAAGAATATATGACCTATCCGAGGTTGTATGTCGGAGCCTTTGCTCGACGACGTTAACCTGTATGGAGGAGGTCGGGAAAATCCACCAAGGATGTGATACCTATCCGAGGTTGTATGTCAGAGCCCTGCTCGATGACGTTAACCTGTATGGAAGAGGTCAAGAGAATCCACCAAGGATGTGAGACCTATCCGAGGTTGTATGTCGGAGCCTTTGCTCGACGATGTTAACCTGTGTGGAAGAGGTCAGATCGAATCCCCCTGGGATTGATCATCCAATGATTGAGACACAATAAAAATTGTGTATTTCTCGAATCAAGGATAAAGAGACTATATTTGTCAGTAGTTTTTCATTGTCATTCGTATTCTTTTTAAAGAAAGAAACAATATCAGAACTGGACGAACAATACATTATATTACTGTAAGACAATACAATAGTTCCCTTGTATAATATAAGAGATACATATAGGGACAACCATATCATTTGACTTGGTAGAAATACTAAGGATATTAGAGTGACATCCTACTTATCATAGAAGAGATACACGATGACACATAACAAGTAGTATTACTAATACAACTACACAAAGTGTATGGTCATTCAATCTCGCCAATCATTTGAATATTATTCAACTGTTGTCTTTGTTGTTGTTGATTTTGCCCCCCAATTGGACCAGTTTCATCTCGAGCAGGTGGATTTTGGATGAACTGTCGAATATATCCTTGTCGGATCAACCTCTCAATCTCATCCTTGAGTTGCTTACAGGCTTCAGTAGTGTGTCCACGACTACGGTGGAAATAGCAATATTGCTCCTGGTTTTCAACATTTAGCTTCAAAGAATTAGGCCACTTGATATTTTCTTTATCTCGAATGGCCATTAGTATGTTGGTTCGAGTTGCATTGAGAGGCGTATACTCTTTTTCATGTCGGAACTCGCGTTGTGGTACTGGGGGTCTAGGAGATGCATTTTTCTTTCGTTGCGAAAATGACTCCTCTATTGTAGGGGCGTTCTTACGCTTTCCAGTTGTTTGCTCAAATTGCTTTCTATGAGCATTAATGGCTTCATCAGCAGAAATCTGAGCTTCTACACGATAGATCAGGTCAGCATATGAATGAACTGTGTCCCGCATGAGTGCCGAATAGAAAGGACCAGGACGAAGGCCTCCAAGGAAGACCCCTCGGAGTAGTTCTGGGTCCACTCCCGGAATCTGTCGAGCCTCGGTGGAAAACCATTGAAAATATTCTTTTAATGTTTCTCCCTCGTTCTGACGGATCCCAGAGAGATGAGAAGAATCCTTAGTAATTCTTCGGTTGGCTACGAACTGTTCGACAAATACTTTGGCCAATTTGACGAATGTGGGGATCGTTCCGGCTGGAAGTGAATAGAACCATGTTCGAGCTTGTCCTTTAAGAGTGGCAGGGAAAACCTGGCAAAGGAGTGCGTCTGATGCTCGCTGGATATGCATGATAGTTCTGTAATGATCGATGTGCTCGTACGGGTCGGATGTCCCGTCGTAGGAATCGATGCTTGGTAGTTTAAATCCTACCGGAATAGCGTGTTGAAGAATAGCTTCTGTCAAGGGTGACGACTCCTGCAAGTCCCACTGACGAAGGGGTTGCCTTATGCCTCCTGTAGGGAACTCTTCTCGGACCAATCGTCGCAGTTCGTGGCGAAGGGCATTGCGAGGGAGCTCAGCAATGTGTGATCGGGCTAACTCTTCGGGGAGGTCCAAAGGAATACGAGGTTGCCGACCTGTGTGCGAAGGATGGGTAGAACTTGCTGTATTAGCCAGTTCATTATTTTGATGCAACTGCGAACGCCTCCTGAGTGGAGGAAGAGGAATCTCAGCTTGAAGATGTTCGATTTGAACAGCTTCAACACGTGGTGGATCTCGAGGGATCAGGGCAAATAGGGAGTGATCCGAATGAACGGTTGATATTGAATCCCTTGATCATGAACCGTTTATCGAGGATTTGAAGGTCTTAATGATATCAGAATTCTCCGATCTTGGGCTCGTTGGATTCTTCTCGTCGAGCCGCTCGATTCGACTATAAGCTCGCCAAAATCGGAGACCGTTTGGTAACTCAAATTGCTGTTCGATGCTTCCAACAGCACTTCGGGTACTTGATTTGGACTCGTTTGGGCTCGGATTGAGTCGAATTTGGTGTTGTTGGATTCGTATTTCCGAGACGCTCAGTTCGACTATAAGCTTGCTGAAATCGGAGTTTAAATGGTCTCCGAATTAATTTTTGAAGTTTCCAACTTGAGTTTTTCCTCGAGATTCGTGCCCGATAAAGATGATTTTTTGGCGATATATCAAGTCTAATGGTCTAATGGTCCATTTGATTTGGTTGCAATTATCAATAAAGTTAGTTAAGAAATTCTAAAAGAAAATAGGGGTTTTGTTTGAGACGACTTTCAAACTATTTCTTAAAGAAATTTTTTAGTATAAAAATTAAAATTTTTGTTTAAAAAAATTATTTTAAAAAACAGTAAGAAAGCTGATCCAAACAAAGCCAAAGTTGTAAGAAATCATTGTGAGTGTAATAATTGGAGTTATTGTAAAAAAAAAACATTTTATTTGGTAAAAATTATGTTCATTAATTTTATTTTTTGGGCATTATAATAAATAAAGAATATTTTATAAAATTATTATTTATTTAAAAGTTTTTAAAGCATTTAAGAACTATTGATCTAATAAATATATATTTATTCTAAATATTAAAAATAATTATTTAAAAGTTTGAAATTTCATCATTGAGTTTATGATTAATAATTATATTTCATAAAAATGCGGCCATCTTTTTAAATAGTGATAAAATTAAAGCTTTGTTTGGGGCGACTTTCTTATTGCTTCTTAAAGCCGTTTTCTAGTAAAAATAATTTGTACTAAAAAGCTACTTTAAGAAGCAGCAAGAAAGTAGTCTCAAATGAAACCTTTTTTTTACGTACAACAATCGATTGTTGAGAAAGGGTATATTGGACTTTTACGGACCTGCTCCATTAAGCACTAAGAAGCCACTTTTCAAAACAGTTCTTAGAAAAGCAAAATTTTCATTATTATTTTAGATTTTGTTTGGGACAACTTTTTTACTATTTTATGAAACAACTTTCTTATACAAAAGTTCAAATTTAAAAAATTTTTATACTAAAAAATTACTTCATAATACAGTAAGAAAATTAACCAAACAAAAACTTATTAGAGTAACTTTTCATGTAAGTGGCCGCTCATATTTATTTGAAGCAATTTTTTTTACTTTATTTTTTTAAAATACCTGCCATATATTTATTTAATTATTATTTTAATGATAAATTTTTATCTTTTAATCAAATTTATTCTAACATTATAGTTATAAAAAAATTATATCAGAAAATTCTGACATAAAACACATTGTCAAGATTTTAAAATTTAATCATATGTCTAAAATTTTTGGATTTTATATTTTAAAATTAGGATGTAAATAAATCATATGATTTTTTTGAATATGTGGCAGCGTTTTAAAGCTATTCTAATATATTTTGTATCATGATATTTTAAAATAATTTTTTTATTATAATAAAACTATAATTTGATTTTTTCAAAAGAAAAAAAATAATAAATAATTTATTTATTTATTTAAAAAAGCTCTTATATATGTTTGTAAACTTATTCTTAGAATATTTAAAAAATATTCTTAAAATTGCTAAATGTTGAATTCAACCATAGTCAAAAAAAAAATATTTATATTATTTTCTAACTAATTGTAGTTGCTTCCATGAAGATGGAGAACAATACATGGTCAACAATAATATTTATTTATTTATTTATCTGAGTTTTAATATAATATAATATTTATAAACAAAAATATATTAAAGTATTTATTTTTGCTAGGTTGAGTAAACTATGTACATTATTTAGAGTTAATTAACATTCAAAAATGATTTAATAGCTTATTTTTGGTCACATTTATTATTAATATTTAATGTACTTCAAATTATATTTTTTAAATTTTTTTTAAAGCAATCAAAGCCATTAATAACAAATAATTAACATATTTGATGATAATTTGATTAGTATCTAATTTAGGCTTTGTTTGGGGTAGCTTTTTTTCTGCTTTCTAAAGCAAATTTTTAATACAAAATTTTTTGTATTTGAAAGCTGCCCTAAATAAAACCTTGGTGATATAAGAGTGGAATGCCATTTGGATTAATATGGCTACAACAATTAGAAGAAATTTTGACTTTGAAATGTCAACACAGTGTTTTATTTTTCTTTTTATATAATTTATTTGAGTGCTGTTGAGAAAATAATTAATTAGTGACTGGTCAATAAAAGACCACCACCCTTGATTATTAATATAGTTTAATTAAAAAAATAACAGTTAGCTTTGGTTTTTTTTTTATATTTCCATTGGTCAAATTCCTTCCAAAAAAAAAGAAACAAAAAAATATGAGAGGGGGATTCACAGCAATAATATAAAGTTTTTATATATTCATAAAACCATAATTATTATTAATTTATTTTATATAAAAAATATATGTTTTCATGCATGTATTTTTATGTGATTGAGACATTAAAATAATATGTAAATAAATACAAAAATTTAGGGGTTTTATATGTAAATTCTTGAGAATTTAAAACAATAGAGAAATTTTCCAAGAGATTGAACAATGAGTTGATATTAGGTTTTGATTGAAATTAGTAAATTACAATTCCCATTTGGTTTTTTAAGGCTTTTTGCAAAAAGTGTGTTTGAAAATGATTTATTGCTTTTTTTTTTAAATGTAGGAAATGTTACCCCAAAAAATGTATGAAATTTATTAAATTTTAAAATATGATTGGTTGCAATTAAATATATTACAAAATTTAATCTTAAAAACATTAATAGCTTAAGAAGTTTTTTTAAATGTAATTAAAAATTGATATCATAATTAAACATCTTTAAAATACCTAAACTATTTAATTTTTTTATTTTATCATTAAAATTCCAATTAAATTCATTAAATTATTTTCATAACTAGTAAATTTAGAAGAAAAAATGTTTATTATTCTTAAGTATTTAATTTGCATCCCACAAAATGAGCCAAAAACAAAAAGCATTTTTTTCCAAACCTTAAAACTTTATTTTATAGGATGATATTGAAAATCTATATGGGTTTAAACTTCAAATTCTTTGAAAATAAAAAAAAAATGCACATAAACCAATTAAAATTGAAATAAATTGTAAATTCAAAATTCCTATTGAAACTACTTTCATCTTTCATACAATACATATGAGGTGCGTGTAAATTTATGATTTTGATTTCTTTTAGGATATTTAATGCTTTTAAAATCTCATTTTCTAATTGCAATTTTAAATATGTTTTTTAAAAAATAAATATTTTAAAATTATGTCATCCAAATATATTTTATTTTTTTATTGATAGCTTGTTCTAACACAAAAGCAGTCAAAAAGCTTCCCCAAACTAAGCCATAATTTGCTCAAAACCAAAGAAAAAAGTTTCTCACAAAATTCACTACAAATCAATTCATGCCTTAATTGAAATATGGTTTAAACAAGATAAATTTTATTATATTTAAAAAATAATAATGATGATATCAATTGAAAAGATAAGGGTTCACACCTCCTAATGACTTTTTTATTTAATTTAGGATTTCGTATTTCTTCTTATAGCAATTTTTTAATAAAAAAATTAAATTTTATGTACTAGAAAGTCGCTTTAAGAAGCAGTAAGAAAGTAGTCTCGAACTAATCCTTAGGCTTCGTTTGGCACAGCTTTTTTATTGTTTCTTAAAGCAGCTTTTTAATATAAAAATTAATTTTTTTATACTATAAAGCTGCTTTAAGAAGCAATAAAAAAATCGTCCCAAACGAAGCCTTAGTTTTGAGTGCAATTAACGGCTTTATTTGAGACAGTTTTTTTTTTGTGCATTTTAAAATAACTTTTTAGAATGAAAAATTTTGAAATAAAGTTTTTTGTACTAGGAACACCTTTATTATTGCTTTTAAAATCCTAAAACAGCTTTTGGTACAAAATTTTTTGAATTATAATTTTTTGTACTAAAAAATTGTTTTAGAAAATAATAAAAAAAAGTTCCAAACGAAGCCAAAATCACCATTAACAAAGCCAAATCTATTCGAACTTTTACGGGCCTAAAAATGATTGGCTCAATTAAAGTAGCTTTCTTTCACAATTTATAGCTGGACTTATTTGACCTTTTTTGTAATTTAAGAAAAATAATTTATGTCATTCTCACTAAAGTAATAGATAAAGCTTACCCAATCATATACTATTCTCTCTCTCTCTATAAGCCCAATAAGAAAAGCCCATATAAAATGATCCTTACATCTAAAAGCCCAAAATTTAAAAGAATTATCATCATAAATTTAATAGAATTGCCATGTTTAAATTTTACAAAGCTTTAAATAAGAACTATAATCAAATAAATAACATTTCAATAATTTACTCTTTTAATATCTATTTTTTAAAAAATTAGGTCAAAACCTCTATCACCCAACTTTTAACTTCCTGGATTGGTCATTGTTTGATACATGCCAACAACTGATGCATAATATTTATCAAACTCAAGCATTTGACATCTTCCTCCTTGATCACTCCCTCTCTTTTGTTATATGGAGAATGACACTGCCGACTTACCACAATTACCAAACTTTCGCAAATTATCATTATTTGTTATCTTCCAATGACTAATATTTGATACATGCCAACTATTGATCTATGGCATTTGTTTTTTGGATTACCTTGTCCTCCCTTTTTTTTTAGAGAATAACTAGGATGACAACCCTTTATTATATAACATTGACATTCCCCACCAACCATCATTTGATATTTTCCAATAATTCTCATCCATTAGTTAGTGATATTGTAATGTGTTGGTTCGATTTTACTTATGATGTTCCGCAAAACACCACAAAAGTGTCTAATTCTTATATATAAGATGTATAAGATGTTGTAACATGTGCCCCTTGTGATAAGCCCTATTGAATAAAGGAATTTGAAATTCCTGTTTGCTCTCTCTCTCTCTCTCTCTCTCTCTCTCTCTCTCTCTCTCTCTCTCTCTCTCTCTCTCTTGCAAGAAAGCTCAAGCTTCCTCCCAAGATTTCATAACATATATTGATGTGTGTCTTCATGGTCAACCACTCAAGTGAACTCAATGAAGGATGACAAGTGTTGGTTGATAATGTTCATAAAGGGTGAATACATCTAGTGCATGACATTAACCTACATTATTTGATTGTGAATTCATTAGACATCAATAAAAAAATATTTTGTAATTCTAAAGGGACAATAATTGGCAGGTAGAGTTGGACATCAAAAGATATTGGGCAATAATCGTTGATATGCATTCAATATTTAGGGTTGATTAACATCAATCACTCTCCTTACAACAGGTGGAATTAGTTAACCTATCAAAAAAGACTCAATTTGTGGGTATCAGATGATTATTACAAGTGATGGTCGACGATTGGTATCAAGAGTTAAAACTCAAAAGACTACTTCGAATGTCAAGTAACATTAGTTCGGGATCCATCAAATGTTGCGTGCTACTAGAGATCAATGAAGGGATGGTGGACATCATAAGTTTGCTAATTCAATCATTCTCCTTATATAATCTTAGAATGGAAGTCATGCAGGGGAACATCAAACTTTTGTCCCCCAAGTAACATCAAACTTCTGCCCCAGGGAACATGAGATGCTTTTTATTGGTGAACATTGAGTGCCAATAGATGAGATATATTATTATCAGTTGGTGATTGGCATCAATTAATGTTGTATATTTTGCAATATTTGTCATTCATTATTTGGTATTGTGGGTCGACAATAGTTAGTGAAGAGATGGTTGGCGTCATATGTCAAACGTTAACAAGCATTGGGAGTTTGATGATCAAATATGTACATAGGGTGATATTGGTAGGTAAGCTCTTAACGTCTGTAAAAGGAGACCATAATTATCTTCGGTGAATGACCTAAGATAAGGTATGAGATGCTGGCCATTGAGTGGTACAAGTTGGTGATCGTTAAGCAATAAATGATGAAAATGTGCAGAAAATTTTTTTTTGAAGCTTATTTATAAGCTTTGAGAGCTAATCATATCTTTTTCTTGATTTTTTTTTCTTTATTGGCAAGTAACACATACCAAATAGTGCCCTCAACTAATCAAAAAGTTAGTGACTAATCCCATTATAGACCTAAGTGGTAGCTTTTGCCCATACCACAATTGTACCAAGACAACAATATTGAGAAATGCTCTAGTGATGGTATATAATGTTGGCCACATCAAAGATAACATTTCTAATTGATGCACATAAGGCAACATGTTGAAGGGTTTTGATGCCATAATTGTAATAGATTTGATTGATAAAAAATTCAACAATTTGTTGATCCAAAACCCAACTTGGACCTTAGGCCATATTCTATCATCATTGGTAAATAAAACAATTAGGCACAAACTTTTTTTGAACTTGTTTGCCTTTACTAAAACAACCCAACAATACTAAAAGTTCAAGAATCCAACACCTATGAGAGATATAATAATTTTAAGAAGGCATGTGATCAAAATTTTATGAGAAAATATTTTTTTCTAATACCGTAAATAGTTCATAATTTTATTGTACGTAGAGTTCACAATTATTTGCATAAAATTTAATCTATAAAATTTCTCCGACAAACTATGCACAAAGTGAACGATTGCTCATGACGACAATCACAATCCATGACAAGAGATGTGTACATAACGTGCGGAGTCGGGACAGCATCCGCAGTCCAATGAAAATAAGCCACGTCATCAATACACAGTGTGTGTATTGACGACGTGGCCGTTGTTTATTGGAGTCCGGACGCAAGCTATGTCTGGACTCCGCACCATGAAGGAAAGATGAAAGAAAGAAAGAATCATGGGGTGGTACAAATTATGCCAAATTTTCTTTCTTTTTTTTGCGCTCAAATGAACACAATTTAATGAGATTGAGGAATTTTTCTGATCATCTTAACGAGATGCTCATTTGAATTCATGAGAACGAGAAATATTTATGACAATTTTAAAATATTTTAATTAATATTTTTAATTCATTTTATTTTCTTCAACAAGCTAAACATAAGAAAAAAAAATCAAATAATTGTTCAGAGTTTTACAATCATAATAGAATATAGTTTCCCCATTAGATTTAAGATTATGATTCTATGGACTAGATAGACTTGAAGACTCAAGTTTTGTTTGGGATAGCTTTTTCCCTATTTTCTAAAGCAGTTTTTTAATTCAAAATTTTCTAAATAAAAAAATTTCAATTCTAAAAAGCTACTTTAAAAAGCAATAAGAAAGCTGTCTCAAACAAAATCTCAATGCAGTTCATAATTCTTATTTTAAAAATTTTTAATTTTGAACAAAATGTACAATTTGTAAGAAAAATTATCACTTTTAGATAAAATTTGATTTGGTTAATTTTTTGGTCGATAAAATTAAAGCGAGAAAAAATAGATTAAAATTGATTTTAAAATTTTAATTTTATTTTGAGACGAAGAATTAATCAATTTATGCATTAAATTTATTTTAAATACATTTCTAAATTCTTAAAATTTATAATAATTTTATTTTGTTGATGCACTCATCCTTTCATTTTTTTTTTAACTGAAATATTAACCAAACTAATTAGTGAACCGTTTCAACACGAAATTATTTCAGATCCGATAATATGGGCTCAGCAAAAGCGGACACGTCATAATAATCATAACGGGCATGCTGGACCGTTTGATCTCTCAATGCGCATTTTAGACCGTCTGATCACAGGCTGAAGGCTCTGTAGTTCAATAACGTGGCAATCAATCTCATCGTCCAATCTCCTATCGGACGGCCAAGATCTTCCCAACGACCTCTCCACTACCATTGGCCAATAACTCCACATTTCCAAATCTCATTGGTCCACGTCATCACTATGACGTTTGATCGCCCAGGAAACCGATCGCCCTCTCTCTTGGCCGATCCGACCTCTATATATATAAAAATGGTGAGAGTGTATTTTTTAGAAGATAGAGAGAGAAAAAGAGATTGAGAGCTGCTACGATAGGAACGATGGGGCGATCGATTCGTGATTGGGTTTTGTTAGGGCTTCTACTTGCTGGTATGTTATTGCTTTTTGCTTATGACTGAGGTGATTCGGATCCTTCTGGCATTAGATCTGATTCGTTTGTGGCTTGATTTGGTTGTTTATGGTTGTGATCTGTGTGAGATTGTGACGATTTTTGTTTTTATAAAGTTTGATCTGTTTTTGGTGTATCAACCTTAGAGAGTGGATTTTGTGTGGATCGTTGATATTTGGAATGGTGCTTTTCCAGTGAAACTACATAGCGAACCTTATGCGTTTGTTGATCAAGATCTGGCTTTGAAACAGTAACTGAAGTTGATGGACTGCGGATTAGGGAATAATAATTGATGTTGAAACTGCTAAAGGCATGGCATGTCTATTGAGGTTATTGAGTTTAGTGAGATCTGCAATATCGTCATGGTTATTAATAGCATTAATGTTACTAATAATAGAATGAAATATTGCAGGTGAGATAATATTGAAACAAATTCATTGTAGTTGATAGATAATCTTAGTATTTGAATAGCATCTAGAACTGTCATCTCGATAACTTTGAATGGAACGCCCGATGGATTTTTTTAGGAATTAGTTGATATGTTTTACAGATCTCCAATTCCTATTTGAATTTGAGGTATAGAATAATTGCTTAGATAGGGTAGCTTTGATTTCGTGCCTTCCTTGGCCACAACTAGGTCTATTTGCTGGGAGAAACGCTGGAAAACTCGAATTTCGTTAGCCAAAATAGTGTCGAACACAAGTTGGTGCACCTTTTGTTCTCTTAAATGACATTAGAGCATTCCACGCTTGGGTAAATGACATAGCATATAATTTTCCATAGTCTAATTCCACTTAAGTAGACATAATCATGATCTTTTGATGTATTGTTGCTTTTTGTTTTTTCCCTTATAAATACTTGTTGCCTGTTTGCTTAAGCTCTTATCATATAGACTACAATTGAAGTAATGTAAACGCTTTCATGCCATCTTCATCGTCCTTATTTACATAACAGTTATTAGTAAGCAATTTTAGGAACTTTCTGATGTCTTTTATATCTTAAGTATAGCTGAGTTGATCAATTTTTTTGAGTTATTTGTTCTTAGACTAAATGATCTGCTTCTCAATTTATTCTGGTGGAATGCTTTCTAAATTTTATTGAATTGGAGATAATTATACAACAATAATAGAATACACTGAAAAATCTGAAGAGGCACCGGACTCTCTTATTGCTTGTTAATATCTTGAACAAGGTCTTGCTATGCTAAATAGAAAGCATGTTCGCACTACTATATGTGTAGTGTAAGACTATGATGAAAAGGGGGAAAATAATGTTAAAATGGTTTTTGCAGGTTGTCTATTTGCATTCTCAATTGCTAAGGAGGAAGCCACCAAGTTGGGAACGGTCATTGGGATTGATCTTGGCACCACTTATTCCTGTGTTGGTGTCTACAAGAATGGTCATGTAGAAATTATAGCAAATGACCAAGGTAACCGTATTACTCCTTCCTGGGTAGCTTTCACTGACAACGAGAGGTTGATTGGTGAAGCTGCAAAGAACCAAGCAGCTGTGAATGCTGAAAGAACTGTTTTTGATGTCAAAAGACTTATTGGAAGGAAGTGAGTTTGCTATCTTATCCTTTATGTACTATCTTTGATGAATCAGTCCCTTTCTTCCAATCCACGAAGTTTAAATTATTTACTTCTTCATGTGTGTGATTACAGGTTTGAGGATAAGGAGGTGCAGAGGGACATGAAACTTGTTCCCTACAAGATTGTGAACAAGGATGGTAAACCTTATATTCAGGTCAAGATCAAGGATGGCGAAACTAAAGTATTTAGTCCTGAGGAAGTCAGTGCCATGATTTTGACGAAGATGAAAGAGACAGCTGAGGCATACCTTGGCAAGAAAATTAAGGATGCTGTTGTTACTGTTCCAGGTAACAGGAGCTCGCACTTTATTATAGCTGCTTTGCAAATCTGTTTTGTTTTGAGGCACTCCATTATCTGATTATTAAATTTTCATGGTACAGCTTACTTCAACGATGCTCAGAGACAAGCAACGAAGGATGCAGGAGTAATCGCAGGCCTGAATGTTGCGAGAATTATCAATGAACCAACTGCTGCCGCCATTGCCTATGGGCTGGATAAGAAAGGTGGAGAGAAGAACATTCTTGTGTTTGACTTAGGTGGTGGCACTTTTGATGTGAGCATCTTGACCATTGATAATGGAGTTTTTGAAGTCCTGGCTACAAATGGTGACACCCATCTTGGAGGTACCATACTTTTCCTTTGACGATTTATATTTCTTGGTAATTCAACATTTATGCATATAAGTCATTTTTGTGCTGGATTGAAATTGATTGATTTAACTTATCTTTTAGGTGAGGATTTCGACCAGAGAATCATGGAGTACTTCATCAAATTGATCAAGAAAAAGCATGGTAAGGACATCAGCAAGGACAATCGCGCTCTGGGCAAGCTCAGAAGGGAAGCAGAGCGTGCCAAGAGAGCCTTGAGTAACCAGCATCAAGTTCGCGTTGAGATTGAAGCCCTATACGATGGCGTCGATTTCTCCGAGCCTTTGACCCGTGCAAGATTTGAGGAATTGAACAATGACTTGTTCAGGAAGACCATGGGACCTGTTAAGAAGGCTATGGATGATGCCAGCCTTGAGAAGCATCAAATAGATGAAATCGTTCTTGTTGGTGGAAGCACCAGGATTCCTAAAGTTCAGCAACTTTTGAAGGATTACTTCGATGGCAAGGAGCCAAACAAGGGTGTGAACCCTGACGAAGCAGTTGCATTTGGTGCTGCTGTACAAGGAAGTATTCTAAGTGGAGAAGGAGGCGATGAGACCAAAGGTATATATCATTTTTGGCATTTTTCTAAAGTAAATTGCTATTTAAGAATCCATGATAGAAAATTCAAAATTCTTTTGTTGTTCCAATCAGAAACGATGAATTTTAATTTTTCTGTTGAGTTTCTTTCCAGATATTCTCCTGCTTGATGTGGCTCCACTTACCCTTGGTATCGAGACTGTGGGTGGTGTCATGACCAAGCTGATTCCGAGAAACACCGTCATCCCAACAAAGAAATCTCAGGTTTTCACCACCTACCAGGATCAGCAGACTACCGTCTCCATCCAGGTATAAATTATATTTGCCTCTCACTGATATTTTTTACCTATTTTCTTCCTTTCGTTTTGACGCATAATTGTCCAGTAGTGATTACAACCGAGTTTCGGAAGCGAGTTTTTTTTTTCCCCCATCACAAAGAACCCCTACTTGTGAATCATATTCTTGTGTTTTTTTTGAAACTGCAACCAAGGATTTAATGAGATTATTCATGCTAAGTCACTCTCAACTTTAGCTTGAGTTTGACTAATTAATTAAGTTTAAATTTGAGCTTGTGCTCATCCTACGAAACATTTATTATGAAAAATAGAACATGATTCTAAATAATGAAATGCTAAAAAACCTCCACCGCGCTTAGCTGAGTTGGTGGGCGAGCGTAGTTGGGAACCTCTAATCCATGTTCAATTTCTCTCTCATGCGGCGCAACTCCTTAAATGGGGAGAAAATAACGGTGTGGCCCTGCACATGCGGGATTGGTTGCTGGTAGGCCCACTGAGAGATTAGTTACGCCGCCATGCACCTCCTTTGGGGGTGTCAATGAATAGATAACCCTGTTCCCAAAAAAATATACTAAAAAAAGAAAAATTATAATGTAAATAATGTGTAGAAGTAGAACACACGAGTCATCTTAAAATAGTGAACTTCATCCATCATTTATTAAAAAAAAAGCTTTT
Source organism: Dendrobium chrysotoxum (assembly GCA_019925795.1). Lineage (NCBI taxonomy): Eukaryota > Viridiplantae > Streptophyta > Magnoliopsida > Asparagales > Orchidaceae > Dendrobium > Dendrobium chrysotoxum. The sequence goes on from CM034305.1 coordinate 5,991,282, forward strand.
ACTCAATTCCAAAAATGAGTTAAAAACTATAAGCTCTAAAAAATTTTCCTTGAACAGGTTTTTGAGGGTGAGAGGAGTCTCACTAAGGACTGCAGGAGTCTTGGAAAGTTTGATCTCAGTGGAATCCCAGCTGCACCTAGGTTCATTTCTCGAAACCTTTCTGCAACTTCATCTACTTACTTTACAATCTTCCTAATGAATAAAACATCTTTTCTGCTGAAACAGAGGTACTCCTCAAATCGAAGTCACATTCGAGGTCGACGCTAATGGCATCCTCAACGTTAAGGCTGAGGACAAAGGCACCGGCAGATCGGAGAAGATCACCATCACCAACGACAAAGGCCGTCTCAGCCAAGAAGAGATTGAACGAATGGTTAAGGAAGCCGAGGAATTCGCCGAGGAAGACAAGAAGGTGAAAGACAGGATTGACGCCAGGAACCAACTGGAGACCTATGTGTACAACATGAAGAACACCATTAATGACAAGGACAAGCTCGCCGACAAAATCGAGAGCGAGGAGAAGGAGAATATCGACGCTGCTCTCAAGGAGGCATTGGAATGGCTCGACGATAATCAGAGCGCAGAGAAAGAGGATTTCGACGAGAAATTGAAGGAGTTGGAGGCGGTCTGTAATCCTATAATCTCTAAGGTTTATCAGAGGTCCGGCGGTGCTCCAGGTGGTGGCTCAGATAGCACTGCCGATGATGACGATGATTCTCATGATGAGCTTTGATGAAGTTCTTTTGATGATGGAAAGGAGACAATCTTAGCTTTTGATTTTGTTTGTCTCTTTAATTTTGGATAGATGAGGATGAATGGGAAGAAAATGGACTGATGATCTCCCTGCAGCGTGATGGATGTTAGTTGCTCGAAAAGAGTTCTTTTTTTTTTTATCGGAACAATTTCTTCTACGCTTAGCTTTTTGTATTAATGATATTTCTGTAATTGTTTCTGGCATTATGATGAAATCTGGAAAGCCGTAATCATTCTCTTATCTTACAGAGTTTTGATTTTGCGAATAAATTTTTTTAGGGCTGTAATTTAGAAATAACATTATGTGCGGTGTCCGGAGGTCAACCCTGACGCGTAATGTCACATAATATACAGTGCATTAAATGACGTGACGCGTCCAGATTGTTCCCCGAATGCCGGACGCATTCGGACTCTGCATAGAAAAGTCTTGTAATTCAGGCTGGGGGGCGATTTTGAGTTCTGCTCAATAAATGACTCTCAAGATGAGTTTGATGGACTTAAATTTGAGCTGATTTGGGCTCAGCTCAAAATAACTCTAAATCGACCCGTTAATTTAGGGTTTAGTTGATTTATTTAAAAAATATTAATATAATGTATAGTTAACATAGATTAAATTTCAAAGTTTAAGTGCTGAGTTTTGAAAAAGACAAAAAATATCATTTATTTATTAAATAGGAAATGCTTTCTTATTATTTATGCTTTAATTTTTAAATCTTTTGGTCATTTTATTATAATAGTTATTTAGGTTTTTTTTTTCATAATAAATGAGTTGATTGGGATTCATGAAATTGAGTTTGAGTTCAGCTCAATTCTTTTGTCAAGATATATTATATATTTGATATTAATAATTTAAATATATATAATTTCATTATTAGATAATTTAATTTATAAATTTCAAATTGATTATATAATATCCAAGTTGTAAGAGTTTTAATATATTTAATAAATAATAATTTTAATCATATATAAATAATTTTATATATAATGTGATATTTAAAATACTAAAATAAAAAACATAGTTGTAAAACAAATGAAAGAGTTATCAAATAAATAAATATATCAATGATTAATCTTATTAACTTATATGATTAATTTTTAAATTTTATTTAAAATTATTTTATTATATAAATAAATAAATAAATATAAAAGAGTCTTACATAGAAATCGAGCTGCTTCAATGCATTGATTAGCTTATGATCCTAATTAATTTTTTTTATTATTATATCGAGTTGTGGAGCTGAAATTAAGATCTAACAATCGGATGATTTGAGCCATTAAAACTATTAAAATAAACTCACACGCATATCACATGCATAAAATTTTAACCCAAAACCTCTTAATTAGGAGCAAAAAACTCCAGATAACAGACCAAAATAAACTACGTAATCCTTCAAACTCATGACCTGACATTGAACTCCTAAGAAATATTCTAAGACTTCTAATGGCTTACTGTATTATAATCTGTGAGAGACATAAGCAGTTAAAGTATTGTAAATATCTAACACCTAAAACTTTAATATTACATTCCTATCACTTATATAAAATTTTAATATCAGATACATCACGCCTATATTTCATTCTTACCACTCATACCACCCTATAAACTTTAATATTTCATTCCATATACTCATATTTGTTCTATGGGTGACAGACATGTAATATTAAAATTTTAAATATTAAATATATAAATAGCATAAAATAAAATGGTATATATGTTAATCCCCTAAAGTTAAATAAAATGTTAGATATTTCAAATGTCCGGCATATTGCATGTTAAATAATTGTGATGGGAGAAAGTTTTTTGTTTATCTTAAAATTACATAAAAGTTCACATATATATAAATAAATGAAGCTTATAAAAAATACCAAAATTTTAAAAAAATTAGAGTTAAGTAAAAAATCATAATTAAATATTTCATTATGTAGGTGAATATAATACACATATAATACAAATATGCATGAAGGTGAATATTATAGAAAAATGTCATTAACTCTAACTAAAGAAGGCAGGATGATATTCTCAAGACTTAGCCTTTTGTGAAAGTAGTGAAAATATGGGGAAAATAATGAGCTGATGGATGTGAGTATGGGCGAATTATTAGGTCCGGACACCGGATGCCGTCCGGTTTTCTCTCTATCTATAGTAAAAGCGCATCTAAAGCGCAGGTGCTACAGTACCTGCGCTTTGACTGCGCTTTTACTGTAGATAGAGAGAGATCCGGAAGGATCTCTCCGTCCGGTGTCCGGACCTAATAATTTCTCGTGAGTAAGGCCATCAAGTGATAATGATTGTCAACATCTGTTGATTGTTGTCGATGATGGTTAGGATAAGATCATTGGACGACGATGGGCAAAGACTTTGGAGAAAAAAAAAATGAAGTGATAGTTGGGGTCAGTATCAACCGACAGAAGGCGATAATGATTGAGAGATAATAGTCGAGAGACGATCGATGTCAGCATCAATCATTAGATAGAGTTATAAAATTCTTCAAATATATAAGTGCTCTAAATTCAAGATCGCTTGATTGATAGTCTAAGCTCCCCAATGAGAGTCAGAGTAGGCTGCATATAGTATAACACTTGTATGAGGATAATAAAAAAAGAGCAGTGAATCCAGTACTACCCGGACATGAGGGCAGAAGGCAACCATATTCCAGATAACCATGAGACTTGATTCTGTTAGCAAGAAATAAATAGCAAATAATTCAACTTTATTGACATGTATATGATCACATCTACACATAACATAAAGAATGAATACTAAGAAAAAGGAAGAACAAGCCAGTAAATACCAGCAAATAATCATTCTTTCTACATTCACAGAAAATAAAACTGGTTCCTTCTCCAAACGACAATAATATACATGCCTGCTTATGTCCTGCTTCTAAAGAACCTGCCAATCATCGTCACCATCCTGCGCATCATACTCGCATAACTTTTCCAAAGCAGAATTATTTTCCTCCCTATTACTATTTTTAGCAGCAATATCAGCTAACCTGCCAGATAAAGAACCAATATTGTGTTTAGATTTTATGTTCTCAAAAGACTTAGCTACAGTGAAAAGTGGCGCCCCATTAGATCTATCTGCAAGCTCTGATGCGCGACAACAGAAATCTATGAAGTCATCTGCATGAATTCAATAAGAACAATTGTAGTTTAGGCCTTTGCGATGGAGCTTAAGCAAAAATACAACAAAGAGTTGTCATTAAAAAGAAAAATTAAGATGTGGTTAGCTGAATAAGCAAACCTTTGTCCCTACAATAAAAACCAATGGCCAGAGATGGGTCGATTGAGTCAAGAGGCATGTTGCGTACGGTGCTGAAAGGCAACAAAAGGATAAGGGGGAATAATAGGAATGAAAATCAGAGGCATAATAAAGAAAAATATGGGTATAATGATGTACCTGCAGTGATATGAAGAAGTATCGGCCTCCAAATTATCTGCTTTGATATCAACAACCTGTTTTTCATTGTGACATAATGCTTGCTTGGTTAGCTTATTGATCTTAAATTTGAGTTGATCAAAAGCCCAATCAGAGAAATATATAATGTAAATGGTATGATAATTGCACACACAGAGAAAGAGAAAGAATAAAGCAAAAATTACATGCAAAAATAAGCTACCACGTCGGTAAGAGCATTAAATAGTAGTCAGATAAATGACTTATCTGAAGTTCACACAAATGAGGGCAAAAAGGAAACATTGAAAAGAAGACTAAGGCAAAGAATATGGGAACCAAAGGTTTACCCTCTGAATAAATTATGTTACTTACCTGAAGAGGTAAAGAATAGTCGGGATATCTCCAACATAATCAAGAACGAAACTAAACTACAGAGTACCGTACACATTTACAGAACAATTATTTTTTGCTTTAGGTTATTAGGAGATCAAATGAACAGCCTACCAACTGGGCATTGGCAAAGCAAGTACTCTAGAAAAACCTTACCTGCACCTTGACGAATGTGACAAGAAACTTTTCAACTGAGATTGGATCAGCTTCAACATAATTCATTCTAAGAGATCAGAAATTATAACAGCCGCAGGTGCAGCTAAGTTGAAATTCTTACATTGAAAGTCTTACAAAATAGAATTAAAAGCATAACTTTTGCCTTGTTCTTACAACCCAAAAATTACTATCGCCGAATCAGTAGTAGAAGAGATGTTAATTCGCATTATTTGACAACATGTGAAGTGAATTCCATCAAAAAAAGAAACAAAGAAGCAGAAGACATTAGTAGATTTCTGCAATCAATAAATGATATATTTTTTCTCATTTTGGACAACAAAACTTTCCTTATTCAACTTTTATCTATTTGGTTTAATTTCAAAAAATCTAATATGTGCCAAAAGATATTTAAGACTTTTTTTTTTTTTTGTATTTAAGACTTATGAGGTCAGATAACAGCTTAAGAGCACTCCATAATCTGCAGAAATGGTAATTTTAATTAAGAGAATCCAAGCAGAAGGTTTCAAAGCTAATTCCTCATGGACTGGTAAAAAAATTCAAATACTAGTAATTTATACCGGTTGGACTTCATGAGGATCAAGGTAGAATGCTTTGTCATCTTGGACACCAACTATGTAAGTTGAAGCCCCAGGCTTCCCGCCCATGATGCCCAAGCTCTGTGGAAATGTAAATGTTTCCCGCAACAAAGGAACATACCTACAATTGAGGTTGCAAATTTTATGACAATAAATCTCGAGTAAAAAAGCCCGCAATTACAGTTACGTGTGGGTTGAGATGGTACTGTTCTTTATGCAAAGCAAATTAAGGTAAAGTTTGAAAAGAAGAAAAACATGCACCAAGAAGTACATAAAACAACAACAACAACATCAAGCCTTTATCCCACTATGTGGGATCGGCTACATAAATCATTTTTTCCCATTATATTATGCTAAGAGTCAAATTTTCATTTAAATTTAAAAAAAATGTCATTTCTAATATTTTCTAACCAATTCTTTGTAGATCTGCCTCTATCTTTTTTAACATAGACGAAATTTAATATATCTACTCTAGTCGGGTCATCGGAAAGTGAAATAATACATAGTAATAAAATAATAATAATAATATTATTATTATTACTATTATTACTATTTAAAAATAAATATAAAATATTAAATATTAATACAAGTAGAAGTTTTTCTCTAAATAAAACATTTGACAATAATCATTTCACCATCTTTGGGGGTTTTTGCAAAGTGGTGGGAATTTCTAGCTTTGAACTTCTCTTTGTCCAAGCAATAGGTTCTTTCTTAGTTGTTGATTATCTCTTATCTAAGAAAATTTTGTAAGGTTGAAACCCTGTTTTACTTTTTGTTAGCTTACATGGTGATCGACCAAGCTTCGAGGTCATTAGTGACTGGCCGTTGGGCAACAGCCATTTTAGAGAGAGACAGAGAGAAAGAGGGAGAAATAGGATAAGAGAGATGGCACTAGGGGGTGGGTTTCAGCAAAGGTGAAGACCATTGAAGTTGGCTTGAGGGTACAATGGACTTGCAAGTCATCATCACGCTGACCTATTATTCCCCATTACATAAAACAAATTCCCACTTTTATAAAAATAAATAAAAATTAAAAATAAAAAAAAATCCCTCTTGTAAGAGCTCTGGATATGCCCAAATTATTATCCTTGATCGTATTAGTCAAAATTATATGTCAATAACTACAATCTGTGACACACAATTCCAGTATTCCATCCTCTTGCTCAAGATTTTCAGCATTCAATCTTTCAACTAACATATGCAAGGAACCCAAACCTAGCACTCATTCAGGGACTGAATCCTCGGGCACTCAGGTTTTCAATTTCTTATCACATGATTATGTCCAAATTATGATCCTTGATCATATTAGTTAAAATTATATGTTAGGGCTGTCAAAATGGGTTTTTCGGTCGGGTTCGGGTCCAACCCGAAATTGACCCGCTTCAACTAATCCAACCCAAACCCGATCTAATTAGGTAAACAGGGTCAAGAATTCAAACCCGGACCCGACCCGTTGGGTTACCAAGTTGACCCGACCCGCTAACTAGGGTTGCGAGCAAGCTGCAAGCGAGCAAGGGTGAGGGTGAGAGTGCGGACCACGAGGGTGAGTGGGCAAGGGCCAAGCACAAGCGGGCACTGCGGGCCTGTGGGGTGTGAGCACAGGTGCAAGGTGCTGGCCTGCGGGGTGAGCGCGGGCAACACGAGCCAGGGAGATGGGAGCGCGACTGCTGCCTGTGCGGGTGCAGTGCGGCGGATGCAGCTGAGCCTGTGCTTGTGCGAGAAGGTGGGTGCGCAGCTGGAACTCGGGTCAGATCCGAGTCAAATTCGGGTTAACGGGTTGACCCGGACCCACCCATATTTTTTAAACAGGTCATAAACTGAAACCCGAACCCACAATCTGTTTGTTAAACGAGTCGACCCGAACCCAGACTTTTCGGATCGGGTTATCAAGTCGGGTCAATAATTGACACCCCTATTATATGCCAATAAATACAATTTGCGACACAATTCTAGTACTCCATCCTCTTGCTCTTGATTTCCAGCACTCAATATTTCAACTAACATATGCAAGGAACCCAAACCTAGCACTCATTCAGGGACTGAATCCTCAGGCACTCCAGTTTTAAATTTCTTATCACATGATTTAATCTTTCCCATAAACTTGTTTTTCCTTAAATGAACTCATCAAGGTCATAGTACGAATATCTCTCATCAGACCTATCCTTCTGTTGCAGTTTTGGGTTTCAAAATTCTGATCAATTTTTAGTGGGAGTTCATTTTGATGTCTGCTCAGGGTAAAACCACAACGGTCCTATTGCTCCGATTGAAAATAATATTTCTTGTCAAAATTTGTGGGATAAGAATTTTTAAACTCAGTATTGATAACATCTAGTAAAGATCTAATGATTGGCAGCATTTGGAACAAAAAATTTAGAAGAAAAGAATGCAATGACTTGGACAATTAGATCCAAAGAACCACAGATATGCATCAATCTGAGGATGCATGAAACAGTACAGAAGATGTGAAAGTTCTTTTAAGACGTGCCAAGTTAATGATTCACGAATGGTACTACGGCAATCTAGAAGATAAATTTATGCGGCTTAGTAAATCTAGAGCGTGAAAATAGATAAGTGTAATGGATTGTTCCAAAAATTCCGTTTTGTTTATAAAGAATTGCAGCAAAAAGACAACAACAGAACAACTTTTATAGAATTGAGACTAAATTTTGTATTTAATACTGGGCATGATAATCTGATGACTTGATCAATCAGAAAATAGAGCCAAAAAAATCACATTTGGTTTAGGGGTCTGATGTGGCTGGCAGCAGCCCAGCTGTCTAGGTGGGGCCCAAGACCTCTTTTATTATCACCTATAGGTGAAGAGGCTTTTGGGGGGAACTTTTTGGAAAAGGGGGGAACTCTTTGAGAAAGATGTAAGGGGCATTTATTAGGGGATTTGGGCTGTTTAAGGGGGGAGATTATGGAGGGCTAGGTTTTATATTATGTTTTGAATTTCTGCAGCAGTTTTTGTAAGGTGTTAGAGTTCCTAGTAACTGCTAGGAATTGTGGGACAGACGATTCATCTCTCGAACAGTGAATCAACTTGTATTTTATCTTATTTTGCTTGGAAATTAGTAAAAACAACTCTCTTGGTGTTATTTTTTGGATCTATTTGGAGTAAGTTGTGATTTTGTTATATTGTTGTGTGTTGTTTTGATCATCAATTCCTATCAAATTGGTATCAAAGCAAGATTTAGGACCTATGGCGCCAAAAAAAGTGGATGCTTTGGAAGAAAAATTAGGAAAAGTTGGTCAATTCAAATCTGAAGTTGAGGAAATGATTTCATCCATGGAAGGAAGATTTTTTAACATAGAGGACATGATGAAAATATTGTAGCTTCACACCCAACCGGCAACATCAGAGGCAAGGGCACCAGCAGGTGGCCAAGGAAGTGAGGGAAACCCCAATATCGACACAATGAGGGATGATCGAGAGGTAGAAATCTTAGGTGACAAGAAAAATATGCCACCTCTTAAACCAATAACTAGGAGGAAAATTGGTGAAGGATATAACATGAGGAGAAATTGGGAGAAATAAATAAGGAGGGCTGATTTTAAGGAAGATGATATCTATGAAAGGAGGAGAGGTGGGAGGGAACAATGGAGATATCATAACAATCACTATATGGGAGGAGCCAGAGGTGGAAGAGGAAGTTAGGGCGAAGGGGATCCGAGAGTGAGAAAGCTAAAGATGCTCGTTTTTTAGGGGGGGAGATGCTCATGGGTGGATCTATAAGATGAAGAGATACTTTGCAGTGAATGGCTGATGGAAGAGGAGAGACTCACGGCGGCGGCTTTATGCTTGGAGGGGAAGGCCTTGTCTTAGTATCATTGGAGAGACATGAGAGAACAAATTCGATCGTGGAGGGAGTTCAAAGATAGTTTATTAGAACCATTTCTGAACCAGCCGGGAAGGAGACTTCTATGAGCAGTTATTTGTTCTGGTTCAAGAACGGACAGTGATGGATTATCGAGAGAGGGTTGAATACCTTCCTAGCCGATTTAGGAGGCTTTCTGAGACAATGTTGGAGGAAAATTTCATGAAGGACTCAAGCCAGATATCAGGGCTGCTGTCCGATTATTGAGGCCAAGTGGGTTGGAGGAGGGCTATGGAGCTAGCCCAATTGGTGGAGGACAAAAACTCACTTGAGAGAAGCAGCAAGGGCAGCAATTTAGGAGCATCATACTAGACGAAGACTACTTTTTTGGCACCAAAGGTACAACCTGTGCCCATTCAGAGAGAGTACCCAAGGATAGGGGATTGGGAGCACGAACAGGGGGAAGTTTCAAGCGGCTGACTAAGGCAGAGGTTCAAGAGAAGCGGGCTAGGGGATTGTGTTTCCGTTGTGATGAGAAGTTTGCACCAGGCCACTGCTGTAAGGACCGTTCGCTGCAGGTACTTACAGTCTGTGATGAGGAAGAGACTCTAGAGGAGGGGGTGGTTGAGGAGAAGGAGCATTTGCACCTAGATATGGCGGAGGTCTCCCTAAACTCAGTGGTGGGGTTTACCTCAAATCACACCATGAAGGTGAGGGGACAGATAGAAGGATAATCAGTGATAGTTCTGGTGGATGGTGGGGCGACCCACAACTTCATCTCCAACCAGGTGGTGGGCCGATTGGGGCTGATGCTAGTCGACACTGGCTGTTTTGGGGTGATGATGGGAACGAAAAAGATGGTGAAGAGTAGAGGCATCTGCCTAGGGTTGATGGTGACACTGCAGGAGATCCAGGTGAAGGAAAATTTTCTTCCCTTGGAGTTAGGGACCATATATGTAATTTTGGGCATGAAGTAATTGCATACATTGGGAGAAACCAAGGTGGACTGGAAAGTATTGACCATGGAATTCATGGTGAGAGGGATAAAGGTGAGGATTAGGGGGGATTCTAATCTGTCCAAAACCAGGGTTTCTCTCAAAACCATAGTAAGGGCAATCCAGGGAGCAGGGATGGGAATGTTGGTGGTGCTCCAAAGCCTCGAGGGGAGGGGAAGCATGGAGAAAGAAGAGGAGGTTCCATAGATAGTCCAGCCACTCCTACAACAATTCAGTGAGGTGTTGGAGGTCCAAATCATTCGTCTCACTCCTACAACATTATGATTTGTGTAGATTACCGGGCTCTAAATAAGGAAAAGATATTAAATAAGTTTCTTATACCGGTCATTGATGAGTTGTTGGATGAGTTATATGGAGCGGTGATGTTCTCCAAGATTGATTTGAAATCGAGATACCATCAAATCATAATGCGGCTTGCTGACATCCAAAAGATTGCTTTCAGGACTCATGAAGGTCACTACGAGTTCTTAGTGATGCCTTTTGGGCTTACCAACCCCCCAGCTACCTTCCAGTCGCTTATGAACAAGGTATTCCAGCCCTAACTCTGCAAGTTTGTATTGATTTTCTTTGATGACATTTTAGTGTATAGTCGATTTGAGGTATAGCATGTGGAGCACTTGAGGGTAGGGGTGTCAAAAAGGGTCAACATGTCGGGTTCGGGTCCAACCTGAATTGACCTGGGTCTAAATGGGTTGATCCTAACCCAACCCGAGTATGCAAACGGGTCAGGAATTCCAACCCGAACCCAGCCCGCACGAGTTATCGATCTAACCCGACCCGACCTGACCCGCGAACTTGGACGTGGTTGCCTCGCTGCGGTGCGGGATTGCACATTCGCGCTATGCCGACTGCTGCAACTGAGCTGGATGCCAAATGCAAGGCGAGACCGCTAGGGGTTGAGCCTTCTGGACTTCTGGTGCAGACGCGGTCACATGAGGCGAGACTGCGGACCCGAGACTGGATGTCGGATGCTAGTCGAGGACAGCAAGAGCGCCAGAGCAGTGCGAGTACGGACTCCATACACGAGGAGAGGCTACGAGTGTCTGAGGAAAGCCCAACTAGTGACTAGCGAGTGTCCGAGGCGAGCAAGGGCTGCGCCACAAGCTAGGTTTTCGCCTTTTCGGGATCAGCACGTGTTGATTTTGGGTTGTGGATAACCCCGAACTCGACCCAATTTTAGAAACGGGTCGGAATCTCGAACCCGAACCCGACCCGTCTGGCAAACAGGTTGACCTGAACCTAAAATTTTTTTGGGTCGGGTCAAGTTTTGACACCCCTGCTTGAGGGTCGTGTTAGTGACATTGAAGGAGCATCAATGGTATGCTAATTTGAAAAAGTGTTCCTTTTCACAGCAGAGGGTGGAGTATTTTGGACATATGGTGTCCAAATCAAGAGTAGCTACAGATCTTTCCAAGATAGAGGTTATGTGGAGTGGTCCTTACCCAAAACCTTGTAGGAGTTGAGAGAAATTCTTAGGACTCACAGGATACTACAGGAAGTTTGTGAAGGGATATAGCAACCACCCTGACGTTTGCGCAAATGAAGAAAGTCATGATGAGTGTCTCTGTGTTAGCACTACCAAATTTCAGCTAGCCGTTATAGTGGAGACTGATGCATCAGGCTATGGGTTGGGAGCAGTTCTCATGCAGAGTCAGAGATCCAAAGCTTATTTCAACCAGGTATTGACCACTAGGGCCAGGGGCTGAATCAGTATATGAAAGAAAGTTGATGGCGATAGTGTTGGCAATACAAGAAGTGGCGACCTTACATAATTGGGGCGACACTTCATAGGTCCGACCGACCAGAGAAGTTTGAAGTTCCTATTAGAGCAGAGGATAAAGATAGAGGAGCATCAGTGGTGACTTACCAAATTGTTAAGTTATGATTTCGAGATCCAGTACAAGCCTGGGCTAAAAAATAAAGCAGCAGATGCTCTCTCCAGAAGTGGTGAAGACCCTCGAGTTATGACTCTATTTGTTCCCATGGTGGTGGATTGGGAGGCC